>JADMLD010001095.1:137500-737500 GCA_017589585.1 Phylloscopus whistleri
CCAGCCCTGCACCATTTCAACCCCTGTCCCCTATCCCAGCTCAGCTCCCCCGGTGATGGGGGCCAGGAGGGGGCCTGGGAGAGCCCTGGGAACCAAAGCTCTGCAGCCCACGCCAGCCCCAGGAACGGCGGTGCCAAAGTCAGTTCATTTCACAACTTCCCAGGAACAATTCTCCTGGTTTTATTAATTTTTAAGCAGACAAGAAAACCGACAAAGGGGATTTTCCAGGAGAGCCCTAAGATTAACCCTCTCCAGCCCAGGCTGAGCACAGGGCTCCTGGGCTTTGCCCAGATGTGTTACACCATGCAACATCCAGGTTTCCAGTATCCTCAGGCACAGGAGCAGGGGTTTTCCCAGTCGACCCCAGGCAATTCTGCTTTTCCAACTCCTACTTCGAGGAAACTTCCCAGCAGGGAAGGGACCAGTGCAGGGATTGGGCCAGACCAAGCCCTGGGAAGATGAAGGTGGGAGTGAGCTGGGGAAGGCAGCCAAAGACGAGCTGGGCTGCCCCATCAGCCTCAGTCATCCCCATCCCAGGGCCAAGCGTTGTCCAGGCTGGGATTATGTCACCTCCTGGCCTCAGCCGGGAAGAGTGAAGGGCAGGCAGGGATAAATCCGAGTGGCTGGAAGGGCTGGGATCTGCCCAGAGGAAGCCTGAGCTTGGAAACCTCTGTGAGGGCTGGGGGAGAGCAGCTGAGACACTCCCCGGCCTCGCATCCACCCCGCGAAGCATCCGGAAGCCATTAAGGAATTACAGCCTCCCTGGCCCCGAGCCCTCCCCGGCAGGAGTGCCTGGGAGCAGATGGTGAAAGGGCTGATTGAACTCGGCTGCTCCAGCCAAGAGGCTCTTCAGGAGAGGCTCGCTGGAGGAGGGGGCGGCATTTGGGACTCGGGAGCTGGGAGCCCTTGCCAGGAACTCCAGGAATCCTCCATCGACCCTAACGAGGCTGGAGGAGCTTTGGCAGTGACTGGGACCTGTGGTTTGAGGGGTGTGAGATGCCCTCGGGAGCTTGGCCCAGGGCTCCTGGTGCTCCAGGAGTGACTCCTCGGTGATCCAAGGCTGGTTCCTCTCCCTTCATCTCCAAGGGCACCGTGCGTTGCACCAGCTCCCTTCCAGGGAGGTGGGGTGGCCCCAGGAGCTGTGTGACCCCAAGCCTTGATGGCAGCTGGGGAGGAGGCACAGGAGCTGCCAGCCCAACAGCCCTGCCCACCCCTGGAGCTTTCCTCCCAGAAAAACGCAGGTTTGGAAAGACCCTTAATTCCCAGCTTGGTGTAATCCCACCCCATTCCCAGTGCCCATGGGAAGGTGCTGGGAGTGGGACCAGAGCCCCCAAAGAGCTGTCAGAGAGGGATGGAACTCCAGTCACTCTGGATGGGGAGGAGGTGGGGAAAAAAGACCAGGATGAGAGAAATGCAGGATGAAAAAGGGCCAACAGGAGGGGAAAAAAATCCCTGAAGGATAAATGTCTTCGAAAGCCATCCTTGGTGCCAGCCCTCCTGGAGGTGATGCCAGTGCCTGGGCAAAAACACAGATGGAGGAACCAAAACTGCCTGGGGATGAAGGAAGGGCTTAAACCCTCCCTGGGAAGTGGAAGGGAAGGAAAGGAGGAATGCCCCAAAAACCAACACAGCCCCAAGCTCTGGGCTCCCCCCACCCTGCCAGCTCCAGCTCCCCGTTCCCTGTGTCCCGGAGGGGACGGGCATTGGCTCCCAGGCCCCCGTGCCATCCCCCATCTCCAAATCCATCCCTGCTTTTCCAAGGGAGAAAGCTGCAGTGAGTCCCCCCGGGATCCTTGGCCGGCTGCCCGAGGTTGGGCAATCGGGAGCCTGGTCAGGCCCTGCCGGAGGGGCCGGCACGGAGCGCTCCGTGACCGTCAGGGGATCTTTGCGGAGCAATCTTTTCCGAGACGAGTCATGAGATTATTTCTTGCCTGGAATTTGCTCCCGCAGCTCCCATCGGCCCCGGACTGCTGAGTCAAGAGACCGCCGGGGCTGTGCCCTCCAGATGAGCAAATAAATTGCCACGGGGAGTGCGGGGGGCCGGGGGGGCTGGCGCCCGGCGGGGCGCGGGATGGGGCAGGGAGGGGACCCGATGACTCCCGAGCCCTGGGCTGGGGATGGATGCCGGCTTGGCAGCCGCGCACGGAGTTAGTCACCAGATTAGCGAGCGCTTACACACGCGGCTTAAAGGCACATCATCCTCCCCTGCCCTTCCCTTCCCGTTCCTCCTTTTCCTCCGGGGTTTTATCCCTCTTTTCCCTTCTTTTTTTTAAAATTTTTTAAATTTCTTTCAGCCGAACTTCGGCTCTCAGTGAGTGCCTGGGACGGACGGACAGCCAGCCACGGAAGACAGAAGCCCCTGAAGACGCCAAAGGAGGGGAAAGGATCCGGCCCGGGGGTGACAGAGCTCGGGGCAGCCCCTGCTGATCCCGTCCCTCCCGGCGATCCCGTCCCTCCCCATCCCGCCGATCCCGTCCCTCCCCATCCCGCTCCGCCGGGCACTCGGGTCACTCTATAGGATCCACATGGCCCCGGCTGCTCCGGGCTGGGCTGCTCGGAAGCAGGAATGGTGCGAGTCATCCCGCTCGAAGGCAAACAGGCGCAGGGCCGGGGCCTTTCATGTCCCGGCCTTTGGAGCCAAATTCAAATCTGGAGCCGCTTAAAGGGATGGAAATGGCCCCAGCGAGGAGCGGCTACCGGGACAGCTCCGCATCCCAAACCCCGCAGCCGCCGCTGGGAAGGGAAGGGAAACTTTCCCAGCCTTCCCAGAAGCCGGCACAGCCTCGGACAGCGAGCCCAGGCTCCCTGGCAGCGCTTCACAAGGATGGGGCTGGGAAATGCCCCGGGCTTGGGGCACCGCGATGCCGCTCCCGACCTGCTGGGCTCCTCTGCTGCCTGGGGCTGGTGCCAGGCATTGAGCAGAGGAGTTTCCCCTCATTTCCAGCTGCAGACCAGGAGGAATTGCGTTTACTGACCTCATGGAGCAGTCTGAGGGATGGAGAGTTTGGGTAAACGCCTCGAGCACTTGAAAAGAGAAAGCTCTTGGCATTGCATTTTCAAACTGCTTCTAACAATAATGAGTAACAAAAGAAGGGGGGGAAAAAAAGACCCAAATTTCACGTGTCCCACTCCATCTTTTTTTAATTTTCCAGTGGAAAAAGCCAGGACTACTCAGCTTTTGCAAGTTGTTTCTTCAGAGGGTTCAGGTTTCGGTAAACAATTGCTCAAACTAAAAGGTAAGAAAACAAAAATCCCCTTTGCTGCTTTCAGAGCAGTGACCAAAATTCAGTGGCTTTGCACAAACACACGCAGGCACCTCTGAAAAATACTTTCATGTGGGTCAAAAACCCACAGTTTGATTATTGTGATAAAAAGTGCTGACAACGGGGGGGGAAACAACAGAAACACAACCCCCAAAGCACTGCCCAGTGTCCAGCTCCAGCTTTTGGGGGCTGCTGGTGGCAGTGGCAGCTTCCCTGAGGCAGCAGTGTTATCCCAGGAAAGGCAGCGTCCCAGGGGGAATCCCAGCCAGCCCCACCCAGACACTTTGTTCCTGAGGGATGCTGAGCCTGCCCCAGTCACCCAGCACCCCCAAACTGGGAATTTCAGGAGGCAGATGGCTCTGGGCCTGCCTGGTGGAACACAGAGCGTGGAGAGTGGGAATCCTGCAAGCAGAGGGAGACCTGGAGCACTCAGCTGAGGATGCTCCCACCTCCCTGATGCGGCTGAACGGGAGCACTGTGCCTCAGTTTCCCTAAAAACAGGGTCTCATCAAGCCTTTTCTCAACTTCTTTTGGGGTCAAAGGCCCCGAAGCTTTAGAAAAAAGCTTTTAAAGAAAAGCCCAGTGCCTGGGCTGGCTTCTCCTGTGCTCCCCACCAGCCATGTGAAGAATGCCTTGGAACCACGTCAAGTATTTGAGATGAGATGGGGGGAGAGGGGGCACGGCGAGGGGAGAGGGGGAGCCTTGGACTCAGTGTCTGGCTTCTTTCATCAATCCCACATTCCTGCTCCTGCCATCACCCTCCGGGAAAGTGCGACAACCCACAGAATCCATGTGGAGCCAATTTGGAATCCCCTCCGTGTAAGAAAATGCACTCTGTTCATTCAAAGGCTCTGGATGCTCAGCTGGGGTGAGGAGGCAGCCTGCAGCCCCACAGCCATCCCAGAAACGTGGGATTCAGTGGGAAGGTGTCCTACACACAGCTGCAGCCCAGAGGAGAGCCCTGCTCCCTGCACACCCTCCCAGGACATCAGTTCCAGCCCAAATAACCCCGGGGTTCCTGCACCAGCTCCCTGAGCTGGAGGTCTCTGCCTCCTCTGGCTTTGTAGGGAAGGTTTAACATGAGGGAAAAGGCTGGAAAGCAGGGAATTGCTGGAGCAGGTATTGCTGTTGTGCCCAGCAGCAACTGGGAGATGGATGAGTGGGAATTACAGCCCCAGAGCCCAGTTCAGACCCAGACAGAGCCCTGTGACTTTGCACATCCCAATCCACAACTGGGGCTGTCACAATCACTCCAATCCTCATTCCCAAGGGGGAGCCACAGCAACGAGGGGATTTTTCCTCTCTGGGAAAGCAAGCTGCTGTTTCTCGGTGCCTTTGTGATGTTTTTCTGGCAGGTTATATTTATCCACAGGCTCCAGGAACCAGATGTGGGACTGGGGGGCTGTGCTGCAGCAGCTTCCTGCTCTCCTACAAACACCAGCTCCACCTGCCCTGCACAGAGCGGGACACAGCCTGGAGAGCCAGGAAACTGCAGGGGCAGCACAGCCAGGGGAGGGGACAGCAAAAACGTGTCACCTGCCTGGCCCTGCACAGGGGGTATTGCTCCCATCAGCTGGAGCTGCTCGTGGGACAGAGGAGCAAACCAGGTCCTGGATTTTTGGCGGTTGAGTGAAAAAAAAAAACCCCAAAAGCTCAACATCAAAATGCAGAGTTCCAGTTCAGAAAGAGATGGTAGTGAGAGAGCAGGGTTTGACCCATCCAGTGCTACTCTGAGCCAGCCACGCCTCTGGAGAGGGATGGAACACCTTGGAGCAGCTCTGCCTCCACCTCAGCACAGCCCTGCAGGGCTCGGGCTCTGCAGCATTTGCAGCTGTGAATGGCTCCAGGGCTCCGGGGGTGGCTGCACTGAGACAGCCTGGCTGAGCCTCTGCACCAAATCACAAACTGAAACCACCCTGGCAGTGTCCAAGGCTGGGCTCTATGGGGCCCTGAGCCACCTGGTGCAGTGTGAGGTGTCTGCCCATGGCAGGGGGGGGAACTGGATGAGCTTTAAGGTCCCTTCCAACCCAAACCGTTCTGGGATTCAAGGATTGATTTTTTTTTTTGGTGGTTTTATCTTTTTTTTTTTTTTTTTTTTGGTTTTTTGGGGGGGCGTTGTTTGTTTTTTTGGGGTTTTGTTTGTTTGTTTGTTTTTGGGTTTTGTTTGTTTGTTTGTTTGGGTTTTTGTTTTGTTTTTTGTTTTGTTTTGGTTTTGGTTTTGGTTTTGGTTTTTTTGCCATCTCTGTGCACTTGGCCTCCAACTCTGTGTCCACCCCAGACTGTCCCTCCCCTGTTCCAGGAGACATTCAGGCACAATAAAGCAACTGTAGATTTCCACCTTTTCCCATCATTGCCACGGAAGCCTGCAGGCTTAAATCCCCAAACCTGGCAAAGCTGGGCTGGAGAGATGAGAGGACCCAGCAGGACCCATCCCAGCTTTCCAAGGGTCACCTTTGCAGGAGGAGATCTGGGCCAGGCCCGTTACCTCCAGAGCCATCTCCCAGCTCTGCCATGGGCAGCACTCGAGTGCTTCCCCCCCTCAAATTCCACTGCACCTGGGAAAAATGCAGGAGCTCCTAGCAGAATCAATAAATATTTATTGTTTAACCAGCAGTATTTTGACTGGAGATGTAAGCATGGCCCCGTGCCAGGGAAACAAGAGCCTTCTTGGCCAGCACTGCAAACAAATTTTTGTCTGTATCTCGTTGGAAGATTATAAACTACACAATGAAAGAAAGAAAAAAAAAAAAAGAAACACAGCCAGCGAGCAGCTTAGTCACGGAAGAGGAACAAAAGAGCTGAGATGGATAACTGTGGCATGGGGTTACAAAAAAGGGCTGCAGGCCTGAATTTTGGCTGTGAGACAGCTGTGCTGCTCAGATAGCTGCAGACTGTGCCACTGGCTCCTGCTGGGACGGGGCTTGGAGCTGCACCAGGAGGCACTGGAGGGGCACTGGAATCCACCAGGAGCTCCCAGCCAAAAAGCAAACTGGGGAGTCAGGGCTTGGCCTGCAGAGGCACAACCTTGCACCTGTGGGATATCCCAGTTCCCACAGGGATCCCCAGGCACAGTGGGATGAGCAGTCAGGCCCTAGCTCCAGGGGAATTTTAGTGCCCAAGTAAAGCAGATCATCCCTCCTTGTGGAGCTCCTCAGCGTCCTGGCACACTCCCACCCAGCACAGGTGCCACCAAGCAAGCTTTGTCAGCCTGGAGGGTGCCAGAGCTGCATCCTTTGGACCAGGGACAGCAGTGACACTTGCTGTCCTAAATCATGCCACTTCCTCACCTTGTGCCCTGCAAGGACCAGCTGACAGCGAGAAAAGGAAAAGACTCTCCTGCCTTATCTGGGGCAGAGTTACTCGGATTTGTTCCCTTCCTCCCCAGCATCCCAGCGGATCCTGGTGCCACAGCTGACAAGAGCCATTGAGGGTGACAGCTCAGCTCACATTCCTGGCGTGTATTCAGTCTGGTCCCACTCACACCCACCCGAGGGTTTCATCTGTGGGACAACCTCTGCACCCTCAGCCTGGTGCAGCTGCCCCCAGCCCCTCACACCCCAGGATCCATCCCAGGGGGTGCAGCCACTGCTCTTCCACAGCAGCAAATCCAGAGCTGGCTCCCAGAGCAGCTGTGGCTGCCCCGTCCCTGGGTGTGTCCAAGGCCAGACTGGACAGGATTGGAGCAGCCTGGGCCGGTGGGAGGTCCTGCAGGTGGAATGATGAGGATTCCAACCCAAACCATTCTGGGATTCTGTGCTAATCCCGCGGCAAAGCTCAGCGTGCCACAGTCCTGCGGGGGTCCCAGCCTGCCTGCCAGCAATCTGCTCCGGATTTGGGAGCGCAGGGAACCTTAGGATGTCTCAGCAGCTGCTTCGGAGAGCTGGAGTGCAGCATTCCAGCGTGAGCCTGTGTTATCCCTGCCTTCTGGAAGGCCCATCAAAGCATGGCACGCTGTAATTACATGGCAAATTAGGGGCCACTTCATGTAAGGACACCGTAATTACACACTCGGTGCGTGCTTTGGGGAGCTCGGGATGGAAACCTGAAAGGAGCGGGGGTTTGCTCCTGTTCCCTGGAAATCTCCCTCCCTGGAGCAAGGTTAAAAACCAGGGATGCGCTTTGGTGGATGTGTCCCTGAGGCACAGCTCCGCGGGCTGCCCCCTTTCCACCCCTTTGCAGAGCTTCGGTGTGAGGCTGACACTAAAAAAGCTGAAGCTGGTGGCACCAAGTGCAGCCAGTCCCCCCTCCTGGGAACCTCTCATTCCCGCATCCCGGCTGGATACCACAGTAATGGGCATTTTGTCAGCGCATACAGAGGTAATTGCTCTTCTTCAGCTGGGTTCTCACCTCCTCCGCAGGCAATCAGCACCGAAAATGCGAGAGCAGCCCCAAGTCCTCCGTTTCTGAGCCTCAGCCTCGCTGCTGCTGATTCCAGCCCACACAGAGCATCCCCAGCCGAGCCCAGCTCTCACCTTGGCTGCACTGCAGAGCAAAGCATTCCAAAAGATCCGGGTGCGATTCCCTGCATCCCTGGCAACACCAATCAGTGCTTTCCTTTCCCCAGGCTCTGGCATCCTGTGCGGCCTCGGGAGGACAGGTGAGGGACGGAAGGAGGGACAGAGAACACGCCAGGGCAGGGAGGGAAGTGCTGGCGTTTTCTGCTGTGTTTTATCCCGCACGGAAAGAAAACGCGGCCATGCAGGAGCCAGCGGCGGTCAGCAGCAGGGAAACTGAGTCACACAGCAGCTGGCACAGCTGGAGGGCTCAGCCCTGTGAGGATGATGCAGGACCAAACCTTTCTTTTGGATGAGAATAGTGTCCCAAGTCCCTGGGCACTTTTACCCCGTCGATGGGGCTGGTGCAGCTGTGAGCCCGTCCCACACACACCTCAGAGCCGGGGCTGCAAACTTGGTCCTCCCTAGACAAGGCCGAGGACAGAATGGAGGATCTCCTCCTAAAACCTAAATTAGAGGGGTTTGCTCTGCCCCTTGCCCGCGGCGAGGCTCTGTGGAGGAGCTCTGCGTTTGCCAGGCTCGCTTTAAAGGCGAGCTCCCTTATTTGTCTGCGCTGAAAGTGAAAGCAAAGCCTGGCCTGGCTGTGGAAAGGGGGAGAAGCACGATTCAGGCAGGTCCTACACCCAAAAGCAGCATGGAAGCTGTGTAGGAGCTTCCCTGTACCCTACACCACCACAGCAGGAGAAGCAGAACCTTACAGAGGTTTGGGTTGGAAGGGAAAATCTTGCTTCAGCTCTAACTGATGTTGTCCCAAATCCTAAACAGAGGGAAAGGTTCTTGCCAGATAAAAACACACCCCTGGGATGCCACCCACGCACAGGCCAATGGAAACAACGTGTCCACGTCCCAGCTGTCCTCAGGGTAGGCATGGGAAGAGCTGAAAAGCCGAAAAATCCGGATTTCTGTGCTGCGTGTGCACGGAGCAAATCCTTTTTCCAGGAACAAATCCGCCCCTGCTCCCGTAACACACCTCCAGGGAAAGGAGGCAAAAGGAGGGCTGGGTGCAGGAGGGGGAGCTCGGCATCCCTGCTCCACCTGGGATGCCCAGGAACAGCTCCTGGGATTACAGCCCTGCTCTGGTGCCTCGGGGGCAGCAACTCTGCAGCTTCCTCAGCAAGAAATGAGCACTGGGGAGCCCCAGGTACACCCACAGCTCCCAGCAAGGGCCAGGGAGCTGCTGCCCACTCCCAGTAAGGGCCAGGGAGCTGCTTCCCACTCCCAGCAAAGGCTGGGGAGCTGCTGCCCACTCCCAGCAAAGGCTGGGGAGCTGCTGCCCACTCCCAGCAAAGGTTGGGGAGCTGCTGCCCACTCCCAGCAAGGGCCAGGGAGCTGCTTCCCACTCCCAGTAAAGGTTGAGGAGCTGCTTCCCACTCCCAGTAAAGGCTGGGGAGCTGCTGCCCACTCCCAGTAAAGGCTGGGGAGCTGCTTCCCACTCCCAGCAAGGGCCAGGGAGCTGCTGCCCACTCCCAGTAAAGGCTGGGGAGCTGCTTCCCACTCCCAGCAAAGGTTGGGGAGCTGCTGCCCACTCCCAGTAAAGGCTGGGGAGCTGCTTCCCACTCCCAGCAAAGGTTGGGGAGCTGCTGCCCACTCCCAGCAAAGGCTGGGGAGCTGCTGCCCACTCCCAGCAAAGGTTGAGGAGCTGCTTCCCACTCCCAGCAAAGGCTGGGGAGCTGCTGCCCACTCCCAGTAAAGGTTGGGGGGCTGCTTCCCACTCCCAGCAAGGGCCAGGGAGCTGCTGCCCACTCCCAGTAAAGGTTGGGGAGCTGCTTTCCACTCCCAGCAAACCCTGGGGAGCTGCTTCCCACTCCCAGCAAGGGCCAGGGAGCTGCTTCCCACTCCCAGCAAAGGTTGGGGGGCTGCTTCCACTCTACCCCCAGCCTACAAATGCAGCCTGGCGGAGCTGCAGGTAACAAAGTGATTTGTGGGGGGCAGTGTTCACCAGCCCCCAGGTGAATTTCCGCTCGGGGTTGAATTTTTTTGCATGGTTTGGGGTTTTACTGTCTCAGAAATTACCCCACCAAGCCATTGGTGGATCAGCCGTGTGCGTACAACCACAAGTGATGTTACCACCCTCTCCATCACATCCTCATGAAGGTATCTGCACACAGAATTGTATCTTGAGGGAGAACCCACCCCCATGGGGTTCTGGCTCTGACCCGCTCAGCTCACTCATTCCTGCTGGTAATAGTGGGGATGGATTTGGCTTTGGAAGCTTTCTACAACTCCACATCCCTCCCAGGTTATTTTTAAACCCTTTGGACACAGCACAAATCTCCCTGGAGTTCTGCAGGCAGAGCTGTGGGGTGGAGCAGGGGTTGGTTTGGTGGGTGAGAGGGACAGAGGTGCAGATCCATGGGACACCAGGCACATCAAACATCCTGCACAACTGAAACCCTAGGGCTGCAGGGACCCTCCCTGCCCGAGGCTAACCCCATGGATCACACCAGCACAGCTTTGTGAAGGGACAAGGGGCTGGAGTCCTTCTCAGCCCATTTTGGAATTAAGGACGATGGGAACATTTGGTGGCAGATTCACGGCTGAAGGAGCCGTCAGGGAGCAGATGAGTCCTCCAGGAGCAGAGAGAACGATGCTCCCTCCCCAGGGCACGGCTGGATCCCAGGAACACAACCCAGCAGCATCCACACTCCTTCCCTCAGCATCAATCCCACCAAAGCAGAGAGCTGCAGGCCTCTCTCCGAGCTGGAGGGGAAATGAGGTTAAGCCAGCTAATTGACAGCCCTGACCTTTGTGGCTCCCAGCGAGCGCAGCCACCAGCCCAGGAGCGGCTGCAGCTGAGGCAATGGGGGGGCAGCTCTTTTCTACCTCTTGGGGTTGTGTTTTTCAGAGCTCTTCCTGCCCAAGTTTAAACTTCGGGTCAGCCCTAAGAACTGTTTGCTGACATCAGCTGCAGAAAAGCTTTCAGGGACAGAAGAAAATGAACTTAAGGCAGGGTGAAACTCTGAGTCGTCCCTTCGGGCACCAGGGAATTCCACTGCTCCGGGGCTCAGACACCAGAGCACACAGAGCCCACACCAGGAGAGTGCAAATTTAAACAGATCCTTTACTCTGCAGTGAAAGGCAAACCCCATCCCACCCCGATGGTCCAGGTGTTTATTCCTATCCCATTTTCCTCCCCTCCAGGCTGCCCTCAGGGGCTGAAGGGCAGGAAGGAGTCTTCACCAAAGTTTTAGGAAATCGGCACAAACAGGTCCTCAGCTCCACTCCAGCCTCTCATTTCGGCTGTGTAGGAGCATCCTCAGCATTTCTCGGCATTTTGAAGCCCGGTGCTCCCCAGCCCACAGCTGGAGCCAGGCTCAGCCCTGCTGCCGGGGCAGGGAGCACTGCCCTGGCACCCTCTGACCAGCACAGGGAGCTCCCTGCGGCCAGGGAGGGCGGGAGGAGGGATCCCAAGGGAGACTCCGCAGCCCACGGACGGCTGATGCCCAGGCCGGTGCTGACTTTGGGGCTCTCTGCAGCCCGGCTGATGCTGCACCAGCATCTACTGAAGTCTAAACACCAACGCCTGTGTAGCTCTGGCCCTCATCTGTCATTTTATTTCCACATGCCGTCCAAAATCCCAGTGCCTGGAGGAGCTGTGCCTCGCTCCTGGCTTTCCTAGAGGCTTCCTAACCAGCAGAGAAACAAACAACTCAAATCTTTCATTTGATTTTCTCCGAGGCACCGGCGCTGCACAAAATCCAGCAAACTCCCAGTTCGGCACAGTGGGAATTGCAGCAGGGAGAGATGAAGCAACAGGACTGGTTTTATGCAGGAAAAAAAAAGCGCGTTGTTTTATTTTCCTGCGTGCCCTCCAAACTCCATCCTCCACCTCGCCCGGCAGGGCAGAGAGGAGTTGAGCTCCCGGGGTCAGCGAGCAGGCAGACGCCACCAGTGTGCGAACAGCAGCTCTTATTCTGGTCAGGGCTCGGCTCGGAGCAGTAACCACAGCCAGCAGCAGCTGAACTCACCGCTACAACGCACAAAAAACCCTTCTCGCCTTCCTTCAGTAACGTGTTGCTCTCTGCACCCCCCCTCCACCCATTTCTGCAGCTCCAGAAGGGCGAAAAAAAATCAAAGCGGCGGGTTTTCCTGGATTAAAGGCGCTAAACCCCGAGCAGTTACCGCTGGAGTTGTGTTTCCCAAACACCACGAGCGCTCGGACCACACAAGACAATTCCAGCGCGGGATGGGGGAACGCGCACCGCGGCTAACGATGGGAGCAGGCGGGGTGTCCCCGGAGCGCATCTCCCCTGCCTCCCCGCCGGACGGGCTTCCCGGCATCCCGACAAGGATGCCAGGAGCACGAGGAAAGGAGGCTGGAGGGGTGGCGGGATGGATTTTCAGAGAAGGAGGGGGATGGAGAGTCATAAAAGCGCTCGGAAAGTCAATTCGCCTTCGGCAGCGGGCAGAGCCCGGGCGGCGCCGCTGCGCTGCGACTTGGGGTGCGCTCCGTGTTCCCTTCCAAAAGACACCCCCAAAAAAGCCCAGAGCGACCTCTCTGACCACCCCTTCCCCAGCGGCCAAGCCTCTCCCCCCCGGCCAAACCTCTCCGGCCGCCGCCTTCGCAGGGAGAAGGGGACGGGGCAGGGCAGAGAGGGGCGCGGAGGGGACGCGGCACTCACCGGGGGACGGGAAGAGCTCGATGTCCACCTTCTCCGTCTTGATGATGGTCAGATCCACAGCCGCCTTCATGGCTGGGGCAGCGCCGCGGGGGCGTCGCGCCGGGAGCGGGGGGCGGCGGCTGAGCCCCGCCGAGCGCGGAGCGGGGCGCCCGGGGCAGCGCGGCCGGCGCTGCCTCCCTCCTCCTCCTTCTCCTCCTCCTCCTCCTGCTTCTTCTTCTCCTCCTCCTTCCTTCCTTCCTTCCTTCCGCGCTCCCTCGCTCCGCTCCCGGCTGCGCTGCGCTCCCCGCTCCGCTCCGCTCCGCTTCGCCCGTCCCCGCCGCCGCCGCCCCGGCCGGGCTGAGCCGAGGGGAGGGCGCTGGGCCGGCCCCGAGCGGTGACAGCGGCGGGAGGGACCCGCCCCGCCCCGCCCCGGAGGCGGCCCCGGCCCCCGGCGCTGCGGGGAGAACGGGCTCCGGGGATGGAGGGGGAGCAGCGCATCCAGGGCTCCTCCGCCCCGACCCCTGCTCGCATCCCGGCCCCTGGCACGCCGCGATAGGAGTTTGAGCACGCCGGGATAGGAGTTTGAGCACGCTGGCTTCAGGCAGCCCTGGCTGGAGCCGCTGCCCGAAACCGATGGTTCTTGAAACCAGGCCAGTTGTCTTCACCCTGCCTGTCTCGACACGAACCGCTGCCTTTCACACTCACCCCTTCAGCTCCCATCGCCCCTTCGTGCTCACACCATCTCCTCACATTTCCATCACCCCCTCCCGTTCCCATCGTCCTGCCTGGAGCAGCCCGATCCTCTCCCAGCCACGAGCACATCCAAACTCAGGGGCACAGCCAGGGCAGAGCAGGGCACGTTGAGCTCTGGTGCGGCACAGCCAGGGGTGGTTGTTCCCAGGCTTGGTAGAGGTGGGAGGCCAAAGAGGGTTGGGAACTGACTGGATAAAAAGCATCTTGAAGATGCAAGATGAGTGTCATGCCAGCTTGGCATGGAGTTAACAGAAGAATATTGGTTTTCACATGAAATCTGTTTGATTGTGTTTAAGTAGCACAAACTTCAGACCACAAACGGCACAGCAGAAGGAGAGTATGACTCACAGATGTCAGCTTACCGGTACGGAGAAAAAAAGTCATTAGCAACCAGCTCTTGTGGTTGTGTCACTCTGAAAGTCTTTAACAGCTTCCGATTCTGGCATAAATCAGGCTGCTCTCATCAAAGATGGGCTCAAGTGAGCACAGGCCTGCAGGAGCAGCTGCCCGGGGTCACAGGCACTGCCCAGCCCTTAGGATGGACCAGGCTCCCGCTTGCAAACACCCCTGAAGCCTCCCAAGGCCCCAAAAGATGAACTGCAGATGCAAAGGCTGCAGCTGAGATTATTTCGCTTCTGCAGCGGGGCCTTTCTCAGCCACCACGGGCGTGTTTACAGCAGAGAGTTTGTGCAACTGAGAGAAGCTGCGAGGTGCCGGGGCCGGGCAGGGAGAGCCGGCCCTGCCTGCACACACGGCCTGGCCAAGGCAGGCAGATCCAGCAGCAGGAGAGCTGAGGGCTGGCAGAGCCGGGCAGGGAGTTCAGCCCAAAGTTCATCTTCCCCACCCAGTGACAGCTCCTCACACTCTCAGTTTTACAGGCAATCTTGTTTCCAATTTACTTGCAAGCTCGGTTCCGGGCTGTTCCTGCAGCAGCCGTGTGGGACCAGCGATTTGCTGGGATGGAAAATCTCCCTCCGCTGGTTCCCGAGGGCTCGGGAGAACCTGAGCTGTGCTCAGGCAGAGCACAGGGTTGGTGGTTTGAAACCCACCACAGGAATGAACCTTGAAATCCGAAGGTGGAAAAAGGATGGCTGCGAGGATAAAGTGTGGTCCCTCCCCGGGACAGGATCATGTGCTTGCACCTGCCCTCGGTTTGGGTTTCTTCCTTCCCCATACAGAAACGATTGAAGGAAGAAACTACAGAGAGGAGATTTAGCAGAACATTTCTAGCCGAATATCAAAGGGGGATTCAGGAGAAACAGCTGCCTGTCTGTCTGATCTCCCATCCCTCCAGAGCACGCTTGGGAAGAGAAACCCGATGCAGTTATCAGAGCCCCCAGTCCTTCCCTTCCTGCACTCGGCCGGGCTGGGATCGCGGCAGGGAGAGGAGGGGGCTGGCTGGGGGTGCCGGTTTGTGCAGCTGCCTGACGGAGCCATCAGAAAGCACCTGCGGTCCCAACCGTATGGAAATGACCCCCCCGGGCGGATCGCTCAGCCGCTCGGAGCGCGGCTGCTGCAAACCACAAGCCCCGGACCGAAACAGAGGAGGAGGCGCGGCAAGGTCACTGGGACTCGCCCAAACGCAGACTGCGACAGGCTGTTGGTGGCACACAGCTCTCCTGGCAGAGGCCCTGGATGGAGCTGATTGGGATGCAGCAGCCGAGGAGGTGTCTCAGCAGAGCCCTGAGGTGTCTCTGCTTTAGCCTTGCTCCCCCGGGCCGATGCTTTTGGCTCAGCCTCTCCTGCAGTGTTACAGTCTCGGGGACTGGCTGAACTCCAGGGCACCTGTACTGGAGATCCTTCTCTTCTGGACCAGGACAGAGGCTCTAATAAAGACCTTTCTCACAGCTGGTGTGGTTTTTATTAGGAGAGATCCACACGCTCCTGGCATCCCGGCTGAGCCCTGATCCCGCACAGCCGATGACGCTGAGCCCAGCTTGGTGCAGGGCGGCTGCAGAGGAGCTCTGAGCTTTGCCTCAGCCCCCTGTGCCTCCCCAAACCTGTGCTCCATTCTGCTGGTGCAATGCATGGCAACCCCTGCGCTCAGGGAAACTGGAAACGCTTCCAAAAGTAACACCAGGGCAAAAATCCCCAAAGGGGAGGAAGAGAACAGAGAGGCTGCGGACAGAGCTTTCCTCCCAGGGCAGCTGAATCTCTCCTTGGAACTCCATCCCAGCAGCCGCTTTAATTTGTGTTCACTTCAGAGCTGCAACATGAAAGGCCTGGCTCTGAGCTCCAGCTGAGCTGCTCAATGGCTCAGTGTTCGCAGAAGGCATGGAAGGAATCCATTGATTAGTTTCTTCAGCTGGGATGTGACCATTCCCGGTCCAGGACCTGCCAAACATGACTTCGCCTCAGCAACTGGTTCCTATTTGCTGCTCACAGGCTTGAAGAAAATCTTTCCTCTTGCCCATCCAAGTCTCACCCTCGTTTTCCACTGTGTTGTTACCGAGGGCTCATATCCATTCAGGCTCTCCAGGGAGGATGGCGGGCTGGAGAAGGGCTGGAGAGGGGCTGGAGAGGGGCTGGAGAGGGGCTGGAGAAGGGCTGGAGAGGGGCTGGAGAGGGGCTGGAGAAGGGCTGGAGAGGGGCTGGAGAGGGGCTGGAGAGGGGCTGGAGAAGGGCTGGAGAAGGGCTGGAGAGGGGCTGGAGAAGGGCTGGAGAAGGGCTGGAGAGGGGCTGGAGAGGGGCTGGAGAGGGGCTGGAGAAGGGCTGGAGAGGGGCTGGAGAAGGGCTGGAGAGGGGCTGGAGAGGGGCTGGAGAAGGGCTGGAGAGGGGCTGGAGAGGGGCTGGAGAAGGGCTGGAGAGGGGCTGGAGAGGGGCTGGAGAAGGGCTGGAGAGGGGCTGGAGAGGGGCTGGAGAAGGGCTGGAGAAGGGCTGGAGAAGGGCTGGAGAAGGGCTGGAGAAGGGCTGGAGAGGGGCTGGAGAGGGGCTGGAGAGGGGCTGGAGAGGGGCTGGAGAGGGGCTGGAGAAGGGCTGGAGAGGGGCTGGAGAGGGGCTGGAGAAGGGCTGGAGAAGGGCTGGAGAGGGGCTGGAGAGGGGCTGGAGAGGGGCTGGAGAAGGGCTGGAGAAGGGCTGGAGAGGGGCTGGAGAAGGGCTGGAGAAGGGCTGGAGAGGGGCTGGAGAGGGGCTGGAGAGGGGCTGGAGAAGGGCTGGAGAAGGGCTGGAGAAGGGCTGGAGAAGGGCTGGAGAGGGGCTGGAGAGGGGCTGGAGAAGGGCTGGAGAAGGGCTGGAGAAGGGCTGGAGAGGGGCTGGAGAGGGGCTGGAGAAGGGCTGGAGAAGGGCTGGAGAAGGGCTGGAGAAGGGCTGGAGAGGGGCTGGAGAGGGGCTGGAGAGGGGCTGGAGAAGGGCTGGAGAAGGGCTGGAGAGGGGCTGGAGAGGGGCTGGAGAGGGGCTGGAGAAGGGCTGGAGAAGGGCTGGAGAAGGGCTGGAGAAGGGCTGGAGAGGGGCTGGAGAAGGGCTGGAGAGGGGCTGGAGAAGGGCTGGAGAGGGGCTGGAGAGGAGCTGGAGAAGGGCTGGAGAGGGGCTGGAGAAGGGCTGGAGAAGGGCTGGAGAGGGGCTGGAGAAGGGCTGGAGAGGGGCTGGAGAGGGGCTGGAGAAGGGCTGGAGAGGGGCTGGAGAGGGGCTGGAGAAGGGCTGGAGAAGGGCTGGAGAGGGGCTGGAGAGGGGCTGGAGAAGGGCTGGAGAGGGGCTGGAGAAGGGCTGGAGAAGGGCTGGAGAGGGGCTGGAGAGGGGCTGGAGAGGGGCTGGAGAGGGGCTGGAGAGGGGCTGGAGAGGGGCTGGAGAGGGGCTGGAGAGGGGCTGGAGAAGGGCTGGAGAAGGGCTGGAGAGGGGCTGGAGAAGGGCTGGAGAAGGGCTGGAGAGGGGCTGGAGAAGGGCTGGAGAGGGGCTGGAGAGGGGCTGGAGAAGGGCTGGAGAAGGGCTGGAGAAGGGCTGGAGAAGGGCTGGAGAAGGGCTGGAGAGGGGCTGGAGAGGGGCTGGAGAAGGGCACCGCAGCCCAAAGCTGGGCGATAACCATCTGCCCTCCCTCTGCAGTGCAGCCCCACTGTTTGCAACCGCTGGGAACAAAGAAAGGATGGGCAGGAATGCCCCATTGTTCCCGGGGCCACTGACTAACCTTGGGCTAACAGAACAACAATAATTATTATTCATTTAGCGCCGAGGAAAGGTGTTAGGAGACCAGAGCCCGTTGCTGTGATTTCCAAATGCAAGAATGGCTCTTCCAGGACCTCTCTTCTGGCTGGGATGGCTCTTTCACTTCTCCACGGCCAAATTCACTCCTGTCCCAGCCCAGGGCAGCTGCTGGCTCTCCTTCAGATGTCACAGAGCTGGGACAGCGTCTCCTTTCCCTCACATTTCCTCATTCTCCTTACAGCAGGAATTAGGTGTAACTTCTGGTCTGGAGAGGGAGCTTTTCCGAGCACTGCTACTACCAAAAACACGGGGTGAAATACAACGGCCACGTCACAACACGGAGCATCCACACAGCTGTAATGGCCAGGAAATGAAGAACACCATATCCAATTAAAACTGCAGGGGGATATTTATGGCAGAACGTAATTAGCCAAATTGGAGCCTTCCCCAAAACTGCCATGGGATTTTTAATGACCGCGAGCGGTCAAGGATTGGGTTTGATGTTTTGTCAAGTAAACAATACCCAGAGGGCATGAGACAAAAATCAGGAGCAAAGGGGAAAGGAAAAAGAAAAAAAAAATCCCGTCCTGCAATTCCAGGGAGAAACGGAGACATGAAAGGATTTATCATAACGGGGACATTGTTGGAAGGAGCAGCAGCCACCACTCCAAGAAAGGAAAGAGCAGGGAGGTGGCCCTGGGTGTGGAGGTGGCCCTGTGCAATGAGAGGAAAGAGCAGGCAGCTGCCACGGCCGTTCCCCTGGGAGATACCTTTCCTGGAATTTAAAATGATACGAGAAATTCCTTCCAGCGCCGTAATAGCTGGGAGGTAGTGGAGTATTTTGGTAGGAGGAGGCTGGATTAGCCCTGCTGGCTCCTGCCTGCCGTTTCTGGCTGGGGCATGGAAGCAGAGCTCGTTAGTGGCACATCCTGCGTGTGGCCCCGGCCGGGCTGCGGGAGCCGGGCCGCTCCCAGACCCAGCGCAGGGGTCCCGGAGGTGATGACCGTGCCCGGGGCGCGGCTGCTCCGTGGCCCCTGCGGTGCCCTGGCTGCGGGGCTGGAGGCTCCGAAAGTGCCCCAGCCTGGGCGCTGGCGGCAGGAAAAGCAGGGCAGTGTTCCCGCTGGGATCTGCAGCCCCGGGCCGGCCCAGCCCCGAGCCATCGCTGCCACAATGCCCTGCTGTAAGTGAGTGTCCCCGGGCTCCGAGCCTCCGCGGCTCCTGCTCTCATTAAGTCCCGGCGGGGAGGGCTCACAAAAGCCGCTTTGTGGCCAGCGGGAGGGGTCAGGGCTCGGCACACAGAGCCTGCGGGAGCCACGGCCCCGTCACACGCCGGGGGACCCCGAGCCAGCCTCGCAGGCTGCTCCAGCATCTCCAAGCGCCTCCCGCTCCTGGCTCCCCGGAGGCGCTGACCCCGCACCTGAGGAGCTGCTCTGGGCTCCGGCAGCGCCATCCTGAGGGGCATTCCCTTGGCGGGGGTGCTGTCACTCACTCACGTCCCTGCTGGAAGCAATAGCTGGATGGAAAACCCTCGTAAGCTGCCCTGCAGCAGTGTTTGCTCTCCGAACATTTTCCCGCTCCCCTCAAGTCACAGCACCGAGCTCTTGGTAAACACACCCTTCGGTGAAAACAGAAAGGGTTTTGCTGTTGAACTCCCGACGTTCTCAATTTCACTGAGCACGTGCAGCCAGTGCACATCAGATCTCACCTGCAGGGCACCCCTCACCTCCGCTCACATCTCTTGGCTCGGATCTCTCTGGCCTCAGTTCTCTCTCCTTCAGAGCACAAACGAAGCAGCTCGCTCAGGTTTAAGCAGCACAGCTCTGCTTGTGGCTGCACTCTTGGCATTCACCAGTCCCTCCTTACTGAACTGATCCCTGGCAGCCCCTGAAATTCCCTTCCCTGGGGTACACGGAGCGGGGGCGGTGCAGAGGCAAAGGAATCGTTGCTCATAAATGGTCTCCTACAGCCAGACTGTGATCACTGACGCTTACCTGCCCTTTCCATCTTTCAAACACCCATCACCACCAAAACACCACCCACTGCTTCACCCAAAACCGAGGGACGGCCACATTTCACTTTAGCAAGGTCCAAGAGACACACAAGCATCTCCCAAGGGAGGTCAGTACAGCTCCAAGCCCTGGTATAGAATCCCCATCCTGAGAAA
This sequence comes from Phylloscopus whistleri, assembly GCA_017589585.1. NCBI lineage: Eukaryota > Metazoa > Chordata > Aves > Passeriformes > Phylloscopidae > Phylloscopus > Phylloscopus whistleri. Next base: position 156,930 of record JADMLD010001095.1, read on the forward strand.
TGGCAGCCAGCAGGAGAATCCCATGCTTGCAGCCAGTTGGAAGTGCTCAGCCCAGGAAAATAAACCACAGGGCTCAGTGACCCCCAGGTTAAGGCCGGGGCCAGGATAGAGGGGTTAAAGTGATGGAGGTTTAATTCCTGGTCAATATTTCCACCTTTGTGCTGCCATCCCTCTTTAAAGAGACACTTTCTCCCTTCCCAAGGAGCTGGCAGTTCAGCAGTCCCAAAGGAAAAGCTCAGGGGCTGGGGACCATGATGGGGCCACTCCAGAGAGAGATTTGAGGGGAGAGCTCAGCAGAGAGAACTGGGATTTCCATCCCTTGCTCCACAGGACCCTGGGAGGCACAACCAACCGAGACCCAACAGCCACGGTCCCTCCATCCCAAATCCTGCCACGGCCATGAGGGGACAGGTGCACACAGTCAGCCTGGAGAGGTCATTCAGGGATGGGCACGATTATCCCTTGTACAGCGTGCCCAGAGCACGGAAATTCCAGGATGAGACCCTGGAACCGCCCTCCGCAGAGAGGCTCTGCCAGCAGAGACACCCCCAGCATCGCTCCTGGGATCAGGGATCCGCCTGCAAATGCATCTCAAAGAGGTAAAAACCCTGGCCCGGCGCTGGAAATCTCCTCTCCCGCAATTGTCCGCGCTTGGCAACCTGGCCTGGCAGTGAATAAACGCCGGGGAAATATTCCTCCCTACACGTGTTTGGGTTTTTCGGGGTGGTTTTCTTGGCCGCCGCTCCTGGCTCTGCAACAATGCCCGGCTTGTTCGGCCCCGCGCTGCGGGGCAGGCTTGAATAGATCTGTCTAAAATTATAAGCGGGCAGCCCCCTGGGCTCTGCGAGATCACAGAGCCCACGCTGGGGCCGAACAAAGCCCCCGCTATTTCCCAACAATTAGCCCGGCTAAAAGGACATCTATCTCCTGCCATCGGAGCCACCACGTGCCTCCCAGCCAGCCCATTGTGCCGCTAATTAAATAACACGCCTCTCTCCCCGGGAGCGTCTCCTGATGAGCTCGCCGAGGTCCTAAATCCTCGCGGGTGTCAATGGGGACAGACAGCTGCTGGGCAGGGGCTTGCGGCTCCCGAGGGGACACCCCGGGACAGCCACGGGCAGCAGCGCCGCTGATTTCAGGGGTTGAAGGGACCTTAAAATCTCATCCGGTGCCACCCCTGCCATGGGCAGGGACACCGAGTGACACCAGGGACACCTTCCACTGTCCCAGGGGGCTCCAAGTGCCGTCCAGCCCGGCCTTGGGCACTTCCAGGGGTGGGGCAGCCACAGCTTCTTTGTGCCAGGGCCTCCCCACCATCCCAGGGATTAACTCCTTCCCAACACCATTAAACCCACGCCCTTCCAGTCTGAAGCCATTCCCTTTTCCCATTTTCAGGAAGCTGTTGAGCAGAGATCCAGGGATCCAAGAGGTTCCAGCACACTCTGCTTCCCTGTCCACCTCCCAACTGCCTGCAGCAAAAGCCCTGAAAAGAGATGATTTATTTACTATTTTTCATGCTTTGCTGGTGGCTGGAGGAAAAAAAAATCAGATGCATATATTTTTTCTAAGTATGTTCCTGGCTGATACAAACCAGTTTGTTGTAGGGTTTTTTTTTTCTTTTTCCCACACTTCTTGTTGGGTTAAAGCAGTGGGAAGAAAGTAAACAAGGAAAATGTTGTGTCATTCAACCAAAGCTAAAACTTTCTATTTTTGCACTTTTAATATGGGAAGGAATTGCAAAATGGAAAAAAAAAAAAAAAAAAAAAAGGCCTATTAAAAGTAATTTGTTAACAAGCTCTTTTCACCCAGTTAGTTCACCTCTTCAAGGAGGATTCTGTGGGAGGGGAGGGTCTTGGATGAGGATGAGGCCAAAGGGAAGCTGGGAAGCTGATTTGTGTTCTGTGAGATGAAGCAAAATAACCTCTGGGGCTTGGAGTTTCCTTCCAATCTGAAAAGGAGTTCTGGGGAGTGAAGAAAATCCACTCAGAGGATGCATCAAACACCCTGGGGCTGCCTGAAATCTCCTGGGCCACCACGAGCATCCCTGGGGGAGGTGGACATGGACCTCCTGAACACCCAACCTGCACCAGCTCCACGGGGGGATTTTCCCCCCATCCCAGCCCAGTTCCTCGGGCTGAGCTCCAGCACAAGAGCCCAGAGCTCCTAAATCACTCCAGATGTTCAGCACCTTTCCTCACACGCTCCCGAGACCCGGAAGGAATTCAGTTTCCTTCTGTCAAGGCCCCAGTCAGCAATAGTTGCAAATATCCCTTTTACTCCCTTTAAATCATCATTTCCCACCCCTGGCTATTTCAATCATCATTTTCACACTGGGAGAGCCTGGCTGGAGGGCTGGGAAGGTGGGACAGGAGATTAATGAGCTGATTTCCTGTGGACCTGCGGCTCCAGGCTGGAGGCAGCTGGACCTGCTGCTGCAGACAGAGCTCCATCCACCCAAGGAAAAGAGAAAATCCCCATTCCTCATCCCTTGTGGGGAGGAGGCAGAGGGAGGAAGGACACAGAGGAGGAGGAGGAGGCAGAGCTTTGTTTCATTCTAATGGGAACCAAAGCTGGCTCCTGGCTTCCAAACCCACCCTGGGGAGCAGCTGCTGATGGAGCTTGGGTGGGGAAAAGCTGAGAAGCTTTAGGAATGCATCGGGGAATTATTAATCAGTGCATGTGCACACCCACGGGGTTTCATTGGAAAAGCACAGGGATCAACTTGATGCATGCTGTTGTTGAAATCATATCTGCCCTGCACTCAGGAAATACAAAGGTTTTACACCAAATCACCAAAGTTTACAGGGATGCATCCACAGGGCCAGGAAAAGCATCATTAAAAGATGTGCCACGGCTCACACAGAGGGCCAGAAGTGGCTACACAAGAGTCCAGCCTCAAACACAGTTTAACATAACCCAGGAGCAGCCTCCTCAGCCCTCCAGCAGCCTTCAAACCCCACAGCCGGGTCTGAGAGCTCCATTCATCCCAAACTCCCAAATAAAGGGCAGGAGCCAAGAAAAAGCTGCCTCCCCTCACCCAGCCAGTGCCCTCGATCCCAAAGCTCTGGGAATGGCTCCACAGCCACTTGATTAATAAGGGCCCAGGGGGAAAAAAACGTTTATATAACCTCATCTTCTCTAAACTTCCTAAGTGCTTCAGAAAGTGGCTGCCCTGGAAACCCAAACTGGAAACGAAAAATATTATCCTGCCATTTATAAACATCCCTGGTGCTAATGAAGTGAGGAGCGGCAGCGACGGCCAGTGAGGGTGAGGTGCTCTTGGCAGGCGTGGGAGAGCCCCAAAAACCCTGACTTCAGGTGGTTGTGGGGGGAGAGTCCTCCCACCATGGTCCAGTGCCATTGGAGCTGTGAGGCCCCGGGGCAGGGAGCTGGGATCAGGTTGGGGAAGTGTGGCTGTGCTAAACGCAGGGGCTGGGAGCAAACGCGGGGGGAGAAGGGCAGGGTGATCACAGCCAGGCAGGAGCAGGTGGGTGAAACCTCTAAAATCATCCCCTGAGCTCCGAGTGTGCCTGGGGTGAAGCAGCACAGCCTGCTCCTGGAAAGCAGGGAGGGAATTTCGGTGCTTGCTGCGCTCCAGACTCTGTGGGATGAGCTGCCCAGGCCAGGCTGCTCGTGCAGGTCAGCAGAGCACGGCTGTTTACACCACTGTGCTCTGAATAAACACAGAGCAGCCCAAATTTAGCTCCTGGGTTCAACCACCCTGCGCCTCACAGCCCCTCAGCCACACATCCCAAGCAGAGAGCCAGGACAGCAGAACACTCCAGCCCATTGCTCCATCTGCTTTCCCTGCTGGCATTTCCCACGGAGATTTGTTTTTGCTTCAGCACCAGAAAATGCTGAGGTTTGGCTGGAAATATTTGGATTTGGTTTTGACAAAATATTGATGATTTCCGCCCAACAATCTGTCACTTTTGGCAGCAACAAGGAGAAAAATGAAAAAAAAAGAGAGGTTTTTCCTCAAGATATGGGGACTGAGCTGACACCCAGCCTGGGACTCAACACAAGGGGAAGGCAAAGCAAAGCTACTAGGCTGCCTCATTATCCTGTCAGTCTGATTACTGCAGAGCAAGGAAAACTGCTCCTGCTTCCACGAGTGTCTGTTTGCCTGGATGGAAACACAGCCAGGGCTGCCAGACACAGGAGGCCTCTGCTCTCCTGGGGTCAGGCAGGGCTGGATGCAAAGCAGAGGAAGAGCAGGTCTGGTCACCTCTGGAGATGTCTCAGACACCCCAGGGTTGCTCATGGTGAGGAGCTGATCCAGGGCAGGAGGAGATGCCAGCTTTATTTCCATCACTGCCTTCCAGAATTAGTCCTGTCTCTGGGGTCTGGAAAACTGGGTTGAAATCTCCCAAGCGCAGACTCTTCTGCAAGATGCCTGGAACTGACCAAATTAGAATTTTTCCATGAACAGGCCCCCTTGCGGCATCTCTTCCTTTTTTCCTTTTCTACCTCAGCACTGACATCAGTTGGACCAAGCAAGAGCCCCCTGGCCCCTCTTGAACCTCAGATGTGGAGAGTGAATCACACAGACGTGGGAGAAAGGCATTCCTGACTCCTGAAAAAGAGCTGCTGCTGAGTTAAGGAGAAGGACTTTGGGCTGGATCTCCTTAGAAATCAAATCTCTCCTTTGGTGGAGCAGTTTATTTTCTCCATTTTTCCTAAACACTAAACCCTGGCACGACTTGAGGCTGTTTTCCTTTGTCCAGTCCCTTGTTACCCCTGAGAAAAGACCAACCCCCACTGGGCTGCACCTTCCTGACAGGGATTTGTAGGGATCCCAGCTTTGCATCCCAACCTGCCCTTGCAGCATCACAGGGGAAGGAAAAACAACCAAAGAGAAGCCCTGTCTGTGAGAGGGAGGCAGAGGTGTCCAAAGGCAGCCCCCAGAGAACGGAGAAGTTCCTTTTGTGGAGCTGGAAATAATGTGCCAAGTCCACCCTCCATCCCGAGCTGTTCCCACAGCTGACTGAAGCTGTTTTGGAGACAGGCAAGTGAGTCCCATGCCTGTCCCACAGAGAAACCATCACCCCAAGGCACACAGGGCCTCGTTATCCCTGCCTGCTGCCACAGGGGCCCGTCTCTGCCCAGGACCTGCTGCACACAGAGAAACTGTGCTCCAGCTCCGCTCAAACAGCCAACAATTGACCCAGTGCAGCTTTTCCAAAGCCCATGGATCCCGAAGCCCACGGGGAAAGGTCCATCTGGAGGGCTGGGAAACTCCAGCACGTGCTGGGGAGACTGCAGGCAGCTCCAGGGCTGGCCAAGGATCACTTCAGACGTCTCTTTTGTGTGTAATCCGAAGCACTCGCACAGCCCCGCTCTCCAGGGACCCCCAGCCACTCCTGACCTCACTGAATTAAGTATGGCAATAAAATGTGCACTGAATTAATCATCTGCATCTCCAACGTGAGAAACTGCTGTGCAGGGGCTCACAGGGGCGGCTGCAGGGATTGAGGGCTCTCACTCCAATGGAAGGCAGTGGGTTTAGATGCCTAAAGACTTTCTGGTAAGTGACACAGCCAAGGTCTTCCAAAGCCCAGAGACTCAGCCTGGTCTCCTAGAGCTTATCCCTGAGAACCCCTCTCCCATAAAAAGCCAGGACTTGGAGCAGCCTGGTCCAGTGGAAGGTGTCCCTGACCAGGGAACAAGATGAGCTTTAAGGTTCCTCAGCCCACGCCATTCTGGGATTCCCTGATTCCATGCCCACGGGTGTTGGGAAGAGTCACCAGGACTGGGAGCTTGGGTGAATGAACCCCCACGCTCTGGGAAGAGGAGGCTGCACTGCGGGGTCCCTGTAGTCCAAGAGCTGATTGCTGCAAAGCTGGGATGAGGAGGGATCTGGGAGAGCAGCAAGAGACCACGGAGCCCGTATTTCCCCCAGAGGCTCCAGGTGAGGGGAGAAACATCACAGGCACAAAGCAGGCTCTGGAAAACAAGGTGCAGAGAGCTCTTTTGGAAAGCTCAGCCCTGCCTCTGCTAGGAAAAGAAGGAATCATTTCCATTCCCAATTGACAGCAGGGGCAGCTCAGGCTGAATTCTCTCTCATTTTAGGAGAGCAGAGAGGTGCAATCCCTTACAGGGCTTTCAAGGACTATCCCTCCTAAGGCTGTCCTTATTTCTCTAAGCCTGGCACTTCTTCCTGCTCTTCCCCTCTCCAGCCTGGACCAGCTCCCAGAGCTGTGCTGGGGCACAGGACAGTCCCGTCCTCCTGGAAGTGTCTCTGTGTTGGAAACAACAATTAAAAGAACCAGCAGACCATCCTGATTGCCCCCCTCCTCCCCCAAACGTCTGACAGCAGTTTCTCAGGCTGAAGTGATGCAAATAGCTCAGATAAGGCTCAGATAAAGTATCTGTGCTCTTGAGGGCTTATCTGAGCTGAACACCAACTCCAAAAATCCTGAAATTTGCCCCGTGGGACTGTCTCTGGAGCTTGATTTCCATCTGAAGCCCCGACCTCCAGAGACTACAGAAACAGCTCCTGTTCAAATGCATTCTTGAGATAGCAGGGTGGGACCCGGCAGGTCTGCAGCTCCCCTAGCTATCTGGGATTTGCCTCCTGGTGGGGATGTTGCAAGAGCGGGGCTGATGGCTCAAGGAACCGGTGACGGCACCTTTCACCACCCCTGCTCACACTCCCAGCACCGAGGGAAAACCTTCCCTGCTCTGATGGAAAGATCACTTTCCCTTGGCTAGAGATTGTTCCATGCTGGCTTTTCCTTTCAGGCCCTGCTCAGTGATGCCAGGCAGAGGGAAGGCTTGTGGGACGCCTCAGAGTGCTGGGAATTCCCTCAGGGACCGTGGCAGCGTGGGCATTGGGATAAGATTTGGGGTTCCTGGGTGCAACAGGGATCTGGGTGCAAAGTGTCCCCTGGTTCTCTGACAATCCCAGCCTGGCAGGATGCAAAGGGAGTCAGCAGCCCCTGGGTGTGATGGAGCAGGCCCGGCTCCCAGCAGTGGCCAGTCTCTGATACTCACTTATAAAGGTTCCTGCTTGGCAATCCAGTCTTTCCAAAAACACACAGAGCTGCAAAAGGTGTGAGACCTGGGAGTGACACCCATTGCTAGTGCACAGCTCTGACGGGAAAGGAGCTGGGAAGTCCAAGGCCAGGCTCCCAGAAGGATAACTGGGGTCTCTTTGTAAGCTGGTACAAAGGCACCTGGGCTCACACCTGGGCTAAGCCCATTCCTTGTCCTGTGGGAGCACCCAGGATCTCCCATCTCCTGGCCAGATCCCAGATTCCATGTGCTTTACAGACACTGCAGTGAAAGAGAGCAGGAAGGATCCCTCCCTGGAGGGTTTGTGACCAAAGAATCCACAATCTAATACTTTGTACACCTCATGCAAATCTGGCAAGGACAGGAAAATGGAGCTTTCTGAGAACCTTTCAAAGCTCTGCAGAAATTGCCCGAATCCCGCTGATCCAAGCAGAGAGAGATTTCCTCTCTGCAGAGGTTTGCAGCCGGCAGGCAGAGTTCTCAGGCAAGAATAACGATGAAATTCTATAGGATGGCTCATAAACCAGAGAAAAAAATTCATTTCCTACTAAAAATTCCCAACGGCTCATTCCCAAAGGGCCACAGGACTGCTGTGGAGTGCTGGCTCCCCTTCCACCCTGCGCCTCACCCTGGTCAGAAAACTGGGATGGAGGGAAAACGTGGGCAGATCTGGGCTCCCAGGGCTCTGCAGCACTGGCAGCACCAGGGTGAACCATGAGGTGCCAAAGCCCAGGGACTGAGGGAAGACCTGCAGACAAGGTCCAGCTCGCAGAGCTCCATGGCACTGGCAGCCCCAGGGTTAACAACGAGCCCCAAAATCCCAGGGTTAAGGGAAAACAAGTGGGCAGGGTCCAGCTCCCAGCACTGGGAGCACCAGAGTGAACCACAAGGCACCAGATCCCAGGGATTGAGGGAAAACGCTCCATGGCACTGGCAGCCCCAGGGTTAACCACAGCAGCGCCCTGCGAGGCAGCAATTTCTGCTTTATTTCAGCAGGGGAAGTGTGTCCCGGCCTGATTAGCCCAATGGTTTCCTCTTTTCCCATAACCTCCAGACCCCCATGGCCTAAGTGTTTACTTTCTGAAATAAAAAATCTGCCAGTGTTTTTCTTTTTGCAGGGCATGTGTATTTTGGGAGGATTCGGGGGGAGGGAGGCGGAGGGGGAGTTGAATGGGACGGGAGGCTGGCGCACACCTCCCTCCCCTCTCCCACCCCTCACCCAGCTCCTTCCCAGCTGCAGCCTCGGAGCTGAGACTTCTGGCTTCGATGAGGAAGAGAGAGAGAGAAAGGCATTAATGAGAGAGTTCAGGCTCTTGCTCCAGCAGCCATAAACACAAGGAACATCTGGAGGGAGAGAGAGGTGCTCCGAGCTGCCAGGAGCTGAAAGGATCAGGCTGTTTGCAGGGTCCCGGATTCCCCGCTCCCCACAGCCCCTCTGCCTGCCCCGCTGTGCTCTCCTGGCATCCCATTGTCCATCCAGGGAGAAAACACAATCAGGGAATCCTAAAGGTGGGAGAAACCCTCTAGAATCATCCAGCCCAACCGTTTCCCCAGCGCTGCCGGGTCCACCACCAAACTGTGTCCCCCAGTGCCACATTTACACTTTTTTGAACGGTTCAAGGGACAGGGATCCCCCACTTCTCTGGGAAGCCTGTTCCAAATATCTCCCCTCACTTCTGCTGCCCTTCCTGCCCCTCAGCAGCTCAGCAAACCCCCCTAAGTGCTGGCCATGGGCAACCAAACCCTCTGGTCCTAGGAATGGCTCCTAGAAATTTTCTTGAGAAGTCTCAAACACCACACCCTCCTCTCTCCCCAGTTTGCTTTGTGTGGCCTGTCTGAAGGGTTTGGTGGTGCAGGATGGTTTCCTCCTCTGGAAAACCAAACAGGTACATCCAGCTCACTGCATCCCTGCAGAGGGGTCAGTCCTGCTCCAAGGGCACCCCAAAACCAGACCTCTTCTGCAGGCAGCCTCAAGGCACCACAGAAGCCCTGGCCTGGCTGTGGCTCAGTTCCCTCCCTCCTGGGCTCTACATCCCCTTATCCCTCCTCAAGGCACACTGGAGCTCTTGGTGCTGCTGCTCATTTTTGCAGCTCCCAAACTTGAGTCTTCTGTCTTGCTGAGCTGCCACCCCCCGATTACACCTGAGACCCAACACATCTCTTGGCTTCTCCCAAAACCCAGGCACCAACCCTGCAGCTTTCCCCCAGCCTCATCCCAGGGACCAACGCCCTGCTCCGAGCACCATCCCTCATCCCCAGCTGACTCCAGGCTGCAGCTCAAGTGGGAAAAGAGCTCTGAGCTCATTCTCTGCTGCTGCCCGAGGCACAGGGAGCTCCCTGGGGTTTTGCCTTGGGGAGGCGACACAGGGAATTTTCCAGAGTCAGGCAGGAAACAAATGGAAAAGTGAAAGCCTGGATTTTTGACATTCTATTGCCTCAGTGCAAAAAATCCTCTCCAAGTGCTGAGCTGCAGCAGGTCCCAGCATCCCTGAGTGCCATGGGAACACCCGTGCACGTTTTCCTCACCTGGGAAACAACAGGAGCCACAGGAGCCACGCACTCCAGCTCCCACTGCCCTGAGAGCAAAGCAGGGATTGCTCATCCTTCCCAGCAGATTCAAACACACCTCAGGCATCCCTCAGCCCTGCAATTCATTCCCAAGGCATAGAGGGATCTCCTCTCCCCACCAACAGATTGGAAAGTGCCCTGAACAGAGAAAATGTTGTGTCCTTCAACAGCCCAGACTGTCCCAGCACAGCAGCTGGGACTGGCCTTTAACTGGAGCCCATGGAATACCCAAAGATCCCCAAAGGAAAAGGAAAAGAAACCCCCATTCCAGCCAGGCCCCAAACAGCTCCAGAGCCAGAGCAGCTGTGTCACCTCAGCGGCCAGAGGGTGACAACAGAGCCCAGAACCCCCACCCAGCCCCTGGGCCAGGGAGAGCTGTGGGTCAGGGAATGCTGCAGCAGGTTGGGAAGGGGCAGGATTTTGTGTGGGGCTTTCTCTGAGCCTTGGAATGAATTCCCATCCAGTGCACCTCTCTCCGTGGGGGCTCACCCCAATCTTCCCCCATCCTGCTTCCCCTCACCTTCCTGCACATCCTCCTCTGCCTGCTCCTGGTTTGTAAAGAGGGTGAGGAGAGCCTGGCTGCTCCAGGGCTGATCCTGGCTGTTCCAGGGCTGATCCTGGCTGCTCCAGGGCTGATCCTGGCTGCTCCAGGGCTGAGCCTGGCTGGCTTAGGTCTGAGCCTGGCCGGCCCAGGGGTGATCCTGGCTGGATTAGGTCTGAGCCTGGCCGTCCCAGGGCTGAGCCTGGCTGGCCCAGGGCTGATCCTGGCTGTTCCAGGGCTGATCCTGGCTGCTCCAGGGCTGATCCTGGCTGGCCCAGGGCTGATCCTGGCTGGCCCAGGACTGATCCTGGCTGGCCCAGGGCTGATCCTGGCTGCTCCAGGGCTGATCCTGGCTGGCCCAGGGCTGAGCCTGGCTGCTCCAGGGCTGAGCCTGGCTGGCCCAGGGCTGAGCCTGGCTGCTCCAGGGCTGAGCCTGGCTGGCCCAGGGCTGATCCTCACTGGCCCAGGGCTGAGCCTGGCTGGCCCAGGGCTGATCCTGGCTGGCCCAGGGCTGAGCCTGGCTGGCCCAGGGCTGATCCTGGCCGGCCCAGGGGTGAGCCTGGCTGTTCCAGGGCTGAGCCTGGCCGGCCCATAGCAGGCCTGGCTGGCCCAGGGAAGGGCTGGCTGGCCCAGGGAAGGGCTGACTGGCCCATAGCAGGCCTGGCTGGCCCAGGAAGGGCTGACTGGCCCATGGCAGGCCTGGCTGGCCCAGGGAAGGGCTGACTGGCCCATGGCAGGCCTGGCTGGCCCAGGAAGGCCTGGCTGGCCCATGGCAGGCCTGGCTGGCCCAGGGGTGATCCTGGCTGTCCCATGGCAGGCCTGGCTGGCCCAGGGAAGGGCTGGCTGGCCCAGGAAGGGCTGGCTGTCCCGCAGGCAGGAGCAGCAGCTGTGCGTGCCCTGTGAGAAGGCGCCCATTCATCTCAGCCAGAGCGTGCGGGGGAGGCAGCGCAGCACAGGGGAGGGGGAAGTGTTGGAGGAGGCTGAGAAAAGGAAGGAGGCCGCAGTTAAAAATAGGATAAAAGGACATGAAAAAAAAAAAAAAAAAGGCAGATTAAAAAAAAAGAAAAAAGCTTCTCTTGGAAAATGCTCTGCAGCTGGAGAAGCCATCGGGCTGAGCCTGGTCAGCTTTACCTTCCCCCCTTCTCCTCCTCCTCCTCCTCCTCCCCAAGCCCCCTTCCTCCGAGCGTGGGCCTGGAAGGCAGCCCAGAAAGCGCTCACAGAAAACCTTTTCCTGCGGGGTTCTCCAGCGGGAGAAGAGCAGGCAAAGGAGGGGACACGTGGGGAAAAGCAGGGAGGCTTGGCCGTGGGAGCCCAGGCGGGGCTGGGAGCCGGGCTGGAGGAGGATCCCAGTGTGGGGGCACAGGGAGCGCCCACCCCGCCCTGTGTGCGGGCACAGCACACCCAGGTGTGTCTGCAGCTCCAAGGGTTTGGCTCTCCTGGCCAAACCACCTCAACACCAGGGCAGCCCAGGCTGTGAGGACTTGATGCCCACAAAGCACCAGCTCTGCTTTTTTTGCTCTCCAAAAGATCTCTGGAATTGTTCAAGGCCAGCCTGGACACGGCTGAAAACAACCTGCTCTGGTGGAAGGTGTCCCTGCCCGTGGCAGGGTGTTGGAATGAGATGATCCATAAGGTTCCTTCCAACCCAAGCCGTTCCGGGATTCTGTGGTTTATTTCCCAGTGAAGCCAGGAGCCAAATGCTCCAGAAATATCCAAAAGGCTGGGAATACCTTCAGTCCAAGGATGCTAATTCAGCACAACAGTTGTAGAAACTTCTTCCGCTGCAGTCAGAGTTGTTCCATCCCTCACTTGCCATTAACAACAGGCTTATCTCCCCTATCAGTAAGGAAAACAAACCCTCTGTGAGTGGAAGGGGCTGTTAAAGTGGCCTTGGCTCCTAAAGGCAATGCAGCCAGCATCGTGTCCATGCTGAAACTGTAATGGCATCACAGAATCCCAGAGTGGCTTGGGCAGAAAGGGACCTTAAAGATCATCCTCATTCCAACCCTTGCCCCACGGGCAGGATGCCACCCCATAGATCAGGTTGCTCAGAGCCTCACAGTAATTTGATAATTTCACTATCAAATCTTTTATTCCACTCCAGTTTTACATCTAACATAGCATAATCCAAAGAATATCCCCAGGGAGGAATGTTAGGATCCTATTTCCATATGAATTCATCATAGGGTGCTAAGGTGCCTTTCAGCATCCTTTCAGCAATGCTCTGGGGCGCCTGCAGTTGGGTGGCAAACAGAGCAGCCAAGGTGCCTGTACGATCCTGATGCCACCTGTGCAAGGAGCAGAGCTCCTGTCCATGAGCAGCCAGCAGCTCCCCTCTGGACGGCCTCGTCACCTCTAGGCTGGGCCTTTCCCTCGCTGTGGCCATCCCTGGGCTGTGACATTCCCAACATGTGCACCACACGTTGTGGTACAAGCTGACAAATAAAACTGACTCCAGCCCATTTTCAAATGTTGGCCTTTCAAGCCAAAAAACCTCCACCCCTTCTTGCTTTATCTGTGAGCTAAATCCACATCAGGCTTTCCTTTATCCATATCACAGAATAATCTTATCAGCTTCAAGCACAATGTAAATAAACTTGCCCAAGCTTCAAAGGCAAAGCATCTTCCCTAAACATGAGCAGCCCTCAAACTCTTAGAAATGTTGTGGGTTTCTATTGCAGGAGGATATATTCACACTTGCATTTTCCTTGTTGACTTGTTTCTTTCACCAACATCAAGACCATGAAAACCAAAATAGCCTCTGGTGCAGCAGAAGAATAGATGACAAATGGTTTTCATGTGCAGCCGAGACACAAAGGAGAAATGAAAGGCTGTTCCTGGCCCCATATACAAATAAGGGTTTCCTCTCATTTAAAATTAGAAACTGCTCTAGACTGAAGAACCAGCAACATTAAAAAACAAATCAGAGAAAGAGCACCTTGCATTGCAACAGGAAGAACTGAAAAGTAATTTTCAGGTATTACAGGAGACCCAGGGGCCTGTCCTGCTCATCCCAACTCACTAGAAGGTGGATCAAAACCTGTGGAAGACAGCAACAGCTTGGATTTCTTTCCCTGGCTTCACTAATGTTTGAGGCAGGCCCCAGCCTCTGCAACAAGAAAGTTCACAGAGCCATTGTGGAGTGAGGAAGATCTGGGCTGCAGATATGTTGGTCCCTGGAGAGGGCACTTTCACAGAAAACGGGAGAGGGTTGGGGAAAAAAGCCCTAAAAAAACTTTCCAGGCACAGACTTGCAAAATGTTTGAGCAAATCCAAATGCTGCCAGGGCAGATTTCATCAGAGCAGAGCTGACATCATGCTGAGAGAGGTCACTCACAGGAGTTGAGCAAATAGCTGGAATAAGGACGCCTGGGAAGAGCAGAGGGGCTTTGCTCCAGCCACAGGCACAGCTCTCTGTGTCCATCTCCTGCTCACACTCAAGTGCTCACCCAGGGAAAAAGGAAAACAACTCAAATGCCTGAACCTTTGCCAAGGAGAGATTTCAAACTGTACATTTGACCACAGCAGTCACTGGTTCTGCTGAACTGAGCTGCAGAAAGTCTCTGAGCATCAGGGCTTTCCCTCCCCAGGGGCCAGTGAGCACCAGTAAGGAGCAGGGACCGCTCACAGGAGAGCAGCACATGCCACGGGACAGCTTCCATGGGATTTAGGACAGGCTTATGTGGGGCTGGAGTGAAACATAAACTTCATCTTGGCCCTTGGCAAAGGTCACTGTTGTGCAACTCCAGCTCTTTCTCTTGGCTCTGTGGCCGGGCCGTGCTGGGGGGTACCTGAGCCTTGGGCTGCTCCCTCCTCACCCAGCCCAGGCCAGGGAACATCTGCCCTGCCAGCTGCTCATACAGGAGTCCTGGAACCCCACGATGGTCTGGCCTGGGACCTTAAAGTTCATCTCATTCCACGCCACCTTCCACATCACAAGAAGCGGCACAAAGTGCAACAAGCTCAGCATGAAAATTCACATGTTGGGGGCAAGAATCAGACACTGGTGCTTTTCTAACGACTTCCAAACTGTAAGGTGTAGGAGGAGACATCAGCTAGGCCCAGGCAGGGACAACATTCCCCAGGCCCAGGCAGGGAGCTGCTTTAGCAGCGTGGCCTCTCCTCTCCAGCTCTGGTGACCACCAACCTCCCAATGAATCATAAAATCCCAGAATGGGTCGGAAGAGCCCTTAAAGCCCATCCAGTACCACCCCCTGCCATGGGCAGTGACACCTTCCACTATCCCAGGATGGTCCAGGTGTCCCAACCTTGGACACTTCCAGGGCCGGGGCAGCCACAGCTGCTCTGGGCACCGTGTGCCAGGGCAAAGCATAGAGTTACAAGAGACCCAAAATTACCACCAGAGTGGAATGGAAATTTGGGAATCCCTGTTTCCTTTCAAGCCTCCATGGATGCCACTTTCCAAAGCCACTAACCAGGAGCCAGGACATCAGTCCTGCAAATGCCAGGAGAAATGCAGAGGATGCAACCAGCAGCTTGGCAGGTCCACCCTGCCCATGGGATCCTCCCAGAGACTCTGCTGCTGCCCCTACACGCAAGGGAGGTGCACACAGAACTTCAGAATTCCAAAAACCAGCGAAATCACCAGCTGAAAGGGGAGAGGAGTTCTCCCACACCATGGCAGGGAAGAAAGAAGCTCCCACCCTTCAGCATCACTTCAATAGGAGGACAAGAGATACAAACCCCCCCATATTTAAGGGTTTTTTCTGCTTTCTGGGCCAATCTTCACTAAGGGAGACCTTTGACACCAGCAGGGCAGGTACCAACCTCGTGATGCTGTGCTGAGGGAGGCGCTAAGGGCAAAAACCCCAACACATGAAGGCAGGACTGGGGCAGGAAGCAAATCTGGAAGGACACCAGGGGGGATACAACAGAGCCTGGTGGGGATTCAGGCTCGTTTTTCCAGCTGAGGCTGCTCCCAGCCCCCCAGCACAGGGAAGGTGCCACCCCCGTGTTCCTACCATGCCAGCCCCATGTCCTACCCATGCCAACCCCATGTCCTACCCATGCCAGCCCCATGTCCTACCGTGCCACCCCATGTCCTACCCGTGCCACCCCGTGTTCCTACCATGCCAGCCCCATGTCCTACCCATGCCAACCCATGTCCTACCCATGCCACCCCATGTCCTACCATACCAGCCCCATGTCCTACCGTGCCACCCCATGTCCTACCATGCCACCCTATGTCCTACACGTGCCACCCCATGTCCTACCCATGCCACCCCATGTCCTACCATGCCACCCTATGTCCTACCCGTGCCACCCCATGTCCTACCCGTGCCACCCCATGTCCTACCCATGCCAGCCCCATGTCCTACCCGTGCCACCCCATGTCCTACCCGTGCCACCCCATGTCCTACCGTGCCACCCCATGTCCTACCATGCCACCCCATGTCCTACCATGCCAGCCCCATGTCCTACCCGTGCCACCCCATGTCCTACCATGCCACCCCATGTCCTACCCATGCCAGCCCCATGTCCTACCCGTGTCATCCCATGTCCTACCCATGCCAGCCCATGTCCTACCCGTGCCAGCCCCATGTCCTACCCGTGCCACCCCATGTCCTACCCATGCCATCCCATGTCCTACCCATGCCAGCCCCATGTCCTACCCGTGCCACCCCATGTCCTACCCGTGCCGTAGTGCTCCAGCCCCGTGGGCACCTCCTGCGTGGTGGGCTCATCCCAGAGCGGGCAGCAGGGCCGGGGCGGGCAGCAGGAGGCCTGGAAGCCACACGTCACCCAGGGATCCTCACAGGGAGCAGGGGCTCCTTGTTTCTGGAAGGAGCAGAGGGGAACTGTCAGGGGAGCGGGACCCCAAAACGTGCAGGGGGCAGTGGGGCTCCCCCCAAAGTCAGGCAGCAAGTCCTGCTCTGGCAGGGTGTTGGGATGGGGCCAAAAAGGGCCTTTTTCAAACCACTATGAGGAGAAAAGTGAAGGTCAGAGTGAGGCTGAGCTGGGCAGGATTTCAGCCTGAGGGGTCTCCCACGGGGACCCCCTCTGTGGCAGGGGTTTGTTCCACTCCCCATTACTGGGAATGTCATTTTTAGGCAGCAGAAGGCCCCCAAACCCCCCAAAATGGGGGGGGATCACCAGGGGGGTGCAGAACCACAGCCCTGCCCAGGCACTGTGGGGGAGCCTGGTCCCAGCTGTCGTATTTATGTTCCTCTCCCTATTTATAGGGATATTATTTGGGATTATTTTCTTTATATTTGGGTTAGTTATATTTATATTGGTTTTATTGTCGTGTCCACAGACATGTTTGTACGTGTAGTATGCACACAGGGGGATATGAGTTATACACCTCATTTGAAATGTACAGATGCATATATAATGTATGTAATACAATGTATTGTTACCCAAACATTATATAATTACTGTGTCATTATGTCTTAACACACAATATGTTATAGATGTGCTGCTTATATGTGTGATATAAGCATTTATACACCCACACCTATGTAATCCTGGTTTATAACTCAATATAAATTACACATTTATTTTTATTGTCTATGAAGCTAAATTGATACTTTATAAAGAAAATATATTTATTAGACATAGGTATAAAGGTATTTAGAAACATAGATTTGTTTAGATTGGGAACCAGGCTTTAATAAATGACCCCAGGATATAATTTTCATTTTATTTTGTACACACCTATTTTATACATCTATATTTATGCATATATAGTGTGTATATATATATGTACACACCATATTTATTGTGTGCATCTGTGTGCATAGAATATATATATTTACCATGGACACACACACATATACACCATATAATAAATACATTGCATTTGTTTGTCTCCCTAGAAGAGGACAATACCATGCACAGATCTATAAATAAATGCAGGATGTTTGAATTTTTTATCATTGTTACCATTTCCCTGAGGGGGAATAGATTTCCTTGATGGCAAATCAATATTTAAAAGCCAAATGCTTGCTTGGAACCATTTAAAGGAAAGCTAGGGAGCTGCCTTGGGAATATTTCATGGCTCAGGGTGGGCTTTTCTTCCCAGTTTGGGGAAAATGTTGGGTTTCAGCACAAGTTCTGTGCAGCCTGAGGTGTCAGCCCAGAGCTTCTCTGACCTCTAATGCTCAGCAGTTCTTTGGACAAATGGTTAAAAATGTTGTTTCTCTATAATGAGGTCTGATTTCTCTGAATATAGGTCTGGTTTATTTAAATATGGATCAGATTTCCCTAAATACGGATCTGATTTTCCTAAAAAAGGCTCAAATCCCTACCCAACCTGCCCCAGGATCACACTCCAACCTTTATTATAGACCACCAGCCACCAGCTGCAGACAGAACAGAGGTGGCTCAGGAGAGGGAGCACTGGAGTGGTCCCCAAACTCCAGAAAACCACGGGAACCTTTCCCAGATGCTGCCCTGCTCTGTGCTGGTCCCATTGATCCCAGGTGAAGGTCAGCAGGGGGAGCAGGCAGCGAGACAATGCTCCCCTGACAATCCTCCTAACACAAGTGCAGGAAATCCGATGCAGGATCCCATTTCCAGGGGAGGTTTGCAGAGAAGCTCTGGGTAAACACTTGGAATTCAGGACTGCTCTGGACTACCTAAAACCTTGGATACTCCGGAGATGGCACCGAGCTGGGTCAGGCCTGGAGAAATCTCAGCAACCTGGGAGAAAACTGCTGGGGTAGGAAACCAGCCCCAATTCTTGTCTTTTATAGAGTCATGGAAAGATTTGGATGGGAAGGGACCTTAAAGACTCTCTCACTCCAACCCCTGCCACGAACAGAGACACCTTCCACTGTCCCAGGCTGCTCCAACCCCAACGTCCAACCTGGCCTTGGACACTTCCAGGGATCCAGGGGCTGCTCTGGGCACCCTGTGCCAGGGCCTGCCCACCCTCCCAGGGGCAAATTTCTTACTCAAATCTAATCTGTGGCCACCCTCATTCAGTGCAAGGCCATTCCCTGTGTCCTGTCCATTCCTTACCATCATTCCAGGCCGAGCCAAAGGATAGGGAGCTGTGTTGCCCATGGTTGTGTCCATGTAATAACTCATCATCTTGGAGGTGCCTGCAGGAATGGAGAGGGGCATTAGGTTCCATGCCATCAGAACTGACAGCACCAGCTAAATCCATGCTTTCCACAGCTGTATAAAGCTTGGAGCACACTGTCACCTTAATGTGTTTAGGCTGGGAAAGTTAAGAGGAAAACTACCTGGATTAATAGGAAACGTTGTGATTAGAGGGGTCGTATCAACAATGCAGCACCCAGATGCAGGAGTGTGAGCAGGGCAGAGCCTGACAATGGGGAATGAATTATCACCTGCAAGCTGAGGGAGCTGCTCTGATGGAAGATGAGATCACATTTCCTTTGCTGGAGAATAGGTGGGAAACTGTTGCCAATTTTTTTTTTCTTTTGAGAGAGGAAAAAAAAAAAAAGGAAAAAAAAATAAAGGCAGTTTGTTGAGATGAACACCTTTCCTGTGAAAGCTTTGTCAGGCCCAGTCTGTCTCACAAAGAACTTTGCTGTGTTCAGGACACGTCCTCTGTTTTTGCACATGAGCTTCGGTTTGAATCGCTCCCTTGCAGTCCCACATGGCATTCCTCCCATGGGATTCACTCCCCTGAGCAAGCCATCCTGCCAGAGCTGCTCATTAGCTGAGATTTTTAATCATCAATGAACCCATTTGTGTGGCTGAGGCAGAGGAGCTGCAATGTGGCTCTGTTGTCAGAGGTGTGGATGTTTCTCCCTCTCTCCTTGCAGTGCCAATGGAAGGTGCAGGGCCAAGGCTCTGTCTGTGACTCCAAGGTGCTGGGAGGAGAGAGAGAAGGGGAATAGCCTGGGCTTGGCAGGGCTGGCTCAGGCAGGATGGGACCTGGAGCCAAGGGAATGGCTGTTCCCAGCCTGGGGATGCAGAGGAGCTGCTTTAACCTCCCTGAGGACAGAGCTCCAGCTCCCGGGCAACACCTCTGCATTCCTGCAGAGCCCTGGGCTGTGACCACCGCAGCTGCACACACCTGGCTGAGATATCTTACACCAAAATAAGAATAAATTCTTATTTGAGATAAGAAATGCTGACTTAGAAATGCCATGGAACAGGATGGACATTGTTGGGAGAGAAATGGAACCAGAAACAAGTTTCAAATGATGGCCTTGCAAATAAGACTAGATACTTTGGAGAAATAGAACTGTGAAAGGTGCATTGTAGTAGGACCCACGAGGAGTAATTTTAGATGATTTGCTTTAGGGCATGAACAGCATTGTGTGGCAAAAGCTGATAGGCCAAGAAATGCTTATAATGTGTTGTAATTATGTAATCAGTTTGGCTTCTGATTGTGATGGTGTGAACTGTAACATCTGTATTGTCTCACCCTTCACATGAGACTGAAAATGGAATAAAAGTCTTTAAAACACCTCTCAGTTGCCCCATCTCTGGGTCAGAAATGGGTATAATCCAACACAACCCAACCCTTAACCTGGCACTGGCAGGCCCACCACTGTCCCAAGTGACACTTCACACATTTTTTGAACAGTTCCAGGGAAGGGGACTGCACCATGCCCTGGGCTGTTGTGCCAGTGCTTGGCAAACCTTTGAGTGAAGAAATGTTCCTGATATCCAACCTAAAGCTCCCCTGGTGCAACCTGAGGCTGCTTTCTTTACTCCTATCACTTCCTGGGAGAACAGACTGAACTCTCCCTGGATGCCCCCTCCTTACAGGGATTGTGCAGAGCCAGAAGGGCCCCCCAAGCCTCCTTTTCCTCAGGCTGAGCCCCTTTCCCAGCTCCCTCATCAAACTCGTGCTCCACCTGTTTTGTGCTCAGCTCTTCTCAGCAGAACCAGCACAACCACGTCACCTCCAGCCTCCACCTCTACCCTGGGCTCCTGAACACCGCCTGGAGGCCCTGGGATCCTCTCCCAGCCTTCCCTCTGCTCCTTCCCCAGGGGCTTTGCTGCTGCCGGAGCTCTCTGCAGTTCTCCTCCCTCGGGGAAGGGCAGAGCTGCTTTGGCTGTGCCTCACTCAGCACCTCAGCAAACAGGGACCCCTAGAGCATCTCCCCCGTGCCCTGTGAGTAATGGCCCAACACAAAACACCTGCATGTGCACAGTATTAAATTATCATCATCATTTCCTGCTGGTTATTACTAACTCTGCCTCCAACACCAGCAGATTTTTATTTTTTTTTTTTCAAACTTCTCTTTTCTAATTCACAAGACTGAAAACTACCCCTGTGTGGTGGAAGAACGACCAGCCCGTTTCTCTTTGTAACCAAACCCACACCGAGTGCGAGCTGGTGTGGCTGAGAAGCCTTAACTCACCTCAGCATCTGTGCACACTCTGCCAGCCCGCCCCAACGAGGCGTTAACACGCCTTGGCTTCAATCTCGCTGCAGCTGGGGCAGCTGCAGCTGCGGAGACAAAGGCGGTGCATGGAGCCCATTGCTGCAACCTGCCTGAGCACAGAACCCCTGCCTTCCAAGGGACTTAAAGCTCATCCCATGGTGTGCCATGGGCTGGGACACCTCCCATGAGAAGGTGCATTGAGCCCTGTCCAAGCTGGCCTCGAGCGCTTCCAGAGTGGAGCATCCCTGGCATGAAGGGCATCTCTTAACGCAGGGCAAGGTGCTCAATCCCAGCCCGTCACACACCTGACCCCAACCTTCTGCTGGTGGGAACCATCTCAGGTAAACATGGGCCGATCCTACCCTAGAGCAAAGGTTGATGCTGCCAAACAAAGCAAGACAGGCAGGGTGAAGTGGAGCCAGAGAGAGCTGGGGGCTGTTCACCTGCCGCAGCGACACCCACGTGGCCGAGGGTGAGGAGTCACAGCCCCAAAGAGCAGCCAAAGAGCAGTCCCCCGCCAGCAGCTCTGTTCTCTGCAGCTCGTGCAGTGGCAGCTGGGGCTTGGTTTGGGGTTTTTTCCCCTTTGATCAAGGCACCTGACTCGCAGCAGCTCTCGAGAGCCGCGTTCATGCCTCGCTGGGTGTCGTTTGCATCTTTCTCAGGCTGAACCTTCCAGCAAGGCACTGCACGCTGCTGCTGGAGGCTGCGGCTGTGCACTGACAGCAGCAGCACCAAACCCATCCTGACACCCAGGACAGGCTTCGTGCAGCAAGGAATAGCAATAGGATTTAACCAGAGCTGCCAAGCAGCCCCAGCAGCTCCCACCCCAGCCTGCAAGAGGTGAATTAGCATCTCTAGACAGCAGTTCCAAGACATTCAGAGCCAGTCTGCTTTCTGGTTTCTCTTCCCCTCCTAGCTGAGCTGTTAAAAAGCACAAGAGAGGGGCAGGAGCACAACACAGAACTCAGCAACAATTTGCATCCCCATACGTGTGGGTTCAAGAGAAGTCCTGGTTAAACGCAAATTAAACCAGTTCCCCAAGCTGCTGCACATTTTGTGGGTGACAATGGTTAAAGGACAGAGAAACACAGGCTGTGAAAAGGACCTGGAATCATGGAATCCCCCAAGAAGGAATCCCAGAAGAAACCATTCCAAGCCCCCACCATGGGCAGGGATGGCACCCAGTAGGTGACAAGCCCTGCTGGAAAAGGCAAGTGAGCAGATGCTGTGCATGGAATGATTGTGCTCTGGAAAAGCGAGTGTGGAAGAGGAGGCAGAGACAGCACAGAGGGAGCTCTGCTGTGCTTTGTCCAGGCTAATTTTAACAGAACTTCCACCACTTCCCAGAGGAAACTACTTCACAGCCCAAAACATCTCTCACTGTCAGCAAGTTTCCCTGATGGCTGAGTGATATTTTGCTTCTCTTCAGCTTCCTCTAATAAGAGCCTAAAGAGTTCCTCTCCTCCCCTGGATGCTGTCAGGGAGCTCAGCTGAGCTCCAGTCCAGGCTGGAGCTCTCCAGGCAGGTAATTTGGCTGGTACTGAGGAAATCACTGCAGATTTACATCAAGATAATCCAGAGCCACAGCTTGCTGAGGGCTGCTAGTAAATAGAGGGGAATCAGAACCATTTGGTAAAATCCTTAATGACTTAACAGCTTGACTTCAGCCTTATTGTTTGCTCTTATTATTCCTGTCCTATTGTGAAAACATGTGTGGGAGAACCAGCATTTATTCTGGGACTTGATCAAGTACCAGTCAAAGCTATTACACTCTTGGGTCATTTCTAAACTAAATTAAAATTTTAATTTCATTTCAACATCCATTGCTCCTCTTTTACAAGGTTGGGTTTTTTTAATTTTAAGTCAATTACCAAGCTTGGTTTAAAAAGGGAAAAGCAGTTTGTGCTCATGATTAACACACACACACACCTGCAGAAGTTGGGAAGGTGTTAAAAACGAATATTAGAATATAGTGAACTTCTTCTGTTGGATATATAAAGACACTTCTGAGTATTTGCAAGCAATGTTTTAGTTTTATGGGTTTTTAAGGATAGGAGGAGGGAAGTGGAGCGATGCCACAGTGACTTCCCAGTGGCAGAGACAAGTCCCACCTCTGTTTTCCAGTTTAATGCCCCAGCCATGGCTCTGCTGCCAAGTCCTGAGGCTCAGACTGTTCCCCAATTTCTGAGCTGCAGGACCGCACTCAGCTCCATCCCACATCCCTCAGCCCCAGCTGGGCACCCGGGGAAGGTGTCACTGCAGGGTGGCACCCCTGGGACAGCCACCAAACACTGTTCATTCAGCTGCTTTCCTCCATCCCGATAAACCCAGAAAATTCCTTTTCCCTGGGGTCTGATGAGAAACCGGGAGGATGGGGCAGCATCAGCAACCCCACCAAAAGATTTCTGGCTTCAAGGAGGTGAATCAAGGCTTTAAAAACCTGCAGCAGCCCCTGGCACACCCCCACCCTCCCCGGGCTGCCTGTCTGACCCAGAGCTGCTCAGTGATAACCACTCCATTTTTGCATCGAGCAATAATTTATCATCTTCGAGGGGGTGGGGCAAAGAGCCGGTGGAAATGACATCCTTCCGCCGGGCTTTAACCCTTGGGATCCGGGCACTTTCCAGGCCGCCTGCCAGCCCCATTCCCAGGGGAGGCAGGGGTTCTTGATCTGTTGGCATCTTGGAAACCTCGCCCCATCCATCAGCCCCCGGACAAAAGGGGCATCCGTGAGGCAGGAGCGGAGCAGCGGACGGGAGTGTGCTTTCCACACTCACAACCGTGCTTTATAACGGGTGGGCCACACTAAATCCCACCTTCCTTACGATTTTATCACTTCAGAGCGTTGGCAGCCGATTTCCCGCAGGGCAGGCGGGCGGGGCAGGGAGGTGGTGCTGCAGCAAACAGCGGAGCAGCGATGGCCCTTCTGCAGCCGCTGGAAATCCTCCGGGAGGTTAAAGGGCCGGGAGAAGGTCACCCGGGGAAAGTGAGGGGGCGAGGCCGAGGATGTGAGCCCCGGGCCGCTGTCCGAGCGCCGGTGAGGAGCCGCCTGTCAGCACATCCCCGGCTGCTCCAGCGCCGGGCTCTTCCCTCCTCCGGTGCCTGGCGGATCTGAACGAGATCTGATGGGATCTCAAGAGCTTTCCCCGCTTGGCTGGACAGGCTCTGGCTGGAAGGGACGGCAGCGGCCGTGGGAGAGAGCCAGGGTGGTTAAAGTTTGGCCCGGTCTCACAAAGCGCTCGCTCTCCATGCTTGTAGTAAACTGCTTGTTCTCTACGTTTCTCCTGCTCTCTGCTCATTCATCGATTACTCAGCCGCTAATTAAGCTGAGATAATGCCCCCATCAGCAGCCCCAGCAGACGCACAGCGAGCTGACAGCAAGGGTCAGGCAGGAGAGGCTTTAGGTGGGATGCCAGAGCTGGTGCCATTAAATCACCCTGCTCTGCCCCAGCTCACAGCAGCCACTGGAAACTGCAGCAGGATGTGAAGGGAGGGTTAATTAGGTCAGCTGTTATTTCACTCACGAATTTGCCTCCGTGAAGCAGCAGACTCACAGCACAACGCCATGGGCCAGGCCCTCAGCTGGGGCAGAGCAAAAGGGGAAAGAACGGGGTCAGTGTCCCACAGTTCAGAGAGGGATCCCTGCCCCAGGGGATGGGACCTGACCCTTCACACCTTCCCCATCTCACAGAGCCCAGCCTCTCCCATAGCACAGGGGCTTGAGCAGGGCTGGACAGGATCCCTGTGGGACCTTCAGCAGGACACCTGGACAGCCTGACCAACCCTGCTCTGAAAATCCCACCAAACCCCACCAACCCCAGCTCTTCCCTAGGGCTCCAAGCCACTGGGGAAACTGGGGTCACCTTGTGTGTCTTTGTGCCTCAACTTGCCAGATGGGGAAGAGTTTTCTGATCTGGAGGGGCACACGCCAAAAGCTCTGTGGTGAACCTGGGGACAAGGGGGACGCACATCCCAGACCCGGGGTACAAAAAGCACCTCGGGCTCCCACACACCCCCAGCCCCTGGGCAAGCAGAAAATGCCCCAAAACATCAGACTTGCCAGAACATTCTGTACACGGCAGGCGGGGGAAGGTGCAAACCCAGCGGAACGGGGATGGGCTGGAGCAGGAAGCCGGCCCGGCCCCAGCCCGCAGCCCCCGAAGGTGTCAGTTGACGGCGCAGGATGGGAAGTTGATGGTGACTCTAACACCGAGTGAGTGGCCACATGCAAAGCAATCATTCACTGACGGATGGGAAGGGGGAAGGCCTTGGCTGGACTCCCCGGGGTCTCACAATTCCCACTGCCGGGGCTGGCTGGGCAGGATTCTGCTCTTCCCAAGGAATGGCAGCGGCTCGGCAGCACATCCCTGCGGCTCGCACACTCCAGCTTCTCCCAAAGGCAAACGCTGGCACCTGTGGCACTCAGGGCCCTTTAGGGGACGGCATCACCTAGAGGTGTCACAGCAAATCCTTCCAACCATCCCTGCAAAGCAGGAATTGGCCCCGGGTCTGTCTGTCCGACCCCAGGCATTTCGGATCTCCCCTCCCTCACAGCAAAACCAAACCAAATAACACCAACACCAAATCACAATTCCAAACAGCAAAGCAAGTGCCAATTTAATTCACTGTACTAATGCCAGTGCACAGCCTTCCACCTCTATGAGGAAAATAATACTCTTCTCCTAAATCTCTGTATAAAATTTATGTACCAAATACATATATATAAATATATATATATTTAAATTTTTATACTTTTAAAACGAAGCATCATCTGAGAAATTTACAGAAGACCCTGCGGTAGCAAACACACAAATCAATTACTGGGTGAAACTGGAGAGAGGAAAAGTAAATCACCACAAACCAAATCTGTTTGTCCTGAAAATGTCCACAGGTACCTCCAACCCCCGAAAGAGTTCCAGGAGCCGCTGCCCCCACCACTTACGGCTCAGCCGAAGGACCCGGGGAAAAGCTTTATACTCTCCACGGCTTCCCACACTTGTGTCCGCTCTCCTCCCCACTACCTGGTGCTCTCGGCGCTGGCGCCGGGGAGGATGGAAATACCATAGTGTTTGAGGCAGGGCTGCTATTCAAAGGGAGGGGGAGTGGTCAGCCCCGCACCCGGGGCGCTGCGAACGCCGCCAGCCAGCAAAGAGCCACCTCTGGCCGATGTCACGGCGCTGGGGAAACAAAACAGCCGCTGCTTGGAGGTGGGGATGGGGCACCGCGCCCGGCCGGCCCCGCGGCGGAGCGGCCTGAGGGTGCCGTGCCCTGCCCATCCATCCGAGGCTCCAGCCTGCCCAGAAAGTGCTGCTGCAGCCCCCGAAGTCCCGTGAGCCGAGTTTATTCCTGCCCAGGGACCAAATGAAGGCTCGCAGAGCGCTGCCAGGGGAGGCTGTGGCAGCCCTGATCCCCAAATCCCAGCCCAGGTGCTGCCTCACGGCAGAAATCCCTCCTAAAGGGCCCCTGGCACCGCTGCTGACCCTGACCCCCTGCGTGTCCCAGGCTCCAGGGCTCTCTTCTCTGCTTCGTGCCTCACCCCCAGCCCTGGCAGGGATCCAGCCTGCTGCAAATCCTGCAAATCCTTGGCATGTACCTCTGGAACCAAAAATACGCCCTGGTAGCCGCTGCTCGCTTTTAAAACCCTAAAGGCTGCAGGAAGCCTCCTTCCCTGAGGAACTGGAGAGGGAACTCGCTGGGGCAGCCCTGGGAGCCACCGGCTCAGCTCAGACAGGGGTGGATGGTCCCAGCCCGCATCCTCTCCAAAGCCCAGTCCCAAGGCAGGTGCTAAAAGTGTCCGGGGCCTCTCCAGACAGGAGAAGGGCAGGAGAGCCCATTCCCGGCTGGCCAGGAGCAGCGAGCGGGACAGAAACACAGCTTGCAGTGATCTCACCCCTTTAACGCCCCTGTGAATTATCCAGAGGCTCTGGAAGAGCGTGATCCGGGATTGCCTTTGCCCAGCACCGCTGTCTTCCTCTTCACAGCCTGGCCAGGGAGCTCCGAACGCCAGCGGCACCCCCAAACCCCGGCTCGGGAGGACGTGTCCCTCCCGGCTCTCCCTCTCTCGCTCTCCAGGCAGCAGAGCTGCCTTTTCCTCCAGGAGAGGGCTCCAGGCTGGAAATCCTGCCCGGCCCCAGCACGGATCCCATCCCGTTATCTCCATGAGCAGCCCCTGCCAGGGCCAAAGCCCAGGCACCGAGGGTTCCACGTCTGCTGCTCCAGGACAAAATGGGAGGCTGGGAGCAGCTGCTGGGATTTTCCTTGGAGGTCCCGACAGCGAGAACGGCAGCAAAGAGCCCCCAGCCCTGGGGCTCAGCCCTCCTGCCTCGCTGCACTGACACCAGCAAGTTCTGTTTGCAGAGGATCTGCAGGAGGGGGTGATTTCCAGGGAATTTAGCAGCACCCCCACGAATAAACCACAGCAGCCTGTACATCTGAGAGCTGTCACCGCTGAAGGATCAGTGTGTGGGGAGAGGGATAATTCCTGGAGACTCCTTCCCCAGCACAGTCCTGGGTACTTTGAGTGCTCTCAGCACAGTAGACAATTGCAAAGTGCAAACAAAAACTGTGTTTGCTCCCACGTGGATGATTTCTGCCCGCACAGGGCTCCTGTGGCACCTCCTGCTGCCAAATGTTCCCCAGAGAAATCAGATGTGCCCAACAAATGTTCACAGGATAAAGGTCCCTCCTGTCTCCCTCTCCCAGACCAGGAGGTTGCTAAAATGCACAAAGTGACAAATAGAAAAAAAAAAAAACACCATTATTTATACACATGAAACTATTCAGGAGCTCCCAAATGCTGAATGAATCTCTCCTTTAGCCCTGAATTTAGAAACACACAGCTCCAGGCGGCCCAAATCCGTTACCTGCTGGACTGGCCAGGCACAGCTCCCTCTTGTAGCTGTTTTAACACAGGAAATGATTTACAGGGTTCCATCTCCCCAGGAAAGTTTCCAGCCTCCTGGGCTTTGCTACAAAGGCTCTGTCACATCTGAGCTCCAAAGGAGTGGAATGTGTTCAGCCATCAATTTTTATCTGGGCAACCCTTCCCGGGATAACCCCGCTGGCAGCTGCGAGCAAGATGTCCTTGCCTGATGCTCTGCTCAGGAGGGTGCTGGGATGCAGCAACCCAGACAGTAACAGCTCTGTGGAGTGTCTGTGCAGCCAGCTGGGAGGCTGGGACATGGAATCACAAAGTCATGGAATGCTCTGGGTGGGAAGGGACCCTGAAGGTCACCAGGTTCCACGTGGTTGCCTGGTTTCAGGTTCACTGCTGTCACATCAGTCACCCAAAGCAGTTTTGCTTCAGCTTGCAACAAAAAGTTGGGTTAAATTTCGGGCAGCTCATGGAATTGATCATAAAGTCATTGCACTTTCCATGGCAGCTGCTTTGGGTTTGCTCTGTGCTCATAAAAAATAAAGCCATCCCTTAATGTTTCCCTGCAGCAGTTATTGATGGTTTCACCAAATTGGAGATGTCTTGGGGATGTTTCACAGGTTCTGCACTCATAGGCTGCTTAAATTTGGGGGCACTCAGGCTCCTGTTGAAAGGTGCAGCACATGGGTGTTGGCAGAAATAGCCCCTTTCCCAATAACCTGGGAAATCCTCATCACCCTTTGGGATGGAAGCTCGGAGCAGCATCACTGCGAGGGCGGCTGCAGCTGGAGATGGTCCTGGCTTGTCTGCTGGAGCTGGGCAGTGAGCATGGATCATCTGGGCAGAATTCACCCAGTCCTGAGGCTGTCACCTACCCCAACTCCCCTCCCTTGCAGCCCCCAGGTTCCTCTCCAGGGAGAGATCCCTGTGCTCCTGCCTGTGGATCATAAACCACTAAAGGGGAGCAATGAGCACGTCATGAGCTCCCAGAGCCCTTCATGGATCACCACTTCCATCTTCCTCTGGGAAAACAAAAGGAACCAACAATATGATCCTGAGCACCTGAATCTCTGCTTTTGGTGTTACCCTGGGAGCAAGGATGGGGATTCCTGAGCTGGGGGAACCTTCCCAGTGTTTGCCCTGGGAGAAGGTGACACAGCTGGACCAGGAGCTGCCTGTGCATGGAAACCCATGGCAGGTTTGCCCAGGGAAACCTCTGCCCCTCCTCAGAGCCCGGCTGTGACTCACAGCCTGTGCCCAGATGTTCAGTGGTCTCAGAGCTGGCACATCTGGGATCCAGGTGCTGACACCCTCTGGAGCTGCCTGGCCTCAAAAGCCAACGGGGACAGCACCAGAGCTCATCCCTCTGGACCAACCCCAGTGAATTCCCTCCTGTATGGAGCCCAAGGGTGCTGAATGTCTGAGCTAAGGGGAAATTTCTGCCCTCCAAAGCAGGGAGAAAGAGCTTTTTCTACCCTTGGATCAGACACGAGCTCAGATCTTGGATGTCCATCACCTTGGATGTGAAGGTGCAGGGTATGCACTAAAACAGAAAAATCTGGGGTGCACAGGAACATCCTGAATGCTTAAACTGCCCCAAAAGTGACTTTTGTGATGCTCTTTTCAGTGGGGAGCTGCTGCACGTGGATCTCCTCCACATCCACCAAAGTGACTGTGATGAGCTGCCCCTTCCATGGTTTATCCCACTTTTCAAAGGGAGACCAGATCCGTGTGAGAAGGGGCTTTAAACAGGGAATATCTGAAGCTGTCAGGGCTGGCTGAGAAACGACATGGGGAAAAATTCCATTTTCATCTCTATCCACATGGATAAAAATACGTGGATGTGTACAGAGGTGAGAAAACCCCAAAGCACACCATCAACGACGTTTTCTTCCCTGTGAGAGTGGGCAGGCCCTGGCACAGGGTGCTCAGAGCAGCTGTGGCTGCCCCTGGATCCCTGGAAGTGGCCAAGGGCCAGGTTGGACACTGGGGCTTGGAGCACTCTGGGGTGGTGGGAGATGTCCCTGCCACGGCAGGGGTGGCACTGGGTGGGCTTTGAGGTCCCTTCCCACCCAATCCATTCTGGCATTCTGAGATTTGGTCATGTTTTCACTCTGGAAGAGGAAGTGAGAAGTTTCCACTCAGCTCTGACTCTGCTGTTAAGAAACATCTCTGGGGAAGTTCCAAGCAGAACATCTCCAGCCTGCACCCTGGAGATGCAAACTTGTGGATTTTGCGTCGTTGGCACAAAACCCAATCTGTTTTCTAGAGGTCAATGTGAACATTTTCATTGCAAACTCCTCTGTGCAGGTGCCTGCCCTCCTCACACCATTAACAAAGTCCTGAAAGCTGCAAGAACAAGGTAAATGAATTATCATTTCTGTCAATATTGACTGGGAAATCAGTCCTTACTCACAAGTTCTCCCAGTGCAAGAAGAATTTTGCCTCTTGGTTGGAAGAAGGATCTTTGATTAGTCAGACAAAAAGCCAACGAGGATTTCATCACACACACCCTCTTCAAACTGTAAATTAAAATCCTCATCCAGAATCATTTAATCGAGGACTATAAAGCCAGATTTCAGAAGTGCTCTTTTCCCAGGCAGGCACATAAATAGAGATCAGATTTATAAAAATGCTATCAGCCAACAATTCCTGCTTCAACACATCTGGCCAGATTTCAAAACCAATTCAGCAACCAGTTAATCACTTGCTCTTTATTACTTAACTTACTATTAGCATTGGGGGTAAAAAAAAAAAAAAAAAAAACAACCCAAGAGATATTTTTATTTTCTTTTATCTGTTAAAATATTCCCTGCATCTTGGCAGGGTGGAATTCAAAGCCTTGATACAAATCATGACATTTTTAAAAAGTCAACCACTTCTCAAGCCTGTGTAAAAATGCAGGGGGTGAATTGAGACCATTTCACTGCTTCCTTTTGCAGCTTCTTGTTCAAAAAATGAGATTAGCACTGCACTGAGAATGTCACATAAAACCCATTCAGAAAAGAATCAGCAGCTTATGAGGGTTGAGCTGGGATGGGAGTGAATGGGAAGCTGGAATTCTTGTTGCTGCTGGCGGTTCTCTGAGGACACCAGTGCACATCTCAAAGCTTTGTGTCCCCACAGGTACCTGTGGTGGAGGTGGCCCTGCCTGGGCAGCAGAGTGTGGTGGCTTCAGTGTCCTGGGTTTGGAATTCCTCCCTCCTGGCAGGCAGTGACTCCAAAAATATTGGGAAAGGCTTGAGCAGCGAAAAAGGATGGAGCCCCACTGCTGGAGGGGTTTAACAGAGTGGATGTGGCACCTGGGGACAAGGCCAGTGGTGGGTCCTTGGCAGTGCTGGGGAACGCTTGCACGGCCACAGAGAATTTTCCAACCCAAATGATCCCACATTCCCTGAGCCAGGGCCTCTGGAGCAGCATCTGGAGGAGGGGCTGTAAAGGCAGAGCCCGGGTTTTGCACGTGCCTCACTCAGGGTGGTCCTGGAGGCCTCGTGGGGTCTGCTCCCCCAGGACAGGGACACGCTGGGAGCAGTGGCCAGCACAGGTCTCCAGCTGGACCCATGAACCCGCTCCTGCTCCCCAGGGCTGAGCCCAGGTTCCATCTCCACATTTCAGGGCTCATGGCTCAACTCCAGCCCAGCTCAGCTCATCCTTTGAATCCCTGGGCTCTCCTTCCATGGCTCACATCTCTTCCCATCAGAAACGCTGCTGTGTGGGGAGGAGGAGGAGAAAGGACGTGGGTGATGTAGGAATGAAGAGATTTCTCTGCCTTGGGTTCTGTGGGGAGCTGATGAACCTGGGAAATTCTCCTTTTCCTGAGGCCTTTTCCCAGTCTCAAAGAGACCTTTGTGCTCCCCATCAGCTGACAGACACAAGCACAGCGAGGGTTCCGTGGTTGGGGCCGTGACCTCAGAGGGGCTGAGGTGGGAGCTGAGCCCTCCTGGGTCCCACCACCCACCCAGGAATTGCAGGGACACCCCCAGCCAAGGAAGTGTTATCCTGGTTCTCCCACAGGGCACGGGAGGTGTGAGATGTTCCCAGTGGAACAGAAACTGGACATTCTCAATGCTTTATTTGCATATCTGAACCAATGCACAATGATCTGTACCTCAATAAACACTTTTTGTCACGGGAGCAGCAGAGGGAAAAATTCCGGTAGCAGAAAAGTGAGGCTGGCTTTTGTGGAAATGAGTTATTAACATGTCCTTTACCTCTCTGTTTATTTTCCACACGGTTCCAGGTCAAGGAAAGTTTGTCTGTGACAAGGATTAGGCTTTGAGAACAGCTGTGTCTTCTCATATTTAATTCCTGAGCTGCAGCAAGGGTGTTTGGACAGATTCTCCTTTGTCTCCTCTGTCGATTGTCAGGGGAGCTCAGGCAGGGTAACAGGACACAGGTGACATCCCCAGGGTGTGACATCCCCTCCGTGAAGGACACCCAGAGCTCCAGAGGAAGAAAGGGGATGGATAAGGCACGTTCTGGCTGAATCCACGCCGTCCCCGTGGCTGCCTGGTGCCGCAGGGGTTATTTATGGCCGGGCTGGGGATTGCAGGGCTGGGTCCCACATGTGAAGTGAAAGTGGAAGTGTGTGGGTGGGAGGGGAAGCAGCAGCATCCCATTTATCAGCGCTGCCGAGGCCGAGCAGCTTTCCCGGATCCAGGCTGCCCCACGGAGTGCTTCACATCTCCCAGGCAGCGCTGCAGAGCCCCAGGGGCACCATCCTATCCCAGGGGACGGCACACCCACCCTGGAGAGGGAAAACCCTTCCCACTGTCCTACAGCCTGCTCTGGCTGCTTCTTTAACCTGCCCACCCTCAGTGCAGCTCCCAAAAAAGCCAGCTGGGAATGCCCCAGCCTGCCTCCCCCCTTCCCGGAGCCAGCACGGATCCGTGGGGTTTCAGCAGGGGAGGGGGATGGGGGCTGGAGGGCTGGAGGGAGGGGTCACGGCGGGGTGAGCTGATAAACAGCAAACAATCCTAATTTATGCAAAAAGCAGTCTGGAAAAAATGACATTCCTGCTTGTCTGCATGTGTAACATCCAGAGATCCTAAAGAAAGGAGCCAAAGATGTGTGCATGAATCAGAGCTTTATCCTGCCAGCCCCCCAGAGCCCAGCCCATGGGTTTGGGGCAGTTTGCCTTGGTAATTGCCCGGCTTTCCAGCCCAGGCTGCACCAACAGTGCCCTGTTGGAGTCAAACAGGTCCTTTGGACCCCGGATTCTCTCTGCTTTTCCACCCTCTTAGACAACAAATAAGCCATTAATGTCTGGAAACACAGCCTGGGTTCTGGCTCCCAGTGCACAGCTCAGATCCCTGCCAGGGATGCCCAGTGCCACATTCAGTCCCTGCTGATGAATCCCTCCCTGCCCACCTGCACCTCCCATGCCAGGGGAGACACTCCAGGTTCACAGCTCTGGAAATAAGATCCCAGTGTGCCTTTTCCTGATGGAAAACTTCCAGTAGAGAGCAAGCACAGACTTTTACTTCTGACCCTTTTGGCTCCCCACTGGGATAAGAAAGTTTGCAGAGGATCTCTGGGCTAATTGCTGGATCTGTATCTTCATTAACAGGAATCTTCTCTGCCTTGAAGGAACCCCTGGTTTCTTCTGCTGCTGAGTCACAGAATCGTGGAATGGTTTGGGATGGAAGGGACCTTAAATCCCATCCAGTGCCACCCCTGCCACGGCAGGGACACCTTCCAGTGTCCCAGGTGGCTCCAAGCCCTGTCCAGCCTGGCCTGGGACACTTCCAGGGATGGGGCAGCCACAGCTGCTCTGGGCAGCCTGATCCATGACTCCAAACTTTTCCCATCTTGCTCTGTCTGCAGGGTCTCTGCCCAAATCCAAACCCCTGGGCACACATCCAGAGTGCCGAGCTGTGGAAAGCTGCAGGTTTTCCCCAGGTTTTCCCTGGATATTCCCAGGCATGGATGGGCTCCAGCTGGATGCCCAGCAGCAGGATATGGAAATTCTGGCTCAGGCTGAGAGAGAAGGGGAGCCTGGCTGACAGGAGGGGGATGGAAGGAACCACGGAGCAGCATCCCAGGGCTGTCACTCCTGCTCCAAAGGCTTTTCCCAGATGGGAACCGGCCCAGCATTCAGCAGGCAGTGGTAACACAGCTTCAGCTTCCCCTCAGTCCCTTGGAGAGATCCAAGCCTGGTTTTCCTCCCTTTTCCCACCTGGATCTGCCATGCCAAGTGTTCCTGTGAGCACTGGGGATGGTGGTGCCCAAGGATGCTGGGGAATGGATTTCCTGGGGGAGAAATGCCAGCCTTGGGCAGCCTTTCCCAGCCCTGCAGGGATCTCCCACCCCCAGCCCAGCTCCGGGTGCTGCTCCTGGTGGCAGGAGGAGCACACCCTGCTGGGGACGCTGCCCTTGCTCAGAAGGACCCAGCTGGGACCGTCCTGGGCCTTTTGAAGTCAGCAGGAGCCGGGCCTGGGGAAGGTTTTTGGGATGAGCTCTGGCAGTGCTGACTGAAGCTGTTTCCAGAAACCAGCGAGGGCCATTCCCAGCACACCAAGAGCAGCCGGGGCTGCAGCACTGGCTCCTCCAGCGCTGTAAATCTCCCCCTGAGAATTCACCAACCTCAGCTGGGAGTTCTATCTCACTTGGCCCCGCTGGGCACTGCCCTGGGCATGGACAAGCCTTGCAAACAGGATGAGGAATTATTCTGTTACAGTCCCATCCTCTGGGGTAAGGGGGACCTCACTGAGACCCAGCTCAGGCTGGATTCTCCTCCTCCCTCAATGAGCTTCATGAGCTCCAGTTTTTTATGGATGCAGCAAATGAGAGAAATAAAATAAATACTACAATCAAAGTGCTCAAACCTATGCCTCGCTTATGCCAACACAAACCCTGAATGGGAGGAAGTATTAGGCTAAATTTAGCTCCTCAAGCAAAATCCGAGGGCTTTTATTTTTTCTTTAATTTTTTTTTCTCTAGGTTCATACTGTAAAACATCTGCTGAACAGTTTCCTATAACTGTTTTTGGCTTTTAAATCAAAGAAAGAAGAAACAATGTCCCATTTTTGTAGAGAGAAAAGGAGGAGGGGAATAATAGACCTTCCTCTCAAAGGAGGATGACAATGAGGATAGAAATAGAAAGGGGGGGAGCTTTGAAACATCTTGAGTCCAGACAAGGAGTGGGTGGATGGCAGGTTCAGGTATCTCTGCTTGCTTTGGCTGCTTCCCATTCCGAGAGGGAGCTGGCAGAGCTGCTGACAGCCAGAGGGAACAGCCACGGGCAGGGCTGGATCTGCGGGCTGAAGGGGGCTGGGGAGGGGGTGCAGCGGGGCTGGGGGTGCACGGGGAGGTCGTGGAGGAGGAAAACCAAAGTTATCGAGCAGGACAAAGAAAGAGGGGTTGTGCTCGCTTGCGCTGGCTTTCCCCCCAGCCCAGGAGAAAATTCCCTGCTCCTTCCAACATCCCACGGTCCCAGCTGAGCTCCTCGGGGTGTCCCACAGCTGCAGCCACCTCCGCCCACCTGCAGCATCCCCGACAAGGGCCTGGGTGGCCCTGAGCTGCCACAGCTGGGTTTGGTCCCCTGCCAGCCTCAGGCCGTGCCCTGCCTGGAGAAACCCGCTCTTCCCTGCTCTTCCCTGCTCTTCCCTGCTCTTCCCTGCTCCACCGAGAGCACAGAGCCCCTCCCCCGGGTGGATGTGCAGCCCCAGGAGGGATCTGCAGCCCCCAGGAGGGATGTGCAGCCCCCAGGGGGGATGTGCAGCCCCAGGAGGGATCTGCAGCCCCCAGGAGGGATGTGCAGCCCCCAGGGGGGATCTGCAGCCCCCAGGGGGGATGAGCAGCCCCCAGGAGGGATGTGCAGCCCCTGGAGCGATGTGCAGCCCCCAGGGGAGATGTGCAGCCCCAGGAGGGATGTGCAGCCCCAGGAGCGATGTGCAGCCCCAGCAGGGATGTGCAGCCCCCAGGAGGGACGTGCAGCCCCAGGGGGGACGTGCAGCCCCCAGGAGCGATGTGCAGCCCCCAGGAGGGATGTGCAGCCCCAGGGAGGACGTGCAGCCCCCAGGGGGGATGTGCAGCCCCCAGGAGGGATGTGCAGCCCCAGGGGGGACGTGCAGCCCACGCTGTCACACCTCGCGGCTCCTTGGCAGCGGGGTCTGTGCACAGGGGCCTTTCCTGCCAAGTCACAGGATGCGATGACGGCGCGGCTGGGAAAGGCTTCAAACCAGCCCAAACAATCGGAGATTGTCTGCGGAGAGCGGGCTCTAAAATTGGCTCCTTGGATCAGCACCAGGCTCAGCCCCGGGGCCTTTGTCAGGAGCGCCGGGCCCGGCAGCGATGACGGAGAAGGATCTAATCTCGCTTCCCATCTGGGATCGGGCTCGGATTAACCCGGCCGGGCTCGTCCCTCCGTGACCCGCGGGCACCCAGCCCCAGACAGCGGCCGGGAGCGGCTTCCCCTGGCAGGAGCCCTGCGCTGCCTGCAGGAGCCACGCGGCTCGGGAGCCGGCAGTCCCAGCCCATTTATTGCCCTAGAACAGTCCCTTAGGAGCCTGCATCCCTGTTCCTGTCAGGGGTGGGGGCTGGGGGGAGGAAGAATCGCGCTTTTTAAAATGGGTTTAGCACAGGTGGGGCTGGATTTGCTCCTTTGAGGTAAATCCCCATCAGGTGGTGGCAGAGCCCCGCCTGTCCCTTGGGGTTTCTCATCGCATTTGTCAGGAGGGGCTCTGCCACAAAGCCGCACCGGGGACTGGGGTGAGGATGGCAACACACTCCCGTCAGCCGTGAACCTTTTCCCCCAGCTTTTGTCCTCGGCCCGGCGTCCTCCTGACCCCAGCACCCCCACAGCACCGCCGAGCGGCTCCCCAGGGTGTGTCAAACACGGGCGGGCTGTGTCCGATGGCTCTGGCAGAGCGCCGGGCTGGGCACACCCGCTGCTCCCAGCCCCGCTCAGAGCATCCCCGCAGCATCCCCGCAGCATCCCCCAGCATCCCCCAGCATCCCCCAGCATCCCCGCAGCATCCCCGCAGCATCCCCGCAGCATCCCCGCAGCATCCCCCAGCATCCCCCAGCATCCCCCAGCATCCCCGCAGCATCCCCGCAGCATCCCCGCAGCATCCCCGCAGCATCCCCGCAGCATCCCCCAGCATCCCTCTGCAGCCCGGCCCGGCCGGGGAAACCTGGGACAAAAGAGGCTCAGAGCAAAACCCAGGAGCGGGAAAGCGGCAGGCGAGGGCCCGGGTCAGATCAGCCGGGTCCCCAGGGGGAAATAATCGGAACAAGGCTCCGGCACGTGCTGGGGATGGGATGGGGTGGGGTGGGATGGGATGGGATGGGATGGGGATGGGATGGGATGGGATGGGATGGGGTGGGATGGGGTGGGATGGGATGGGATGGGATGGGATGGGATGGGATGGGATGGGATGGGATGGGATGGGGTGGGATGGGATGGGGTGGGATGGGGTGGGGTGGGGTGGGGTGGGATGGGATGGGATGGGATGGGATGGGATGGGATGGGATGGGATGGGATGGGATGGGATGGGATGGGATGGGATGTGCCGGTGGGATCGTTCCCTGCCAGCCCTCTCCGGGCGCTGCAGGCAGGAGTAGGCACTCCCCTGCCCCAGCCCACGAGAGGGTGAGGGAGAGGGGACAGCAGAAAATGGCATTTTGGTGGAAAAACCCCTCTGTGACTGAACTCCTCAGTCTCCATGGAAGGGGCTTTGCTTCCCCCCAGAGATTCCTCTCAATCCCACCAAAGCCAGAGAGAAAACAGCGCTTCAGGCACCTCCCGAGCACCCAGAAGCACTCCTTACCATCCTGCTCTAGAATACACCTTCTCCTCCAGGCAGAGGGGGTCTCCAAGCCCTAAAGACCTGTCCAAGGCCCCTTTGTCAGTCCTGGCTCTGCAGCAGGGCAGGGGAGCTGTAGGGGATGGGGGCAAGTGCCCAGGGCCAGGGGGCTGTGCTGGAACCCCAGCCCTGGGATAAACCTGTGAAACACATTTCAGCCCAAAGGGATGTCTGTGAGAGGAGAGGGCAGCAGTGGGGGCAGAGGCCTTTGTCTTTCCAGGAGAATGAACTCGGGGCTGTGTGCAGGCGCTGGGGCTCGCACAGGGGCTCAGCAGTGTTGGGGGAAAGCACAGGAACCGATGGAGAAACAGCGCTGGGGGGGCAGTGGGGCCACCCCGCCCTGGTGAGCAGCCACACCGAGGG
The DNA here is from genome assembly GCA_017589585.1 of Phylloscopus whistleri. Taxonomy (NCBI): domain Eukaryota; kingdom Metazoa; phylum Chordata; class Aves; order Passeriformes; family Phylloscopidae; genus Phylloscopus; species Phylloscopus whistleri. The sequence goes on from JADMLD010001095.1 coordinate 194,442, forward strand.
CAGAGCTGCATCCCAGGGAATCTCCCCGGGATCTGTGGGAGAGCTAGAACGAGTCTGGGTCTGTGCATGGACACACAAGCACATCCTTGCATGTCCAGGTGCACCCCAGCGGGCAGGACACCCCGGTGCCGGGGCAGGGGTGGAGTGAGGGGTCCCGGGGTGTCCCCGGGCTCGGAGCGCCGTGTCCCGTGCCGCAGGTGGCAGGGAGCTGATGCCAGGAGCGTTGCCTGCAAAGCCGAATTCCCCGGGCTGCGTTTACATTCCTGCAGGCTGCCTTTGCCAGAGCTCTGATTGCAGGCAAAGCTTTGCAGCTTGGAAACTTGGACGGCTCCGGCTGTTTTCACTCTCTCCCCCTCTCCCTCCCAGGCTCTTTCATTCATGCTTCCTCTCTCTTTTCCCCAGTGCATTTCTCACTCACGCTCTCATTCATGCTCGCTCATTCTCATTCTCATTTTCCTGGCTGTATTTTTAGCTCCCTCGCCGCTCGGAGGATGTGAACATTATCCCTGAGTCATGACTTTGTGAGGAAGCAGCCAGCCAGGGCTCCCATTACAGCCCGGCAGGGCTCTTATCAGCTGCAGCACAGCCTTGCTGGGGAGGGGGCTTTATCTCTCCGCTCCTCTCCCCTTCCTTTCCCTCCAGCTGCTGCAGCTCCGGCCCCTCTCCGAGCCCGGGAGCCTCATTCCCCGCGGCCGTGTCGTGATGCGGAGCCCGAGGAGTTAAATCCAGATTGGCAGCCAGGAAATGGGAGTAAAGCGTGGAGCATCATCCACTCTCCATCCCCCGTCCTCCCCCTCCATCCTCCCCCTCCATCCCCGGCGCTGCCGCCGGGACCGCAGCCAGGGAGAAGGTGTCCGGCAGGGCTCCGGCTCCGAACGCTGCCGGGTTATTCCCAGCCCGAGCAAACAGCCGTGAGGTAATGGCACCTGCGGGCCGAGCCCCGAGCCGCGTTCGCGAACACAAAATCCCCCCGAGGGTTTCGCTGGCTCGCCATCAGGTGGAAGCAGCGGCTCTGTTCCACACCGGGGCGAGCCGTGGAAATAAAAAACATCCCACACCGAAAGGATTGGAGCCAGTCATTAACTCGGGGTTCGTTCCCGAGTGCCAGTGACACAGTGCGTGTCCTGTGCGGGGAATAAACAGGCATTCCCTCGGGAGAGGAGCAGCCTGGCCGGCACAGGCAGTGCCCCTGCCTGCGTCCTGCCCTCGGCAGCCCAGGGGACAGCAGGGATGATTGCCGGGGGGCTGCCGGGGGCAGGGGGAGGGCAGAGGGCAGATTTCGGTGTGTCTGACGCAGCCCCGAGCATCACGACAGGGTCGGGCTGATCACGGCGCTGGGCGGGAGGCGCAGCTTCACCTTTCCATGACATCCAGGCTGTTTTCAGCTCACTTCCTCTGCCTTTCCTCTCGAACCTTTCTGTTATCTCCCTGATACTCTCTCCTCCCTTCTCCACCCCTCCGCTTATTTTAGCTGCCTCTTCCTGCCTGCTCGTGTGGCCGCTGCCCTGCCCCGCTCCGTGGCACAGGAGGGGTCACTGTCCTGCCCTCAGCTCCAGGGCAGAGTTTGGCCCCATTTGCATCCCCATCCTCCCCAAATGTTGCTTCACCCGAGTCCCTGGCTCAGAACTCCTCACCCCCTTTTCCATGCACGCTGCCGGGCACGGGGAGCCCCTGCAGCCTTTTCCTCTGGCATGGAGTGCCTTGTGGTTATCCCTCACCATTTGCCAAAAAAACCCGTTTCCACATCCCAGACACCTCTTCCTGCTCGTGCTGGCCACGCTGGTGCTCAGCCTCAGGCTGCTCTTCCCAAGTTTGAACAGATCCTTGTGGTGCTCTGCCCCCATGGAGATGCTCCCAGCCCTTCACCCCTGACCTGCAGTCAGGCTCCTGAGCAGCCAGAACTTGCTGATGCCACTGATCATTATTATTATGCTGATTATTAAAAGTGTTCCACCCTTTGTCCATCCCAGGAGGACAGAACAGATGCCTGGAAACTGCCAGGAGAGATGAAAGGCTGACATGGGATCAGGAACCAGCTCAAGAAATTCAGGGAATTAAAATCCACCCAGGGCTACTAAAGAACGAGCTGTGGGCCAGGAAATCCCAGAGCTGTGGCTCTTGGAGCTCGGAGAGGATCCCAGGGATGGATCAGGAGCCAAGAGTGGAGCTGCTGCTTTGGCTTAGCAGAACCATTTCCCCACACCCCTCTGAGCTGGGGCCTCTCTTCCGTGGGACAGAACTCTGGGAAAAAGGGAGCTGGGCAGGGGATTTTTTCATCCTGGGCCAGGATGACACAAGGCAGTGGAGGAGGTGCTGGTGGTGCAGGATATGTCCCTGTGACACCCTGGGGGTACAGGGCAGGCAGGAGGGGACCTGCAGGAGCCTGGGGACTCTGCTGGCCGTGTTTGTGCAAGAAAGGAGCCCTTTGCAGCCCCGAGTCAAAACACTCCACAGTGGAAGCCGGGGCTTCCTGGGCTGAGCCCCGTTGCTAAATAAAAGACAAAAGAAAGAGTAATTAGGTGCCATTAATTGTTGTTAAGAGGATTTTTGCTGGCAGCCAGCACTCCTCTCCAGGGACACAGCCCCGGCCTCACCCAGCACGGCTGCAATAACACTCACTGTGCATTGGGGTTATTGCCAGGGCCCTCACTGACCCTTTTCTCCCAGTCCCAGTGGCCACCAACCCTCCCACCCTCCCCATCTCCTCTGGCTGTACTCACACAGAGGCCAGGGGTGCTCTGGGATGGGGTTGGCTGGAAAGGAGAGGACAACCCAGCACTACAGAGGGATCTGGCCCATTCCAGGCTACCCTGGAGCAGCAAATCCATGGATGCTCCCAGTGTGGCAGCCCTGGGAGTCTCAGCTGCCCTGTTTGTACGGGGATGCAGTGTAAGGGAATGTGGAAATGATATTCCTGCAAGGAGAGGCTGAGAGAATTAGGATTGTTCAGCCTGGAGAAGAGAAGGCTCTGGGGAGACCTTTCAGTCGCTTCCAGGGCCTAAAGGGGCTCCAGGAGAGCTGGAGAGGGAATCTGGACAAGGGCCTGGAGGGACAGGACAAGGGGGAAAGCCTTCACTGGCAGGGTTAGATGGGATACTGGGAAGGAGTGTGAGGGGGGTGAGGCCCTGGCACAGGGTGCCCAGAGCAGCTGTGGCTGCCCCTGGATCCCTGGCAGTGCCCAAGGCCAGGCTGGATGGGGCTTGGAGCAGCCTGGGACAGTGGGAGGTGTCCCTGCCCATGGCAGGGGCAGAATGGGATGGGATTTAAAGTCCCTTCCCACCCAAACCATTCCTGGATCTCATGAAAATACTTATGGTGTGTTTGGCTTTGAGGGCAGTGAAGGGTCAGTCCTGGGGAGGTTCAAAGGCTCCTGTGCCCCTGTCACTCACCTGTGCTCTGGCTTCTGTGCGTTCCCATTAGAGTTTATTAATTATGATGGCTGTTATCTTATTGTGTGATGGACACAGCCCTTGGCAGCCCTTGGGACACTGCTGAGAATCAGAGGCAATTTAATAACGAGGAGCCAGCGCCGAGGCCAACTCTGCCTCACTGGTGAGAATCCCACTGCTCCTCACCAAGGGCAGGGTTCAACCAGAGCTGTGTCCCCTCAGCCCCATCCAGTGCTTTCACAGTGGTCCTGAAACGGAGAGAGAGGAGGTTCAGGCTGGAAATCAGGAGGAAATTCTTCCCTGGGAGGGTGGGCAGGCCCTGGCACAGGGTGCCCAGAGCAGCTGTGGCTGCCCCTGGATCCCTGGCAGTGCCCCAGGCCAGGTTGGACATCAGGTCTTGGAGCAGCCTGGGACAGTGGGAGCTGTCCCTGCCCATGGCAGAGGTGGGAATGGATGAGCTTTAAGTCCTTTCTGACCTAAACCCTTCTGGAATTCCGTGATCCTGCTCAGAAACATGACAAATCTGTAAGGCTCAGGCAAGGATCCAAGCACTGCCAGAGCTGCTTCCCAAGCTGGGGAAGGGGATGCCAAGAGGGAATGCAGCCCTGGGGAAAGAAATAAGGGAGTTTGGAGCTGAGACTGAAATTTTCTCCAAATTATTTTTATTTTCCCTTCAGTCCTTCCCAGGCACTCCCACCTGCCCCTCCCTCCCCTCAGGGCAGGTGCAGGTGAGGAGAGGGCAGCCACTGCTGGGACACCCAGAGAGACCCAGAGCCCTGCAAACCCCCCTGCATGACCCCAGACTCCACCCCCAATGAGGAAAAACCATCCTTTTAGGGACCCTGCCTCACGCCAGACCCCGCTGGGGTTCGAGGCAGCTCCACATCCCACAGGCAGCGAGCTCAGCCCCTCAGCACTGCAGCCCAGAGTTTGCCCCCATTTTGCCATCCCAAAAGCCGGGCTGGCATCTTCCAAGGCCCAAACCTTTGCAGTTCCCCATTAAAAGCTCTTCTTCCTGAAGGGTGGCTGTGGTCAGCTGGGGGTTGGTCTCTGTCTCCAGGCAGCACTGACAGAAGGAGAGGACACAGCCTCAAGCTGTGCCAAGGGATGTATAGGTTGGATATCAGGAAAAAGTTTCTCACAGAAAGAGTGATAAAGTATTGGAATAGCCTGCCCAGGGAGGTGGTGGAGTCACCATCCCTGGATGTATTTAAGAAGAGACTGGATGTGGCACTGGGTGCCATGGTTTAGTTGAGGTGTTAGGGCTGGGTTGGACTCGATGATCTTGAAGGTCTCTCCCAACCTGGAAATTCTGTGATTCTGTGATTCTGTGATTCTGTGACTCTGTGACTCTGTGACTCTGTGATTCTGTGATTCTGTGACTCTGTGACTCTGTGATTCTGTGATTCTGTGATTCTGTGACTCTGTGATTCTGTGATTCTGTGATCCTGTGATTCTGTGATTCTGTGATTCTGTGATTCTGTGATTCTGTGATTCTGTGACTCTGTGATTCTGTGACTCTGTGACTCTGTGGTTCTGTGATTCTGTGACTCTGTGATTCTGTGACTGTGTGACTCTGTGATTCTGTGATTCTGTGATTCTGTGACTCTGTGATTCTGTGATTCTGTGACTCTGTGACTGTGACTCTGTGATTCTGTGACTCTGTGATTCTGTGACTCTGTGATTCTGTGATTCTGTGATTCTGTGACTCTGTGATTCTGTGATTCTGTGACTCTGTGACTGTGACTCTGTGATTCTGTGACTCTGTGATTCTGTGATTCTGTGACTCTGTGACTCTGTGACTCTGTGATTCTGTGACTCTGTGACTCTGTGATTCTGTGACTGTGATTCTGTGACTCTGTGATTCTGTGACTCTGTGATTCTGTGATTCTGTGATTCTGTGACTCTGTGACTCTGTGATTCTGTGATTCTGTGATCCTGTGATTCTGTGATTCTGTGATTCTGTGATTCTGTGATTCTGTGACTCTGTGACTCTGTGATTCTGTGACTGTGATTCTGTGACTCTGTGATTCTGTGACTCTGTGATTCTGTGATTCTGTGATTCTGTGATTCTGTGACTCTGTGATTCTGTGATTCTGTGACTCTGTGACTCTGTGATTCTGTGACTCTGTGACTCTGTGATTCTGTGACTCTGTGATTCTGTGATTCTGTGACTCTGTGACTCTGTGACTCTGTGATTCTGTGATTCTGTGATTCTGGGATTCTGTGATTCTGGGATTCAGCGGAGCTCCCGGCGGCGGGGCGGCAGCGCCTCCCCCGAAAGCCGGAGCTCCGTGCAGGGGGAGGCTCCGCTCCGGGCAGCTCGGGAAGCACAAGGACGCCTCCCGAAGGCGATGCTCGCCCAGGCCTCCCCGCTGCTCCCCTGAGCTCCCCGGGGCTGACCGAGGAGCCTCCGCACTCCTCCGACCAAAGAAATTTATCGTGCCCAAGTCGATCCCGGCTTTGGCAGAAATGCCTGTTCTGCCCTGAGATTTGTGCTCCCCGGGATCAGGTCGGGAGCACCAGGTGGGGTTTTGTCCTGCTCTGCTGGGTTTATTTTCCCCCCTCGCAGCATCTGGAGAAGCTCAGAGCCTTCGGGCTCTTTATCTCCACAGCACATCTGTGGGGCAGGGATTGCTCTCAGCCCTCCCTAGGAAAGGAGGGGATTGACTTTGCAAACGTCGGGAGCTGAGCTGCAGGGAGAGGTCAAGAGTCTGGCTCCGAGAACAGCGCTGCCAGGGCAGGCACCTCCAGGGAGAAATGCGGGAGCACCCAGCACATCCAGGGATCACAGAGTCCCGGAGGGGTTTGGGGTGGGAGAGACCTCAAAGCCCAGCCAGTGCCACCCCTGCCATGACAGGGACACCTCCCACTGCCCCAGGTTGCACCAAGCTCTGCTCAGCCTGGCCTTGGGCACGCCCAGGGATCCACTGACCCGGCCAGGATGCAGGGCACCCGTGCACAGCACAATCCATGGGGACAGCACAGGACAGAGCCCCAGCTCTGCTGCAATTCTCACCCCCAGCACAAACCAGTGGCTCTGTTACAGATTTTGTTATCCTCATTATTCAGCTGGAAACTGGAGCACAAGGAAAGGGAGGATTTGTCCACAGTCACCCATTGCCTGGCAGAGTCTCTGCTGAGTCCCTGAGCTCAACAACCCCCCCAGGCTCAGTGCAGGACGCTGCCAGTGCTCCCCTGCAGCAAACACACACACACCGCTGACATTTGTTTGAATTGCGTTAAAAGCCCATTTTCCAGCTCAAAGCAAGAGCAAACAAAATCACCACCGGTATTAGAGCAAAGCCCCTCCATTCCTACACCTAAAAATCAGAATCTTCCTTTCCTTTCCTTTCCTTTCCTTTCCTTTCCTTTCCTTTCCTTTCCTTTCCTTTCCTTTCCTTTCCTTTCCTTTCCTTTCCTTTCCTTTCCTTTCCTTTCCTTTCCTTTCCTTTCCTTTCCTTTCCTTTCCTTTCCTTTCCTTTCCTTTCCTTTCCTTTCCTTTCCTTTCCTTTCGTCTTTCTTTCTCTCCTTCTTTCTCTCCTTCTTTGTCTCTTTCTCTTTCTTTCTTTCTTTCTTTCTTTCTTTCTTTCTTTCTTTCTTTCTTTCTTTCTTTCTTTCTTTCTTTCTTTCTTTCTTTCTTTCTTTCTTTCTTTCTTTCTTTCTTTCTTTCTTTCTTTCTTTCTTTCTTTCTTTCTTTCTTTCTTTCTTTCTTTCTTTCTTTCTTTCTTTCTTTCTTTCTTTCTCTCTCTCTCTCTCTCTCTCTCTCTCTCTCTGCCCAGGTTATGAAATAACACATTTTACCCCTTTTCCCTTCCCTTGCTCTCAGCATTCCGTCAGAGCCACTTCCAACCTCTCATCCATCAGCACGAGTGGTTGGCTTACAACGTTATGGTTTTGTTTAAATTAAATGAAAAAGAGGAGGAAATGTAGAAGCATTTCTCCGCTGATGGAGCTGCTTGTTTGGAAGGTTCGGGTGGATCTCAGCTCCTTAAGGCAGTTTTAAACTGTCGACTTCACTTTAAAGACTTAATCCTACATGAAAAGCCTCGAGCTGCAGCAAAGCCGGGAGCGCTCCAGGTGCGTCTCACCACTTGCAGCATTTCCCGGCATCTCTCGTTATTTTTTGCTGTATTTTCCTTTTTTTTTTTTTTTCCTTTCTTTTCCAGGGCTAAACGTATGCACAGACTTCACATTTCTTTCTTTTGCTTTTCCCTGATGTGACACTCTCCGCTCCCCTGTGTTTCTGGGGTTTTTTAAAGCTTGAAGCCAGCAACATCCCTGGAAGCCGCCTGCCGCCGTCCGGCCGCACTGCAAGGCAGGGCTGGAGCCCGACTTCCTGGGAAGGGAGGGATGGGGCTGGAGCTCCCCCGGCTCCCCGGGAAGGGAGGGATGGGGCTGGAGCTCCCCCGGCTCCCCGGGAAGGGAGGGATGGGGCTGGAGCTCCCCCGGCTCCCCGGGAAGGGAGGGATGGGGCTGGAGCTCCCCCGGCTCCCCGGGAAGGGAGGGATGAGGCTGGAGCCCAACTTCCCGGGAAGGGAGGGATGGGGCTGGAGCTCCCCCGGCTCCCCGGGAAGGGAGGGATGGGGCTGGAGCTCCCCCGGCTCCCCGGGAAGGGAGGGATGAGGCTGGAGCTCCCCCGGCTCCCCGGGAAGGGAGGGATGGGGCTGGAGCTCCCCCGGCTCCCCGGGAAGGGAGGGATGAGCTAGCCCAGCCAAGGGCAGCACAAACCACCCTCCATCACGAGATCTGGCAGGTGCAGACAGTCTCGGGGCTGAATAAAGGCTCCTTTTCTCTGCCCTTTCCTCCTCCAGGGAGGCAGGAGTCACAAGTGAGATGCTCCTTTCCTATTAAACCGTGGCACACGTGTCCAAGGATTAAACTCCCAAACTCCCCAGCATTGGTCTCTGTGCTTTTCGCTTCACCTGTGCAAGGCCTGGAGCACAAAGTCGTTGTTAACAGGTCTGGGCTGAGCTTTTCATCTTCCTTTGGAGCTCAGTGGATTCCCTCCCTCCTGCCTTTCCTGGCTCGCTTTCCACATCCATCTTCGGAGTGCTGGGAAGAGCCAAAAATGAGTTCTCCAAGCTCGATTCCTTTTGGTCACTATTGCAGGGCTGGGGACTTTGTACCAGCTTTCCCTGCTGCCATAATTAGCTCAAGTCTAATTATTATGAGTTTGCTTGGGGTTAGAGGGTGGAGGAGAGCCCCCTGCAAGTGCTGAAAAGCCGGGAAGGGGATGGATGGGGGAGAAGTTTTGTCAGTCATTGCATGCCCAACCTGGGAGCAGGGAGCTGGAACATTTGGAGGGGTTTGGGGCTGGAGTGAACCAAGTCCAGAGCAGAGATAATTTCCTGGGAAATGCCTCAGGTAGTGGGGAGGATAAATCTGCAGGCACTGGGCACCTTCCAGGCGGTTCAGAGGCTTTCCCGCAGCCCAGGGCGCTGCTCTGCCAGAGGCACGTGAGGAGCCTCCCCCTTTGGCTGCAGATCTGAACCTCCCCAGAGCTCGGAGGCAGAGAGGACCATAGATTATGCAGGCTGACTTCCTGCCTAACACGGGCCAGATGAGTCCATCCATCCCCTGGTTCCTGCCCCGAGCCTGAGCGCTCCTGCCTGGCTCCTCATCGCTCCCAAAACGGCAGCCGGTCCTGATTTAAAGACTTCAAGAGATGGAGAATCCATCACTTCCCGTGGCAGCTTGTGCCAATGGTTATTTCCAATAAAGGAGGAAGTGATTTAGAGCTGGGCTTGCAGTCAGAAGCCTCTCTGGGTAAAGGATGGCTCCCAGGCTGCCTCCCCCCTCGAATAAAGCACAGAGACTCACAGAAGAAGGACTTGCCCCCAAGTGTGTCTGTTCTCTCCAGTGCTGTAGTATGCCTCAAGTCGGTCTTGTCTCCACAAGCATCGTCTTTCAAAGCCCATTGTGGCTGTGGAAACATTCCCTCACCACATTCCTTAGAAGGTGGTTATTTTTCCCAGAAAAAATCCCAGCACGTTTTGCCACTGCAAAGAAATCCTCCCTGGGACCCTTTAGCCACCCCGGTCCTTCCAGCCCCCATGGGCTGTGAGACCAGCAGCAGCTCTGCAGAAAACACCCCCAGAACTCCCCCAGTCCCTGTGAATCCATGGCTCTTCCTGGAGGAGCAGGGAAGAGCCCACTGCTCCAGCCCTGCTGGGTTACCAGGGCAGACAAGGACACCTGGGGCTGCCTCCCCCTTCCCAGGTTTTCTGAGTTCACATCCCTCAGCACGGGAGTGGGACGGCCCCAGCTCACCTGGACCCTCACTCAGCATGGGGCAGCAGGAAAGGGTCTGGGGGAGCTGCTGCCAGGTGGGACTGGCCTTGGAGGTGGGACCTGTGTCCCCTCCCTGTGCTCCTGCCTTGGACTCATCTTAATCCTGGATTCCTGTTGGAGCTGACAGGGAACTTGTGCTTGGACAGGCTGGGAGGACCCTGCTGGCACCCCGAGCTGTGGCCCAAAGCTGGGACCTCTCCCCATTCCTGTCGCAGAGACCACACGGGAGCGTGCAGAGCCAGATGTTCTCGTAGCCTGCTTCTCCAGGGTTATTTATAGCCCTGGGATATTTGACATTTCCCGTTGTATGAAAGGGCTCCAGGTCCCCAAGTCGTTTTTCAGAGCAGCGAGGGCCACGGGAGCTCCTGGAGCATCCCAGAGTGTGTCCCTGCCAGGAGCGGTGCTGAGTGGGAGGGAGGAAGGGGAGGGAGCTGCTCTTGGTGATTTAATGCTCTGAGATAAGAATTTCTGCATCCAGGAGGGCTCTGAGGGATGGCATTTGGCACCCACTGAGCACCTGGGTGAATCCACCTGAAACTGCAGCTGTGGGATCTCCCTTGTTCCAATGGATTGAACAACCCTTCCCCTGCTGGACGAGGATTCCCAGCACTGCAGCTGAGCTTGGCTGAGAGTCCGTCTGGCACAAGGAATTGAAGAAGATCTGAGCCAAACCCACAGAGATTTTTCACCCCTCTCTGGCACTGGCTGGAGGAGACGGAGCTGCCATCAAATCTCAGCTCCCTCAGATCTTCCAAAATCAGATGAGAGAGATCTCCAGGATGAGGGAAAATGTCTCATGTGGTCTCAGCTCCTCGGCTGATTGACACAGCCTCCCAGCCCAGAGACCACAGGCAGGGCAAAATATGGCATGGAGGAAGAATGGGGATCAAAATCCATCTGGGGAGCTCGTTGTTGGATAACCACATCCTCTGAAAGGGACAGGGCTGCTGCAGGATCAGGGGGGTGGGAGGAGCGGGCCTTCCACATCCCCTCTGCTCCCCGGACAAATGCACCCGATTCCTCTCTTTGCTTCCCCAAATTCCATCCCCCTCCATCGGGATCCGAAACAACCGGGGATTTCTCACAGCAGCAGCTTTGGCCTCAGTAGAAATGTTGTTTTCCCAAGCTGCCACAAGATGCCAGCATTTCAGAGTGCCTGAGCTGGGAGCCGGAGGAGCGCGGCTCCGGGGGGACCCGCGGGGTGGGCTGAGCCCCCCGGGATGTCACGGAACCCCTCTGTCCCCTCATGAACGGGGGACAAGGATGGGCAAGGTGGAGGGAAGCGTCTCCGTGGGAGGTGGAAGAAAGCATCTCCATGGGGGGTGAGGGAAAGCATCTTCTTGGGGGAGGGAGGAAAATATCTTCCTGGGAAATGGAGGGGAGCACCTTCCTGGGAAATGGATGGAAGCATTCCCACGGGAGATGGGGGAAAGCATTTCCACGGGAAATGGATGGAAGCATTTCCATGGGAGATGGAGGAAAGCATTCCCATGGGAGATGGAGGAAAGCATTTCCACGGGAGATGGAGGAAAGCATTCCCACGGGAGATGGAGGAAAGCATTCCCATGGGAGATGGAGGAAAGCATTCCCATGGGAGATGGAGGAAAGCATTCCCATGGGAGATGGAGGAAAGCATTTCCATGGGAGATGGGGGAAAGCATTTCCATGGGAGATGGAGGAAAGCATTCCCATGGGAGATGGAGGAAAGCATTCCCATGGGAGATGGAGGAAAGCATTCCCACGGGAGATGGAGGAAAGCATTCCCATGGGAGATGGAGGAAAGCATTCCCATGGGAGATGGAGGAAAGCATTCCCACGGGAGATGGAGGAAAGCATTCCCACGGGAGATGGAGGAAAGCATTCCCATGGGAGATGGAGGAAAGCATTTCCATGGGAGATGGAGGAAAGCATTCCCATGGGAGATGGAGGAAGCCCCTCCCTGGCAGTGGAAGTCGTGGCTGTCTGGGCTGCAGGTGGAGCAGGCTCAGCAGCTCTGCAGCTCCTGCTGGTGACCAGCCCTGGCTCCCCTGTTACGGGGCACAGCCCCGGGGTTATGGATGCAGGGAAGGGCATCCTGAGCCTGGGAGGGCCACGGCTCCTCCGGCTGGGCTGAGGCTGCCTCTTTCCATGCCCAAAGGAAACCTCCTCCTCCTCCTCCTCCTCCTCCTCCTCCTGATCTGTGCACGTGCTTCTCTGGATCCTTCCTCAGCATCCACAGGCACTTGCAGCGTGAGTTTTCCCTCCCACTTCCCCAAACAGAGAGAGCCAAAGGAAGCAGTTCCCCATTTTCTCGTATCAGTTATCCCTGGCAGCCCCGGGGAGCTCCCAGCTCTCTTTCAGTTCTGTTCCTGCCCCACCTGCTCCACCCTCAGCTCTCCAGCAGGTTCCAGCAGGAGGAGAACGACTTCTTGGCCCAGCTCTCCTTCAGGAGTCACTGCCCTGGGGCACAAAACTCCTGGATGTCCCTAAACCTGGGAGTGCCACTGAGAAGGAGCAGCTGAAGAAGCTTTTCCAGTTCGGATGAGCTTTTTCCCTCCTGTGGAAAGACATGGAAGAAATCCAGCTCCTCCCTCACACTGATAACCTGCTGACCCCCCCTTGTCCACCAGCAGCCCCCTGCAAGCCTTGGGTAATTCCCCTAATCCTCCAAACATCCCAATCCCCAGGTGGGCCCTCCCAGACCATCCCTTCTGCAGGGGATGAGCCCCTGGGAGGGGGCGTGCAGGAACCTGCCCGGGGCAGCTGAAGCCCTCGGGGCCCCAGGGTTCCTCTGGGACTCCTTCACAGCACATCCACGGTGGCAGGGAGCTGGAGGACTCCCCTGGCATCCCTCTCCAACAGGATCCAGCAGTCCCAATCTCCTTTTCTGGGCATTCCCCCAGAGATGGGGAGATGGGAGAATCAACACTTTTGTTTTTATAGTATTTGTTTCTATTAATAAATGTACTCCTTTCCCCTTTTTTCTCACTTCATGGATCTCCCTTCCCACCAAGAGGGATAAGGCAGATAATTGGAAATTATGGATAATGTAATAAAAACCCAAATCCCCGCTTGCTTTGAGGGCAGACAGATGGTTTGGAGCTTTATTACCCAGACCACAGCAGGGGAGGACAATTCTGCTTGGGAATTTGCCTTTGCAATCATGAAATTCCTCACCTCACTACAGCAAATCAGGATTGATGTCAGCAAAGAACTCAATTTTCACAGCCCAGAGCCCAGGCCAAGGACTTTTTGTACCTTGCCATGAGTTTTATGCTTCCCAGTCTTCCAGCACTCTGCTTTCCACAGCTCCACAGAGGTGTTGGATAAATTTCCTGTTTCACTTCTGCAGCAGCAAGCCACAGCTTTATCAGGGAATATTTAGGGAGGCAGACACTGCTTCCAGACAATGCTGTCTCCATAAAAGAGAGCTGTGAAATGGGGCTGTGCAATAATTCCTTTCCTGCTCACCACAGGCTGGCAGTTCAAACCCTCAGCTGGAGCTGACAGCCTGGGCTGGCATGTGACACACAGGGATGCTCAGAAATGGATCTCTTTTTTCCACACACACACCACTCACATGAAATGGACTTCTCTGCTCGAGTGGGAAATCAAATGTTTTACTGTATGCTCCTGAATTATTTTTGTTACAGAGCAACTTATCTCTTTCTTTGAGCAACCCAAAATGACTGATTTGCATTTTCCTGATAATATTTCCGTTCTGCAGTTGAGGCTGTGAAGCCTTTGCACTCAGAAAGTAAATGTGATAAATTCATCACCTTTCCTTAGGGAAAACTTCCCACCAGAGCTTTGGTACGTGGCAAGTTGGAAAGACACTTTCCCCAGGTCAAGGTACAGAGCAAAGCTCAGCCCTGACCCCACTGATTATTCTGTGCCACACCCCAAACCCAGGCTGCCTGGCACTGGGAATCCTGGAGGCTGCCCACTTCAGCTGGGAGCTGCTGCCAGCACCCCTGAGGGTGCCCCTGAGCAGCAGCAAAGGCACCAAAACCTCTGGCTTGTGCAGCAGAAGATGTGGCAGCTCCTTTCCCTGCTGCTGTGTCACCAGCACAGCACAGACCAGCCTGCAGAACAAACATGCTGTGGCCAGATGTGCAGAACATCTGCTCAGACCAACAAAGCAGAAACAACAACAAAAAATAACTGGGAAAAAAAGGGAAAGGAGGATCATGCCTGGAACCTGCAGGGTGCAGGATCTGTCTGACATGGCAGGGCTTCCCAGGACAGGCTGGTGGCACAGTGACAGCTCAGCTGGGAGAGACATCCCTGCTCCAGGGAAGGCACTCACAGCCCTCCCAGCAGGGCACGAAACCCAGGGGGATTGGGACACTCCAAAGGGTGACTCCATGGGGATCTGCATCCCTCCTGCTGCCCCAGAGGGACACTCAGGGCCCCTTCCATCTGCACATGACTGACGGAGTCTGGACTTAGAGCATCCCTGGGGGTGAGGAAGTGTCCTCACCCCCTCCTGCAGCTGATCCCAGAGTGCAGCCAGGCCACGTGCTGGGTGCTGCTGCTCCAGGGAAATGTCATTTGGGAGTCAACAGGAGCAGGGCACGCAGGGCCTCGGTGGCTCCTGGCCCACACCTCACCCAGGGACACGCACAATGAGTGGAAAACCAGGAGTGTCCAGCCAAGCCCTGGGTCCTGCTGGGATGATCCAGGACGCTCTGAGCACAGGCAAACTCCTGGAGCATCCCTGAGCCTGCCTGGAAACACTGCCTTGGCAGCCCCAGAATAAACAAACCCATCCCAGGGGCAGGAGAACACGGCCCCAGAAGGGGAAACGAGCTGGGTTACACCAGTGCTGGGCCACTCCCCTGTGGGGACATCCTGGGCTGGTGTCCTCCCCTGTGGGGACATTTTCCCCACCATCTGGGGCAGGTGTCCTCTCCTGGTGGGGACATCCTGATCCCGTTTTCTCCCCCATGGGACAACCTGGGCTGGTGCTCTCCCCAGGGTGACCTCAGCCCTGCTGAAATGGGGCCCGTTCTCAGCCTCATCCCCAGCCCACCCCCTGCACTGGCTCTAAGTCATGGATTTAAGCTCAGCCCCTGAGCTCTCCAGCTGTAAATCCATGGGAAAAGTCCCATCTTTTCCCCAGCCTGACTTCACCCATCAGTGACAGGTCCCAGGACATCAAACCAGAACCCTGCCCCTGCTCACAGCACCCCTGGCCCCCTCAGGGGCCTGATTCTGCTTCCAGTTTTCCTGTCAGGGCCTGTGGCTGGTTAAGGAAAGCCCAGCAGCCACAGCTGGCAGGTGGGGATTGGGTCACAGACTCATGGAATCATTCATGTTGGAAAAGCCTTTGGAGGGTCTGGACCTCTTGCATTGTGTTCACACCCCAGTGGAGGGTGGGCTCTGCTGCTCTGAGCCCTGTGTGTGGGGCTGGGGGCAGGGAAGGGATGTTTTGTCCTGCGTGGGCTGAGCTCTGCTGCAGCTGGGATTTGAACCCAACCCTGTGACCCTGCTCAGAGCAGCTGCCCCAGGAACAGGACCCCCATCCCAGCCCTGGGACAGGGATCCCTGGAGCAGAGCCAGGGGACAGCAGGACACTGCACCTCCCAGCCACCACGGCGGTGGGTTTGACATCTGTAAATGTCTATAAATACATTTAATGTCTGAAGTCAGGAGAAATG
This sequence comes from Phylloscopus whistleri, assembly GCA_017589585.1. Lineage (NCBI taxonomy): Eukaryota > Metazoa > Chordata > Aves > Passeriformes > Phylloscopidae > Phylloscopus > Phylloscopus whistleri. The sequence continues at coordinate 209,767 of JADMLD010001095.1, forward strand.
AATCACTTGGCAGAGGTGGAGCTCTGCTTTGGTGACAGGCTCTGGATTTCCAGCAGCTCTCCTGGAGAGACCAGGGCCTGGTGATGCAAAGGAAAATCCCTCATATGGGCAGAGTGTCCCAGCATCGGGGGCCACATGCTGCACAGGTGACCTCAGTGGGCAATGGAAAGGTGACAGCAGAGCTGCTTCCAGCTGAAACACAGAGGTTTTCCCCTCTGAGCCTTCCCCTGCCCTCTGGAGCCTGTCCTGCTCATCCCTCCACACACACATTTGAAGAGCAGGAACGCACAGAGATGCCGAGCCGCTCCTCCCAGAGGGGTCACTTGGGAACGGGCCAGTGACAAATGGGCTCTGGCTGAAATGAAGCGATGTTATCGTGGCCTCTGTTCCTCCCCCTGGGGGTTCCATGCAGGGCCCTGGCTGCCTGGGCCAGCTCCCATTTCCCTGGGTGGTCACGGGTGGCCGGGCACCGTGAATCAAAGCGTTGGAGCGGGAGCAGGAAATGGCTGGGATGGAGAGTGGGAGCTGAAACCACCCTGCCACGAAGGGTCCAGCCAGGGAAACCCAGCCAGACCTCAGCTGGCTTCACCCAGGGACTCAGGGTGGTGTTTCAGCAGCTCCATAGCCCTTCAGAATTCCACCTTGGAATTTTTGAGGCCATTTCTGGATGACTCAGCCATAAAAGCTGGCAGTTTGCAGCTGCCATCTCTTCTCATTGCCCTCCCCCTTCAATGGCACTGTGCAAACATGAGCAGGTGAGGGGTTTTCCTGGGGGAGGCCAGAGATGGTGTGGGGAGATGATGGAGCAGAGAATCCCCATGGATTGAGCTGCTCTTCCATCCTAAAATAACCCCATGTGGTGCTCCAGCAACTCCCTCTGTGCGACCTGTGCCCGTTTCTCTGGGAAAGCAGAGGGCAGGGATGCTCTGCTGTTTGCTCTGCCCTTTCCCAGGTTTGTCCTTTCCCAGCTCTGCCCTTTCCCAGCTCTGCCCCTTCCCAGCTCTGCCCCCAGCATTCCCACGTCCAGCAGCACCCAGCTGTGGCTGCCATGGCACTGGGCACAGTTATCCCCTCAGGGATTTAGGAATGGGCCCTGCTCTCATCTGCAGTCTGCAGGACAGGCCTGTGAGGCAGACTGAAAACTGCCTGGGACAAGGCACACCAGTGCTTCATTCCCACAGCCATTCCCACAGCCATTCCCTGCTTCCAGAGGGTTCTGCCACTCCCACCAGGACCCTTTTACTTCCAGAGGTTCAGACTTTTCTTTGCACACAATTTGCTGCAGGTCCAGGAGCTGCTGCTTGGTCGCCAGCTCAGTCAGCGGCTCACGTTCCCCTCCCAGCTCCTGGAGCTTCATCAGAGCCTCTCTGATCCCAGGAAATGAGTTTTCCAAATGAGGCATGCCCAGCCCATTGATAAAGAAGGCATCAATGGCCAGCCCAATTTCTTTGCTTTCTCAGGCCCCATAATGGATGAGGTGTGGAAGGTGTCCCTGCCCACAGCAGGGGTTGGAATGAGATGGGCTTTAAGGTCGCTTCCAACCCAAACCATTCTGGAATTCTGGGATTCCATGATAATTTCCCCCTGTTTCTGGTTGTTCCCAATGTGTTTGTTGCCAAAGCTGTGTAAAACTGGGGGTGTTTCCTGCCCCTTAGAGCTGCCTAGATCCTAAGTGTGTCCCAAGAGGAGGATCAGCCCCTCAGGTTTCCCTGTGCTGGTTGCTTCCCTGCTGTATCCCAGCTTCTCAGGGAATACATCTCCATCCATATCTCCAAATTTATCCCCTGAGAAGGTCTAAACCTTGCACCCAGTGGGGACAACAGTGGGGTTTGATGATTTCAGCACCATCAGGAGATCAATCCATAAATTAACACAGCACTTCCCATGCAGGACTCACGACCTCCCTTTATCATTCCCTTCAGACCTGGGCTGCCTCGGGCCCAAGCCATTATCTGATCCTTGGAAACCAGGATATCTTGGACTTCAGAGATCAAAAGGAAACTTTGCATGGGTCAGAGAGAAGCACTCTGAGCTGCTGGATGTGCTCCCTCTGACTTTCCCTTCTGCAGGAGCTTTTTCACTGTGGCCAAACCTGGACCCAAAGCCTGCAGTGGGTCCTGAGCTCCTCCTGTGCTTCCCAAATTCTGCAGTGATCCCAGCTCCTCCTGTGCTTCCCAAATTCTGCAGTGAGTCCTGAGCTCCTCCTGTGCTTCCCAAATTCTGCAGTGAGTCCTGAGCTCCTCCTGTGCTTCCCAAATCCTGCAGTGAGTCCTGAGCTCCTCCTGTGCTTCCCAAATTCTGCAGTGATCCCAAGCTCCTCCTGTGCTTCCCAAATTCTGCAGTGAGTCCTGAGCTCCTCCTGTGCTTCCCAAATCCTGCAGTGAGTCCTGAGCTCCTCCTGTGCTTCCCAAATTCTGCAGTGATCCCAGCTCCTCCTGTGCTTCCCAAATTCTGCAGTGATCCCAAGCTCCTCCTGTGCTTCCCAAATCCTGCAGTGAGTCCTGAGCTCCTCCTGTGCTTCCCAAATCCTGCAGTGATCCCAGCTCCTCCTGTGCTTCCCAAATTCTGCAGTGAGTCCTGAGCTCCTCCTGTGCTTCCCAAATCCTGCAGTGAGTCCTGAGCTCCTCCTGTGCTTCCCAAATCCTGCAGTGAGTCCTGAGCTCCTCCTGTGCTTCCCAAATTCTGCAGTGAGTCCTGAGCTCCTCCTGTGCTTCCCAAATTCTGCAGTGAGTCCTGACCCGCTCTGGACCTGGGAAATGAAATAAGTTTGTTCTGCTGATGAGAAGAAGGGACAAGGTGTCACCCAGTACTGCAGGGACATGGACTATGGAGCACTTTTCACCCACAGAGGTGACAGATTGCAGGGATAGAGGTTTCCTACTGTCCCAGTTTGAGGACTGGGTATAAATGTGTTTACTCTGGCATTTTCGACTGGTTAGGGGACCGAGTCCCACCATGGAAGCTGGCAGAACTCCTCCCACGGGGGATCCTTGCCAAGGTGTGAGGAGCTGCGGGCCAGTCTGGGCAAACCTTGGGGAGCCTGGCGGGAGATGCTCACCCCGGGCTGTGCTGCAGGAACGGCCGCTCCCGCTGGGAATGGCCCATGTTTGGGAGCAGGGCAGGATAACGGGGGCTCCAGGGGCTGTTGCACCGGGACCCCGGCTGAGCTTCCATCATCAATCCCCGTCAATCCTCCCTCTCGTGTGCCCCAGTTGGGTCTCTGAACCAGCTCCCTTCCTCTTTCCCCTCCCCTCCCGCTGCCCCCCAGCACACACAGGCACATTTCCTTTTCCTTAAGCAAACAATTTTCAGATTTAAAAGCGAACTCCGGCTGCAGGCTGCAAGAAGACAATGCGGCCCGGCCCCTTTATCTGCCGCTATCTGCGCCCGGCAAGCTGCGGGCCCAGATTGGGCCTGCGGGGGCTCCCGGTGTTTATGGGCCGCAGGAGGGAGCAGAGCAGGGGAAATCTGCCCCGGGAGATAAGTCCAGGAAATAAGGGCTGGTGACTGGAGCAGAGTCAACAAAGCTGAGCGAGCAACCGGACACCTCCCGAGTCGCGAGGATGTGACTCAGTGTCACGACTCGGTGTCACGACTGCAGCTCCCCGGCAGGCAGAGCGGATTCGCCTGGAGTGGTCCGTGCCTGCCACGGAGAAGGGAAACATCCTGATCTCTTTACACACTTGGGACGTTTTCCAGTGAAGAGCCCAAATTTAAGCTCCTCAACCCACAGGCAGGCCCCTGCAATAAAGCTCTTGGTTTTGCAGGATCGGAGCACGAGCTGGGCCCAGCAGCAGCTCCCGGCCCGGTGGGTCACACCCGGGGTTTATAACGTGCTGAGTAAATCTAGGAGCTCCCTGTGCCCCAAAGGATCACCTGGTCTTTGTCCATGTGCCACCAGCGTGGCTCACAACCCACAGCACGAAGCAGGAGCTGCTCACATGGGCGCCAGGAGATGTTTATAACCACCATGTTATTTTTATCATCACCTGTTATCCCCATGTGCACAAGGGGTTTGGTGGTAACTGGAAAAGCGTGTGGGCTTCGTCTGTAATGTATTTCAAACACAAAAATATCTGGGCTAATTATATCCAAGAACAGCAGCTCACGTTGTTCTGGCAGCCCAAAAACTGTCGTAAGCATGGCTGTGGAATGGAAAAGTGAGGTTGTCTGCTCTCCTCTGGAAAACCAACTGGAGGAAGCTTTCGTGCTCTGATGATTGTTTCTAAGCAGAAAAACTTCTGCAAACTCTGTTCTTTGGGGCAGCTGCTCTGGTTTTACCTTAAACTCTGTAATTTATGACAGAGCCTTCATATCTGAGCTACTGAGAGGAAAGGCAGCCTTATGGAGAGCAGAGTGCCACTGATGTCCAACAGCCTCCAGCTGCAGGGCCCTGGGCCACCCCAGCTCTGTCCTGGCTCAGGTTTTACTGACTGAACTCTCTGAGCTGACAGCATTTTGCTTTGCTTGCTGTGGGGGTTTTTCCTGTGTGCTGCTGCAGGCCCTGCTTTGGGTGCTGCTGCTCTTTCCTTGCCCCAGCAGGCTCCGTTTCGCTGCGGTGCTGCCCGGCCCTGGCACACCCCCAGCTCCAGCTGTGAGCCCCAGGACTGCTGTGCTCAGGCCAGGAGGGCTGAGCAGTGCTCCAGGCAGTGTCCCTGGCCCAGGCACCTCTGAGGGCACTCACAGGATCCCAGTTTGGGTTGGAGGGACCTGAAAGCTCATCCAGTTCCATCACTGCCATGGGTGCCAGGATATTCCTCAGGTGCTTTCCATCATTGGCACAGAGGAAACCAAGCCTCCCCTCTCTCTTCCTACAGATTCCTCTTTCACCCCCACACTTTTGCCTGTGGATGTTTTGAACACAGGTTTCATTCCCTCCATACTTTTGCTGTCTGAGGCTGATGGAAGATTCCCTGCCCACGGCAGGGGGTGGGAATGAGGTGATCTTCAAGTTCCCTTCCAACCCAAACCATTCTGAGATCTGCATTTCTCCCATCTCCTCTCCTTGCACAGGGAGCAGCACTTGTCCCAGATGGTTTCTTTGGCCCATAGGTTGGTCAGGGTTGCCCTTGGCCTTTCCTGCTGTCCCTGTTGCAGTCGGGATGCCCGGGAGGCCCTGGCAGTTCTTCCAAAGCACCCATGGAGCCTTTTTGTGGTGCAGCAAGCTCTCACTTCACAACACAAGCCAGGGAGATTTCCCAAATCGTGGCTCCTCTCCAGCTGGGAGCAGTTGTTCCCCCTAATGCACTTTCCCATGGAAAGACTACTCCAGCAGCAGTGGGCACAGGAACCCTTTAATCTGCCTGGAGCCCCCGAGCTGTTGGGGATAGTGTGGAGACAAGGGCCAAGGTATCAGAGCTCTTCAAGGGGAAGCCCTGTGTGGGAAGGGCTGTAAAACACCATTTTTCTGGGTTGTTCTAAATTTCCTCTTTATTTTATGGTTCATCTGATTCAAAGAGAAACCTTCTTGGTGGAGGAGTGGAATGGGAAACACACTTCCATGTCAAACCCTTGGAATCGCATCAAGCTCCTGCTTTAGTCATTTATTTTCCTTTAATTCACCTTGGGGCTGGGGTTTTTTTAATCCTTTTCATTCCTCCAGCTGTTTATGTTTTTGGTGGAGCTGCCTTTCTTCTCCCTCCCTTCCCTGCTGCTCTCCTCCTGTGCCATTCACAGTGGGTCTCACAAGGTGAGATGTTTTCAAGGAATTAATCTGGGAAGAAAGAATGGATGTATTTGCTTGGTTGGTTGTTTTTCTGTCAAGATCAGAGCAGGTGGAGCCCCTTTAGAACTCCAGAAAGTTCTTCAGGGGCTGTCTGGTCTCTCCTGAGCTGAAGAGCTCAAGTCCAGGTTGGCCAGGGAGGCTCCAAGAGAGAATCAGGACAAGAATTTAGGGGTTTGCTTTTTTTTTTTTTTTTTTTTTTTAAAAAAAAAAATAATTAAAAAAAAAAAAAAGAGGAAAGAAGCAATCCCAGAGTAAGCAAAGGCCTCAAGCTGTGGAGATGGGCTATACAAGGAAGGGAAGCTTTACCAGAGGCAAAGGCAACCTCAAGTTTTAAATCCCCAAAAATATTTTTATCTCTTCTAGAAGAGGTGCTTCATGTAAAATTTTCTAAAAAGCAAAGCAACAGCAAATCTCGCAGGGAACTTGGGGTCACAGCCACTTCTCTTTTCTGAGGAGGCAAAACTCTGCTTGAGGAAGAGGCTTTCTTTTAATTTCTTTTCCTTCTTTTCTTCTATTTTTCTAGTCAGCATCAGCTGGCCAGGGATCTCTGTGGTGAGGGGACCTCAGAGGGGTGGCAATGCTGTCACCAGGGGCCATGGCCACCCAGGGGAGTCTCTGCAGGTGCCACTGTGAAGTGTGACATCAGGGCCCACGGGTGTTCTGTCTCTAAATGGATGCTGAAGGGGCTGAACTCAAAAATCCTGGGCTAAAAGGGGAATCTCCAGGGCCTTTGTCCAGCAGAGAGATCCCAGGAGAGGGGAGGCTCCTGCTGGGGACTGCTCAGGAGGGGCAGAGCTTGTGTGGGGTGAGGGTTTGTGGGATTCCGGCCTCTGCCACAGGGATGAAATTCCTTTTCTACCTTTGCCACTATGGGACTAGATCCCTCTGCCACAGGAATTCCTGTCTTGCCTCTGCCACAGGGACTAGATCACTTTGCCAAGGGATTCCTGTCCCACCACTGCCACTCAAGGATTAAATCCCTCTGCCACAGGGAGAAATTCCTGTTCCACCTTTGCCACTACAGGATTAAGTCCCTCTTGGGGACAGGAATTGCTGTCCTCCCTCTGCCCCTGCAGGATCAGATCCCCCTGCCCCGGGATTCCTGTCCCTCCTCTGCCCACCCCACTGCCATGGGGTCTGAGGTCTTATCACCCCATCCCTAAACCTTCCTTCCTGCCTTTTGTCCGTGAAGCTTTCTTTGTCCAGGAAATGTCACTGTCACCCTCCCATCCCACCTCACACAACCTCAGGGGGATCTCTCCAGGGGCTGGTAAAAACCCACATGAATTGAGGCTCACACCAGTCCCCAGCCCAAAGTGGTTTAACGGGAGTTCCACGCCATCCCACAGACAGTAAATCATTCCCTAGGATGTTTATAAACAACGGGAGTGGGAACTCTGATGTTTTGTAAATGACCAGGACTTTAACAACACCACCAAACTCCCACTTTTTCTAACTTCACAGTAAACACTCCTCAAAATAAATGCTCCAAACGTGTCCTCAAGTCCAGACAGTGAAAAGAGAAAGGTTCTCCTTCCCGTTAAACAGACAGGGAACAAAGAAATTAAAATTCCTGGGGCATTCATGAACCTTCAGCTAACATTCCTTTTTCAGGAATAATATAGCATTCAGCAATGACAGCAATCCCTTTTTCCCTATGCCCTCATTTTATCTCTGGAACTAAAGCTCTCCCTGTGTTGTGATAATGATTTTATCAATAATTTATGATTATTTATTTGAATGCACTGATCACATCCATCGATAATATTAGGGTGAGGAGTATTCTATTTCAAAGGTGTTTTTCCTGCTAGAGAGCAATTTAGCAAAGCTGAAATATTTGTCCCAAAAATATTTACAGTGGGTTTGCTGATTTTCAGTGGACTTCATCAAACTGCCTTTAACGATTAAATTAATTACTGGAAATGAAGGAGCAGATCCTTGCTGAAATGGGGCTTTCTGAGCTCTTTGAATGAAGCCTTTTTGCACTGGTAATTTATGACAGAAAATATTTTTCATGCTCAAATTCTAAATTTGTCCTTCTTATCGATGGAAAATGAAAATAAATTTTAACAGGGAGGATTTTTCTCTCAGACTAATAATTTAATTTCAGGAATATGGCTAATTCTAATTCAATTTAACTGCTCCTTGCAGCTCCAGCTCTGTAAAAAGTACCTTTGTGTCAGATGCTGCTTAAAGATAGCACAGGGAAAAGGCAGAATTTGCAGCCACAGAGGGTTTTTATCTCATCCCCAAACTCCCCAGCAGCACAGCAAATGCAAACCCAGATGGGCATCTTTCCATGGCAGTTGTTTCACCTTTTCTTCCCCGAATCCAGGAATTCAGGGGAATTCAGGACTCACCTGTGAGAGATGAAGCTTGTGCCTCCTAAAGCACAAAGTGGCAGACCCTGCAGTGGGGGCAGGATGTGGAAGGTGTTTGGAATCCTTCATCCCAATGAGGTTCTGCCCTTGGTCACTGATGCATCTTCCCATTTTCCCCTCCCAATACCCAAATCTGAGTGTTGTGGTGGCCAGCTGCACTGGGACAGAGCGGTCACCTCCCCTCTGGCTGCTCCCCTTGGCCAGGTTTTAAGGTGCCATTAAACTGTGGGCTAAGCCCGGGAGAGGAGCAGGGGCCAACAAGTTGTTGTCATTATTTCCCCTTGGCATGTGGGAACAGTGGTGGCCAGTGAAAAACTCCACCTTTCCCTGCCATGAAGGAGAAGCTGAAGCACAGCAGCGTGTGTGTGGCTCCACGTCAAGCACTGGAGCTCCATCTGCCTTCCCAGGCTCGCCCCTTATCCCTAATTAACGTGTTGAGGAATTTTAAAATGTAATAAACATTATTTCCAAACAACCCGAAAGGAAAGCTCCCTTCTCTCCGGTTTGATGTAAACATTTATAGCGCAGCTCCATCCTTAAACAGTTAATCTTATAGCGACCTATTAAAATAAAATGAATTGTGTTATAATTCATCCTAAAGCAACCTCGGGGTGAGTGGATCAGGTAACTCCTGCTTTTGCAGCCCTCATGACGTTTTTAATCAAATTCAGCTGTAATTGCTGGAGCATTCACATGCCTCTTTTAATACCCTGCCTCCATTTGGGACTCATATGAGTCTGTTTTCTCTTAACGTAGCTAATAAATAGAAAACATGAAAAGAGCACATTTTGCGAGGCTCGGAGCTTTTCCACCGTTCCGTTTGTTCCAGCAATTGTCTGCCGGGAGCGCGGCACTTGTCAGGTCCCCCGCGCCCAGGATAAAACCCTTTTGTGGGGCTGAGGTGGCTGGTTTAGTGTCGCTCGCACCCCGTTAAAGGGGACAGGGACACGGGCGGCAGCGGCTGCCGAGGGAAGGATTTCACCGGCGTCTTTAAAAAATCACCGCCGCTGATGGGATGGACGCTGAAATGTCGCTTGCATTTCAACTCACCCACGGTTTGGGCAGGAAAACTTGAAATGCGGGCTCTGCCTCCGAGATGTTCGTGTAAACAAAACTCCTGCAACTTTCCCTGCCCCGCAGAGCAGGGGGGTGGTGGGGTTGGGTGGTGTTTTTGGTGGTTTTTTTTTTCCAGTCTCCGACGCTACAGCTGTTTCCAATTTGCCAGCAATTTTCTTTTGGGCTAGTAAAGCTCCCAGGATGGCTGGAACTGGCCACATGGGTTTCTCCCCTCGGCTCTGGGGTTTGGTTACAAGGGGCAGCAAACCCGGCTCGGGATTCGGGGCGGGCATTTCCCCCGAACTTGGGAGCGCCTTGCATCCCAAATCCCTGCTGTGGTCAGCCTTTCGAGGTGGTTTCACTGCAGGTTGTGCGTGTGCTCAGGGGTCCCTGGCGGAGCCAGGCTGAGATTGCTTTAAAAGTGCAGGAAAAGAAGAGGAAAATAAGAGGAAAATAAGAGGAGGGGGCAGAGATGCACTGGCGGGTTCCCTGCCCCGCCAGGAAAACGGGAAGAGGCTCAATGAACAGGAGAGCGGAGCCCTCGGGGCTCCTCCTGCGCCGTGTTCTGTGTAATTCACACGTGGAAACGTGAGAAAAGAATGAGCGATGACTTTGAAACGCGAGCCCGCTCGGCTGACTGGGCTGTGCAGAGAGATGTTCCCATCCTCGCAGAATAACGAGATTAAGGCTCGGGAAGAGCGTTTTTAACCCCGTGCACGCGATTTTTAAAAAGCCTTTAGTGATGACAACGCTGCTTTTGATTTTAGAGGGGCTTTTTCCCTATTCCCTTTCTCTCCTGACTGTTCCCCCGATCCCTGCGCACCTCGCCAGTCCCTCCTGTCGCTTCGCTTTTCCTTCCATCCCGAGGAGGCTTCTCCCTAAAATCCCCATCCCCTCACCTTGCTTAGGAGAGGGTTTCTCTCGCCACAAACAACAACAATTACAATAACAACGAAGAATCCCAAGAATTTCTATATTAAAAAGTGGCGAGGTCCCTGGTCGTTGGGTCCAGGTCTGAGTCTGTTTTCCTTGGAAATTGGGAGGAATGCTAAACGCCTCGTCTACCAGGGAGTAAATTGTGTGCGGAGCTCAAGGCACGGCTCCCAGGTTGCCCTTTCACCCTTTCACTTTATATGTTCCTCTTATTAAGGAGAAAAATGTTTCAATATGTTGGAATTTGGGGCAAAGCCGGGAAGGAGAGAAAGAGAATATAGAGAATGGAAGAACATTTTCCAAATAGTTTTGGTAACCCTTCCGAGAGCTGCATTTAAAATTGATGTCGTACTAAAATCCCTGGAAGTTTTTTGCCCAGTTTATCACAAAATATTGTCTGTGAAGGCTTCTGAGATGACAAAATGCACCAGGAACGTGACTCCGATGGGGAAAAAAAACCTTCCCCGGATTGAAGATGTGTTTCCTTTCCCTCCTGAACGCGTTACTGTTTGATAGGCGCTTATGAAATAGCTAAAAAAGAGCTGGAGGTTTCAGCTTGGAGGGAGAAATGCGGAATTCTTTATCCAAAAGAATCGTTTGGAGCCGATTCCATCCCGCTTTCCCAGCCGTGTGCTCCGTCATGCTTTCGGTCCTGCTGCAGGGGGAAATGGGTTAACTCTTTTCTGGGTAAGAGTCAGGAAAGAAAATCCCAAAATAAGGAACGATGATTTTAAAGCGGATATTTGAAACTTCCTTATTTAAAAAGGGGGATTTAAAGTAGCACTTGAGCTCCACTCAGCGTCTCTTTTCGGCTTGACTCCTCAGCAATATTTTTTTTTTAAGTTGTGAATTTTTTTTTTTTTTTTTGTGTGTGTGTGTGTGTGTGTGTGTGTGTGTTGTTTAAAGTCGCTCATAGCGCCAGGAGGGCTCATGGGGCGAGGATGTCCCATGGCCACGAATAATCTGAGTGAACAGCTGGAATATTGATAAGGGGGGAAAACGGAAATCAAATGAAAAGTAGAGGGCAGAGAAGCGAGGGGAAGGAAAGCAAAGCACGTCCTGGAGCTGCGAGCAGCACAGAAGCCCCCTGAGGAAATGCCTGCTTGATGCAGCCTGTCTGGATGGGCTGGGAATTTTAACTTCAGCGCTGCTTTGGATCCAACAAGCTGAAATCTCTCTTCTCCCCGCAAAACTGCAGCGCTCCGCAGCTGGGGAGCCTGGCTTTGCTCTCAGCCTGGATCTTTACAGACTGCTCTGCCACTGGCTGAGGGGAAAGGGTCTAAAAGGTGAGTCCTTTCAATCCTAGCAATAAGAAGAAGCGATTCTAAAAGCAGTTTGAGAGGCCTTTTTATCCCGCGGCTGACGCTGGCAGGGCGAGACGATCGATAAATAATCCACTGCAGACTCCGGAGAAGCGGCTCCAAAATATGCAGATGTATTTATTTACATGCACAGGCGTAATTGCAGCAGGGAGGTAAAGGAGGCAGGGGGGACGCTAATCAGGGGTAAAGAGGAGAGCAGGGGAAAGCAATATGGGAATCCTTGACCCCAGAAAATTTACTGGCGAGGCAAAATTACCTTGTCCCTCTGCTCTGCCTGCCCCCCCCCCCCGCCGCAAGTTCAGAAGCAAAGAAACTGGAATGTGTTAGGAGGGAGGACGACAGGGAAAAAAAGAATTGTACTTATCAGAAACACATTGTCCTCTTTAGAGCCGCTTGCCCTCCCGTGCCAGCTGGACGGGCAATAAATACTTTAAAAATCAATTAAAGTGGGGTTACGTGCAGATAGCGAACTTTTATTTTCCAGTTGTTGGACTGTGGGGGTTTTTTCTTGGTTTCTGTTGGTTGGTTGGTTTTGGTGGGGTTTTTTTTTTTGTTTGTTTTGGTTTTTTGTTGGTTTGGGGGTTTTTTGGGGGGTGGGGGGGGAGGGGTTGGGGTTTTTTTGTGTGTGTGTGTCCTTAGCTGCGCGGATGGCTCGGTGGCTGCAGGGGAGCGCTGTCCCCGGGCTTTGCGGGGTCTCAGCTTCATTAAGGCAGTTCTGTAATTAACCCCGGGGCTGGCTGGGATTAGAGCCGGCCCAGCCGCGCTGAAGGCACAGTCAGGACCCCACAGCTTTTCTCCAAGAGCTCGGGAAAAGCCCCAAGCCCGCGGGCCGGGCTGCGCGGCTCCTGGCGCATCCTCCTCCTCCTGCCGGCTCATTTCCCTGCGGTGGCTCCCGGGGAAATTCCTGGCTCTTCCTTCCATCCATCCCCGGAAAACGGGACCGAGCGGCAGGCGGGGGATGTGTGTGAGCTGATCCTCAACGACGCGCTGCTTACACCCGGCTAATTGTTTTCTGGGCACCCCGAGAGGGTCGGGGAGGAACAAATAAAATCGGTTTGTCGGATGGTTTTGGTGTCTGCGGCTCTGTGACACATTTTTCACCAGCGTTGTTAATCTCTGCGTCTCTGTAGTGACGATTTTGGGGGTTGGAGGCAAAAAAAAAACAAAACCAAAACCCCGAAAAAAACAACAAAACCCCGTTCATCAGGAGTTCATCAAGTCTTAGGAGTACGGAAAAACCGATGGGATGTCTCGAGTCTGAGAAAGAGCCCGAGCAGGACCCAAATAGAACCGGGACTGACAACCCTGAGACTTCTTTTAATATTTGCAGCGATGCTTCCTTTCGGGATGTATTTTTAATTTATGGTTTAATTATTGTTGGTGAGGAAGGTTCCTTAAATCAGTCGGGGCTGGCGGGTTAATGGCTCGGGATGGTTTCAATGAGCCAGCAAAGGCAGCTGCCCCTCACTCAGCCAAGGGAAACCTTGGGGTACGAGTCAATGGGGTTAACTAGGCTCGACATGAAAACACGAGTATTTCAGCCGGCTTTTAATTGTTGGCTAAGAAATTCAGTTAATCAAATGTCAAACATTCCCCTCTGCTCTGGTCAAAAGTGAAGAAGGCTCTTTTCCTGAGGAGGAGGGAGAATCCAAAGGAAAAACCGAACTTAAAGAATTAAAGTATTAAAAAAGAGAAATAAACCCCTGCTCTGTGAGCCTCTTACTTGATTTTAGTTACTGTGTTGATGTGGTTCTCTGTCCTTTGAAAGTAACACTTAAATGCTTGATCATTCTGCTCTAAATTTTACTGCCAATCTTATTATTTAAACTGGGATTTATTCCTTTATTTTCCTATTTGCATATGTTTGACTGGGAGTATTTTTATTATTTATTTCAGGTCAAATTTAGGACCTTTAAATATATCTAATAAACAAGTAAGGATGTTTCAGACTGTACCAGACACTTCGTCTTACGTCAAGGTAAGACATGACAGCATCTTTAAACAGGTAATGTCAAAAATTACAATCCTCCCAAATTCACAGTCATTTCTATTGGTTGAAAATTTCATTCACTTTCTTACTGAATTTAGCAGGAAAAAAAAATCCCTTGATCTTCAGTGGGAGAGGGGTCAGAGACTGAAATATCAAATTTATCATTTTGGAAATGTGCAGGGTTGAGTCTGAAGTTGTATCATCGGGGACAGACAATGAGTTCAAGTGGGTTTGTCCTTTCTCCTTCATTGAGGCTGGGTTTGCTGGGTTATCCTGTGCTCAGGTGTCTTAAATTCCAGTCTGCTCCTGGTTTATTGCTCTGGAACCAACACACCCGAGGGGCTGTGATACAGGGTTATATCCCATCACAGTGGTTCCTTGAATTTCCTTCCAGTGTTCTGCTTTCCCAGCCCCCCTTAGTCCTGAACCAGAGCTAAATTTCATTTCTCTGCTCCTGAATTCCACGTGCAAGATGATCTGTGGGGTTGTGTGGTTTCTGAGAGGTCCATTTTGGAGTGGGCTTAGAGGGGGGAAATACTGAATGAGTTAAAGACAAACATCTCTCTCAGCTGCTGAGGCAATGGATTGTCACACCAGGCAGTGCTGTGTAACACTGGCTTTTTTTTTTTTTTTCTGTGCTCCTGATGTTTCTTTCTGTGCTTGAACGTTTCCATGCAATTTAATGGGAAAATTGACTTCAGTTGTTTTGGGTTTTAACTGATATTACCAGATCTTGCACTCTAAATACTTGCATTTATTTATTTATTTAAAGTTTAAAAAATGGGTCTTACAATGTATTTTGACGGGCCACTTCTGCCTCTTTCTTTTGTTAAAGAGTAAAACAAAAACCAAAGCAGGGTTGGCACAGCCTTGTCCCTTTATACCTCGGTTGAGCTCTCTATTATATTTGACATCACAGAGGGGTTTTTTCACAACAGCTCCCAAGAATGTAAATAAACCAAGCCTGGGACATCTGGGTTACACGTTTGTGGCAAACCCTGCATGCAGCAGCACTTAGGGAAAATCTAAACCACAAGCCTCTCCTGTCCGTGAAGAAACACAGGAGGGTGTTAACTAGAGCTGGGTGGATAATTTGTAACGAATAATTTATTACAGGAATTTGATCACTCTTTTTTTCCCCTCCTTTCCCTCTCTCAATGATCTGTGCCCCAGTCAGGATTTTCATGTGCATCCACATTATTGGGGATGATCCATGGAATGATTCCTGTGAATAATCCCAAGGTTATGGCTCAGTTTGGGCAGCTTGGTGGGACAATCAGCAGTGGAAGTGCAAGCTTGGGATGATCCCAGGTCGTGTGGCATTGGGTGAGCTTGTGCAGCTGCTCCACGTTCCTACAACAAATCCAACCAGGAATGGGCAGGATTCCCCACTGGGCTGATACCCCCCAAAACCCCACTCCCATCTCAGTGTTTCAGGGAATGTTGGTGAGTTAATTTTGCTCATTAAGTTCACATAGCCCTGGACCAGGTTCTGAAACCACAGAAATTGTGGAAAACAGATGAAATTCAAGTCTGGGGAAGGCAAATCCCCTCTGAGTGCGAGCAAAGGAAGATGTTCCCCAGTGTGGGGCTGGCTGTGGCCAGCTGGGGTGGGGGGATATGGGAAATGCCCTGGGGTGCTCTGTTTGCCATGAGGGCCCTGTGACACCCTCAGGTGCCTTGGGCTGGGAGGCAGACCCAGGGCTGCTCCCCTTAGGAGCAAAATTCCTTTGGAATCAAGTGGAACCAAGCCCCAGGCCTGAAGAACTGAACATTCCAGCAGGATTGAGGGAGCCTCCTCAGGAGGTGCAGTCCTGCAGGCAAAGGCTGGGACAGAGTTCCCTTCCCAGGAGTTTGTGCCGTACCCACCAGGAAGAGCTCCCCAGGTGGGACTCCCAGAGCAGAGGGAGGGATGAGCTGTGGGATGCTGGACTCTGCCTCTAACACAACCCTTCCTCCTCAGCTGATGTGATTTTGGGCAAGGATCTGTCTCTGCTATTTTGTCTGCAGAGCTTCTCCCACGTGGATGGCACTGGGGAAATCATTTGTTCCTGTGCTTAAAGAAAAAATTAGTGGGATTTTGATGAGGTCTGATCCAAAATCTTGTGGAGACAAAGGAAATGTTTGCCACTGCCTCTCAATGGTTTGAGCTGGGCAGCTCTGTCCCAGTGGGACCAAATGGTCCCTGGGCAGTTCATTCAGGGCTGTTCATAAGGGTGGGAATGCAGTGAAATCCAGGGAAGTTTGCACCTTAAACTCGTGGGTGAGGTCAGTCTTTGCCCTCTGAGTTTGGTGGCAGCTTCCAGCGACTCAAATACATCCAGCAGCAGCAGAGAGGTTCTGACAGTGCCTGGCTTCTTCACAGAAGAGCTGGGATTGATGAATGTTCCAGGCAGTGGGAAATGTGGGTATGGATGCACTCCCTGGTGGAGTGAGCTCAGTGCTCCTGAGCAGGACACCTCCACTCTCCACTGCTGCATTTCCCCATCTTTGGAGTGTGGGTGCAGCTGAGCAAGGTCCCACTGAGACCCCCCTGCCTTCCTTCCTTTCCTTGCCCCACACTGACCTGGGGGGGCTTCCCAAGCTCTGGGGAGCACAAAGTTTGAAAAGCAGAAGATTGAGAGATGATTGAGTCCCAATTCCTCTCTCTTTCTGTGTCTAGTCTGATTATTCTGATTATTATTATTATTCACATCATTCCTTCTCCACAAACCCTTATTTGCTGTCTTATGGAAGGGAGAAGTATTTTCTCTGATACTTTTGTGGGATGTACACCACTCCCACCAGAAAAAGAGAGATTGGGATTGATCTTTTCTGCAGATCCTCCCCAACAGATGGACAATGTGCATCGACTTCAGGTTTATTCTGTGCCTTGGACAGAAAATGCCTCGTGTCTCTGGGCTGGAGCACAGAGGGGGCAGCTACAGGAATTTCCAGGAGGAACAAATTCATCAAATATCCTGTGAGCACCTTCAGGCCACGGGGTTCTTGTCATGGCCTTGCAAATGTAGGATGAGGGGTGAGGTGAGGTGAGGTGAGGTGAGGGAGCTGCAGGAGGCAGGGAAGGATTTCATTCTAAAATGCTTTGTTTTAACAAGGATTTTTCTGTGGAGTCTCTTGGATTGGAGCTCAGCTTCTCAGTGCTGTAACCTCGATTTCCATCACAGCACAGTGGGGTTATCAAAAGCACTGATAACAGATCCCACAGAACCCCTGACAGGGGAACCCAATCCCATGAAACTCCTGACAGGGGAACCCAATCCCACAGAACCCCTGACAGGGGAACCCAATCCCACAGAACTCCTGACAGGGGAACCCAATCCCACAGAACCCCTGACAGGGGAACCCAATCCCACAGAACCCCTGACAGGGGAACCCAATCCCACAGAACCCCTGACAGAAGAACCCAATCCCATGAAACTCCTGACAGAGGAACCCAATCCCACAGAACCCCTGACAGGGGAACCCAATCCCACAGAACTCCTGACAGAAGAACCCAATCCCATGAAACTCCTGACAGAGGAACCCAATCCCACAGAACTCCTGACAGGGGAACCCAATCCCACAGAACTCCTGACAGAAGAACCCAATCCCATGAAACTCCTGACAGAGGAACCCAATCCCACAGAACCCCTGACAGGGGAACCCAATCCCACAGAACCCCTGACAGGGGAACCCAATCCCACAGAACTCCTGACAGAGGAACCCAATCCCACAGAACCCCTGACAGAGGAACCCAATCCCACAGAACTCCTGACAGGGGAACCCAATCCCACAGAACCCCTGACAGGGGAACCCAATCCCACAGAACTCCTGACAGAAGAACCCAATCCCACAGAACTCCTGACAGAAGAACCCAATCCCATGAAACTCCTGACAGAGGAACCCAATCCCACAGAACTCCTGACAGAGGAACCCAATCCCACAGAACCCCTGACAGGGGAACCCAATCCCACAGAACCCCTGACAGAGGAACCCAATCCCACAGAACCCCTGACAGGGGAACCCAATCCCACAGAACTCCTGACAGGGGAACCCAATCCCACAGAACTCCTGACAGGGGAACCCAATCCCACAGAACTCCTGACAGAGGAACCCAATCCCACAGAACTCCTGACAGAGGAACCCAATCCCACAGAACCCCTGTCAGAGGAACCCAATCCCACAGAACCCCTGTCAGAGGAACCCAATCCCACAGAACCCCTGACAGAGGAACCCAATCCCACAGAAACCCTGACAGAGGAACCCAAGCTTCTCTCTCATACCCACTTCTTGTAGGGGCCTGAATTCAATGCAGGGCTGGGAATTCGTAGAAATAAAAATTTGTTTTGATCCTTCATGATTTATTCTGCATAACTGTTGAAAAATTTCTGTTCCTCGACCATTAGGGACTGACTGAGCTGCAAGTATTTAATAATTCACAGTGTATCAGAGGGTGCTAATCTCATCTAAGCACGAGGACTTGACTTTAGAGAATAAAACACAGAATATAATTGGGAAATTAAATTTTAAAAGAAGACAGCACTGGAATCCTAACTGGAGGGATATGGGAGGAATTAGGGCCATAAGCAAAGCAACGTGACCTCTGAATTCTGATTTTTTCATTATTACCACTGCAACGAGCTCCTCCAGGTCACAGCAGACCTGGCTCCCCTCCTGCCCCGGCACTCTGCAGTTTCAGATGTGTGTGAAGGCGGCACAGGGATAATCTGGGGGTTCATTATTCACCCGCGCTTTTCTTCTGCCCTTGGGCGACATCCAAACGCTTCGTGCCCCCCTTTATCGCCTCCTCCTCGCACACTCTGCTTCTGCTTTCGCTTCCCGTGCCCTGCCCTCCTCGAGGCAGCCCGGGGCCGGGGCGAGCCTCCCTACCCTCCTGCTCCTGGATCCCCTTTCCTGCTCCGGGATCCCCTTTCCTGCTCCTGGAGCTCTTTTCCTGCTCCTGGAGCTCTTTTCCTGCTCCTGGACCCCCTTTCCTGCTCCTGGACCCCCTTTCCTGCTCCTGGAGCCCTTTTCCTGCTCCTGGAGCTCTTTTCCTGCTCCTGGATCCCCTTTCCTGCTCCTGGAGCCCTTTTCCTGTTCCTGGAGCCCTTTTCCTGCTCCTGGAGCCCTTTTCCTGTTCCTGGAGCCCTTTTCCTGCTCCTGGAGCTCTTTTCCTGCTCCTTGAGCCCCTTCCCTGCTCCTGGAGCCCTTTTCCTGCTCCTGGAGCTCTTTTCCTGCTCCTGGATCCCCTTTCCTGCTCCTGGATCCCCTTTCCTGCTCCTGGATCCCCTTTCCTGCTCCTGGAGCTCTTTTCCTGTTCCTGGAGCCCTTTTCCTGCTCCTGGATCCCCTTTCCTGCTCCTGGAGCTCTTTTCCTGCTCCTGGAGCTCTTTTCCTGCTCCTGGATCCCCTTTCCTGCTCCTGGAGCCCTTTTCCTGCTTCTGGAGCTCTTTTCCTGCTCCTGGAGCCCTTTTCCTGCTCCTGGACCCCCTTTCCTGCTCCTGGAGCTCTTTTCCTGCTCCTGGACCCCCTTCCCTGCTCCTGGATCCCCTTCCCTGCTCCTGGATCCCCTTCCCTGCTCCGAGATCCCCTTTCCTGCTCCTGGATCCCCTTTCTTGCTCCCGGAGCCCCTTCCCTGCTCCTGGCCTTTCCATTCTCGGGGGAATTCCCTCTCCAGGTCCCAGCCCCGCCAGCTCGAGGCTTTCCAGGGAAAATCCTCCCCCGGGAAGGGCGGCAGGGAGGGGGCGGTGGGAGCGGCTGTCCCGGCATCAGCCCCGCTTTTCCTCTCTCTCTTTCCCTCTGCCGTGCCTGGAAGGGCCCAGGAACTCCCGCTGCCTCTCGCCAGCTGCTGCCCCCGGCACAAGGTGGATTTTGCTCCGGGACGGAACCTCGGTGCAAGCGCGGGGCTCTGGCTTTAGGCGCGGGTTTAACGCAGCCCTAAGGTTTGTGCTCCAGCACAAAGAGGGACATTCATGCAGGGAAAAGGGGCTGCGTGGCCGGGAACAATATTGGGTTTGTTCCTGCTCCCCTTCCGCCTGGAAAGTTTACAGAAGCCCTAAAGAGAGAGGGGGTAAAATCTTTTTTTTTTTTTAAGGACAAAACAGTGAAGTTTTCTTTGGAGCGGGCACTGCCAGACCCCGGCACGGACACGTCCCTTTCCCGCTGAACAGGAGCGCAGGGCAGGTCGCCGGGAAAGAACATCCCGGGATTTGGTTTGGTTTGCAGCGGGGTCGGTGCTGCAGAGGGATCCGTGAGGGGTCAGCCCGCAGGTGCTCAGGGGGCAGAAACCTGCCCGTGTTCCAGGAACAGCCGGAGAACCTGAGCCCGGCAGGAAAGGGAAAACCAAAGCCTCCCCGGACTGGTTTTCCCTCAGCCCGGGTGCTGATGTTCCTCCTGCGCGCATCCTCCTGCACTTTACCCGGTTTTGCTTATTCTTTTTTTCCCTTTTCCCCATTCTCGGCATCCCGGAGGGTTCCGGTCCTTCTCCCCCGAGCTCGGGAGGACGGGACAGGCACCTCCGGAGAGGGTGGGGACTGCAGGAGCTCCGGGGGCAGAAGCTGCTGGGAACTCCGGCGTCACTCACCCTCTGCGATCACCAATTACCTTTATACCAAATCGTTTCTTTTCTTTCCCTTTTTGACACCCGTTTCTCGGGCCACAAACGCTGCTGAATTGTCGGATTTTAGCAAGTCGTCGATTAACGCCTTATGACAACTTGGGGCTTAAGGATTTCGGTCTTGTTTGCAGTCACCTCTCTGCTTTAAAGAGAAAAATCGCTCTCCCTGTCCCCGTGTCCTGCCTTTTCCCCGTGCTCAGCCCCCGCGCTGCGTGGGGAAGGGCTGGCATTGTTCCTTCCCCGCTTTACCTTCAAGACACGGCTTGAATTTAAGTCGAGGTGGCAGAAAAGTTGTTTTTCTCCTGGAACTGTGGCATGTCGGAGCTTTCTAAAATAAACCGGGCAGAAGGGATGAGCTTTTCCAGCGACCTCCGTTCTTAGACAGCAGCAACCAAGCCCCCTCCCCAGCTCTGCGACCTTTTAAAGGCTCCATTCCTTCCCAATTTACAGAAAAAACGCCCCCTCCCAATATGCTGGGTGCAGGGAATTTTGTATTCCAGCCCTCCCTGTGCTCTCCCAGCCCCGTGTTTAGGAGAGGAGGCGTGGAGGGAAAGGGGAGCAAAAAGGGAAGAAAAGAGAGAGTGAATGCTAAAGGGGAAAAATGCTTTAAATCTTTCCTGTAAATCTCCAAATATATGAAGTCTGAGGAACAAATTCAAAGCAGGCACGGCCGCCTGAAGAGAAGTCAGAGAGAAATATTCTGTTCCATTCAAGCGCATCAAGGGTCTCGCTGAAGTCTTGTTTGGCTAAGGTCAGACGAGACTGGGTTCTCCAATAAAAATAAATCTCAAATTAATTATGGCCTCAAGCGAGGGGCCAGACGTTCGGAGCTAGTGCACTGCAGTCTGTTTTTTTGGCCTTCAGTATTTTTGGGTTTTGTGCCTAAGCTTCTCAATAATTGCGGGATGGGGGAGGGAGGGGAGGGCGTTTTATTGGGACATGGAACTCAAATAAAAGCAGCCAGGACACCCCTGGCTCGCCCCGCTCGCCCCTCATCGTGATGCAGCTTCAAAGCTCCTGCATCTTCTCCATCCCGCTTTTCAGACATTATGTTTTACTCAGTACCGATTAGCGGGGAGTGACTTCCCGGCTTCAGGTTCCCAGATCTCCTGCGGGGAGGAGGGACCCGACCCTCCAGTTCCGCGGCTGGAACACTCCCCTGATTCCCTTTTACTGCTGCAGCTCCAAAGAGGAGCTTTGCCCAATTAGTGGCGTCTAAAATTGGGATTCGTTTCTGGGGATCAAATCCCAGGGCTGCAGTTTGGGCTTTTTGCTTGTGAGAATGAGGGGTTGGAAAATCAACAAACACGTCCCGTTTTTCTTTCTGCGATGGGGTCGGTGCCGAGGAAAGTCAGAGCCGGGGATTTTAAACCTTCACTGGAGATGGGGGTGAGTTCCCCTCCAGTGAGGGCTGGAGCGGGATAAACTCGGGCCCCCTGCAAGTGCAGAACGGTGGGAATTGTGGATACTTGTAGTGAGGGCAGAATGCACGGCAAGTTATCCAGAAAGGATATATATATTATCAGATACATAATGCACACAGCGTGCCCAGCGCGGCTTGGGTAAATACACGTGCATGGAAAGGTCCTTTTGAAAAGGGGGCACTGCGTCACATTTAGTGGGAAATGAGGCATTTTCCAGCCGCAAAGCCAGGGATGTTGGGGGGTTTTGGTCCCCTTTTAAAAGGGGGGCACTGCGTCACATTTAGTGGGAAATGAGGCATTTTCTAGCGGCAAACCCAGGGATGTTGGGGGGTTTTTGGTCTCCTTTTAAAAAGGGGGCACTGCGTCACATTTAGTGGGAAATGAGGCATTTTCTAGCGGCAAAGTCAGGGATGTTGGGGGGTTTTGGTCCCCTTTTAAAAGGGGGGCACTGCGTCACAT
Source organism: Phylloscopus whistleri (assembly GCA_017589585.1). NCBI lineage: Eukaryota > Metazoa > Chordata > Aves > Passeriformes > Phylloscopidae > Phylloscopus > Phylloscopus whistleri. Next base: position 231,654 of record JADMLD010001095.1, read on the forward strand.
TTAGTGGGAAATGAGGCATTTTCTAGCGGCAAACCCAGGGATGTTGGGGGGTTTTTGGTCTCCTTTTAAAAAGGGGGCACTGCGTCACATTTAGTGGGAAATGAGGCATTTTCCAGCCGCAAAGCCAGGGATGTTGGGGGGTTTTGAGCTCTCCTCCCCTATGACCGCAGCGTTCACAGCGACAGCTCCAGGCTGGGCTCAAGGAGAGCTCAGCTGAGGGTGTTGGGGTCAGAGAGGGTGACAGAAGCCATTCCCCTCTCCCATCCTCGGAAAATCAGATGCCCAACCCGCAATGGGGCTCGGGAAGGGTTTCATTGTGTTCATTCCTAGGGAACCACCGGACGGTTTTACAAAGCGATGCCCGCTAATCCCGTGTGGGTGACAAACGGAAAATCCAAATCTTTGGGGTTCTGGGAGGGACTGGCAGCGAGCTACACCGAGGGTTAACTCGTTTGGGTCTGGGCACGGAACAGCTCCAGGCCACATCCCCCTGGTGCCTCCTCATCCCTTTCGTTCGAACGCGATTTCACCTTCCCCGTGTGGGGCTGCGGCCGCTGCCACCCAGCCCTAGGGCCGGGGACAGGAGGTGGGGACGTGCCAAGCGCCCGAAATTAATACTGAGCTAATTAAAAACGCCGCTCGACAATTCCCTTCCATTCACTAACGGAGGGAAAGAGAAAAATATCAACAATAATAAGAATTGAGGAGTAACTGATTTCTACCAGCCTGTCCCGATTTGAAATCTCCCGTGGCTGCCAAGATCAAATGATTCTCCAGATGTCTGGTGGTGACCACATTAAACAGATCCTGATTCCTGTGCTGTACGTACGTGTGCATCCAAAGGGAGAGCAACAGATCCAGAGCGGCGCAGATTGCTCAGCCCCATGCCCGCCTTTCCCCTGCCTGTCTCGGCTCCCTCCTTCTTGCTTAAACGCAGTTCAATAACAGTCAAAAACTCAGTTCAATAACAGTTAAACACCCAGAGTCACGGCACAACCACCTAGGATGATTCAGAGCTTGGCGTACGGAGTTACGAATATTCCAGCCTTTTCCAAAATGTATGGCATGACTTCAAAGGTGGCTTTGGGTTTGGTTTTGAGGTTTTTTGTGGTTGGTTTGTTTGTTTTTTATTTTTATTTTTATTTTGGGGGGGAGTGGGGGGAGGGAGAAAAGGTGGGGGAGTAAAACAAAACAGAAGAAATAAAGCAAAGCCTCTATTTTTCGTTACTTGGGACGAAAATAGCAGATTGTTCGGCTCGTCTTTAGAGTGTGCAACACCTTCGCACATTCGCTTATCTCTTGGAGTCTCCCAAATGTTGCTTTAGACCGAACACAGGAGGAAAAGCGCGGAGCATCCCTGACAGACCCGGTATCACAAGTGACCCGAGCAGGCTCCGTTCGAGTCATCCCCAGACAGGCAAAATAAGCCCCTGCGGGTCACGGTGCCCGTCTGGCCATAAAATGCAGAGTTGGGTTCCTGAAATATCTGCCGGTGGGATGGCGGGGGGTTTGTTTGGCAACTTCCCGTCTTTGGGAGCGCCGGGGATGCGCGCCGGGGGCCGGATTTGTTTGTCCCTTCAGCCCGGAGCTGGGCAAAGGGGGTTTGAAGATGTTGGGCTCTGGGTGTTCTGAGGTGCCGGGCTCAGGGGGTTTTGAGGGTGCTGGGCTCCTCTCCCGTGAGCTGGGCACGTTTCCAGGTGGTTTCCCCCCCCTCTCCCGGATCCCCAGCTGTCTCCCACTGTTGGTCCCGCAGCCCCGACTCCAAGTGCCCTGTGAGGTCGGTGGGTGACAGTCGCTCCTTCCAGGGGATTTTTTTTCCCCTTCCTTTCGCGGTCGAGATCCTCAGCCTGTCCTCTCCCTCACCCCCCACCCGCGTTGTTTGTCGGGGCTGGTGGGGAGCGTTTTCTAGAGAGGAAACCATTTGGGTTTTGAAAGGACGCGTTTCACTCTTCCCTTTAACCTCTCGCTTTTCTGGTGGCTGCAGCCTCCTGCCATGTGGGACCGCCGAGAGGGAGCCGGCACCGGAGGGAGGGCAGGACAGAGGGCAGGGCAAAGCGAGAGGAGCGAGGACAGCAAAGGGTTAACCGTGATTTCTTTTAATTGAGCTCCAGTTTTGTGGCCCTAGGCAAGGGGGGACCTGACCCCGCTAGCAGCATCCAGATGTGCGGCTCTCGGGGGACCCCGGCGCAGACCCCGGGAGCGCGGAGCAGCCGGGGGGGGCCGGGGCTGCGGGGCCGGGGGAGGCGGCCGGGCCGGCCCTGCGCTCCCCCTTCACCTCCCGGCTGCGGGCGGCCTCAATCGCCGGCGAGCAGCGAGCCAAAAAACCTCCAGGTCTGGTCACGTTCAGCCCCGTGTCTGCATCCGAACTGAAAAAATTGTAGCTGAATTGATGAGGCTAATTTCAGAGGAGGGGGAGGGAGGGGAGGGAGGGGCAAGGGGGATCTGAGGCTCTCTCCTGGCAGCTTTGGGCTTGGAGAAATAAAGTATTAATAAAGCACCTCTGCCGCAGCCGGGGAGAGAGAAACACTGGTGGCATTCTTGCATTTCCCTTTTGGAAGGGGCAGGATAAATTCGGATATAATTTTGCTTCCCCTCGCCCCCTTCCCCGTGGCTGGACTAAAGAGAGGGGGAAACAAAAAGCCTGGACACGACCGGCACTGGACAAGGTAACGTCCCCACCGACGGGCAGGGTGTCCTCCTGCCCTGACCCTTTCTTTTCTCGCCTTCACCCCCTTTCCCCCCCGCTCTGTGCCCGGTCCGTGGCGGCGGGGCAGGAGGGCCGGCCCGGCTGCTGCACGATGTGCTCCGCCGTGGTTATTCGGGCAGGGGCGGGGGAGCGGGGGAGCCGGACAGGCGGGTATTGTCTCCTTTCCCCGGCTCCTTTGCCAGGCTTCGGCTTTTCCCGGAAAAAGGAAAAGGCGCGTTTCTCCTCCGCTGCTCGCTCCGGTTTGAACGAGAGGCAGAATTGCACGTCAGGGGCTGGCCAGAGAGGTTTAAAGGCAGCTCTTGGAAAGGCTGAGGGGTTTTGTTCGCTGTGCCCGTCAGGACGCGGCAGCGGAGCGGTGAATTCGGCTGTTCTGATAATTATTGTGAGGTTTTGACATTTTTATCGAGGGTGGGGGCGATGCGTCCCCCCCGCTCTGAGGGGTTTCACATCTCAGCGAGGAGCTCGCCCTGGGGGAGGAGGCTGGGAAAGGACTCCCGGCACCTGAAGGGAATGACGGAAACCCATCCATCCCAGCGCTTCCCCTTGCCAGCCCCACATCCCACCCCGCCACACGAGTGCGAGGGAGGGGAAGGGGCCAAAGCGGCCGAGAGCCTCGGCTTGCCCGCAGCCCGGGGCCGTCTGTCTGTCTGTCTGTCTGTCTGTCTGTCCTGCATTATCGCACTCACCGCTCGCTCCTGGCAGGGGCTGCACCCTGGGCTCACGCTCCGTGCTGGGAGGCGTGAAGGAGAGGGCTCGAAATATGCTTTAAATACGTTCTAATCGCCAGACTTTTTCTTTCCTCCCTCCGCCTGCCGTCACCGAATTGCGTTTACGGTTTTCTCCCCTTAATTTTTCCCGTTGACTGGAAAACGCATTAATAAAAAAATCTGTGGGAAGAGACGGAAATTCAGTGAGTCAGGCTAAAGTTGCTCCAGCCAAAAAAAAAAAAAAAAAAAAAAAAAATTAAAAAGGCAAAACCCCACGCTAAACTAAACCGTGGGATTACACAGGCTGGTAACGGGCTGGGGTGCGAGGCAAGCTCTGCGCTGGCCGGGCTGTCCCAGCGACAAACAAGAGCTGTGACAGAGGTGGCTATTGTTCTGCCCCTCCTTATCTAAATGGAGCAAATATCCTGTATGTAAAATATATATATTTTCACCAAGAAGGCAGGACCAGCGTAGAGACGAAGGTTTCCTCCTCGAGTGACTTCACTTCCCAAAATTAGCAGAAAAAAACGTTTCATCCGGTTAACTGTCTCTTTTTCGCTCTGCTGCAACAACCAAAGTTAAAAAAAGAGAGAGACCGAGAGAGAGGGAGGGAGGGAGAGAGAGAGGGGGAGAGGGGGTACGGAGAGAGCAACAAAACCGCTGGAAGGGCAGCGAGAAGAGCGAAAAGAGAGAGAAGGATAAAAAACTTCAGGAGGCGTCAGTGGCAGGCTAAACCGGGTCAATGTGTGGAATATTGCTGGTCCCGGCTGGAAGTTATTCCCGATGGACGGCACTATTAAGGTAAGGGGGCAGGAGGGGCTGGGGGTCCCCTCTGGCTGGGGGGGCTCTGGGAAGGGGCGCGGGGCTGGGGGCCGGCTCCGGCCGGGCTCTCTCCTCCTCCTCCTCCTCCTCCTTCTCCTCCTCCTCCTCCTCTTTCGCCGCCGCCGCGTCCCGGGGCTCTCCCGTCGCCTCCCGGTGCTCGGGGCTTCGCAGCCGCCTCGTAGCCCTGGGCCGGGGGCAGTTCGGGGGCAGTGCCGGTGCCAGCTCCTGTCCCCCGGCTGGCTCGGAGCTGTGCCCCTGCCCCTGGCCCCGGTCCCTGGCCCGGCCCTGGCTCAGTGGCGCTCTGGCTCCGGTGGTCGCCCGTGCGTTTCCTCCAGCAGCTTTTTGGGGGATTTTTTTTTTGGCGGGGAAAAAGCTCCGGGCTGGAGGAGAAACATCACCCTGGCTTGGGGGGAAAGGGAAGCAGAGTGTGGCAAATAAACCACCGACATAACCAACCTCTGGCGGCCTTGAGCAACCAGGGGCGATGCTGGGGCTGCGAGAGCAGTTCCCCCTCCTGTGCTCCGGCCAACCGGCCGCTCCTTCAGTCCCCGGAAAGATAAACCGAGCCCTTCCAAGCTCCCCGAGGTGCTTCTCCAAGCGCAGGCAGCGGGGCAGGGGCTTTGGGGCACCCTCGTGTGATTGTGACGGGCTCTCCTTGGGGGAGCGCTGCGGAACAGGAGCAGCTCGAACAGAGGAGCCTTGAAGCGAGAGACGCTGTGGGTGTGTTTGGGTTGGAGGATTTCGAAAGATGCCTATCGCCTGGCTGGGTGGGGTGTCGTGCTCGTCTTAAAAGTACTTTTTTTTTTTTGCCTTTTTTTTTTTTCTTTTAATTTTTTTCTCTCTTTTTTTTTTTTTTTTTTTTTTTTTATTTTGCTGACTTGGGTAGAGCGAAGCTGCAAACGGGCAGGAACTGAAACTGTCTCCCTCAGATTGCAGCTTGTGACAAGTGCATGGTTTGGAAGGGTCTTAAAAGAAGGGGAAGGGAAGGAGATGGGAAGGAAGAGAAAATGGAAAGAGGAAAGAAAGAGAGAATGAAAGGGTGAATGTCAGAAAGGAAGGGAGAAAGCAGGAGTGTTGAAAGCACAATATTTGGCAGGTATGGCTGGAATAAGACAGGTTCTCCCACCCACCTCCTCAGATCTGTAGCAGAAGTAACCTGGGCCTCACTCAGGATACATTTAATGCACCACAACCTTCTTTGATTTGTGGAGCCCTAAATATTGTGCAGTGAAAGTGCAGAAATTCCCCATCTGTGCCTTTGCTGCGGAGCACACACGGAGCTGCTTTTCTGCACAGGCCAGGAGCCCCCTGCCCCATCCCCGAGCAGAGCTGGGCCGTTCCCCTCTCCCCTGTAAGCCCTGGAGCCCCCGAGCTGCTCCTCTCCCCCGCTGCACCGAGCTGCTCCCCCCAGGCTGCGGTTTGGGGATGAGGAACTGCAGCGCTCCGAGCCGGGCTCAGTCACGTTGGAGGCTGCGGCCAAAGGAGGAACTCGGCCACATCCCAGGTCACTGCCCCGGGGCTGGGCCTGCCCTCGGGCTGCTCTGCAGCAGCTCTGCCAGTCCCTGCTGCCCTGCCAGTGCAGGAATCCTGAGGCTGGTGGGGCTGGGACAAACAGGATCCAGAGACGGGATCTCCTCCTGGGCTCCTTGGCTGAGCATTCCAGGATCAGCAGCACTTTGCAGCTCCCCGTGTCCTGTTTGTCCCCTCTGACAATGCAGCCTCTTTCTGTGCCATGCACTGAGATCAGAGCTCCTGTCCTGCCCGAAGGATTAGCTGAGACTTCCTGTAAATTCTCATGTGGGTTCCAGGGAGTGCCAGCCCCCCACACTGAGAGATTTGCTGCAGGGAAGGGTGAGACCCCCTTGCCTGGTTTCCCACAGGTGAAGGGCAGCACGAGAGGATGTGGCTTGAGATGCTGCAATGTTTTTGGTGTGCTGAGCTCTGTATTCACCCTGTGCTGCAGGGTGGGTCTGACTCTGAGGGCACAGCAAAGCAAACCTGGGCACATACAGAGAAAAGCAATTGAACAGCAATCGTGGCCTCAGCTCTGCTCTCCCATGTAGGCATTGATTTATCCCAGAGCTCCACATTTGTGTTGGAAAAATATGGCAGAAAGATGCACATCAGTGACTGGAGAGCAAGAAAAACACAGAGAAAGGTTCTTTCATCATCTACAGCAAGAACACAGGGCGGGCCCAGATGAAATCTGAGTTCCGGCGTGGGGAAAGGCGCTTCCCACCCCAAACTCAGAAATATTCCTGTCCTTGGAGAGGACAAGTGCTAGATTTGGGACAGAGCTGTGCCCTCCAGATGATTTTCTCCTTGAGCAATTTAAATTTGATAAGTGACTTTTTTAAGCCTATGCAATACTATTCCACAGAATAATTCTTTTTAATTGAGCTGAAGCCTTTAACTGCAGACTGGCAGATGCTGGGGTTTGGGTCCAGCCCACTTTGCAAATCTCTCTCTTTGCCTGCAATCTCTAATATTTGGCTTGTACTTTCCTCTTCATCTTTTTATCAGAAAGGGTCTTGACGACTCTCTGACTGCTGGTTTTACCTCCCTGGAGCAATTTAACTGCACACCTGCCCAGCTGCAGAGGAAGGGATAAATCCACTGGAGCCTTGAGCTGTCCCAAGGGTTCAGGGCACAGTCAGAGAATAAACGTGGTTGGGATGATCCTTGTGGGCACGGATCCCTCGTGGACATTGTGTGCAAGTGTGAATTGAGTTGTCCTCAGGCTTTCAGCCCATCAGGGAACTCCATGGACACAAACATAAATCACAGGATCAGCTCAGGATTTTAAGTCTTCATTCCCCACCATGCACTGACTGACATCACATGTGACAGTGCTGAGCCAATGCACCATAAAAATGAACACATTTTTGTTTATTCACAAAGGACAATTTATCTTGAAGAGAATCAGATCACCTGCTGGGGAGGCTGCTGGTGATTTTTGCTGCATTCTCTAAACAATCTGTGTCATACCTGCCGTGGGCAGGACTGGCTGTCTTGGGAAGTACCCCCTGCAGCAATGCTCCAAGAGCTCTGTGGAGGAAGAAATGCAGGAAAACTTTCTGAGTTATTTCCACCTTCTGTTCATTTTCTGTGAGCAGCACTGGCAGATGATGATGGGAGCCAGTGAAACTCTGACTCTTGTGTTTGCACTAATTTTAAATAGTCACCAACATTTTTATTGTGCCTCTAAAGATTCAAACCTCATCTTCTTTGGGTTAACACCTCCCTTTGACTGACTTGCATTGTGTTTGGGAGACTTGGGTTTTATTGTCTCACAATAAATCAGAAAAGGGCACATCTCATCAACAGCAAGATGCTCATGCATGGCCTTCCTCACAATAACAAATGGTGTGGTTTCCAACTGGTTTAATTGTTTCAGTTCCACTTTATGTGTGCAGAATAATTAAAGCAAATATACTTGCCAGAGCTTGCCTGTTCATGAAAATGCACATTTTGTGGGGCTGTTGCCTTCATTCCATGAAAACAAATCTATCCTGATGTTGTGGCCACCTGTGAGCCCCTCTGAGGGGCGCTCAGTGAGGATTTTGTGTTATTCAAGTGGAGGACAACCCTGTCCTTGAATGGAGGACTGGTGTGTTGGCGTTGCCATAGCAAAGGGTGTGGCCGGGTTTTGGAGCAATCACTGTCGTTTGTGAGCTGGAGGCGTTTGCTCTCGCTCTCAAGCTTGGCCATCGGGATCTCAGGCTAAGAAAATGTTTCCTTTTTGAGTAATTTTAATGTCTGTTTGGCTCTTTTTAATCACCCCGACTTTGGCCCCCGAGGGATGGCCTTTCCTGGCTAAAGGGTGTTGACTCCTGGGGCAAGGCTCTTAATCTCCACACTGGAAAAAATAATAAATAAATCACAAAGATTTGAGGGACAACAACTTTCCATGTTGCTGTCCCTCAAAAGCAATTTGGAACAAAACCATCTGGAATTTCCAGGGCATGAACAACAATATTCCCTCCTACCCTAATCCCCGTTCGAAGATATTTATGTTGCATAATAACTTTCTAACATCAAAAACTATTTAAAAGGGATTTATGATGGGAATATTTTGGTGCTGCTGATTCATTTTCCCTTCGAGATCTGTGTGCAAAGGGACATCTCCTGCCTGAGCATGAACTTCCAGCCCTCAGTGTCCTGAGGGTGCTGCCAGCTCAGAGTGCTCAGTGCTGACTCCCACTTGCTAGCAAACACTGGAAAAGCCTTTTCCGAGCCTGTAATGCGTTTTTTTCTGCTCAAAAAATGACGATTGCTCTGAAGAAAACCTTCACCCAACAAAACAATGCAACTGCTTGGATTTGAAGCCCTCGGGGTTTCGCTGCGAGGCTTTGAGGAGGTGCTGAGAGCCTGGTGTAGTTTCTCTTCACCTTCACAGGATGTGGTCACTCGAAGGAGTAGCAATGCGTGTCTTGAGGATTTCACGCTTTTATTTTAGTTATTGATTTTAATTCTGGGCTTTTCCTTCTGTGGGATGGGGGAAGGAGCAGCTCCTGGCCCTGCTCGCAGCATTTCTTGCACTGGGAGTCCCGTGGGGTGCAGGATGTTATTCCTTGCAGTGTCACCATCAGGAGCAGCACAGGGGAGGCTGCTCAGAGCGAGCTCTTAGATGTCACCCTGAGAGGTGAGATATGCTGGGGGAAGGGCACTTTGAGCAAGGTTTGCAGGCAGCAGAGTTTATTTCCTTCAGGTCTCCCCTTCCTGGACTTAGAGGAGCTTTTTCCTCTTGAGCTCAGCTCCCATCTGCTCCGCAGGGTCAGGTCTAGAACACATGAATGTACAGCCCTAGCACAGAGCATCTCCCAAGCTTTTTTTTCCCCCACAACCCATCAATGTTTGAGGTTCCTTTACAGCCCCTCATCAGCTGCCCTTGAAAAACAAAAGTCTCTCCTTGTGCCTGAGTTCACCTGAGCACTTATAGAGAGACCCTGTGTCCCACGTCAGTGCAAACATGCACCAGCAGGAGAATTAAGGGAGCCAAGGGAGCCTTAACTTCAGGGTTTCAGTATTTGTGGGTTTGCTGAACCCCTAAAGCAGCAGAAGCCTGGTGTGCATGGATGTGCACCTAGAAAAAGCAGGTCTAACACATCGAGTTTGGCTACAACTTAGTTTGAAGCCAATTTGCACCAGAAATGAGAAATTCTCTTCAGATCTCTCACCTGAATTGGACAGCAGGTGTGTTTCCCTGCCTGTGCCCCTCCTGTGCTCGGGTGCACACCTGAACACAGGTGCCCCCTGCACATGAAGCTCTGGGACCTTAAAGGAGCTGCCTGAGGGCACCTCAGTGACACGGGGCCTGTCACACAACCCTGGGCGAGAGCCAAGGACGTTTTCTGAGCCAACAAATGTTTTCAGACAAGACTGTGGCTGCACATTCATGGCTGGGTTTGAAATACAGACTAAAATATCCCCCCCCCAATGTGGGTTTCTGCCTCCTTTGGGAATCATTTGCCTGAGGTGGAGCCAAGTCGTGGGTGCTGTGTCACCTCGGACACCCGGGCACTCGGGGTGCCCTGATCACCCTTGAAGTTGTATGCACAGCGACGTGTGGGACAGGACAGTGCCTGCTCTGCTCTGCTGAGCTCCAGGTATCAAAGCCTTCAAGATGTTGATGCATTTTCTGCTTGTTTTCTTCCTTCCTCTCATTACCAGGCCACATAATTACTGATGCGTATCTCCCCTGCCAGTAACACCCACCTGGAAACCTGTCTCTGGTACTGAAGTTACCGCAAACGGAGCCTCCCTCCTGCCCCTCCTCCCCCACCAGAAGCTTTTCCTTCAGCCCCAGGCAGAGCCCCAAACCAAAGGGATGTGCAGCAGTGGGTGTGGGAGGTTCAGGCTCTCCTGACAATCCTCTTGCTCCTCCAAACAGCAGCGAGGGCAAAATTTGGGGATAACGCCCTGACAAGGACCAGGGGAAATAGAGGAAGAAGGTTCAGTCACATAGGGGTTGTGCAAAATCCCAGCCTTTGCTTCTCTTCAGGATGCTGTACAGAAAATAACCCTTCACGTGTGTCCAGCGTTCTTTCTTTTCCTGATTTTTCACTAAAATCCAGTCAGAAACACAGCCCAGGAGAGGAAGTGTCATGGATAAGCTTGCTGCTTTATTTGCATTTATCTCCTTGTTCTTCCAGCATAGACCAACCCCAGGACTCCACCAGGGCCATGGAGGAGTCAGAAAAAATTAAAATAAATTAGAAAGCCTTAAGCCCAGCCTACCAAAGCTGCACACCCAGGAACTGAACATTACCATCCTTGTCAGTCATCCAGAGGCAGGGAAAAATAACCCAGCAGGCAGCACAGCCTCTCATTACTCATCTGCTGATTCCTCATTCAGCAAAAAAAACCTGCCCTTCTTAATACTGCTGGTTTTGATCTGAAGGGAAGAGATAAATCAGCAAGAATACAGTTTGTTAAGTTGGTTGATGAGTGAAAGAAAGAAACTGGAGTAAGGTATGGTGGGGTCAGGGGAAGGTGTGGTGAGTTCAGGAAACCGACCTCTGTATGATGCGAAAATATTTATTTGAATGGCTTTTTATGGCAGCTTTTCTTAAAAGAAAAAAGAAGATAAGGAAAAGATTAGGAGAGGTTAAAATACTCTTCTTACAGCTAAATGCAGAATTTGGCTCTCTGGCCTCTTCTGAATATCTCTTGTTGTTCCAAGCTTGATTGACTTATAACTGCATCTGAACCAACCTCACATCAGTTCCTTTTTATCAGCCAGAGTGAGACTTCCTGTGCTCCACAGTCTGGTTTCCTGATGTGTTTCCTTTTTCCTTTTAACAGAACAAAGGAAACTGTAACTCCTCTGCTGCTCCTGTTCCCAATCTCCTTGGGACTCCACACACTCTTACCATCCAACCTTTGCCTTGTGTTTTCTCTGCCTGGAGTTCCAGTGCCCTCCTCATCTCTGCCAGCTGCAGAGGGGCAAGAATTCAGTGCTGCTGAAAGGAAACCACTGCCAGAGCCATCACCACTGGCAGCTTTGAGTAGCTGAAATGTAGTAAAGCAGAAAGGGAAACTCCTCACCCGAAGGCTGAGTGTGTCACTGGAGATATGGGATTTTTAATGTCCTGCTGAAGCAAGTATCAGGTGTTGAGGGCTCAGTGATTTGCTCAGGCTAATGTTGTGAACTTAGACACTTCATTTGTGTCCTGAAATGTGTGGGCCACTTGTGGAAATGCTCCCCAGAAAGGTCACACATGCACAGTCACTGCCCTGGCACGCACTGGAACTGGCAGCCCTGTATATTACATTTTAATTTGGATTATTTTCAAACCACCACGCTGAAGGGCAGTTACCCTCTTCTTGCAGTGGTTTTCCCTCAGCTGTGAGGGTCTGAGGGTCCTTCCATTCACACAAGGAAGAGCCTGTGGCTCCAAAATCCAAATTCTGCCCTGCAGTGAGGCTCCTTTTCCTTGGGAAAGCTCTTTTTTCCCAGCTGTCCCACTGAGATGCTCCATCCCTTTATAACTCCTGTATCTCAGAGCTGAGGCATTTTCTGCAGAAAAATCCCAAGTTCCTGTTCACTTGACTGGCAAGAATCCCTTGTTTTCCTGTTCAGACAGAGGAACACGAGCTCAGAGCAGGACTGAGTAGATGCCTACAAAAATCCTTCAAACACACCAGAACCCACTGGAAAAGTGTGGAGTTGATGTTAGTGCAGAGCTCAGAGCAAAGCTGGGCCTGATTCCAAGGAATAGACACGGGATATCTGCAAATTCCCACTGAAATCAGTGTCAGGAGCTCATGCTTAGATTTTATCCATTCATCCAAAGCCGAGAGCCTGGCAGGATCAGAAAGGAGAAAGGAAATTGGGCTGTGCAGCCCCTTGGCCACCCGGCTCTGGAGGCAAAGGGGATTTGCCAGCTCAGCCTGCCCAGAGCAGGCAGCTGAAATCCAAGGCTCATTTATTCAAACCATCAGCACTCCAGAATGGCAGAATATGGAAAAGGATTGGAGCTGCTGGGCTTGGCTGTCTCCTGAATATGCCTGAACGGTGTCTGTGGTGTGGAGGGGAGGCCAGAGCAAGGCACTGGTTACACCAGGCTGAGGCAGCAGAGGATTCCTGCACTGCATCCAGGGACAGGCAGGCAGAGTGTCCAGGGAACCCTGCTCACCCAAGAGTAAGGGAGCAGCAGGAGCTGCATTAGTTTAATCCAGGAAAAGAATTAACATCATTGCCTCCCTACAGAACTGCTTTTCTGCAGGTTTCTGTGCACTGCTTTGAGGTGTTCTCAATCACCTTTACAGTCAAAAATGTCTTTTTTTAATTAAATCATTTTGGAATGCCCAGCAAAAGGCATCAGAAAATTATATCCCTACTGTAAAATCCGGGGGAAAATCAAGGAAGTTTTGCCTTTTCTGCTGTGTTCTGTTTATGGAACAATTTCTATGCAGTATAATTCAATTTCCATAAAAACTCCATTGATTTAATCCCTATTAAATTCGGAGGATTTGTCCGTGAGGGTTGTGCTGCAGCTCAGCCTTCAGGACTGACTCCTGATTAGAACCAGAAGTTGTGGCTCTAGGATTAATTTCTTGTATTTTGGGAGTTGTCCCCAGAGGCTCCCGTCAAGGAGAACCCTGGCATGTAGATGGAATAAGAGCCCAAAATCCAAGCAGGCAAAGGGAAAAAAGAAAAACAACCAGGAGATGAAATGCAGGAAGCATCTGGTCACTCAGCAAGGCACCAGCAGAGATGCAAAGATTCTGCTCACAAGTTCCTGGTGTCAGAACTGCCCAGGGACTGGTGGATTTTAAACGCCTTCCATGGTTTTACCACTGAAAAATCACCAGAGGCAGAAATGATTGGTACCATAGAAGCTGAAAAGGGGACAGATCCCTTCAACATTGATCCCAAAAGCCTCAGAGCTGTTTTGAGCAGCTGCTGTGGGTGTCTCCAAGGCCACTGAGGATCCAGACCAGTCTGGGCAGCCAGAGGTCCTTCAGGGCCACTTTGCTGCAGCAGGAACAATTTTTCTGCCAATGACACTCCCAACCCAAAGCAGAATTCACATGACACAAGCTGGAACAGCCTTCCTTAATTAGATCTAATATGCCAATGTATATCTTTCCACAGCACAAATATTTATGTTTTGCTGATATTTCTAAACTCATACATCTGACTTTGTTAGAACCAACCAGGCTTTAAAATAAGCACTTGATGGAGTGATTTGTGAGGCCAGAACTCTCAGTATCATCCTGCAAATATTACCAAAATTGTCTTTAACAGCTCCAGTGACAGGAGAAGGGATGAGCCTAGGTGAGGGACAAAGAGTGCAGTGTCTGATCAGGGTCTGGGGTGCTTTGGACTGCACACATTTCTCCTGAATCCATTTTTCTGCCAGAGAAGTGTGCATGCAAGTTTCGTGTGTGTCAGATTTTACCCCAGAGATGGGGAATTCCCCCAGGACACTTGGATTGTGCTGGAAATCCGAGATGTCTCCAGAAGGCGAAGGGAGAAACGGCGATGGCTTGGGTCCAGCTCCTGCCTTGCCCAGCCCTGCCCAGCCTCTGTGTACAACCTCCCAGGACAGGGTTCTGTCCTGCAATCTGGGCTGCAGAAAGGGGAGCAGGAGCATGGGCAGGTCCAGGGTGGAAAGTGTTCTTACCCATACAGGAACTGGGCAGAGAAGGTGCAGGACAGGACTTTGCCATGGCAGCTCTTGGGCCTTTCCTCTGTGCTGCCCTTGGCAATGAGACTGAACCCTCTGGAGTGTGATCAGAGTGTGCAAGGCTGTGTAAAAACCTTACTGGAAATGCAGCCCCATATGACCCTTTTTGTGGCAGGAAAAGTGTGAATCCAATTTTAACTCCAACCCCAAACTCATTCCTGCCAGGGACAACATTTTCTGTCTGTCAGCGTTGAAGTTGCGTCGCTCCCCTTTGCAGGTTTCCACAGGGCATCCTAAACCCAGCTGCACAGCTCCAGGAAAGCTTTCCCTGCACCCTCCTCCCAGAGCAGCAGGCAAAGGTTTCAACAAAGGGACGGAGTTCATCCCCTCCAGAAAGGGAAAGCAATGCCCTGAAGTTCAAGCTTGCCTGCAATAAGCCCTCTGGATTTGCAGCGCGGCGTCCGAGAGCAGACGTGCTCTCATCCCCACAGGACACGGGCGCTCAGTAATGGTTGGAATAAACTTGCAGTTTGCTCCCTGCTCCTCAGTTTTGCTATTCTCCTATGTCATCTCTGCTGCAGGAAGGATGTAATTATGGTTGGTCATTAGTGTGAGGAATTATTTGTGCTGCAGCAATGCCTGGAGACCAGTGTGGTCTCTGCTGTGTGTAACAGGAGAGTCTTCCTCAAAATTCCTGAACAGTGAGAAAAGTTAAGGCACTTAATTTGAACTCCAGAGTGGGAGCAGTTCTGGGGCTCTGCTCTGCTGTCAGACAGGACCACGTGTTGTCATTCCTTTCCCAAAATCTCCAAGGTTTCTGTAAAGGATTTTCTTTCCACCCCCACCGCTCCCCATTGAACAGGATTTCTGTAACTTCTTCCTTCTGAGGTTTGGACACTTTATTCTGACTAGGGGCTGGCATTTGCTCATGACTGATTCATGCCTTTCTCATGCCAGCACCACTGCAGCACTTTCCCTTCCCAGGGCTTCTGTCCCCAGTGCATTCACAGACCACTGCCAGACCTCCCTCTTGTTTTTGCTGGGACAAAAAAACTCCTTTATGATCTCTTCATACCTTCCTTCTCCTTGTTATTCCTTAGCCCCCAGCTGCACCTGATCTTATCTGAATTTGCCTTTTCTCAGCATCACTGGGGTGGCACAAGCTGTTCCCAGGGCTTGGCTGGAAGTGCCCTCCTGATGCAATCCTGGGATTGGGATGCTTTGGCTTTTTTAAGTCCTGGTGAATCAGAAAAATCTGTGCTGTTAATTGACTCCAGCCTTTGTGTCAGCAGGGCCCAGCCTGGCTCAGTCAGTTGTTGTGCCACTGTAGGATCTCAGGCCCTCACTTCTCTGTACCTCAGCTTCTCATCCGTGGGACTCAGCCAATCCTCTGTTCCCTCCCTGCCTGCTCTGCTCCGGTTGCAGCGATGCTCTCCCACGTTGGGAACTGACTTTGGCTCTGTTCAGGAGCAGCAGAGATCTCAGTGCAGGCTGTCCTGCAGTGCCATGACAGAGATATCAGTGGTTGTTCCCATCACTGTCCTTCATTAACATCCCACAACCTTCTGCCTGTCCTGAGAGATGGGCGTAGCTCCCAAACTTTGGGGTCCTGCACGTGTTTTCAACAAGCCTTTGGAGAGTGGCAGGAATGTTTTCCCACAGACCAAAGCCCATTCCAGAGGAGGAGGCAGGGTGTGAAGGCCTGCAGGTATTCCAGGGCTTTGCAGCAAGTGCCCTGGAGGAGGAGGAGACAGCAGAGTGTGTGTCTGGAGCTGCTCCATGGATCCACACACAGCACTGCCAGAGTTTCAGCAGGGCCTAAATACCAGATGGCTTCTTGCATAAGCCAAACTTGATGTGTTTAAAACCCAGCAGCCAGCACAGGCTCAGGCCCCTGCTCTGATTCTCTCATCCATCCGTTTCCTACCCCATTGCAGTGTGAGTTTCTGTCGTTTCAAAACTAACAGCTGCAGGCTTCCAAAAATAAAAAAGAATTCATTAATTAACATAACCCGAAGCCACAGAAACTCTACCTTGTGAGCAGCCCTTTGCTCACCGTGTGCAGCTCTGTGCCAGGCTGGGGGAGCTCAGGTGGCCCAGGCAAACCTTTGGAAATGCGGGATGTGCAAGGTGTGTGCACTCCAGCAGAGAGGGGAAATGTGAACAAAACAGGTGGGGGTAACAGAGGAGCAGAGAGGGAGGTGGCTGTGCAGAGAAATCCCTCCAGATCCTGACAGATCATTCTCCCAAGTGCCACCAAGGTCTCTTCTTACCCAGGTCATGACCTCAGCTGTTTTCAGGTTGAGCTGAGCCTCCACAAGGTGTGTGCTGCTTTCACAGCCTCTCCTATGGCATGCAAGAGCCAGTCTGTGGTCCCCTCAGTTTCCATCACTGCCTCACATCCTCCCCGGGCTCCTCTCAGCCTGCCTGGGTGTTTGGGGTACCTGCAAATGCAGCAGTGCCTGATACAGGTGGGCACATGCAGGGTTTGTGCACACGGGGCTCAGCGGATGGGCACTGCCCTGAGTAAACAAAGGGCTGCTCTGGAGTGCCACCAGCTCAGGGATTACAGGAGGGTGGTTGTGCTCTCACCCTGTACAAACAGCAGGGTAAAGAGGAATTAAGCAAATAGCTGCAAATGGCTCAGTCTCAGGCGATGCTCGTTTCATAGATCACAGAATCACTGCAGGGGGTGGGTTGGGAGGGACCTTAAAAATCGCCCTGTTCCACCCCCTGCTGTGGGCAGGGACACTTCCACCGGGCAAGGTTGCTCCAAGCCGGGCCTTGGACACTTCCAGGGGTGGGGCAGCCACAGCTTCCCTGGGCAATCTGTGCCGAGATCTCCAAATACGAATTTACGACCCAGGACACTTGATGTCCATTCCTGCCTCTGCCAGAGACTTTTTGTGCACCTCAGGAAACCACTGAACTCTCAGGCAGGCCTGGTCATTCCCTGTTTATTCCCTGCTTGCCCATTCCTTCAGCTGTTTGGAATAGGAGCCATCCCCCAGGGTGTATTTGCCCAGCACAAGCACAGGGGCAACTTGAGGGTTGCTCATCCTGGGCTGGGAGGTGGGAATTTCCCCAGGAATTGTGTCCAAGTCCTGCCCTTGGATATTCACCTTCTGTTATGACTCAGAGGGTTATGGAGATAAGGATATTTCTAGATGAGAAACATGTTCAGAAACCTGCCATTATCTGTGACAAAGTTTTCTAAGCATATGAGATCCTAATCAGACATCTATTATTTAGTGAGAAGACAACGAGGAGAGATCTCTCAGTTGGTATCTGCTCTGCTCAGCAGATAACAATCAGCTCACATGGCCCTCTTTAAAAACTCTCAACTTTGAGTAGTATCAAACCCTGCAAGTGGAGTCTCCTTGGCTTTATTCTTCCTCCTTACCCAGAAACCCAGAGCAAATCATTAGAAGTTTCTTGATTTTCCTAATTGTAAAATAATAATGGGAAATGCTCTTCTGAGGTAAAGCTGAGAAGTGACAAATCTCCACAAAGAGTTTTGTAAGCCCTGGATAAAGAACGTGCAGGTGCCTGAAATGTCAGCAGAAAATCTCTCTGAAATCCAGTTCAAAGCAGCTGGATGCAAGAGCTGCAGCTTTTGAAACTAGGAAAGAACTATTTATAGAACATAAAGCCTTCTGGTACTTGTGAAAGGCCGAGAGAAACAGTCTGTGCTCTGCAGCCCTACAGCCTAAATCAATGCCTTGTGGGACACATTTTACCAGCCCTGTGCAGTCCCAGCCCCTCAGCCCGAGCAGGGACACGGGGAGTGCATCCCACAGCGTCTCCAGAGCCCTGTGGGATGGAGGTGGCACTGCCTGCTCAGTCCTGCCCACCCCAGGGACACCACTTCTCCTTCCAGTCCTGCCAGTCAGAGATGCAAAGGCCACGTCAGCCATGGGCTGCTTTTCCCAGGCAGAGAGGTGTGTGAGGTGTCTGGGAAGCACAGAAAATCCGTGCTCTGGTGATGTGGTGACCAGAAGCTGAGAGCAGCAGAGGAGCACAGCTCCCTTTCCCGGGCCCTTGGCTCTCTCAGCGCTGTCATTGTTTGATTTTGGGCTGCTGGGACAGGTGCAAATCTGCTTCCAGATCACACCCGGGTACATGGCAGGCAAATTTTCCCAAGAGGCTGCAATAACAAGAAGCAGCTCTTGTCTCTCAATGCTCCATAGAGCCAGGGGCTCTTCTGCAGCACCTGACGGGGCCTTTCCCCTCTGCTGCACCTTTGTGTCTGCCTGGACAGTCATTTAGCGAGTGCCATTTGTGGCAAGCTGATTCTTAAAAGACAAAGGGGTGAAAAAAAACCGCAGTTGAAATGAGTTTTGGGTTTTGAGCAGGCTCAGAGCCTTGGCTGTGCTGCGGGGGCAGTGCAAGAGTGGAGTGCAGGTGTGAGAGGCTGTTGCTTCATCACCCGGAGAGAAAGGACACACAGGCTAAACAAAGAGATGCAGAAAACAAATGGAAAGATGCAGAAGACAAATGAAAAGGTGCTGAAGTTGTATAAAAAGGTGCACAAGTTATACAAAAAAGATGCACAAGCTAAACAGAAAGATGCAGATCCTAAATAAAAAGATGCCCAAGTTATATAAAAGGATGCCCAAGTTAAATTAAAAGTTGTGCCAGGCAGGCAACCTGAGGCCTGGAGGACCTGGTCCCCTGATAAGGTCATTCACCTGCTCTTCTGGGCATGAAATAGTGTGTTTTAGAAAGGTGCTCATTATCTCACTAGGTCAAGGACATTTTTTAGTGCAGGAGCTGAGAAAGCTGCCATGGAGCCCAGGTTTCCCCCCTCTGGTTGTACCTCCATTGAGTGAGGCAGGGTGGGATGAATTTCTGGAGTATTAAGAAATTCAGGAATATTCTTTGCACATGAACAGCAGGAGCTTCAGTTGTTACCTTAGTGAAGGAAATGAGGACAGCCTGGAATTTGTGGGGGTTTTGTGGACGGTAATATTGCAGATTCTATGAAGCTCCTGCACCCCCCCAAAGGCACAGAGGGCAGTCCTGGGATGAGGCTGGAAGGCATTCCCTGTTTGCCAGAAGAGATTGAGGAACGTGAGGAGCTGGTGGGAGCCATCAGGCAGGTGACAGCAGCCACCAAGGCCTCAGCAGCCACTGCTCCCCTGTCACCGAGGTGGGCCCACCACAAACCCCCAGTGTGATGGGAGTGCAGGAGCCAGAGGCTCCACATGGCCAGGGAGGCTCTGGGAAATCAGGGAACAGAGAGAGAAGCCAGACAAGGGGCAGGGTGGGGCCAGTCAGCTGCTGCAGAAGGATGGTGAGAAGGATGCTGGGTGACATGGCAGTGCTGCTAGCAGCTCTTGTGGGATTTGGTTTTCATCTGGAAAGCCTGAATGATGCTCTAATTCCATAAGAATATTAACTTTTATTTAATAGAACTGGAATTTTTAAGATTGCTTGAAATGGCAAGAGCTTGAAATTATGTCCTATAAAGCTTGAAAAACCAGTTACAGATACAATCCATGTTCAATTAAGATGGTGTTCAACTAAAGCATGGGACTGGAAAGCAAAGCCCCTCAAGCAAAGCTTGCTGCGTGCATCCTACTAAGGATCATCAGCACCTGAATAAAAATGTAAAAACCAAGAACAGGATGGCTTTAGGAGTTTCATTTTAGTCTGTGAGCGATGAACTGGCAAGGGAGGGCGAGGTAGAACCTGAGGGGTCAGGGCTGGACAAGGATGACCTCAAAAAAGAGACCTGAATAGGACCCAAAGCAGCCAGACCTGGGGGTGCCTCCAGCCCCCCCGGTGGGGAGGATGGGGGCAGAAGCCCCGGGGCCAGGCCAGCCCTGCCTCCCCCGGCAGCCGGGGAGCTCTGACAGGTACCGGCTCGTGGCTGCAGAGCTAAACCTGGCAAAGCCCCAGCAAAAGCCTTTTTGGGAGATGCGGTCAGACGCCGTGTCCTGTCCCCGGCAGCCCGCTCGGTCTCTATTCTCCGTGTCCTGTCCCCGGCAGCCCGCTCGGTCTCTATTCTCCCCTCTCTCCCACAGACGATAAAAGAGCAGGGGGTCGGAGGGTGTTTATTAATTGGGGATGACAATGGGACACCTGGACCAGCACCTGTCAGAATGGGATGCAAATGAGCCCGGGGAGCTGCTCGTGTTCGCTGCAGCCCTAATGAAGCACTAATAGCACTGATAATGCCTCGCACGGCATTCACGGGGCATTGGCTCAATTGCAGTAATTAATGCGCCCGTCCCGAGCTGCGGCTCCCATTCACAGGCGCTTCCTGATGCTTTGCTCTCGCTGTTTGTTTTTTAAACACGCAAAGCCGGGACTTATTATATTTGCAAACAATGGCCTCGTGGAGATGCTCTGATTTACTGCAGAGATAGAGGGGGATGATGTTTGAAAGCCTAAATTAAATCAGGATTTCCTTGTGTTTTCTCAAAGGAAAGGTTAACGTTTGCTAATAACTGTCATAGGCTGCAAACGGTCTCAGTGTCATATGATGGATTTTTTCTGATTGCTTTTAATCAAGGTTTTCAGATATCGTGGGGTGTAAACAGAGAAATGAGCTGAGCACTCATGAGTTGAACAAACCTCAGGAGATGTGACTCAGATAAGGAAAAACTGTTCTGACAATGAAGTAATAGCAGGTTCTTTGCTGCTCGAGATCCACTCTTTATCGCTGTTATTTTAGCGTTCCCCATCCCGTATCTGTGGCTGAGATAAACTGCTCGGCAGGGATGGACATGTGCTTGCAAAGGCTGTGTGGGAGGGTGGAGGGCTCCCTACCCCACAGAGATATTACGTTGCTGCACTATCTACTTCACCTCCTGTATCTGGGGGGTTTTTGCGTCTTCAGGGAAATTGAGGTGATGAGGATGAATTAGAAAAAGTCTCTTTACATGTTCAAATCAGAAAGAGATGGCAAAGGTGTGGCTGGGGATATAGAGATGATCTGTCCATGAAAATTATTACTTCTTGCTGGATGCTTCCCCTCAAAGAAAGGGATAAATGGGGAGGTGTTTCAATACCCCATTTGAAAATAAAGGACACAGAAATGATTCCCCAAAGAGAATTGCCGGAAAGGAGGAGTCTGTGCTGGGGAGCTGAGCTCTGATGAAAGGCATTTTGTGCCATCAGTTTCTGTGTTAATAGGACCCCAAATATGAGAAGAACGTTTGTGTAGTTGCAGCAGGGCCTGCATTTCTCAGTGACTGAGGACACTGAGGTGTGAGAGGTTGTTTTTTCTTTTGTGCCATCTCAGGGAGATTTGCAAACCTGCAGAAACCAAGTTTTGGGCCAAGCCTGATGGTTACCAGGGCTCCTGTTGGCACTGGGAGAGGGGGTTGGTGGGGACTCCTGGTGCTCAGCAAAGCTGGAAAAGGCGAAGGAAAGCCGAGGGGGATGAGGGAGTCTGGCAGGAGCACACGGGGTGAAGTGCATGCAAACCTCCAGCTGACACAAGCTGTGTCCTCTCCCACGAAAGGCTTCATCATAATCTGTGCAGAACATCACTTCAGGATAAACACAATCCTGCTATAAATACCCCTGGCCATTTCCTGTTGTTCTTTCTGCAGCTTGCAGAGGGTTTGTGTCTGTGTGGGGTGACTGAGGGTGTGACTGAATCCACAGTCACACACACGGCCCCTGCTCTGTGCTCCAGTGAAAATGGCTTTTTCTGCCTAAAATCAGGGACTCTGGGGTTTGTGCCACTGGGCTGAACATTCACCCTTAATGGACCAGGAATATTCTTTATGGAAGGAATTCAAGGCAGCAAAATAGTAAATTCTCCTGCTATTGAGATGAGTTGACTTGAATGTCTATATACACTTAATTACAGTTAAATTAATTACACTTCATTACTTAATTACACTTTAATATACACTTCACATTCCCTGGAAGTGTCCCAAGCCAGGCTGGATGGAGCTTGGAGGAACCTGGGCTAGTGGAAGGTGTTCCTGCCCATGGGGTGGAACAGGATGATTTTTAAAGTCTCCCAACTCAAACTGTTCAGGGATCCTATGACACAGTTTGTCACGTTTATCCACATTTCCATCCCAGGTTATTTCAATTCATACCCATTCTTAGTTTTGACTCTCAGAGGAAATGGAGCACATTAAAACCTGAATTGAGAGAAGCAGAAATGCAAACTCCTCCTGGCTTGTCTTACTGAACTGTGTGTTTTAAGTGGATTTGTTATTTCAGTGAAAATGGAAGCAAAAGTCACACTTCCATCTGCTTGTTAATGACAGAAATACCTCAAGAAGAAAGGAAACAAACTGAGGGGAGGGCCCTGGATCCTCATGTATGAATTAAGTCTTTAGAGAAGTGGACTGAAAGTTTCTGCAATACAGAATTTTTAACTCAGCAATTTCATTCAAACCACTATTTTATTTTTTAATAGCATTGGCAGTGTCCTCATTGCTAAACAGAATGAACTGAAAGCCTGGGTTATAAATACTTGGATTAGGCTTTCTACCCAAATAGAGCTAAAAACTTGGGTTGATAAGGTAAAGATAATTTGGGCACATCCAAAGAAGATACTGTGCTGTTTGAGTCTTTAAATATTCCTTCCCAAAGTGAAAAACAAACCCAGATTTACATTGTCCAGGCTTATTAAGCTTGGATCTGTCTTTGTGGTTGGTTCTAATCAGAGAGGCAATCCCATCTTAATGAAACTACAGAAATTACAAATTGTTCCTTCAGTTTATATGAGGAAGTGGGAAGGGAATTTTTCAGGAGATCATGGACAGACTGAAATTGCCCCAGTGGGGAAGGAACCAGGGCCCAACTGATTCCTTTGCTCCTGTCCACGAAATCAGACAGAAATGGTCAGAAGCAGAATATTTTTTAAAAAGATCATTGTAAACTAATTTCCCTGTGACTGCAGAGCAGTCAGGCAGAGTGGGTGTGTGCAGTGGAGCTGTTTGGTGTGAGAGGCACGGAAGGAAATGGGAATTGCAGGCAAGGCTGGGGAGAAAAGGCCTAATGAATGAAACAGAGACAGAATGTTCTGTCCCTGCTCTGGCTGATTGAGACTTTACCTCCATGCTATTTTAGATGGACTGAGTGAAGGCAGAGAGCAGGATTGAGAAGATTTAAATGAAGGATAAAATGTATTTGCTTGCCTGATTCAGATTTTCCCCTTTGAAGATGTCCCTTAAGAAAACCCCTTATTTACCCATCCCACTGTAGCTCAGCACCTGAGGCAGTGCCCTGACAACCCAAATTCTCGTGCTCCCAGCCCGATTCTGCTGCAGTTGTGCTGTGTGACCCCCAGTGAGTGGCGTCTTTGGGCCTCTGTGTCACAGCAAGGTTGTTCAGAGATGAGAAAAGCGGCGTGAAATCTGCCCCTAAAGGTGACCTCTGGCGTGTGAGAGGGAGGCAGGCAATATTTTGACATGTTTAACAATCCCCACCAACATTTTTCCTTGATGACACTGAAAAAGTTGTTTCCCTGGTTAACCCAGAGGTCCTCTGGCATTCCCAAACATGTTCTGTCTGGGGTGACATGGAGAAGGAGGAGGGGAGAGTAAAACATCTGCAATTACATTGATGTAAGATACATAAAATTATCTGGCCATGATCTCCACAGCCTCTGCTCCCCCCAACCCTACATTTATCTGTTTAATTAAAATGTGACCAATAGAGGCTTTTGCCCCACCAGCCTGTCCTGGGAGCTGACTCCTATTTCCCACCTATTCCTCCCCACATCCCTGGCAGTGTCCAAGGCCAGGTTGGAGCAACCTGGGATAGTGGAAGGGGGTGGGATGGGCTTTAAGGCCCTTCCAGCTGAAACCCCCTGTGACTCTGTGATTCTAATTCTGAAGTGCTTTACCTGTTTTCCCTCTTCCCCCTGTTTTGTAGTAGCTCCATCAGGTGTTTTGTCAGCAAGGCCCCAAACAGGCCTCAGGTCCTTTCAAAGCTTTGTTCTGTGTGAGAGATTGATTTTTTTACTGACAACCCCATAAACATCATCTGAAGCAATGTCTGAGATCTTTTTGTTGTCCCCATGGAAGAGAAATTCCACCATCACTATCAGCTCAGACTCCTAGGAAGGGCAGCTCCCAGGGAGGCACAGCTGAATTGCTGAAATCTCACTCCTAGAGGATGCTGATGAGGAAGGTGACTGCCAGACCTGCCATGAGGTACTCCTGCTTCTTCCCTTGGATGTTGCTGTGGGACCTTCCCAACCAGAAAGATCCTGTGCCTTCAAAGGGGCCCCACTGAGCTCTCTGAGTGCTGGGAGGAAAACCAGACCCCCAGAAAACTCAGCTCAGGCTTGCAAGAGCTGCTCAGGCCAGTCTGTGTCAGGCATCCCAGGAGGATTCAGTCTTCCTTTGGTCTCTCTGAGACCTCCATTGTCCTGCCAAGATAAGAATCTGCTGTAGTTTGAGTCACCATGAGATCAAAATGCCAAATGTTATTGATATTGAGGTACCTGTGCAGTCAAATGGCATCAGCCAGAGCCAAAAACAAACTCGATTTTCTTAAATTATTTCTAAGCATTCAATTGCTTCTTTAGGTGCTTGGATAAAGTATTAAAAATATAATTCAAAGTCTACAGACTGCAACTGCTTGGTGAGTGGAAGGCTTCCAGGACAGATCCTGTGTGAGCTAGAGTGATTAGTGCATTCACAAAAAGCAGATCTGTACACAAGGAGGTGCAGGGGAGGTTGGATCACACATCACCCCAAAGGCAGAGGCAAAGCTCCCACTGGCTGTGCTGCCATGGGGAGCCTTCACTTGGCCCTGTCCCCAAAGGCTGTGACAGAATTCACTGTTTGTACCAGGGACATGAACAGGAGATTCCTGTGGGATACAGTCTGGCCTTTTCCTGCGTGCTGTCTTTTCCTCAGAAAGGTGCAAATGGGTCCAAGCCCTCCTGTTCCCTGGAAAGGCTGAGTTCAGACAGGCTGCCCTACTTGGTGCCTTCTCAGTTTTTTCAAGTTTTCCTTTGAAACTCCACTTTAGCTGGAAACCGACAGCAGTATTTTAAGGGAACAGAAAAGGTTAAAACTGCAATGAAACACTCAGAATATAAAAAAAACCCTTTGGTTAATTTAAGGTGGAATTCTCTGGATAATTGTTTTCACCTTCTGTCCAACATTAGGATTGAAGATTTCCCCCCAGCCTCCAGAATTTTCTCAGGATACAAGAAGGATCTCCCACCACATTCTGGGCTTTTCCATCTCTTACCCCATGGCCTTGACATCCTTTTCCCCCCTTATTTTACACAGAAAACTTTGGCTAGAGCTGAACAAACAACTTTGCTGCCGAGATGGTAACTGAGCCCCCATTTCCCAAATGTCACTGTAGTACTGAAACCACAGGACCATCTTGTGGGCGCTTCCTGGCCATTTCCTGCTTGCTTGAAAGCTGAGGAAATGAGGTATGCTGAGGTGTGAACTCTGTTTGTTTGTATGGGGAGAGCACTAAGAGACAGAGATAGAACCCATGACCAAGGTGCCAGGCTCAGAAAAGAGAAAAAAAAAAAACAAAAACCCTAAGAGCCCATTCCCAAGGCATTTACAAATTAAACAATGCATCTGGATAAACCTGTAGGGACTGACAGTCAGGGCAAAACATAGGCTTGGCTTAGGACTATGCCAAGGTGTGCCTCAATTGGTTTTCTTTGGTTTTAAGCCCTCGGTTTCACTAAAATCAGGAGTGGCTCTTTGAGGGGTGCTTGGTTTGGCTTGGTTTGGTTTGGTTTGCTCTGCAGTGCTCCCATTCTCCTGCCAAGACAAGAGCAGGACCATCCCTGGCTGTGACCCAGCCACAGGGACAGTGTGACATGCCAGCCCCGTGTCTGACACAGCTCAGGCCACTGAGGTGACCCCCAAATTCCTTGGGCTGGGTAGCCCCTCCTCCTTCGTGCCTTGAAAAACCCAAGTTGATACCATTTTTTTAATCCTCTCAGGAGTTTAACAGGCAGCAGGTTCTCCCTTGAGCCCTGCAGGCAGAGCTGGCTCTCTGCAGGGTGGCTGCTGCTCATTGCAGGCAGGACTGGGAGGCAGGCTGGGTTATTAGCAGGGAAAGCTGATTGATTTATGAGAGTAGAAGTCTCTTGCTCACTCCAGCACAGGTTATTCTCCAAATGCAAACTCTCTTTCACTTCACACACACAGCGTGGCCAAGTGCTGTGTTATGAATGGGCCCCTTTGTTACCCCGGGCCCGACACGACAGACTGTTTAGTTCATGTCTGTGCTTTAGCAAAGGAGGACAGGGTCTGCAAGACAGATGTGCCCTTTAATTGCAGGGAAATATTAGAAGATCGTTAAGCCATTTCTGACAGGGCTTTCCTCTGGCTCAGGGAGTGGGGAGTTCTTTCGGGAAGACCAAGGAGCAGCCCTGTCTTGCCAGCCCCACAAACAGGACCTTGTCCTGCTCCCTCACCCCAACACTAAACAAAACCAGAGGAGGTTCAGTCAGAAGCCCCACTTTGCTGCCAAAGCTGCAGAGCTCCATCTCAGAGAGAATTCTCCTTACATTGCATCTGATAAAAGGCTTTTCAACACAGCTCAGGGGACTTGCCCTGCTGGAGATAAGAGCAGTGTTATCAGCTCTGCTGAGAACATGGAGATGTGCCGAGGGTTCTGCTTCTTATTTGTGTTACTGAGCACGATCTGAGTGTAAGAAACTCTCCAGCTAAAGGAAAACGTGCTGCAGTTGGCTCAGAAAACACCCCAAAGTGCAGAGGGGAAAGGCAGATCTGCTCTATAGGAGAGAGATCTTCAGGGGTGGCCTGAGGTTTAGTCTTGGTTTAGTTACACTGACACAATGGCTTGGAGCTGTGTTTGGATGCTTTGTATTGGTTCCCATGCTGCAAAATTACTGGAACAGCCTCATCTGTGTCCGTAGGGCACCCCTAAGATGGTGGCTTTGTCTTTTGGGATCATTGTTGTGACAGAACTTGACAGCTCCCTACTTCAGTTATCAACTCAGAGCTAATGATTTTCATTTATAAAATAAACCAGGACAAACCCATCACATTGACTGTGCAGGTGGGGGTCTGCTGAGGGATAACGTGAATGGCACAGAGGTCTGAGCAAAAGTCCTGCAGAATCAGCCCCAAACTGGCCCTTGGGCACACATTTTCAACCTCACCCCCAGCCCAGGAGAAGGATGCAGAGCTGAGTGACCTGGCCAAAGCCACAGCACTGGGTGGGCTCTGGGCTGGGATTTGCCACCTGGCAGCCCTGGCTTCCAGCCCCTCCCAAACTCACCAGGAGCCTCTGCTGCAGCTCTTGCCTGCCCTCCCTGCAGCAAAACATCCAAAATCCCTGCCAGGGGCTCATCCATGAACCCCATCCATGAACCCCACCAGACACTGGATCTCCCAGGCATGGAAAATTATCCCTGGGACCATTCTGTGACCCTGGGGCTTCTCCAGGTGGCAAGGGACCTCATTTATCTGAGCCAGGCCCAAAGCCCTTCTCAGTACCACACTGATAAAGCCAACAGCCTTTCTGTTAATGGTCACTGATAAGAGATTTTGGTGAGGGTTTTTTGCTCAGTCTCAGAGGAAAGTCAGTTTTGCTTTGTCTGTCAATCCTACCCCTGGGATAACCCTTGACTGTTCTGTGGCCTCCTTCTCCAAGGACAGGGGATGACTTTACAAAACCTGAGCTCTTTGGGGAGCAGCATCACACAGACAGGGAAACTGAGGCATGGGGACATTAATATAGTTGCAAAAGAGCCCCTTTTCCATTTTTACTCTCACATCTGCTGTCAGGTGAGCCAGGAGCCAGAATTCACTGCCTAGTTCTTGTAGATCCTTGCTGATTCAAGCCTGGTTCCTGTAGCTGCAACACCAGAGAAGGCCTTGGATGTGTTTATTTAGTGGGAATATTTGTCCTCAGCAAGAGCTTCACTACATTTGTGCAGCAGAGGCTTTTTCCCTGCTGCAGCTCCCTGGAACTGTTGGTGGGGTGGTCTTTGCTCTGCTGTGCTTGATGTCAGGAGGAAGAACAGCACCTTGTCAACTCCTTTTTGTATGGCAGTGTTTAAGTATGGCTGGGTTCCAGCCCAGGTGTCAGGATGGGATTCAGCCTTTTTG
Organism: Phylloscopus whistleri; assembly: GCA_017589585.1. Taxonomy (NCBI): domain Eukaryota; kingdom Metazoa; phylum Chordata; class Aves; order Passeriformes; family Phylloscopidae; genus Phylloscopus; species Phylloscopus whistleri. Next base: position 259,579 of record JADMLD010001095.1, read on the forward strand.
TCCAAGAAGTAGGAGTGATGGCAATCCCTGAATCCTTCCAGGACCTTCCTCTTGCACCAAAGTTAAAACATCAGTGTTCCTTTGTAAAGAAATCAAAAGCCCCTGGGAACTTCCACTGGTGTAAACTGGGTTTTCCTGTTCAAATATCTCGATCGAGCTTGACAAAGGAAATATCTCAGTGTAATCCTGCCGAGCTGTTTTCCTTGGAATGCCACGGGCAGGCTTGTTCACAAAATCTCTGCTTTTGCTCTAGGCGTAGGCAGAAACAATCCCGTGGCTGGAGCCGCAGGGGCTGGGCTCGGTGCACAAGGAAAACACGGATCCGTGCTATCCCAGCAGGGTGGCAGCCCCAGCTCCACTGCCAGGCTCAGGAGAGCAGCTGGGGTGTGGGTCAGCAGCCAGCAGAGGCTGGAGTGCTGCACAAGGGCTCCTGAGTGTGCCCAGGGGCAGGGAGATGCAAACCTGGGCAATCTGGAGATTTAAACCTGGTATCTGAGAGGGATTAAAGGCACTGCGGCTCCCAGCACCTGTAAATGGGAGTGTGATTTGTGTGACTTCAGGCTCTTTGGGAATCTCTCCATCAGGACTTGCCCATCCCAGTCAGAGCCGTTTGTCTGGTGAAGAGGCAGGGATCAGGCTCCTGGTGCTGGATCAGGAGCATGCATGTGCCCTTTGGGGAACAAATAGGTTCCTGTGGGTCCTGGACCATCTCCCCCCTCTCCTCTTATCTCTGGGCTCTGTGTGATGCCGGCCCTGACCCAGCCCAAGTAGCTCTGGCCTCAAACCCCGAGTTTGTGCTCTGGGTGTCTTAGACACCCGGACCCTGAGCTCAAATTTAACCCAAACCTGGCTCAGGACACAAATAGGCTTAAGCCCTCACTCTGGAAAACCCAAGCCACATCTGGTTTCGGATTCAGCTGCAGGACTGTGTTTGCCCCCCCAGAGAGTGTCCAGACCTTCAGTATGCACTGTAGATGTCAGTGATGGATTATTCCTTATATTTCCTTTTAGCTGAGCCTTCCTTTGTCTGAGCATTCCCCCAAGAGGTGCTGAGGGGCTCCAGGCTCCTGGGGAGCAGCGCAGGCTGTGCTCGCTCCTGGAGATGCTGCTGGGATCCTTTCGTGCTGTTGTTTTTCCTCAGTTTGGGATAAGTCATCTCGGGCTGGAGGAGCTTGTTTTGTTTTCTGCAGATGGAAACAGAACAGCCCCGATGGTGCTTCCTGATGGGCTTCCTGCGATTGTGCAGGGAATGGTGTCAGGGAACAAAACAGGATACGGCGGCGGGGTTGTGAATGTACCGGGGACAATGGTATCAAAGTGAAATAAAAATAATGAATGGGCACTGCTGGAGCCCTGAGTCACTACCTGAAATATTTGTCCTCCAAAGCTGCCACCTCCCACCTCTTGAATTCCTGGGAGAACACTCTTTTCCCAGTTTCCAGTGCTTTGGCAGTAGGACCCCAAAGAGAAAAGAGAAGGTTTCGTAGTTTGCACCTATTCCTTCATGCTTTTAAGACTCTACTTTCTGTCTTTTTCCAAGGCAGCCTGAGAGTAAGCCCAGAGATGGCTCTCATGGCAATCCCCCAGTATTTTTTGGGTTTCTCCATTTGTTATTTTCCTTTCTAGGGGAGATCATTTGTATTGAAAAGCTTCAATTTATCTGTGCATGTTGGAAACAAAACCAGCAGGATTGTTACAGTCTCGGTTTCTGACCCCCCAGAAGCTCTGCTTTGAGGGACAAGGGGACACCACTGCAGTGGCAGATGCAGCTCAGAGTGAGCTCAGCTTTGCTGACACAAGGTGCTGGGTCAGTCTGCAAAGTCCTGATGGAATATTTGCCACTGGGAAGAGCCTCTGGCAGCACATCAAGGCGAGGGGCCGGGCACTGGGTGCTGCAGGACAGAGCTGAGGTCAGCACAGCATTTCTGCATTTGTGCTCCGGGATTCTTGGGGTTTGTCAGCAAGCCAGACTCTGAAACCATCTTGCAGTTTCCCTCCCTGTTTCTTCAGCAGAGAAGACCATAAAAATGCTACAATAATATTTACTGAAGGGTGCATGTTTGCAGTTAGGCCCATGTGTCTCTGTTTACAAACACATCTGCTCAGAGCAAGGCAATTATTTTAAAAGCGTGAGGGGAAAAAGAAATGAAATTAAAAAGAAGGTGAGCAAAGGCTGGGTGGATTTGAGTGCTCTGCCCTGGGAAGCAATCACCCAACAGTGTCAGTCTCTGTGGGAAGAGGAAAGCTGTGGTGGAGAAAAGCTGTGGGCACAGAAGAGTGGAGACACAAGCATATGAATGTGGCAGAGGGGAGTGTTAATACCTGGCAAAGGCTGATTGATTTTCTGGGAACATGACACGGCTTGGAAAAGATCTTGTGAGATCATACAGTCCTCAGCCTGAGCAGGGTCAGGTCTGCTTCACAATCCATAGAGGTGAATCCTTTTGTGTTCTGTGTGACTTCAGTCTCCTGGGAAAATCTCCAACTCAGGACTGTCCATCCCAGTCAGAGCCATTTTCTGGCTTTTATCAGATACCAGATTTCCAGTGATTCAGTGAAATTACCTGCCAAGGTAAGAAACCTGGCCCAAGCCATGCCAAAGGTAAAGCCTCCAGCACTCGGGACAGGTTTCACACTCTATCCTCATCCTGAATCCTCTCTTGTGCCCTGGCTGGCAGGGCTGGGCAGGGAACAGAACCAGGGAATTCTCTGGGAATGGCAGCCAGAAGCTGTGGTTTGTCCCAGTGGACACACACTTCATCCCAGTGTCAGTCCCAGCAGGGTGGGAAGCCCTGGGGAAGGCAGGAGTGCTTGGGGAATTCCTGTCCACAGCCCAGGGCTGGGATGAGCCAGCTGGGGACTGACAGGGCTGTTCCCTGCTCCAGGCACAGCTGCTGCTGCTCGTGTTTCCAAAGGAAGAGCTGCAGCATGCTCCAGGATTTTGGGATGTATATGATGGGGATGGGATGGTCCCTTCAGTCTCAGCTTTGACCACAGGTACTTTCCAGAGGTCAAGGGGCCACAGAGATAATTTGGGCAGGTTCTTTTTAAATTCTACCTCCATTCCTGGGCCTGTGCTGAGACCTCACAGAGGCTTTTCCTGGGGATTTCTCACAGTTCCAGGCCTGGTTTCAGCCTCCTTATCATTATGCTTAATGCAGCAACTTGCTGGGAAGGAGAAACTGTCACCTGGTTATTCCCAGTTGGCTGGGAGCAAACCAAAGCAGGCCCTGAAACCATTAATGTGAAGTCTAGACTGAGGAAAAAAAAATCATTGGTCCAGATGCTATAAAAGTGTGCCTGAAGTGAAGTGTTTTTCTGAGAAGTGAAGTACAGAAGAATGATTTATATTTTTATCCTTTTTGAGTCTGCTTTTGGGGATCCTGAGGTGAAAAGAATAGAGCATTGATTTTAGCAGCCTTCTTTTACTGACTTGATATGAAATTTCCTGGGAATAGTGAACATAAAGATAACTCCCCAAAGATAAAGATATATAGGTATTTTTCCTTATGAGGAGTTTTGCCAAATCATTTTGCCCCAGTTTTGAGCTAATTTCAGTGGGTTTTGGTGTTTTTCAGTGTTTTTGCTGTTTCTGCTGCTCTTATTCCTGCTTTGTTTCCCCCTCACAAGAGTTACCATGTTGTGGTTTCCCATGCATTTGAATTGTGAAGGAATTATGGTGTATTCCAAGGCTGCCAAGCTGCCCTTAGACGGAATAGCCAGGGTGGAAAGGGGAGGAAAGGAGAGGAAAGGGGAGGAAAGGGGAGGAAAGGGGAGGAAAGGCAGCCTGGGCTGGGTAGGTGGCTCTTTGTCCAGGTCACTGTCCTGCTCTGTGGCTCTGAGCAGGTCTCCAGTGCAGACTGGGGCAAAAACCTGCAGTGTGGGATGCCCTGAAATAATTAAATGAAACCCCTCCTATTTACCCACAGAGATCCTCAGATCTGCAGAGACTTGGGCACAGTGTTGAAGGTTTGCTGCCTTCTTAACCCTGGGTGCTGCTGAGGGCTTGGAGCATCCTGGGATAGGGGAAGGTGTCCCTGCCCTTGGCAGGAGTGGAATGGGATGAGCTTTAAGATCCCTTCCAGCCCAAACCATTCCATGATTCTGTGACAGCAGCATCTCTTGCCATCCCTCCTGGGGCAGGGACAGCTCTGGGCAGGGGTTCCAGAGTTGGGATGTCCCAGCCCCACCAGCAGCAGCTCAGCAGGGAAATGCTGTGAGCAGCACGTGGGACACTGGGCAAGTGGGTACAAGGGAGAAGAACAATGCACCTTGGAAGTGACAGCTCTCATCCTGCTGGACTCGCTGGGGGCAGTGATGGACCTCCAGCTGCAGCCAGGAAAAGCTCCTAAGCAGGACTTCCATGGATTGTGAAGGGCACAAGATTGGATTGTGGCTGATGGCAACCAACGATTACAGTTTTCTAGGGGGAGTTCTGGGGAGTCCCTGACCCAATCACATCCTGTAAGAAAGGTGGAATAGCAGGAGCAAACCTTAGGAAAAGTGATCTGGAAAAGCTGCAGAGGGAATTCTTGGTTAGATTAGGAGCAAAGGAGGAGTGGATACCTGAGAGTGGATATCTGAGAGTGTGTCCAAAGAATTCCTGTCTGTGTCCAGAGGCAGCACTGGCCAGGGCTCAGTGCCCCACGGTGTGCACAGTGCAGGGGAATAGAGGAGGAACAAGGCAGGGAGAGGGGAGTGCTCCCTGAAGGTGATACCAAAGATCAGGGGCAGGGATGAGAACACTCTGTCTTCCAGTCCAGTGCCCAATCCATCCTAATGTGCTGCCCCAAGATCAGCACAGACCCTGCTTCTCTTTGAATTTCTTATTTGACTCACTTTCTTGTAAGTCTGATGTTATCTCTGTGCTCATATGAGATGCTGGCTGCAGAAATGCTGACTTGTAACACTGCAGTGCCAAAGTCATCTCTACTCCAGGGTTGCTCCTCAGTGCAAACCCTGGGCTGCGTGTGAGGCTGCTGACCTCAGATTTTGGTGTTTTACATTGTTTGGTCTGGGCTCCTCAGGTCTGTGTTGGCAACATTCTCTTTACAGAAATATTTCAGGAGTGATTTTCTCACAGGACCAGGAGTGGTGAAATTCTGGGGAGGGGGGAAAAAGGAAAGAAAACAGCCACCCCTCTAGCAGTGGAGTCATCTCTCCATGGCATAATGGTTCAGGTACTCAGCACTGTCTGCTCTTCTAAGTCAGCCCTTGTGGAGGAGGATGAAGCTTTGATCTTTAGCAATGCCTTTTAAATGTGGTTATGGCCAGAAGAGTGGCCATAGTGGCTAGAGAGCTAAAAGTTGATGTTCAGTGAGATCTCTTTGCACACACATGGAATAACCTCAGTTATTTGGGACACCTGGGGTGACAGCACTGACTGCTCACCTCACCAGCCCTTGTTCCCCTGGCCTTTCTCCTTTCTCAAATGTCCCATTCAATTCATTGACTAAGTGAAAACTCTGCCAAAGTGTGTGCATCATCTCCCTTTGCAAGGAGATCAGGAAAACTTGGTGGAAGCACTGGTGGCTTGTTAGCCCTCCCAGAATCTCAGACTGGCTGTTCCTGCCCTCACAGCCAAAGCCAAACTGTGCCTCTTGCTATGTCCCACCCACACCTGGGACCTGGGTCAGGATGGCTCATCCAAATAAAGGCCAACCTGATAATTCACTCTCTTACAGCTGGAAACTGCTGTATAAATAAGAGCCACACCACAGACTCCTGCCTGAGGGATGCAGGAGTGTGTGCCAGCTCCTCATTTGTGGCAGGCACTGGTGGGCTGCCCTGGAGAGGCTGGGGCTGGGCTGCCCAGGGAGCTGGACGTGCTGTGAGCTGCCACGGCCACATTTATGCCAGGAATGTGATTAAAACCTGGAAAAACTGAGGCCAGCCTATTCCCAGAGGCACTCTAATGTAACATACATGCCAGAGCAGCACACACAGCCCCTGTCTCAGCCTCAGGCTGGCCGGCCCAGGGCCACAGGCTGAGGCAGCGGCGTGGGGGGACCTGGCGGGCTGTGCCCTGTCTGGCCAGGCTGTGCTGGCACCTGGGACACCTCGGGGTGTTTTCCCAGTCTCCAAACACTGAGCAGCTCTCGATTCCAGGGGAGATACACTCGGTATTTCATGGAGCTGCTGTTCCCCTCCTCAGCCAAGCCCCTCCTGAGCAGGCTGGGCCTTCGAAGGTGGGCCTGGCTGGCTTTGCCTGGGGAGCTGAGCCCCACAGCAAGCACAGGGAAGGTTCTACACGTTCCCTGCAGCCTGGAGCTGAGCCCTGGCCCTTCCAGGGCAGCTAGACTGAGCCCCAGGCAGCCCTGGCCTTATCCAGGGGGTTCCCAGACAGCAAAGGCTGCCTGCTGCTTGCCCCCACGTTTTTTCTGTGAGCTGTGGATGTGGGCACAGGGCTGAGCTGGTGGCAGTGGGGCTGGCTCAGTGCCAGCCAGCTCCCCTTGCATGTCACCAGCACTGCTGTGCTCCTGGAGCTGAGCAGGTGTCACCAGCCCTATCTCTCCTCATCTGCCGGGGTTGCTCAGCTCCCCTGGGGCTGAGCCTTTGTGCTGCCACCAGCTCGAGTTTAGCTCAAAGCACTCCTGGCCCAGGAGCTGCCAAGAGCAGCCGGAGCATTTGGATTTCTTCTCCTGTGCTCAGAACTGAGACTGTTCATGCAGCACAAGGCAGAGCTCAGTCCCAGTGCCCCAGTGAGGTTATTGCTGTCCCAGTTAACACCAGTTGCATGCAAGTCTGAGCAGCCACTTCATCTTTTAAGGAAGATCCTTATCTGAGGAGGTTCTCTGCCACACACTCTGTGTCACAGAGCAGTGTGTACTTGCTTGTGTGTGTAAAGTTGTACTTGGTGCAGCCCCAGCCACTGAGCTTGGTCCAGGGTTATTCTGTGGAGTGTTGTCAGGTTTGGGGAGGTTTTGGGACAGCCAGATCTATCCCTGCTTTCCAATTTCTTTACCACCAGAACCTTTCTTTAGAAGAAAAATGGCTTCAGGCAGAAAAAGCAGCCTGAAATTAGGAGTGCCTGACTAAGCTTGAATTCAGAAGACCCCTCCAACCCCTGCATATGTCCTGCTGAATTGCCAGTAAAAATCTTGTGAGCAACCTCTCACACTGATTTTGTGGGATAACTGTCATTATAGTTATTTTCCCAGATATTGTTTCCCTTTAAAAAACCCCAATTTTCTGTATGTTTTTAGAGTACGTTTCTAGACTGGAAATCTCCAAACACAAACATGCAGAATCTTTATCTGATGAATTTGCAGTGGTATTCATGTTTCCCTTGTCTCTGCCCAGCTGAGACTGGGTCTAGAGGGCCCTCAGCCAGCCCAGCAGCCCAGTGTGGGGCTCACCCACCACCTCAGGTAGGGAACCTGACACTTTTTGTACTGCAAGAAAATAAAAGCCTGCAGAAAATGTGTCATTTGGGAGCCCCTGACTGGGTGAATCCTGACCTCAGTGAAGCAGAGGAGAAGCAAATTCTGATCTCTGTTGGGAACACTTGCTCCCTTTTAAGACTGAAACCATCTCTTGTTCTTGTACCTTCCTGCACAGGCAAAGTTTGCAGCCTGGAGATAATGCCAGCCCTTTGAGGGGTCTGACACCGTTCACACCAATCCTTCCCAGGGACACCTTCCACTCCCCCTCTTATTCCAAAGCTGAAAAAGGGAGGGGTATTTTTGAAATGTTGTGAATCCACCAAGGAGAAGCTGCAGGAAAGGTTGAATACAGCGTGAGTTCCTTTCACCAACCACCACTGGGCAGTGTAGGGTAAAACCCTCCTTTTTGCTGTTTAGTGGCTGTAACCAGTGTGAGAGGTTGACCACAAATGGCAGCAAATGCTGGAACCTCAGCAGGATTTATGCAGATGTTTGAGGGTTCTTTTGAGTTCAAGCTTAGTCAGGCCCACTCCAATTCTAGGCCATTTTGGCTTGTTTGGGTTTGTTACATGAGCTGAGATCAGAGATAGAGAAAGTGCTGGTTTTTGTAGGCCTGACTCTCTCTAAGTGGGTTAACTTCAGGCTGAGGGGGATTTTCATATTTACCCAGCAGACTCTGCATTATTGACGTTTTTTGTGATGATATCGTGAGCCTGGTGGCTTTTGATTTGTGCTTAGATTCTTGTGTATTCCAGGAGCTGAACTTCTCTAAGCTTTCAGAATTTCTGTTTCCCTCCCTGGTCATGGAAGAATTTAAAAAACAAACCTCCAAACAGCTACTGGGGGGGAGGGGAGAGAGCAACAATCTGTTATTTTTAGAAGCTCCCTGTTCAGGCCGTGCCCTGTGAATGGTGAGCACGGTGGGTTAGCACAGACCAGGTTTCAGCTGTGTGTGCAGTGACCCTCTGCAGCCCACACACCACTGCTGGGTGGCTTTTGAGTGCCAGCTGCCCAGAGTAGGTGAGTCTGTAGCTTTGTTTTGGGCCTCTGCTCCATCAGCTCACACTAAAGTGGGGGCTGCTCTCAGTGCGGGAGGTTCCTCCTTCGGTTTCTGCCCTGCCACTCATAAAGGCAGCTGTGTTGTGTGTGGTTAACTGAGCCCCCTCCAGAACAGGCAGCCCTTGCCAGATGCACTTTGAGTCAGGCAGGGCTGTGCCAAAGCCATCAGGAGCCCGGCACTCCTCTCTTGGAAAACCTGAGCACATCCACCCAAGGAAATTGATAGTCAGAACTTTTTGTCAATATTTGGAGTTTCAGCAAGGGGAGGAAAAATTAAAAAAAAAAAAAAAAAAAGAAAATGGGGATAACAATTTCCTGTTTTTAAGCATTTCTAGAAATGCACAATTGGGTAACACAGCAGCCCTTCACTTCCCACAAAATAAACAAAAAGTGTAAAGTAATGCATTTTTCCCCCACCACAAGCACCCATAACTGTGACCCGCTCTGGCTGCTTCTCCTTCAGCAGCAACCTCAAAACACAAACAGCACACAAACCCTCCGAAAGGAGATGTAGAGACCTTCACATGCCACCCCAGAGGTGTTGCCACTACACACCAGCTGGGTTTGGAGCAGCAGTGCAGCAGGTGGGCAGGTCACTCACTGGGACTGGGGCTGAAGCTGCTCACAGCAAGCAGTGGAGTGACACAGCCCCCGTGAGGTGACACAGCCCCGTGAGGTGACAGCCCCAGCAGCTCCTCCACCGTTTGCAGAGCTCCAGTGAACCTGAATGCTGCTCCCACCCGAAGCCAGCAGCCAGCAAAGCAGAGCAGAGCAAGCCCTGGTTTGCATGGGGGTTCCTGGACCCCGGGGCTCTGGCTCCCCTGGCTGGTGGAAATTGCAGCCAGCAAAGCAGAGCAGAGCAAGCCCTGGTTTGCATGGGGGTTCCTGGACCCCAAAGGCTCTGATCCCCCTGGCAGGTGGAAATTGCAGCCAGCAAAGCAGAGCAGAGCGAGCCCTGGTTTGCATGGGGGTTCCTGGACCCCGGGGCTCTGGCTCCCCTGGCAGGTGGTGATGGCAGCCAGCAAAGCAGAGCAGAGTGTGCCTTTGTTTGCATGGGGGTTCCTGGACCCCAAAGGCTCTGATCCCCCTGGCAGGTGGTGATGGCAGCCAGCAAAGCAGAGCAGAGCGAGCCCTGGTTTGCATGGGGGTTCCTGGACCCCAAAGGCTCTGATCCCCCTGGCAGGTGGTGATGGCAGCCAGCAAAGCAGAGCAGAGTGTGCCCTGGTTTACATGGGGGTTCCTGGACCCCGGGGCTCTGGCTCCCCTGGCAGGTGGTGATGGCAGCCGTGCCGGGCAGCTGTGGGGCCCTGGAGGTGCTCCCCAGCTCGCAGGGAGAACAAGAGGGCAGTTCCTGCTTTAGCCAGGCTCTGAGGACTGGTTCTGTCTCTCCCCAGGAGGCTCTGTCGGTGGTGAGCGACGACCAGTCCCTGTTTGACCCCACGTACGGCGCGGCCGCGCAGCTCCCCAAGGACATGACGGCCTCCGGCAGCCCCGACTTCGGGCAGCCCCACAAGATCAACCCCCTGCCCCCCCAGCAGGAGTGGATCAACCAGCCCGTGAGGGTCAGTGTCAAACGGGAGTATGACCACATGAACGGATCCAGGTAAGGAAAAACCCTTTCCACACTTACGGAGTCTTAATCACAGAACCACAGAAAATCCAGATTGGGAGGGAGCCACGGGGATCATTGAGCACAACTCCTGAATCCAAACCCCAAGTCCAAACAAAGGCAAAGCACGCACTGTCCGTTTGTGCTCTTGTCCTGCACATCAACAAACCTCTCTGTGCAGGACCATGTCCCACTCTCCTGCAATTCCTTCTTTTGTGAGGCATTTTTAACAAGCTGAGCATCCTGCTCACGCAGCTCTGCAGGATGTGTCCCTCCCCATCTCCACAAACACTCCACAGACTGGGCACAAGACTGCCAGGGCAGAGCTCAGGCTGCAAATGCTGCTGTAAATCCCACATTTCACCTCCCAGTTCAGCACCCCATGGAAGTGCCGTGGTTCCAGGGGCTCACAGAGGGGAACAGGCAGCAATAATCAGAGTTTCTGCAAGTGGAGCACTGAAAGCTGCACTGCTGGGCTGCAAGGGCTTCACTGAAGGACACTTTGTATTTGTGCTCTACCAGGGCATAAGCAAACCTCGGGAAATGGAAAGTTTTTTGATGGAGAAGGGAGAAGGAGGAGACTGAGGTCCTTTATAGGAGTCTGCGAGGTGGAACAAAACCAAAGGCTTGTGCCCACCCCTTCTGAGTGGATGGAGGTGACACAGGGAATTCAGGAGTAATTGGAGAAGGGGTGTGAACCCCCACAGGGTGCCTGGGGGTGGTGGAACCTGCCCAGCTCCTGCCATTTGTACTTAGAGGTGAATCGTTTCCCTGGTCAATGGGAAATTGAATGGCTTGAAAACATTTTGTTAGAGCAGCTCAGGTAGCCCCTTTTAGAAACATTACTGCAAGTCCACAGCCTGGAAACAAATTTCACCTTCTTGAACATAATTTTAAGTGTAAAAATGTCAATATTTTTTCAATTTTAAATGTAGATATAATATAGATACACTTTTGGTTTTAAGCAAAAGCTTTTAGAGTTCACATTAATTTTCAATGGGATTTGAAAGTCACAAACATCTCTAGCACTTGTAGTGTTTCCCAAGTGAAACTCTCACAGGTTTTTCTACTTCAGGGTGAGTTTAGCAGCACATTTCCCTGGTTTCTGAGAACACAACAGAGCACAGAGCTGGAAACAGAAAGCAGCCTTGCACTTTCAGCCCTCTACAGACAGACGATGCTGTTAAAGACATCAAACAGCAGCGTGTTGTTTTTCCTCGTGAGTGTACAGTAGATGCTGATTTTGCTCTCAGATAAAGGCCTTTGTGGCAGTTGCTCTCTCGTGGGGATCATTTGCAGGCTGAACTCGATCTCACCCCGATTGTACCTCGGTAGCATTTCTTGACTTCATGAAAACCACGTTGGTATTTGCGCTGTGTTCCCAGTCTCAAAAGTGGGGTGAAACATGGGAAAAAAAATATTACAAAATGTGTCTGATCTTCAGATGTGAAACCTCTCCTGTACTGATGGATGTGGGCAAACTTCCCTGGGCAACCCCAGCTGTGGCACGGATTTTGACCAGCTGAAATCATGAAGTCAGTGCTTTGGAAGTGCTTTGGAGCCATTCTGCAGAGACATCCCAGAGCAGCTGTGGCTGCCCCATTCCTGGAAGTGTCCAAGGCCAGGCTGGATGGGGCTTGGGGCACCCTGGGATGATGGGAGGTGCCCCTGCCCGTGGCAGGGGTGGAACTGGATGGGCTCGAAGGGTCCCTTCAGTCCAAACCCCTCTGAGATTCTGTGATTTGATGCTTCTCTTGCTTCAGAACATGCAAATAAGGCCAAGGTTGGGGACCCCCAAGGCGTTTGTGCCCCGGGGGTTGTGTCAGACCAAGCCGAAGGGGCTTTGGTGTCTGCAGGGGTGATCTCCCCGCCGAGCAGCGTGTGAGCCCTCTAGTGGGATCTGCCGGCTCCTTCTGCCCCAGCATCTCCTCTTTGCCTTCACCTGGCTGGGACAAACAACCTGAACTTTGCCATCCTTTTGGCAGCTGGGCAGCCTCTTCCAGGGGGAGTTTCCCTCCTCCCGAGGCATTCCTGAGAGCAGGGTTGCAGCGCAGGCAAGTGCAAGTTTGGAGGAGCTGACTGTTCCCTCTGTAATGCCAGTGTCTGTTCTTCCTTCCTTCACTCAACAGCAACAAATTCAAATGGAGCTCTACACCAAAAAGTAGCAGTTTTAAAAGGAAAGAGAGGTGGAAGAAAGGTGGAATGAAAGGATAGGAAAACAGGGATAGAAAGGAGGAAATACTCCCCTGAGTCAGGTTCAGAGATTCCTGAAATCCATTATTTTGCTCTTTCAAGCAGAAGCCATAGGTGATTCCTAGACAGAGCCCTGGGACAGTGATTGCTTTATTTCCACACCTCTGGAGCCCAGGCTAGAGCTGTGCAGAGGATTCACTGGTGGTGCCAGGCGAGCTGCTTGTCCATTTTGGCCAGTCTCAGAAAAACCTTCCCAAACACCGAACTCTTGGCATCCCCAGAGAGAGCTGCTGGAACAAGGAGCCTTTGGACAGTGGGAATGAGTTCTGCTTCATGTTCCTTGGACTCTGCCCCTGCCACAGGGGCTGTGCTCCAGAGAGCTTGTGAAATCAGCCTGTCTCCATTTACCTGTGTGGATCCACAACGCTTCCTGCCAGAGCCTCAGCAATCCAGCATGGAGAGCCACTGGAACATCTGGAGTCTCTGGGGAAAGTCAGGGATTGATCTGGCATCTGAAATGCCCTGACACAAACCCTTTCAAATGATGAGGGGGTGTTTCTGTGAATCCTAGCCTGCCTGTGGGTGATGCATGAGCTGAGGAAGGAGCAATATTCCATGAATACACCATCCATGGCTCACAGCTCCCTGCTCTCCTCTGACACTGTTGTTGTTCCCCAGCTGAATCCTTCCCTGTGTGGCCACAGCTACACTCCCTCCTGCTGGGATAAATCCTTCACCTGGGGCTGGGGCAGGGCAGGGGCTGCAGGGGCGACTCAGACTGGCAGAACTGTCTCGATTCCCAAGGAAAGTCTGTGTTTGGTAAGAAACGCTGAGTTCCAGAGGACACAAAGTTAAGGATCTTCTCATCTGCTGTCACTGAAGATTCCAAGGGGTTTTCTCAGGGACAGCTCAGTCCCCTGCCCAGTTCAGTTTGGGTGATGCTATTCCCAGTTATGTGTGTCCTACAGGGTTGGCTCTGGATGCAGCCATCCTGAAACCTTCCCCAGAGGGAAGGAAAGCAGCTCTGCAGCCGCATGGACATGACCCTGCCAGGTGCCTGGAGCACATTCAGCATCCTGCAGGACTCATGGAGTGGCTCCTCTGCCCGCAGGGCCTGGTAGGGGCACCTCAGCCCCTTTGTGCCACACGTTTCTGGCACTTGGCTGTCTGGGTCTGGCTGCTGGGATACAGAGCAAGGGATGGGCACACACTGAGCACAGTGTCCCACCTGGAACCCTCTGTCACACCCGGATCACGCTGTCACACCTGGATCACTGTGTCACACCTGGATCCCTCTGTCACACCTGGATCACTCTGTCACACCTGGATCCCTCTGTCACACCTGGATCACTCTGTCACACCTGGATCACTGTGTCACACCTGGATCCCTCTGTCACACCTGGATCACTCTGTCACACCTGGAACCCTCTGTCACAGCCGGATCCCTCTGTCACACCTGGAGCACAGTGTCACACCTGGATCACTCTGTCACACCTGGATCCCTCTGTCACACCCAGATCCCTCTGTCACACCTGGATCACGCTGTCACACCTGGATCACACTGTCACACCTGGATCCCTCTGTCACACCCAGATCACGCTGTCACACCTGGATCCCTCTGTCACACCTGGATCACTCTGTCACAGCCGGATCCCTCTGTCACACCTGGATCCCTCTGTCACACCTGGAGCACAGTGTCACACCTGGATCACACTGTCACACCTGGATCCCTCTGTCACACCTGGATCCCTCTGTCACACCCGGATCACTCTGTCACACCTGGATCACTCTGTCACACCTGGATCCCTCTGTCACACCCGGATCACTCTGTCACACCTGGATCACTCTGTCACACCTGGAGCACAGTGTCACACCCGGATCCCTCTGTCACACCCGGATCCCTCTGTCACACCTGGATCACTCTGTCACACCTGGATCCCTCTGTCACACCCGGATCACTGCTGTCACACCTGGATCCCTCTGTCACACCTGGATCACTCTGTCACACCCAGATCCCTCTGTCACACCCGGATCCCTCTGTCACACCTGGATCCCTGTGTCACACCTGGATCACTCTGTCACACCTGGATCACTCTGTCACACCTGGATCCCTCTGTCACACCCGGATCCCTGTGTCACACCTGGATCACTCTGTCACACCTGGATCCCTCTGTCACACCTGGATCCCTCTGTCACACCTGGATCACTCTGTCACACCTGGATCACGCTGTCACACCCGGATCCCTCTGTCACACCTGGATCACGCTGTCACACCTGGATCCCTCTGTCACACCTGGATCACTCTGTCACACCCAGATCCCTCTGTCACACCCAGGTCCCTCTGTCACACCCAGATCCCTCTGTCACACCTGGATCACGCTGTCACACCTGGATCCCTCTGTCACACCCGGATCCCTCTGTCACACCCGGATCCCTCTGTCACACCCGGATCATGCTGTCACACGTGGATCCCTCTGTCACACCCAGATCCCTCTGTCACACCCGGATCCCTCTGTCACAGCCAGGTCCCTCTGTCACAGCCAGGTCTCAGATGCCCCCGGCCCTGCCCAGCCCAGGCTGTCCCAGCAGGGCTCAGCTCCTCGCTGCTGCCCCGGGGCCATTTCCTGCCGGGCTGTCACACCTGGCAGGAGCACTCCCACCCAGCATCGGCACTGCTGATTCACCCCGTGTGTGAAATCCCCGTGTCCTTGCAGCTCCTCAGCCTCTCCCCGGCTGCCTCGGGGACATTAAGCCTTCAGCCGTTGCCTCTCTGAAGGCAGATTTTGGTTCCCTGCCTGGAAAAACAGTAGGCGAAATAGTAAACCCTTGAGTTCGAACATGTGTAAGTTATACATCTTATTTCCATTTTCGAGCAACATTCCCTTCGTCAGACATGAGGAAAAAATTACCATCTGCCTTGGAATATCTCGGTGGAGCATTTATCTCCCGGCCATGATAACTGAATTTCAGGCACCTCTCCCTCCCGCCCATTTCAGGTTAAGAGACAAATTTGTTTAGTGTCCTGCTTGGAATTCTTGCCAGCTGAGCTCGGAGGGTGGGATCTGTGCTGTTCTTACCCTGAGGGGAATGGTTCCCTCCCAAAGCTCTTGTCTTCTGGCAGAGGAGGAGGATGGCTCTGGATTAAAGCCTGGCCTAAACTGCCCTGGAAATGGCTCTGGGATTAAAGCCTGGGCTTGCTCTGCACAGAGGTTGTGCACTAATTCCCCCCTTGGAAAGGGGAGGGCAGTGAGGTGCCCTTCCCTGGAAGTCCCTCGATATGGGATGTGCTGTGTGTGCCTGGCAGGCTCGGGGCTGGGGTTTGAAGGGACTAAAGGCAGGAGCTGCCCCTGCAGCTGGACAAAAGCACAATCCCTGCTCCCTCTCTGGGCTGTGGAGGCTCACAATTCTCTCAGAGTCTTCCCAAGGGCCTGCAGTGGGCCAGGCCTAAGCACGGTGCCACCTGAGCTGCTGGATGTCCCCTCTGCATCACTCCAGCACCTCAGGAGTTAAACTGGGGCCAGAGCCCTTTTCACACCCCTGCTGGGGTTTGAAGCTCCTGACTCTGCTCTGACTCTGCCCAGATTCCCAGGTTTCCTCACCAGGTAGTGAACTGTGGCACTATTAATCAGAGAATAATAGAATAGTAGAATAATTGAATAATTGAACAATAGAATAATTGAATAGGCTGTGTTGGAAGGGACCCACAAGGATCACGAGTCCAACTGATGCCCCTGCACAGGACACCTCAGCAATCTCACCATGTCCCTGAGCATCACCCAAATGCTCCTGGGGCTGTGGCAGGCTCCAAGAACAGACAAGCTCCCTCCCGTTCAGCCCTGTGTAAATCAGGCCCTGTGCTGTCATTGGGTGTTCTCTGGGGACAGCCCTGTCCCTCTGGGTGGGTGTTTGGGGTTCTTTGTTAATTCCTGTGTCCCTGTGAGCTCTGCAGAAACACCTCAGGGCAGGTGAGCAGAGCACCTGTGTGCCGCTGCCAGGCTCCACTGCAACACCAGGGGCGTTTCAGCAGCACAGAGGATGGAACAGCCCGACAGGGAGCACCCAGCCTGCCTGCAGGATTGCTGGAATCCATTGAGCAGCCGGGGATGAGGCAGTGGGGTATAAGCCAGGCTGGTGTAATAGGCACTGCCTCCTTACCCAGTTTGGGAATGTTGGCATTTCAGAGCCACTGCACGCATTGCCTCGTCGGGAGTCATTCCCTTGGAGACTCCCCCTGGCTGCATCAGCAGAGCTGCCCCACAGAGCCCCTGACAACACCAGGAACGTGTCAGGAACGGCCTCTCCCACCTGCAGGAGCTCCCTGGATGTCCCACCTCGGGCCGTGCCCTGGGTGTGAGCAGCCCCCCTGTGCTGCAGGGCTGGAAGGGGCAGGGATGGTGACCCAGCGTTCCTTTGCCTTGCAGGGAGTCCCCCGTGGACTGCAGCGTGAGCAAGTGTGGGAAGCTGGTGGGAGCAGGGACCGAGTCCAACCCCATGAGCTACAGCACCTACATGGATGAGAAGAACGGGCCTCCCCCCAACATGACCACCAACGAGAGGAGAGTCATCGTCCCCGCAGGTACCGCCCCGCCCTGGGGCAGCTTTCCTTGCTCTGCCTGGATGAGTTCTTTGTTTCTTTGTTTTCTTTGTTTATCCGCTCCCAGAGGAATTTTTTCTCTTACAAACCACACAAAAATAAGGAAAATATCAGAGTTCCTGGCTAGTGGGAACTCCCACGTCCCAGTGCATGATCTGAATCAGGATGGGCAGATGATAATTGGTGCTTTTTCTTCTCTTTTTTTTTAAATTTTCTTTTTAATTTTTTTCCTGGAATGAAGTGTTGCTTTGGTGTGCTGAACCAAATCCATCTTCTGTCGTGTGTTAGAGGAGAATCTGCCTCCTGGGACATGCAGGGGATGATCAAAGAGGAATGAAGTGGACCCGAGTTATAACTCCCCTGGTGCTCTCAGGATCCAGCTGCACTTTCAAGTCATACTGATTGATTCAAAATGAGCAAATTTTTTTTTTTGGTGTTTTTTTTGGGTTTTTGTTTGTTTGTTTGTTTTGTGGGGTTTTGTGGGTTTTTTGTTTGGTTTGTTTTGTTTGTTTGTTGGTTTTTTGTTTTGTTTTGTTTTGTTTTGTTTTTTTGGTTAGAAGTAGAAACCCAGAAAAATTATATTTTGCAGGAACTGCATTACCCTTCCAAAAATTGTCACTCAGAAACATTCCTGTCCAGCTTTGTTTGTGTTTGGTATCCACATCTGCTGCCTGGACTTGGCAGGATGCTGTGGATGCATTTGGACACTCAGGGGTGAGAGCTGTTGTGGGGGGAATGGGTGAAGCCTGAACCTGGAGTGAGGAGCTCTTTCCCTGTGAAGTTTATAAACAACATCCATATAAACAGTCAGGGCCAGGAACTTTCCAGCAAAGGAGCCAAGTGCTGGCCCAGTGCAGATCCCAGGACTCGCCCTGGCTCCGAGGCTTTCACCAGGGCAGGGAGGGCTGGAGCCAGCCCAGGCAGACACAGCTCTGGCAGAAGAAAATGCACTCGTGGAATTCAGCTCCTTTCTCTGACTGTGGCTTGACCACGAACAGATGACAATTCCCCAGCATTTGTTTGCCATTTAGGATGAAAAGGAAAAGCTTGAACTGAATGTAGTGAGGAGAAGCCAATGAAAGATTGATGGCAAATCTCTCAGTCCCATTTGAGCTGATGTTGAGCTGCTGGCTGAGCTGCTTGGGCACAGCAGCAGAATCGTGCCCAGTGTCACCAACCAGTCTCTGTGTTATTAAAGATGTTCCAGGGGGAGTATTTATCCTGGATGCTTAAAAAAACCAAGGGTGAGATAAAGTTTAGCATTGTTGAAATAGGGGGAATGACTTTCAGTGCCCACAGTGGAAGAGAAGGTTTGGAATCTCCTCTTTGAAGGAAAGGACTTCTCCCCTCCTTATGCCCACCCACAAATCAAACCCTTGAGATACTTGTGAAAGAGCAGAGATTTACCAGGCTTTGCAAGACAATAATGAACATCATCCCAGATCTTGGCTGCAGGAGAGGAGGCCCAAGTCATCCAAGAAAGGCATTTGGATATTTTAATTTAATCCAGAATGGAGATTTATAGCGCATTAGGGTGAAGATAAGCAAAAATAATGTCACATTAGGCTTACAATAGTAGTAATAATGAGCTCTAAGCCATGTTTCAAGAAAGCAGATTTTCAGACACCATTCAATGTCTTTTTCAGTGTTTAAAGGGAGGCCACAAATTCACTCTGCCCTCTAGATGTTGGGTTGTTTTCAAAACTCAAGACAAATAAGGCTTTCAATTAAAAAAAAAAGAATCCTCCCTTGAATACTTGCATTGTAAAATTTGCAGCCTTTTGCCAGTGCTTAGAAAGCAGAATTCCAGTTAACTATTGCCAAAACCTGAAGGAAATACATCTGTCATTCCCAGAGCAGACTTGCAAAGGTGTGGGGTTGTAAATTCCATGTTCTGAATTCAGCTTTCAGCAGCCCAGATTTTCTGGAGATTCAGTGGGGAAAGGCCTCAGTTATAATTCCAGCTCCCTTGGTCTCAGTTCCCTGTTTGGTGCCATTACCCCAGGGCTCAGGAATGCCAGGTGTGGGCATCTCCTGACCTTTTGTGCCCAGGGATGCCCTGAGCCTGGGCACACAGTGTCCAGCCCTGGCCTGAGGCATTGCTTTTTACCCCCTAAAATCCAGGCAGAGCCATTTCTTGTCCTGCCCAGAGCAGCCCTGCAGCCCTGAGCATGTTCCTGATCCATGTTCTCAGCTGCCTGGGATCTGAGGTGTCTGAGGTTTGTCTCAGAGCTGGAGCAGCTGTTCATGACACATCAGACATCTCCAAAGTTTAAACTTCTTTGCAATCCTCTCCAGCTGCAGCAGAACATGAATGTGCAGCTCAAACTTGGAAATGGGATACGTGGGGAGCAGCAGCACAGGAAACGTCTGAAAATGTTGATATGCTCTGAAAATGACTCTGTCAAGTGGTATTGTGGCACCAGCTCTCGCTGGGGCTCTCTGATCTAATGCCCTTTTCAGAACTCAAAGGCTGATTTCTTTTTTTAACCACTGATGCAGCCACTCATCTCCACGGGGCCCGAGCTCCAGCCAGGCTCAGAGCGTCTCGTACGTCACCAGCAGCCATAAAGATCCCACAGCTGGAGCTCTGCTGACAGTCAGGGATGCCCAGACAGCACAAAATCCACCCTGCCCAAGCACAGCTGGCTGGGTTTACAGGGAGACTGGAGGCAGAATTGTGCTCCTGCCCCGGGGTGAATAACTCTGACTCGCACCCGGGGCAAGGTGCTCTGGTTTAGCAACAACATTTTGTTATTTTATTTTATTTTAATTTGTTTTGTTTTGTTTTGTTTTATTTTATTATTTTATTTTATTTTATTTTATTTTATTTTAATTTAATTTTTTTGGTTTTTTATTTTATTTTATTATTTTATTTTATTTTATTTTATTTTGTTTTGTTTTGTTTTGTTTTATTATTTTATTTTATTTTAATTTAATTTTTTTGGTTTTTTATTTTATTTTATTTTATTTTATTGTTTTATTTTATTTTATTTTATTTTATTTTATTTTATTTTATATTTTATTTTATTTTATTTTATTATTTTGTTTCATTTTGTTTCATTTCATTTCATTACATTACATTTTATTTATTTTATTTTATTTTATATTTTATTTTACTTTATTTTCTGAGTCCCTTTGCTGACCATGAACACCCCCATGCTCAGGGTTTCTCGTGCCAGCTGTGGGGTTCCCCAGTGCCCATGGTGGCACTTGCACAGCCCTGATGGCCCTGCACAGCCTTGCAGAGCCACAGCTGGGACAGGAACTCCTTCTCAAAGGGATCAGCTCCCTTTGGGAAATCTTTTCCAGACAGAGAAGAGTCAAATGTCTCCAGTGCTGTTCCCAAGCAGAGAAGGGAGGTTTGGGCAGGTGGGGACAGCCAGAACTGCCCAGGCCAGGTTGTCCCTGCTGAGCCCTGTTCAGCACAGTGCTCCTTCACCCTGGCCAAGCGGGATCAGCACATTCCATGTATCTGCTGGTGCCAACAATGGCTGATGCACTGCCAGGGCTGCACGGGGGCTGCAGGTGTGTGTGTGCCCATCCTCTGCTCTCTCCTGCCAGGGCTGCACGGGGGCTGCAGGTGTGTGTGTGCCCATCCCCTGCTCTCTCCTGCCAGGGCTGCACGGGGGCTGCAGGTGTGTGTGTGCCCATCCTCTGCTCTCTCCTGCCAGGGCTGCACAGGGGCTGCAGGTGTGTGTGTGCCCATCCTCTGCTCTCTCCTGCCAGGGCTGCAGGTGTGTGTGTGCCCATCCTCTGCTCTCTCCTGCCAGATCCCACCCTCTGGACCCAGGAGCACGTGCGCCAGTGGCTGGAGTGGGCCATCAAGGAGTACGGCCTGATGGAGATCGACACCACCATCTTCCAGAACATGGATGGCAAAGAGCTCTGCAAAATGAACAAGGACGACTTCCTGCGCACCACCTCCCCCTACAACACAGAAATTCTGCTGTCTCACCTCAGTTACCTCAGGGAAAGTGAGTATTGCCCTGGCCCGTCCCAGCCCCATCCTGACACCTGCGGGACAAACTGCCCGGGGTGTGGAACTCCCAGGGCTCTCCCTGCAGCGAGGGGAGGGGAAACGAACAGAGAAAGGCAAGCAGAGAGAACAAGCAGGGAAACGAGGAATAAAATTGGGTTGGAAAGTTCAGATGAACACAGATGGAGCTACTGGTGCTATCAGGGAGGTGAAGAACTGAGCAGGGCTCTGAAGATTAGATAAGTCTTACAGATAACAACATCTGTGGCTATGTGATAAAAACACATATTTGCCATGGAGATTAGACCTGACATTAACTGATTTGTCTCAGGCAAATGATTCCATAGCTTTGCAGTTAAAGGGTTGTGCCCTCCCCATAAACAGGACCCACAGCTGGCCAGGGCTGGAGATTTCCTGTGTTCCTGCAGGCCCAGGTTTGTTGGAGAGAGTTGAAAACCCAAGAGTGATTCCCCATACGTAAACGTTCTGGAGCAGATGTTGTGCAAATGACCCAGGACTCTGAGAAAAAGGTTGTGGAGGCTCTTTATTGCTCCTTTCTGTCCCACACTCGAGTATGGGATGGATCCAATTCCCCTTTTTGCTTTATTAAGCCCCAAACCCAGGAGCTGTGAGCAGTCTGGAAAAGCATTATCTCAGCACCCAAACAGGAATGATCACCTTAGGGATGGCACACACACTTGATGCTGGGAGCCTTAGATTTCAGCTTTTCCAAGACTTCTGTGCAATCATGATCACATCCACAGCATCCAAATGTCTCCTCTTCACCTACAAATGGAGCTGAAAGCATTTCCTTTCCCCACAAAGGTGTGCTAAGGGTAATGGGGCTGTGATGGGCCAGAGGACTGGAGCTGGGCCCCACATGCTCTGCTGTTTTTCCAAGTGAAACAAGTGCTTTTATAGAACTATCATTATTTAAGCACTCAAAAAATCAGAAGCTGCCATAAATCAAGGAGGAAGCGCAGGGAGAGAAAGGAAAAAGTGTATTTTCTCCACTAGAAAATCCAATTGTGATGAAAAGACAGCTGAAGATGTCTCCTCTGGCCAGAGAAGCAGAGATACAGAATTTAGGGTGTTTCTTCTCTCTGCCTAAAATCAGTGGGAGTTTCACAGATTCCAATGGCACAGGAGTTAGATCACAGATGGGTGCCTCTGGAAGCCCCACCTTTATTTTTCTTGAGAAGCTGAGCCAAGGAAATGATTGGCAACAAAAAACCAAACTGTTGGGTTTGAACAGTTTCTGTCCCTTGTGACTGGACAATAAAATAATTTCCCATCCAAAATCATGGGCAAATTCAATTCTGTTTCATCAGCAAAGAGCTGCTGGTCCACAGGAAGCCTTCAAAGGTTTGTCTGTGGAATTACACACTCTCCTGGGAAATGGGCAGGTAGTTTTGTGCAAGCAGCAGTGCTTTGGCCAAGCCTGCTGGCTGGGGCTGGGGAAATCAGGCACTTTGTAACCGGAAACGCTTCTGAATTCCCACAAGATAAACACTCAAGTGAGAGACTTGAATCATCTTATTGATAAGGCTTGAGAATTGACAGAGAGATGGAGCTGTATGGGTTCAAAGCACAGGAGCAGGCTGCATTTGGAAAGTGTGGCAGAGGAGTGGAATTCTCTAGGTGGCATCTCCAGAATCACCCCCAGTGGTCGTGTCCCATTGTTTGGGCTGTTCAAAGACAGTGTCAGGGGAATTGCTTTGTTGATCTCATGGCATGAGCCCGAAAACCTGGGTTCAGTGGCCACATTTACCATCTGCTGCTGCCCATGTGCTTGGGAGCAACTTCCTGCTTGATCCCCCCTACCCCTGGGTATGGAGGACTGGTCACACTGATCTCCATGTCCAGCAAGGAAGCACCAAGGCATGCTGACATTCAGGACAGCAGTCCCTGGGTCACAGCTTGCCTTTAAATACCTGAAATTAGGAGGTTTTGCTCTCTGTAAGGTGGCATCAGCCATCCTGCCTTCTCTCTGGGCCGTTGGAATGGTGGATGTGTGGAGCAGGGACTGTGCCTCACACCTCCACAGCCCAGCACTGGAGCCCTGCTGCAGCTGCAGTATTTCAGTGCTGCTGCAATAATGATCATCCACATATCCTGTCCTGCTGGGGCAGTGCCTGCAGTGATTTCTGTGCTATTAAGCCAGTGCAAAACCCGAGGAACTTTGCTGGATTCAGGCAGATTACTCACTCCTTTTTCACGGGGAATTCAATCCCAGTCCATCCCCAGCTTCAGGATGATGAATCTGTACGTGCAGAGCCCCAGACGTGCTCATTAGAGCAGCTCCTGTCTGCTGGAGTGGGGCAGAGCATTCCTCCTTCCCTGCAGCTGTTCCCAGCCCAAGGACAGGCTGCTCTGGGGAGTGCTGGGTGTCTCCCTCATGGAGCAACGCCTTCCAGAGCAGCTGATGGCTTTTCCAGGCCAGCTTCCAGCGGATGTTCAGTGCCGAGCCTGGAGCTCAGTGCCATGGGGACATGGGCTTTTGTTTTCATGCGTTTTCCCCTTTTGGAAGGGTGTTTGTCCCACAGACATTCAGTTCTGCTCCTGCTTAGGGAAGGGAATAGGTGATGGCCACAAGCACAGCAGGATTTGGGGGATTTGCAGACCTACAGGCTGAATTGCCTCTGCCCACGCTCTCTAAAGGTGTTTGTGTTCTCAGGATGTTAAGCTGGACACGTGATGATTCATGAATCCTCAACTTCAGGGTTTGTTTTCCAAGAAACAAAGCTGATCTGAACTTTCTGAGCTGTTTGCTCACCCGACAAGGAGACCCCCTGAAAATGAGCTTTCCCAAAAGCTTTTCAGCCTTTTACACTCCTGATCAGGGTGAAAACTTCCTTAAAGCTGTCTATGAAGTACATTATTTTGGCATATCTGAGTCCAGACTTAAAAAATAAACCAGCAACATCTCATGACCTCAACAAAAACTCAGTCTCAGTTTTAGCAATGGAAGGTTCAAGGTGAGCTGTGTAATGCAGTCAAGAGTAACCCAAAGTCATCCCACAGCACCTTTAGTCTTCAGCTTGGCTCTGGATCAGAATGGTGCAGTTGTTTCCTGTGCCACAAGGCATTGAAGCTGGCAGGAATTCCAGCATCTTTGATCCTCAGGAGATTTCAGAGTGCAGAGCCCAGTCCTGCAGCACTCTGTCCTTTGGAGCCTCCCAAAACACCCCAGTGGCTTTTTCGGGGATCTCTCCATCCACCTCCTCAAACAAGCATCTTTCTTTGCATGTTTCTTTTACTCCCCTCTCCAAAATCGTGAAGCTGTGCCTTGATTTGCCTTCTCTCTGTCCACCCCCACACACCTTGGGGCTCCAGACTGAGCTTTCTCAAGCACATTCTGCCTGGTGAATCCTCTCCAGGCAGCTGTTGGGCAGGGGGAAGGGAGTTGTGGATGCATCCATGCTGTGTTTGGGATGAAGATCAAAAGAAGCTGAGCTGCCACCTCCACCCTTTCCCTCCCTGGTGGTGGGGGCCAGGGTGTGGGGTGTGCACAAAGGACAGGAGCCTGAAGGGGAAAGAATGAGGTTGTGGTGAGAAGCAGAGAACTGCTCAGTGGTTTCAGCCACGTGTTAATGCCCAACAAAACCATCCTGCCAAGTGCAGCAGGACCTGGATTCCAGCAGGAGCTGTGCAGGGAGGGCCACAGGGCCTGGGGAAGGTGAGGGTGAAAAAGACTTTCAAATTAAATAGACCCTGAGACTGAGGAACCAAGATGTTCCTGCCCCTCTGAAGGATGAGCTGCCTCGAGAGAGGTAAGGGTTTTATGGGGAAAAAAAAAAAACAACCCCAAAAAAACCCAACCCAAACCATACCAAAACACAAAAAACAAAAACAAAAAAGAAAACCCACAAAACAAAACACCAACCAAAAACAAAAAAAAAAAACAATACCCAAAAAACCAAAACACAAACAAAAAAAACCCCCACACACCTCTCGTGGTTTTCAGTCCATCTCCATCTTTCTGTAATGAATGCAAGGGAAATAAAAGAAAGGGAAGGGTGGGGGGTGCCATAAGATAACATGTTTAAACATTAATTATGGGAGAACAGCCCTCACTGCACTAATACCAGAGAGAGCTGATCCATCCATGGTGTCGCTGACCCAGGGAGGGGGAATAGGAACAAAAATGAAAATTCATCACAGCCAAAGCTCTGCCCCTGAAGGAGAGAGGGAGGAGCAGCCTGGCTTGCGTCTGTCTGTCTGTCTGTCTGTCTGCTTTCCCTCTGTCCTGATCTGGGTCTCTGCCTTTCTCCCTTTCCCTCCTCCATTGAAACCCTTAATAGGAAACACATTTCCCTCTCTGTGGTGTTCCCACCAGAAACCTCAGACTGCCGGGCAAAGGTGAGAACTTTGAGCAATTAAACCGGGGGAGGCGCCGGTCCTTTCCAGTGGCTTGGGCTGCATTTTTTAGCCTAAAGTAGCTATAGGTTGACCCTGCTAGCTCAGTGCTATTCATCACCCCACCCCCACCGCCCCAGCCACTCATTTGCAGCCCATTTAGTCATAGAAACCCACGTTTCTGAATTCCCCAGCACTTCCCTGTCTGGCAGGGGGAAGCTGGGCTGGCCGTTGCACTCAGGATTGCTTTAAATAACCTTAAAGGAGAGAGTGGTGGACAGGAGTTTCCCCACAGATACTCAAGAAAGAAATGCTAAAGCCAGAAACCATCTGATGAAAACATGAGTTAGGTGGACAGAGTTGTTTCGATTCCTCCCGCTGCCAATCTCTCTAAATATTTCAGCCAATCCCTTGGGCTGTTGGCAGCTTTCAGAGCCAGGGTGCCCCTGAACTCTTTACCTCCTCGTTCACCATCCATCCTCGGCTTTGGAATATCCCCTGGCTTGCAGCAACTCCTCCCCTCCCTGGGAGCAGCTTTGCTTCCCAACACCTCCTGCCTCTGTGTCCTCGCTGGCTCCTGCAGCCTCTGGCTTTGTTTGCCTTTGGGGAAGGACAGAAATCCACTGCAGCAGAGGGCAGAGGGCCAGCAGGATCCAGCACCTGCAATGGCTCTCAAATCTGGCAGGGACTGCCTAAACCTCAGCTCCCACAGGAAGGAGAGACACTTTGTGAGTGCTGAGGGGCAGCTGAGGTCATTTGGGATCATGTGCACCAAAGGAACGTGGGGCTGCAGGGCTCAGCCACAAGATCCTGCTCACCTGCAGAGAGGTGTTCCTGCCCTGCTGAGGGGCCTGGGGATGCTCAGGGGCAGGATCCCATTAATCGAGGGGATCTGGAGAGCTGTAAAAGCACAGCCAGGGCAGGATTGCTGCTGCTCCAGCCACACCACCAGGACAAAGAGGACCCTCTGCCTTGTCAGGGCTGTCACTGACCCAGCACAAGCTGCTCCAAGGAGCTGCAGGGAAGGGGAGCCCAGGGGATGATGTGAACACACTTAACCAGACAGCCATGAAATGTGCATTTCATGCTGGCTTCCCGGAACTCCCAGGATCTCCTCCTCCATCTCCAGGAGAACCAGAGGGAAATGCTCAGAAAGGAACAACATTTCCCCCACAGACTGCACAGAACAGAGACCTTCCAACGGGTTCTTTTTGTGCTGCACTCGTGGGGCAGGATGGAAAGGCCTCTCTGAACCAAGAGAGCTGCACCCAAATTCCCCAGAGCACGGGAGATGCTGGAATCCCAGTGAGAGCTGTGCAGCTGCTGGCCCCAAACCAAGCATGTGACACTCTAAAAATGGCCAGGTCCTGACAGTGCAATTTGTGTCTTTTCTTTCTTTTCTCCTGCCTGTTCCTCAAACAGGAAATTTCTCTACCACAGCCAGAGAGAGAAAAGCTTCTTCCTTATCGTGTCACACAGTCTGTGCCACAGGCATTTCTGGAGGCTGTGCTGGGATAGATTCTGTACAGCCTCACCCTTTAAGATCAGTTTTCAGTGGGGGACATGAAGGCACTTGGTGAAGGAGACAAATATCTTTATTTTTTGCAAGTGAGGAAATAGCAGCACGTGTGACCTGCAGCCACCAAGCTTTTAGATGAATTTCACAGAAACTGTGCGCCTAATTAGCAGCAAAATTAGGGGGTTTTCATGCCATTAACAACATTTCCTACCTGCCCTCACGGTTCCCCTCTGGTGGCAGTGTGTCCAGACTGCTCTAACTCCTTTTCTTTGCCTTGCAGGTAGCTCACTGCTGGTCTACAACACTCCATCCCACACAGATTCCTCACGTCTTGCCACCAAAGAAGGTCAGTGTTTTGCATATAAATGTCCTGGGTTTGACTGGGTTAAAAGTAGGCCTTGTTAATAGTACCCATGGCATGAAAATGTTCTGCTCCACTCTGCATTCACAGCAGATTGAAAAGGAATAATTCTCACTGTGCAGCCCCACCCAGGCTGGAATGCCATCTCTGCTTGTCCAGCCAGCACCGTGGCATCAAATGTGTCACTGTCACACCTGTGCTCTGCTGAGCTGGTGAACTGGTGGCACATTTCCTGTTCCTGATGTGAACAGTTTGGAATCTCACACAGACAGCAAGGCTTGAGACGCTGTTTCTCTCTGAGCTCACAGTTGAAAGGGTAAAATCTTCTCACAATAAATTTCACTCTTGTAAAGGCCACTCAGGTATTCCAAACCCATCCATGGATCTGTAGCTCATTTCAACCAGCAAGGAAGACCAAATGTATCTTTTTGATACTGGACATGAGATCAGGGCTGCTTCCTCCAGCAGCTCCTTTTGTCAGTCTGTAAATGCCCACTTGAGCTCCCTAGCACACTGTTCTCTCCTCTGAGGCAGCATCAGTTGATAAAACAGGGGCATTACAGGGACAGAGCCACTCAGGCTTTGCTCTGACTGCTGCTTTGACATTAACAATCGTCTAATTAAAGTTCCTCTCCTGTGTGAATGAAGTAGGGACATGTGCTCCTTCACAATTTCCCCTTACACCCAAACTTCTGCTCATTCTGTCTCAGGCCAGGCAGTTGCTAAAAATAAAGCCAAGAAAAGTCTGATTTTCCCTTTTTTTCTTAAAGAGAAAATCTCTCTGTATAACTGCACTCCTGTGAATTTTTAAACACTTTGTGACTCGGGCCTTGAGTCACTCAGGCTGAAAGAAATTTGAGGGGAAAGTGTCCCTCCCCCCTGCATTTTTAGTGGCCTCAGGAGTGTCTCTGCAGTGCAGCTGACAGAGCTCTGGGTTCACTGCTGTCAGCGTGCAGCCCTCAGCTTCACATGGAACTTTCATCATGTGTCAATAAAGGACCAAGCACACCCAGGGGAGAGGCAAATAAAAACTAAGAACTACGTAGAAATGTTGAAATCCCATCTATTCCTCCCCCATTTCTTCCTATAAGGCATGAATTCCATCATTCCTTCCACATTGGATGTTGGTATAGCATAAGCTGCCCCACTCCAACCCACTGCAGCTGACTGAGGTTACTGCTGAGGTAAGGTGTCAGGAAAAGAGACAGGAGAACACCAGAGGCTGGCAGATAAGGGACTGGGGGAGCAGAATGAATGGCTCATCCAATAGCACAGCAGAAACTCATAAAACTGGACTTGGAATTCCTCAGTCTGTTTGGGGTTTTTTTTTAGGAAACAGGATTTTCCTTGTTTCCTTTTTAATGGGCTCACTTCAAGATGATATTCTCACTCCAAAAGATGATATTCTTTGGGAAAAGGAATTTCAGGTTAAAATTTTTTTTTTTTTTTTACAATTGTTTGACTTCTAGAAAGATTAAACAGTTTTCTTCATGTCGATACATCTGGAATCTACCAATCCTGTAAATATTTCTCCTCTCTACGCCTGTGAATATAAACAGACGGGTTTTTCTAACCACCTTCCCTCGAGGATTCAAAAGCAGGTGATGAAATAGTACCAAACCTGCCAAAGATAGGAAAAAAATACCATTTTCTTCACTCCTCCTGTAATTTTTCTACATAACTAGTGCAAATAACCTGCCTGTGCAGGTTCCAGGGTGAGACAGGAGCCCTTTGCATACATTTACACTGTGCTTTACACAACATGTTCCATCCACGGCTGAAAAAAAGAACCCACATATCAAAAAAAAAAAAAAGAAAAAAAATTGCAGCTGCAGCACAGACAGCTGCAGATGTTCCAGATGCAGCACATGGCTCTATGGCTCTGCTCCCTCCCTCAGGATGATGTCCCCAGGAGCACAGGGAGCCTGGCCCATGTCCTAGTGCCGTCCCAGGGCTGGGTTTGGTGCCCTGGCTCTGCAGGCAGAGCTGCCCTGGCTGCAGCTGCAGACTTGACTCCCTTTTTCCCTTCTGTTTTCAGCCCTTTCACTCCCTGCAGTGCCAGCCCTGCAAACAGGAGTTGCAGCTCTGCCATAGGGGACCTAAAGTGCAGATCTCTGCAGCAGAAACCTTGGGAATCTTTGCAGCAGATCCTGGAAGTCCCACAGCTGGGGCCCAGGGCAGCTGAGTGTTCTCACAGCAGACAGGTAGAAGCCTTGTCCTGTTCCAAGGACTCCTGCTGCCTTAGCTTTGCCCCTTCCCAGCCTCATGAGCACTCCAAAGGATGGGACTGAGCGTCACTGGGACAAATTGTCTTCAGCTGCCTCTGAAGGGTAAATTGCTCTAATGAAAATCACCAGTACTTCTTGGCTGGAGAGCAATTTTCTGGGAAATGAAACGAGGCTGCTCTCATGGCTGAGTGGAAAGAGTTGTGTCCCCACTGCAGAGATGGTCTGGGTCATTTTCTGGGACTGATGAGTGATCTGCTGTGGGTACTGGAGACAGAGACAGGAATCTGAGCCCACAGGTCTGCCCCAGCCCAGGGAGACCCTGAGCTGCTGTTCTCCTACAGCATGGTGTCATTGGAGCAGTTTCCATGGGGAAATGGAAAGACTATTTACATACAACAACATTGGGAGGCCAAAGGGCCGTGTCCCCAAAGGGCTCTGAGCTCTCTGGCCTCTCTCCAGCAGAGTTTTAAAGTTTTTAGTGCGTCAGGGTCTGTGTAATTCGTGTGTTTAATACATGAGCAAAATGCTGTGCAGGAGCTGAACCCAGGGCAGAGCTGGGGGCTCCCAGTGAGGACAATCCTGGTGTGTTGATGTGTGAAGTTTCCTGTGTCCATGGGAGCTGTGGGAATGCTTGGGCTGGGATGCGTGGTGCTTTCCAATACATGCTGATCCCAGGGAAGTGGTGTTTGTGCAGGAGGTGGCAGAGGGTGGAAGGAAGGTTCAGCATCACAGGTGAGAATTAACCAGAGGGGTTCCTGGGGCCGTTTGTCTCCAGGTCATCTAGGATCTTGGTTCAACACTGCATTCAGCACAGGTCAGGCTCAGCCCAGGGCAATAGAATCCCAGAATCCCAGAACCATTTAAACTGGAAAAGCCCTCCCAGACCTTTGAATCCAACCTGTGACTGATCCCCACCTTGTCACCCAGCCCAGAGCTCTGAGTGCCACCTCCAGATGTTCCTTGGACACCTCCAGGGACAGGGACCCCAAACCTCCCTGGGCAGCCCCTGCCAGTGTTTAACAACCCTTTCTGTTTGGTGACAAACCAGCCCAAAGTCTCAGAAATCCAGCCCAAACTCAAGCAGAGCACAAGCAAAAGGGATGTGATACCTTTCAAAGAGGGAAGAAATCTCTATGTGAATGCATGAACAGGGATGGAGGGGGGGAATTTTAAGGGTTTATTCTGTGGCTATCCCATGTTTATGTTCACATTATAGAAATCCTTGTGTGAACAATGAGGATGTTTGTGTACAAGGTGTGTGTTTGTGTGTTTGTTGGGGCTGTTGGCAAATTTAAGAAGATAAATAAATCAGCGAACACTGAAATCCAGGGTGATTTCCTGGGGCTTTATACCAATGTTCATTGTGAGGCCCTAAGAAAGACTTTCCTGGTGTTGGAGCATCAATTAAAATCTCTCTCACTCCAGTTCCCCTGGTACCTCACAAAATATGAGTCTGTGCAGCTGCTTTTCTCACCATCAGGGCTGCAACCTCCGTTCCCTTTAAACTGGTAGGAACTCCTCAAAACTCTTCTCTCCCACCTGTCAAATTGAGTGGCAGTTTGGGGTAACAGGTTCAGATTTTGGGGGACTGGGGAGAGGGGCAGAGGCAGCAGGGAATGCGGTTGCATAAGCACAGTTCTGACAGGAAAACACTTCAAATTCCTGCATAAACCCCTTCTCCTGGAAAGGCCATTTTTTCAGATCTAAAAGGTTGTAGTGAAAAATACTGACCACATTCAATAAATTCTCCTCTGAGTGTGTCAGTGCAGCCCCTTTGCACGGCAAAGGTTTTAAACTCTCCAGCTTCAGTTGTGGCAGAGGAAAAGCAGCTGCAGCTTTGTGCTCTCCTAATTGTCTGTACTTGCTAAAACATTTCACAATGATATTTGTGTGCCTGGTGATGAAATATCCCATTTTTAGCTCGGCAGCAGAAAAAGGGGAGGCTTTTTAGGTCTCCTTTCATTTTGGCTGTGTGGCCAAGCAGGGATTTATGAGTTCAGGGGAGACAGTAGCCAGCGCGCTTGGATTTTGCTTTTTATACTTTCTTTTTTTTTAATTGTTTTCCTTTGAAATTCCAGAGTTAGTGTTTTGTCTGCTTTCTCCCTGACCCTCTTCAGAGGCAGGCGTGTGTTTTTTCACCAGAAAAACTGGAAACAAAGAATCGTTGTCTTTAAGCTGTAGCAGGCAGGAAACCCAACTCACAAGGGATCACCCCGAGCCAGCGCTGTCCCAGAGTAGACTCCAGTTCTCTGAATTCAACCTGACAGCTTGTCTGGAGCACTTTCTAAGTAACCATTATCCTTCCTTTTCCCCCAGCAAAAGAGCCATTATTGTTTTGCCTGGGGTGCAGTGCAAGGAGTGTTTTTGTGCTGGGGGACGGTCACACTTTTGCTGGGGTGCCAGGCCCTCCCTCCCAAAGCCTTGGAAGTGCTTGGGCTGTTTCCTAAAACAAGAGTTAATTTGTTTCCTGGTGATGACTTAAAAGCTGTAAAACTTGCCGTGGCTGTGCATGTGCGTCTTCCCTTTTCTCTCATGTGTGCGTGGCCTTTTTCTCCATGGATATGAGGTCTGGGGTTCTTTTACTTCTGCATTTGTGTGTTTTTCAACAAGAGCAACCTCCAGGCCTGTGAATGGTTTGGTTTTACGCCCTGTGCTGGGGGGTAAAATCCACGCAGTGCTGTGGGCACATTCCCGCCCGCTCCTGGGTGTGTTTTGGGTGGTTCTGTAGGTGTGCAGAGGATGTGCAGCTGTGCCTTGGCTGTGCCTGCAGCCCTGCATAGCTCAGGAACATCTCTGCTGCCTGCAGAGCATCTGCTTTTCCAAGCTGGCTCTGGGAGGGATTCTCAGGACACATTCTTCAGTCTCTGTGCGCTGTGCATTGGGATTTCTGCTGCCGATATTAAAAAAAGCAACAACAAGGAAAAAAAATCTTCTCATTACTTCCTCCTTTTCTTCATAATGTGTCTTTGTGAGGCTTGCTCGGGGTGAGGCAGACGTGGCTCAGGAAGTGGCAGCGCTGCAGGGCTCGGGGATGTTTTTCCAGCCACAGGCACCACCGGGGGCTGTCGCCTCTGGCTGGGAGCAGGCAGGGAGTGACTCCGAGCCTGAGCGGGGAGCAGAGCTGAGGCTCTCAGCTGCCCTGGGGGAGCTCCTGCCCTGCACCCCAGCTCTGGCCAGGGACAGGGCACAGGGCTCAGGCAGAGTGACCTGTCCTGAGCACGGCCTGCCTGGGCCAGCTCGGGAAATCCCCTCTGGAAATCACAGAGTCCAAGGATTTGATGAGTTGGAAGGACCTTAAAGCCCATCCAGTTCCACCCCTGCCGTGGGCAGGGACACCTTCCAATAGCCCAGGTTGCTCCAAGCCCTGTCCAGCCTGGTCCTGGAGACTTCCAGGGACAGGAATACTGAATCCTGGTTCTGTTCCTACACCATCCAGATCCTGTCTGACTGGAAATAAGTGAGCTTCAGCCACAGGGCTTTAATCCATCACTGATTTCAAACAGGAGTTCAACCAGAAATGTTTGATCCCTCTGATCTGTATTTCTATAAAGGCAGCAATTCATAACCAGGCTCTCAGCTACTCTCAGACACTCCCCAAGCTAAATCTGTTCTTCACATCCATCTCTGCAGCAGATTTCTCACCTAAATCCAGCAGTGGGTCCCTTCTCACTTGGTCAGAGTTGACTTCAGGTCAAAACCCAGTATTGTTCCAGGCCTGGATTTGGGATGTGTGAAACAGGTTAACAGCAGTGTGGCATCAGAGAATCACAGAATCATTCAGGTTGGAAAGGCCTCTGAGACCATTGAGTCCAACAGGACACTCAGGTGGATGCAAAAGATAGCTTGATAGTATTTTCAATTGTGAAATAATCAAATAGGCTGATAATGAAAAATAGAAGTAATTCTGAAATCATTCTGTACTCAGTGAGCTGCTTCCTCTTAGTGAAGAGACTTGGAGTTGCTGATTTCCACCTCTGACCCTGGAGTGGTGGTTCCTTAGCTCAAGGAAGAGCACTTTGTGTCTTGAAGGAGAAGAGAAAGAGTTTGGTGCTGAAGGACTGGGAAGTCTCATGTAACAATGGGAACAGTCACAGTAACACTGGCCAGGAATGACAAAGGGCAGGACATGTGATATAGGTGTTAATTAATTGTTTTAATTAGCAGAGATAGTAAGTTGAAAAGCAGTTCCTTGCAGGACGAGTGATGCTGTGAGGCCTCAGTGTGCTCAGCTGTGACCCACATGTCCCTGGACATGGGTAAATGTGATGGGAGGTTGGCAGAGCTGTTGGAAAAGGCCACAGGAGTCCTCAGACCATGCCCTGCTCCAGTCCCTGTGCCACCATCCCTGCCCACAGCCACAGACTGTGAGAGCCCAGAGCCTTCACAGCTTTGTGCTGAGAGGAGCTGGAGCTCCTCTCTGCTGACCCTGGGAATATTGCATTGTGTGATGGGGGGCAGTCAGGAATGTCCTCTGTGTGTGGAGGAGGTGTCCTGTGTCTGTGGAGCCAGGGAGGGACTTTATGGGCTCCACAGCTTGTGTGTTTGCTGCCACCATTTAAACCAGTCCATTGGGTGTTTCTAGGAGGAGCTGAAGGTGGTTTTGGCTCCCTGGTCCCTGCAGAAAGCCACAGTCTGGGTTTCTGGTCTCCAGCTGCCTTTGAACACCACCTCAGCTCCTAGATGGGATCTCCAGGAGGGGGAAGGGGGCAGTGTGAGGCACACAGACCTGGGCAGACCTCACTGGTGTGCTTGGCTTGCAGCAGGAGAGGGGTTTGGGGTTTGTTCCCATGTTGGGACTTTTCCAAGGCACTGGGGGAGTGCCACCACCCACAGCCTCACCTGGGCAGGAGAGGCCCTGGGGTCTGTGCCCTCCTCTCCCTCTCTCCCCATAAAGTGGCTGCAGCAAAATAGACCCCAAGGGACCACTTGGATTAATCACAGCTCTGCATCCCCCAGGACACCTGGGTCTGCTTTCCACATTTAGGGAAGCTAATTTAAATTCCAGCCACCAGGCCAGGGTCCTTTCTTCTTCCTGAAGTAGGAGGACTCCTTGCAAAACCTAGCCTGTGTTCTGCATGGAGAATCCATGGCCCAAACCTGGAATGACCTGTCTCACCTGGACTGGGAGCATGGGTATTCCCAGGCAGGACTTGGCCTTAGAGATTTCAGTGAAGCAAATCAGGAGAAGGGGAAGGAGAAGGCTTCACATCCTAAGTGGGCTGTGAAATCCACAGGATTCTCCAGGTACCTGACCCTCCTTTCCCTCTCTCCCTATGAAGTGGTTGCCACAAAATAGATGCCAAGTGACCACTTAGCCACATCACAAGTTTGGATCCCCCAGGACACCTGGGTCTCCATTCTCCCTTCCTGGCTCTGTCTCCATGGCTTAGGACAAGCCCCTTCCCACCCTCCAGCTGCCGAATTTCCTTGAAGGTACCAGCTCCAGAAATTCCTGGGCTCTCCGTTCCTTCCCAGTCTTGCCTGTAGTGCCAGCATGAGTGGCATTCCAAACAAGATTCCCCCATAGTGCACATAAAGCATTCAGTCCATAAATGACCCACCCCCACTGTATCCATCCTAGAAAAATAAAGGCCTAAAAAATGTGGATATTCCAGGCCCAAATCACCTTGTTCTCCTGGAAAGGCTCGTCAGGGCTGGTAGCACAAAGTGGTGCCTGACTCAGGCCTGACTGAGAAAGCTCCTCGGGAGGGAGCAGAATGAGGGGCTGTCAGCACTTCCCAGCAGCTCAGGAAGCACAGGCACTGTGAGCCCATTGTTCAGTGAAACCCCCCCTTGCCTCCCCTCTGTCCCAAACTCTCAGATTTATAAAACACCAGGGTTGGGGGTTTTTTTATTCTTTTTTTTGAATCTTTTAAAGCTTATCAGAGAGGGTTTGCTCCCTAATGCATCATATCTCAAACACAGACTCCCTAAAGCCTTGCTCACTGGGCTGCACTCAGGGTGGAAGGACTGACAAGGATTTGGGATTGTGGTGTGGGAATCCACCTGGGGATTTTCAGGCTGGTTTCCTGGGAAGGGAGTCTGTGTCTGTCCATCTGCCCCCAGCAATATCTATCAGTCTGTTCAGACTAAATATGCCCCAGAGGTGCTGGGAGGGGACACAGCTCCATGGGGGACAGGGGCTCTCTGGAGAGCTGAGCAAGAGAGAAGCCAAGGGAGATTTGGGGTGAGAAAGTGGAGACCAGGGCTAAAAGGGTGCAGAGACCAGTACTGCAGCCTGCCCCACACTGCCTGATTTCTGGGAAAGGCAGTGCATCTGGAGAAGGCAGCTAAAGCCTGCAGAAAGTGCATTTATGCCTGCGAATAAATAAAATGATATTTAACCTTCTTCCCAGGCGCGCTGTGAGTGCGAATGTTTGCAAAGCTGTGAGATCCTCAGTTGAAAGGTGCTGTGAAAGTGCAAAGCATTATTAATATCCTTTACCTTCCTCCTAATAGACTGAGCATTCAGGCTGGGGAATTTCTGGACATAAACCAGACAGCTGCAGAATGACAGTTCTTGAAAGCATCTATGATTTATTTTCTGCTCTTTAATTCCATTTTGTATTGAACACACATTTGTCATAGGGCTCTTGTTCCATGGGGCCTTTTAAGTCTAAACCAGACATGGGGACCTGATCCTTTCTGGGATAAATTTGCCCCCTCTTCCCTGCAGCCATTTGCTGATTTACACCAGGAGAGAACCCCGGTCCAAGCCTTTTAATTGAATTTCCATCCCATGGCAAGTTTTGGTGTAAAATCCAAATGGTTTAAATGACAGATAAGACTCTCCCCGTCACCATCTGCCTGGAGTTCTGTAGGATCTCTTCGAGCCACTGGGCGTCAGGTCCTGGGAATGATCCTGTTTTTGCAGGAACCTGAGTCTCTGGATGGGTTCCCTGGCTCTGCCTTTTCCATTTTGCTTTGAACACATTCAGCTTTCGAGCCTGAGCCTGGAAGCCAGGAGGGCTGGTGTGGTTCTTTCACGTTGCAGGGATTTTTGTGAAATAAAAATAGCTTCCTGCTTTTGGATTTTTTTTTTTTTTTTTTTTTTGAGGGGGAGAGAAAGAGTTGGAAACTTGCAGTAGCTGAGTGCACACAGTGTTTCAATAGCAGGGTCTATATGGCTGAATATCATATTTAACCCTTCTTATTATGGCAAAGTCACGCTCAGGGCTGAATCTCATCCTACAACACAAGGCTGCCCCTATACATTCCCACCCTTGGCTCCATAATCCGTATTTATAGAAGAAAAACTGAGGCGAAGGGACTCAGTCAGCCTGGATTAAACCAGAGGAGGAGAAGGAAGAGGAAGAGGAGGAAGAGGAGGAGGATCATCTCTCCAAGTTATGGCCTATTTATTTACTCAGAACACGCTGATGACTCTGGATCAAGCAACTCCTTTGTAGCAGTTGATTCCCTTGAGTCAATGATCTGGCCCCAAAAAGAATCAGAGAAAACTGAAAATTTTCAGTGAGTTCCACTACTGTTTGCGAGGGAAATTTTTCCCCAATTTTGAAAAGGATTTTTCTGTTGGAAAAAGAATTGCTGCCTGTCTTTTGAGAGAATCATCACATGGCATTTCCACTAATGTTACATTCCAGACCTGTTTACTGATTAACAAAACATAATGTGCTTTAACGTCTCACTTGGTGGACATTGCTGAAGGTTTTGCTTTTCTCAGTGCAGAACTTGGGTTTTTCAAAGCCTTTCCCCAAGCAGGGCTCTGATAGCTCTGGTTGTAACAATTCAGAGGCATATCCCAGGGGAGCACTGGAAGTCAGAGCCTGGCTGCAGGGAGGACATGGGAAAAGGCAGGGACTGCTTCAGACCTGGTCACTGGGAGAGCTCTGTCTCACTGGGATCCATCGGGATTAGCCCATGGTTTTCCAGCCAGGAAATGCCCCCTGCAAACAGCACCTTGTTCAGAGCAGGGGCTGGAGACTGGGCCTGGGGGAAAGGTCCCAACAGCACCAAGGCACTGCCCAGCCCCCTGCTCCTTGTGTGGGCATGGGAGCAGGGACAGGGATCCGGAATGGGACAGGGATCCTGAATGGGGACAGGGATCCTGAATGGGACAGGGATCCCGAATGGGACAGGGATCCTGAATGGGACAGGGATCCTGAACGGGACAGGGATCCTGAATGGGACAGGGATCCAGAATGGGACAGGGATCCTGAATGGGACAGGGATCCCGAATGGGACAGGGATCCTGAGTGGAGACAGGGATCCTGAGTGGAGACAGGGATCCTGTATGGGGACAGGGATCCAGAATGGGACAGGGATCCAGAATGGGACAGGGATCCTGAATGGGACAGGGATCCAGAATGGGACAGGGATCCTGAATGGGGACAGGGATCCAGAATGGGATATGGATCCTGAGTGGAGACAGGGATCCTGAATGGAGACAGGGATCCTGTATGGGGACAGGGATCCTGAATGGGGACAGGGATCCAGAATGGGGACAGGGATCCAGAATGGGGACAGGGATCCCAAATGGGGACAGGGATCCAGAATGGGGACAGGGATCCAGAATGGGGACAGGGATCCTGAGTGGAGACAGGGATCCTGAATGGAGACAGGGATCCTGTATGGGGACAGGGATCCTGAATGGGGACAGGGATCCCGAATGGGGACAGGGATCCCGAATGGGGACAGGGATCCAGAATGGGGACAGGGATCCCAAATGGGGACAGGGATCCCAAATGGGACAGGTCTTCCTGCTGGAACAGCGTGGATGAGGCTTTCCCCTCCCTCTTCCCAAGCTGTCCCATCCCACTCTCTGTCCCAGCTGAAACCACAGTGGTTTGTTTTCCAGTCTGACCTATTTGCAGTGGGGTTTGTGGTTTCAGCAAAAAGGGAAAAAAACAAACAAGTAAAATAAAAATAAAAACAGGCAGAGTACACGAGCTCTGTTTTCCCCCATTCCCCTCTCCTCCCTCCTCCTCTGGCTCCTCCACCCTCCCCTCTCCCGTCCCTGTTTTCCTTCCCATGCCAATAACTGCAAGGCTGTAATTTCACAGCCTCAGCGGCTTTCCCAGCGCTGGAGGAATGTGCCAGCTCATTCCTTAGGGAGCTGCCCAGCCCCACAGGCAGGAGGTGCTGGGCAGAGGGGCACTAGGGATGTCCCTGGAGGCTGCTTTCCCCCCTTTATCCTCTCCTTGAGACAGCCTCCTTATTGTGACCTCAAAACCTCAGCCTCCCCAGGTTTAAAATCCCCATTTAATTCCTGTGAAATAGTAACTGGGTTTCATCTCTTCCTCCTCCTCTGCCTGTGCTCCTCTGAATTTTGGATAAGAGAAAGGAGTCTCCTTTTGGCTGGGATGGGTCACACTGAATTCCACTGGCTGCAATGACAGCATTTCGTGGTCAGAACGTGTCAGGCTTGAGAACTGCCCAAAGAGCCCCATTGCTGCATTTACACCCCTTTTTACACTTCTGGAGCACTGGAGATGTGGGAGAGGAAAAAAAAGGCAGCCAAGCCAGCTGGGATCACAAAGCAAAGCCAGATTGTTACAAGGTTTTTTTCTAGGAAACGTTCATTTCAAGCCCTCTGTGCCTGTTGTCTTTTGTCATTAGATCCCTCCTATGATGCAGTCAGGAGAGCAGGATGGGGCAGTAATGGGAATTCTGGCCTCTCCAAAAGTAAGTTGTCCCAGTGGGAATCACAAACAGTGCAATGGAAGATTAAAATGAGACTTGGGCTCAGCTGGCCTGTGTTAGGAGTGTCAGAAGGGCAGAAGATTTGGGGTTAGATAAGAGGTAGAACTGGGGACAAATAAGAAGTAGAATGATGTTATGGATGGAGTAATACTTGTAGGGTTTGGTTAAGGGGCCAGAAGCAAATCCTCTGCACAGACACCCTGTTAATCACAGGCCTGTCCCACGCTGGGATGGTTTTAGGGACAAATTTGGAGAG
Source organism: Phylloscopus whistleri (assembly GCA_017589585.1). NCBI lineage: Eukaryota > Metazoa > Chordata > Aves > Passeriformes > Phylloscopidae > Phylloscopus > Phylloscopus whistleri. Next base: position 298,784 of record JADMLD010001095.1, read on the forward strand.
TTTGGGCACATTTCTGAGAGTTTCTGCCAACTTTCCAGAAAGGCAAAGCCCAGCAGCAGATGGGGCCCTCTGCTCAAGCCCTGCTCGCTCCCAGTTCTTGTTCTTACTGGGTTTAGAGTGCCTTGGATTCCCAGCAGGGGGATGCCATCCCAGACCAATTCTCTGTCCTCTGAGCCACTGCTGGGGCTTCTCCCTGTGCACATCTGACCCTCAGCAAGGTACTCCTGGTGTAAATCCAGGTGGCAGCACCTGGCAGAGTCCCCTCCCTTTGCTCTGCATCTTCCTGAGCTGTGCCCACCACAAAGGTGAGAATTATTCTTTGAGTCACAGCTTTCTGTTGTGAGAAATGATACAAAGAGGAGGAGCAGATCTTCCTGTTGAAGGGATTTATACAAATTGCCATATTTTCAACTAAATGTTTGATACATCCCAATTTATTTTTTTTTGTCTAGAAAAAATATTGCATTTGCAAAAAGTGTGGGAAAAGCTTCAATGTGGAAGGAACTCAGAATTTATACATTTAATAATCCAATTTTTTGTTCACAACGTGGATGCAAACTAGAATGGAAGTTCAGTTGCAATAAAAGAAAATTCATGACGTATCTACATAATATTTTTCTTGTTTCACTGCCAATTTGTCAATTTATAAATATCTATATAATGCTTTCCTTATTGGTGTATTTTCATTTTATACTGAAAATTTAAATTTCTAGGGACATCTCTTCATTTTATAGTGTAATCCCCAAAATATCAGCTCTTAGTCTGAGCAAACCTTTCCCTTGCAGTTGCTGTGATTCCTGTGGGATGTATTTTGTACTTTGTTCTCTGTCCCTATAAACCCCTTCTCTCTTTCTAGGCCCTCCTGTCACAGGGACACAAAATGTGAATAAGACTACGGAGCAGCAGCGGCCCCAGCCAGGTGAGAGTGGATTCTGTGACCCTTGGAGTGGGAGCAGCCTGGGGGAATTCCTGTGTGCAGCAGCCCCAGGCAGGGGACAGGGACTGAGCTGTGCCAGCAGCTCTTCCCAGCGGGCTCCATGTGGCTGCTCTGCCCCTCCCCAGCCAAAGGAACATCCCTGTGCCAGGACCTGCAGTGTCTGATCCCCCTGGAGCATCCCAGCTTCTCCCTTCCCGCTGGAAGCAGCTCCAGCCATTCCAGCAGGGCTCCCAGAGCAGAGCAGAGGAGGGAAGCAGCCCCACTGGGCAGAGCAGAGCGTGTTCCCTGCTGCCTTCCCACCTTCCCTGCCCGCCACAGCTGCTTTCCATCCCCCTCCTCTGCTCTGGGGCTTGGTTCTCTTGGCACCGGTTCAATCCACGAGCAAACGCTGCAGATCCAGATCACCACAACCAGAGAGAGGCAGAGGAGAAGTGTAGAGATTAGGGCTGAGGAGGCCCCACAGAAAGGGAAGGAATTCATTCCTAATAAATGCTTTGTGGGGTTTTCAAGAACCACTCAGCCTTGGTGGAGCCAGCAACAAACTCCTGTTACTCTCATCTCTCTAATGCTGTGTTTGCTTCACGAAGAGAGACTTGGGTGAATATTTCCTGCCCTCCCAGAGCAGCAAGCTCAGCTGCTAACAAGTGAATCTGAAAATCTCATCTGCTCTGCTTTTTATTTAGCTCTTTTTTGTAAGGAGAAATACATTTGCTCCTGCTTTGTGGCTGTTCTCCTATCCCACAGATTTTTTCCACGTTCGATGTTTTCTGGTTGCCACACAATGCAGGGTATGTCCAGGGAGATCCCAGACTGCAAAAGCAGGCAGATCAGAGAGCAGTGCCAGAGACTGTGGCTGTGCCATTTTGGATTCCAGAAATACTTGGAGGTTGTTTGCTAAGAAAGAAAGAAAGAAGAAGCACTTCCAGGCCCTGGGAGAAGGGGCAGAAAGACTAAAGAAAGAAAATTAAAATTTGGGTTCTAGAACAAACATCATGACCTGGAGCTTCTTTTTGATGAAACATCCTTTAAATTTTGTTGGGTGATTTTTTTTTAAACTTTATTTTTTTTTTTAGATCCCTACCAGATCCTGGGGCCCACCAGCAGCCGTCTTGCCAATCCAGGTGAGTTCATTTTACATTTCAGGCCCCCCTTAGCAAAGAGGTGAGTTTTTCATTGGAGCTGCTGCTCCAGCCTGCACTGGGGGAGCAGCTGCTGTCCCTGCACCCTTGGGGGGACCTGTGAGAGCCACTGAACTTGGTAGCTGTGACCTCACAAGGGCTTTTGCCAAAATCCTTAAAGAAAAGTGAGGAAAGTGGTGCAACATCATCTCTGTCAGGACAAAATCACCATCCTGGATGTTCTGACCCAAACCCAGCATTCCCTAAGAAGAGTTTTATAGGGGTCTTAAGATTTGCAGTACAGATTAATTTTTCACTGCCTGCTGTGGGTTACAAGAAAAAAAGCATCAAATATCTCTGAAAGTCAGTGTGACTGTCCCTAGCACATCATCTTTAGTAAATAATCGCTGATTTTAGGAAATAAGCCTGGAGCAAATCCTGCTCGGACTAACCAAACTTGTACACATGGGATGCCTGTAAGGAAACATCTTCCTAAGGCTCTTAACTTACCCCTAACTACTTGTACAACTACACTGAGTAAAACCAGGAGTCATCTGGGGAACAAATCATCCTGTGTAACTCAGATCACGCACTGGAAAGAGAGCTGGAGGTATCCCAAACAATCTCCATGGCAAACAGTGAGCAGCGGAGGGGTGAGGTACACTGTGCTAACCAGTCAGTGAAAACCCTGCAGAGCCGTGTCCCCACTGAAAACCTTATTCATAAGAACAGCCCGAGGATTTTAAGGCCAAAGGCAACCATTATGAAATGTGATGTGACCTCAGGCCCAGGCCCAGAACAAAGGGCTGAGTAACTTGTTTGCTGGGAACAGTTTATCCACTCCTAGGGCCGCCTTTCCAAGGCCTGAAGGAGCAGTTCCCAGTGAGATCGAGATAGCCCTTCTGTTTCCTGCCTTTGTCTGTGCCCCGGAGCAGGAAGGCCCGAGTCATTTCCTTTCCCTTTGGCTCGTGTCTGCAGGGAGCGGGCAGATCCAGCTGTGGCAGTTCCTGCTGGAGCTGCTGTCGGACAGCTCCAACGCCAGCTGCATCACCTGGGAGGGCACCAACGGCGAGTTCAAGATGACGGACCCCGACGAGGTGGCGCGGCGCTGGGGCGAGAGGAAAAGCAAACCCAACATGAATTACGACAAGCTGAGCCGGGCGCTGCGATACTACTACGACAAGAACATTATGACCAAAGTGCATGGCAAGAGGTATGCCTACAAATTTGACTTTCACGGCATCGCCCAGGCCCTGCAGCCCCACCCCACCGAGTCCTCCATGTACAAGTACCCGTCGGATCTGTCCTACATGCCGTCCTACCATGCCCACCAGCAGAAGGTGAACTTTGTGCCCCCACACCCCTCCTCCATGCCTGTCACATCATCCAGCTTCTTTGGAGCGGCCTCCCCCTATTGGACCTCCCCTGCAGGAAGCATTTACCCCAACCCCAACGTGCCCCGCCACCCCAACGCCCACGTCACACCACACTTGGGCAGCTATTACTAAATGCTTTGATCTGCCAGTGGCCTTGAGCAGTCTGGACTTTTTCTTTACTCCTGGGATTTTTATGGTTTTTGGGGGGACCCTTAATGGATAATTGTGGCCTTTCTGGGGAAGAATTAAAACTGGATATTTGTTATACCTGGACCAAGCCTTTTACTTTTGTAACTTTGCCTCTTGTGTCTTAAACTGAGAGATGGAAGCTCCTGTGGGCCAGTACTCTGCATTTTCTTTGGTGTTTAATGCTTGTGTCCTCCATAGAAAGTGACAATGAAGATGGTTCACTGTTCCCTGGAATGATTATTAGCTTTTGGAGGAGGAATTTTTAAGGATTCAAAGGCTTTTGAGAAGGCATAGATCCAGTAGTGGGTCGTAGGAGAAGGTGACCACAATGGGGTTTTTCTCACTGGCCATTTGACCATTCAGTGGAGGACGTTGGGCTGCAGGGGACCACAACTGGAATCTTAGCTCTAAGGCAGAGGAGAATTTTCACCCAACTGGAAATTAAATATATATATATTCATATATATATATATGTACATGTATATTTTAAGAAGTAAAGGGCATTGAAGGAACTTTTCTAGAGTACAAGTTCATTCGTCTGCGCGTGAACTCAGAAAAGCAGCAGGAACCAGAACAAAGCGTAACACAAAGTCAAGCACAGACACTCCTTGGAAGCAGAAGTGAAGAGAATAAACGACAGCAGGTCCCTGGCTCTGCCCGAGCCGCGGGGCTCTGGAAGCACCGATTCGCGAACGCTGTGCGTTTGTCAGACCGTCAAACCAAGGGTCAACAAACCAGAAGGCAAATTACTGTATAAATTATGCAGAGTTATTTTTCCCTATATCTCGCAGTTTTAAAAGAAAGAGTAAATAAAACGAGTTGACCTCGGTCACAAATGCAGGTTTGTTTTTGTTTTTTTACTATCAGCTCGGTTGTTTTTGTTTATTTTTTTAATGTAATTTGTACATCTTTTCAATCTGTACATTTGGGCTGTAGCTTTGTACTTTTTGCTGAAAAAAAAAAAAAAATAAGACATGAGTAATGTATCTGTTGGAGATAGGCTTGGTCCTGCAATTGGAGCCATGACTGACCCCCAAAGTGGCCAGAAACCTTCCAGATTGCCTTGGGTTTGTCTAGAGGAGAGGATTTTCTGTATTAGACTGTTGTGGCTGTCTGCAAATTAACTCCACTTACTCCCATGTTTGCAGTGAGGCTGATTGAAAACAGGCCCAACATCTCAAGGCAACCATTGCAATATTCTGTGATCGCTTTTCACCCAAATCCTGAACTTTGGGAAGATCTTAACCACTTCATAGATAAAATGACGAAATGCTCCTCTTTTTGATGGCTTCTGCTGGGGGGTTCTGTGGAAATCTGACCCCTCCCAGAACTCTCAGCCATCCCCAGCTTTGCACGTGTGAATGTGACGCTGCACAAGCGGCGGTTTGGTGCCATAAACAGAGGGTAAACCACAAGCATTTGGGGTTTGGAACAGATGTCTGGGGGGTGAGATTTCCATGTACAACCCATTAGCTGACTTGTATTAAGTGGCAGCCAATTAACAGGATCACAACTATCTAGTCTAGACCAACCCCTGGGACTCTGTGGGGGTGGGATTTGGTCCATGTGCATCTGATTGCAGGAGGGGAGTCTGAAACCAGAGCTTTGGAGTCTGCTCAGAACGTTGAACACAAGCACTGATGCCATTATTTAACAAAGTGGGAAGAGAAGATCAAGCTAATACAGTTAGGTCTTAGTGCTTTCGGGGTGTTTTTAAGTAACATTTCTGCAATAATCGCAAAATTCCAGTATGAAGGAACTACCCATGGAAATGGGGCTTTTGCTACTATATATATGCAATGTACTTTTTGGATATTAAAATATATATATAATTTTGCGAGCTATCTTGGTGGTTTGTTTGTTTTTTTAAAATGTATTAAAGTTACAATGAAATAGCTGTATGGAGAAGATGATGTAAAAAAAAAAAAAAAGTGACAAAATAAATGGTGGTTTTCCTCTATAAGGCATCACATTGTCCCACTCTCTCCCTCCCCTCTCACACTTGCATGCACTTGAAATTAAATTTAGCTAAAAAGGGAAAGCAAGCAGCTCCACAGTAGTGGCAACCCATCCTTATCCCAGTAGTATTGACCATTCATTCCAGAAAATTGTTGCCAGAGTTGATCAGACTGGATTTGGTTGTTGAAAGCATTAAAACCCAGGCTTTTGTCCATGGAGAGACAGAGAAAGTGGAAGGGCAGCCAGAGCTCAGAAGCTGAAGTGTCGAGGTGGCTCTTGGGGTGCCCCAGGGCCCCCCAGGAATGTCAGTGTGTGCCCAGCCTGCTCCTGTTTCCCACCTATCCCCAAACCCCAGGGCGAGCCAGTGCTCCACAGCATTCCTGAGGTGGAGGCTGCAAAAACAAGCTCTGCCAAGGAATCTTCTGATTGTGGGTAAAGGTCAGGCTGAGGCACTTCCTGCAGTTTTGCACAGTGGTCCTGAGAGATATCTGGAGCTCCTGCAGACCTGATAAAGCCTTGGGAAGCCAGGGCTGCACAAGCACAGCACTTCCTTCCTGCACACAACCTTTTGTTGCTGAGCGCCAGGACAAAGCTTGATTGGCCCGGGAAAAGGGCCACTTCCAGCAGCCCAGAGCTGCTCCCTCTGTGGATTCCACCAGAGTTGCTCAATTTAGCCACAAGAGCGAGTGGTTTGTTGCTTATCTCCGTTGTTTTCCACTGCAGCACCAGTGAGATTAATTCTGGCTGTGCAGCATCAGTGGAAATATCAAGTATTTTATTTGAATACCGTGTCCTGCCCGCCTGCCAGTAATAGGAAAATCAGAAGTTGAGATTGCACAAAAGCATCTAAAGGCAGAATCTGAAGGTTATCAGAGTGCAAAGATGTCCCTGATAGCAAAATTTGGCCAGCAGGAACCTTGCAGGGGAGAAAAAAGACATTTGAAAATAACCAACAATTTATGAAGCATCTGATTCTGGCTGCCCAGTGTGTTAGAGGAGCCCTCCTGAGATGGGAGGTGATGGGCAGCATCCCAGCTCCAGTCTTCTCTGCCTCCTTTCATCCTTCCCTTCAGGGTACTTGCTGGCATTAATCCTTTCTAGCATTCACTGATATTAACTTCAGATATTAATTTTTTCTAGTATTTGCTAATATTTAGCTTCAGACAGATCTTGCCTTCCACTCCAGGCATTCCCACGGAATCCAGAGATCTTAGAGCAAGGAGATCTCTGCCTAGAGTTCCAGACAGCCTCACACTGCTGGGACACTTCCCAGGCACTTGTTAGAGCATTTCCATAAGATCTTAATAATTTACATTCCTCACGTAGAGAAAGAGTAACAAGATAGAGATTGGAGTAGGTAATTTGTACCCCTCAAAATCAGCCTGACTTTGCCACATTGGAAGCGCCAGGGGTGGGAACAGGGGGATCTCCCATCCCATCCCAAGTTTCTGGGGCACACTGGGACAAAGCAAATAAGGAATTTGACAGCTCTAATGCTACTTTCTGCTTTTCCCAGGAGACAAGGCAGATGGAATTCAAGTGTTTCAGGCTCAAATCAGAAAGTTTACCAGAGAGTTGGTTGGGATCTCATGGCTGTGAGCTGGGAGTCAACAGGGGCAGCAGAAAACATTCTCTACATCGACGTTCAGGACTCAGAGCTCCCCAGAAACCCAGCTCCTGTTGCAATCGGAGTGAATTCAGCTGCTGAATTCCAGGGATCCGGTATTTCCCCAGGATTCTGTTCCACCAGCCTCAAACCCTGAGTGGGATCTAGCTCAAGCATGCCAAACTGGAACTAACTCTACATTCCTCTATCTATAAATAGAGAGTGCACCCTGTACATTGAGTAGAATCAGCGATGGCTTTACAGGCTCAGAGCTCTGGATCTCTGTGCTGCTTTTCTCTGTTTGAGCTGGCCCTGCCCTCTGTGTGTATGAATTTCTCCAGACAGCAGGTTTAGAACCTGCTTTGAACCGGATTTTGAAGCAGGCTTTTTATCCCCATTGGAAGATGGAGCTCCTAGCTTAAGCACTTGCTAGATGCTCTAAACTAGGGGATAACAAATCCTTCCAGAGCCAAGTACCTGAGAACACTCCTGTCCAGAATTCCTGAGATCACGCCTGTCCAGAATCCCTGTATACCAGAACCCACCCCCTGTTCACACTGGTGCCTTCCTGCTTTATATACCTAGAAATTGTATTTTAGCCCTGAGGATGAACTTCCAAACAGCTGCAGAATTCTGACAGAGTACTGTGGCAAAGGAGAGGGATTTCCCTGTGCAAGACCTTCCCTTAGTAAAGACAAAGACAGATTTCTCATACTCATGCCCAGAAAGTGCACTCCAACCCAAAAGAGACATTAATTATGGGGGAAATCTGCCCTAACTTCTGTTGATGTAAATATTTAATGTGAGGCTGGACTTGCCCAGCAATGCTTCATCCACATCCATGGCAGTGAATGCCCAGGCCTGAAGCTTTGTGCTCAAAGGGAGGACGAACCAAGCTACGGTTTCCCACCTCTGTGTCACAAGGAAAGAGCCATCAGTCTGGAAATGCTGGATGAAAGCAGACAGCTTTACTTCATTATCCTATTACAATAATAGAGTTTTTACAGGCTGCTTTGCTATGCTGATCCAGTATTTTTAATAACTTCTGTGAAATTAGTTGGTGAGACTTCAGCCTGCTGCCTACCAAAGTCTGTTCTCCCACATCAAACCGAGCATGGCTGCATTTGGTGTTAATTAGAGCTGCAGTCCAGGGGCACCTCAGGGGCTGGGGTTTATAAATTCACTTCAAAGACCTTATTTGTATATTTTTGCACAATACCCAGCATAACATACACATGACAATTTTCATCTGTGAAATCAGAACTCGCTGCAAATAAAGCTCAGACCTTTCTGTCGTTTCAGAAGAGAATTGGGAGACTTCTGATTAAGGTTGTGTGGAGAATGACAACACGTAATTTAGCCTGTGTGTTCTGATTTTTTCCACTGCAGAGGTAGAAATCCCTGCACATGAAGCTCAGATTCTTCTATTATATCAGAATAGAATTAGAGATCCTTGGCAAAAATCAGCTCTCCAGGCTCCAAGAGCAGCAAACAGAGCCTGATACCAAACCCACTGAATGTGAAGACCAAAGGCAGAGCAGTTGTGAGGCCGTGGCAGCAATAAGACCATCAACCCTGCACCCCAGAGTGGGGCAGCTGCCCCAAGGAACCCCAAGGATCTGCCCTGTGCACAGGGGATGGGCACAGCCGGGCTGGCAGCTGAGCAGCTCCCCCGAGCCAGATTAGTAACTGCAGCAGAAAGGCCTTTGGGCAGGGGAGGTTTCCCACGTGAAGGGTGAAGGGACCTTGCTGCTCCTAACCAGGGGCAGGCACAACAGGATTCTGTCCTGGAGTTCTTATTTGAAGTTGCAGTGGTGAAGGAGGGTGAGGAGCCTGGGGCTCTGGCAGTTTGGTGCGATTTCACCACCAGAGCTGGCTCCTTCCTTTCCAGGAACTGCTGCAAACTTGTTACTTGCTTTGGCTTCTCCCTGTTTCTGTCTCCCGGAGCTGTAAAGTGCTGGATGCACGTCCCCTCCCTGCCGCTGGAGCGCCGTGCTCAGGCCAGCGGAGCCTCCTCCCTGCAGCCGTGCCGGGCTGGGCAGGGACACCTCCAGCCTTTGGGAGCACAGGGGTGGCGTTCCCAATGCAGGGGCTGAAGGGGCTTGTGCTGGGAGTGGTGGCAGAGAGCACCTGTAGAAACCTGGACACCTTCCCTGGGCTTTCTGTCTCCCTCAGGACCCATGTATAATACATATGTATCTGTCTATCATCTATCTATCTATCTATCTATCTATCTATCTATCTATCTATCTATCTATCTACCTGTCCATCCATCTATCCATCCATCCATCCATCCATCCATCCATCCATCCATCCATCATCTACCACATATATTACGGATATACATCTATTACCTATACACTTGCCACACCCCTGGGAGCGTTCAAGGCCAGGCTAGATGGGGCTTGGAGCAATGTGGGATAGTGCCCATGGCAGGGGGTGGGATGGGATGAGCTTTAAGGTCCCTTCCAACCTAAACCATTCTGTGATTCCATATAAATTTATACATATTTCATAGAACAGTATATATACACGTACATATTTGATATAATCGTGTGTGTATGTATACATATATTTGGTATAATAGTGTACTGTAGTGTTAAGGTAAAAATTAAGAAGGGGGTTCAGCTTGGGGCAGATGTTTCTGTGGAGGATTTAAAACTTGTCTTGAGGCTCCATTTCTGGAGGCTCAAGGCTGCCAGGGAGCTGAGCAGCTCCCCAAAATCCCCAGCCAGCACATTCCAAGGTCTGAAGACCCAGGTGTACCAGCATCCCAACCTTGCTGTGGAAATTTGGGGAGCAGCACCCTGCTCCATGAGGGATAGATGGGAGCAGGGGGCCTGGCATGGGGGTGGAAGGAGATGAGCTTTAGGGTCCCTTCCAGCCCAAGCCATCCTGGGATTCTGGCTGGTTCCATGGCAGTGTTTGTGGAGCTCCAGGCACAGCAGCACGAAGGGATGTGATCTGGGCTTTCAGGACCATCCCAAGGGATGTGATGGCTCTGCAGGCTCTGCCACAGTGCCAGTGACTCCTTGGGGGGGTTGGCTCCCTGCTGCACCCAGAAGCACTTCCAAAGCACAGGGGAGCTTCACCTGAACAGGAACCCTGGGCACTGCTGCAACGCTAACACAGCGAGGACTTGACTCGGGGCCATCCCAAGGTGCTCTGTGGTAGAATTATGGAATCAATGAATTTGGAAAAGCCCTCTGAGGCCATGGGATCCAAGCATTAACCCAGCACCACTGTGCTGTGGGGTTTTAACAGCTGGGGAAGCTGAGGCACAAAGCAGGGAGCAGTGCCTGACGTTCCAGAGCAGAGTTCCCTATGGAATACGGGTCTCTCCAGACCCATCTTCGCCGTTCCTGATGCCCCCGCTCCGCTTTGGGTGCAGCAGCCGCCGATGTTTACAGCCCCCAGCCCTCCGCTCACACATCTCCTCCGAATTCACCACCGAGAATTCCCAACACTTCTGTGAAGGGACCAAATATATCCTGCTAGCACGGCCCGTGCCAAAACCGAGCCACTAAATGCATTGAACTTTGTGCAATAAAACGCGGAACAGTCCCAATAAATCCTTGCTTTGCTTTCCAAGGTTGCCGCGGTCGCCCTGCGGAGTCTGGCGCTGCTGAGCGGCTGATCCGCAGGTGAGCGGTGCCATCCTGTGGCAGAGGCACAGAAAACACCGCGGGGATCGCTGCACCCCTCGCATCCCCAACGGCCCCCGGCATCCCTGTGCCCCCCAGCACCCCTGTGCCCCCAGCATCCCCACCTGTCTCCCTGCTGGGCTGTCACAACGGATTAATGTGGTGATTTTGCACAGCTGGTTGGGATGTGGTTGCCCAGGGGAGGGAGGGCTTAATGCTTTCCGTGCTTAAATTTGGCCAGCAGCATAAAAAAAGGAGCCTCCAAGTGAGTCTGTCTCATCCCCAGCCTCCCCTCGCTCATCCACCTCCCCTGAGCAGGCAGAATTTATGTGCAGCAGTGAGTTTGTTCAAGTGCAAGTGTCCCCAGGCAGATGCTTCCACCACAGGAATGTCAGCTTGGCCTCAGGAATTATCTTTTGTGTATTCCAGCAGCCAGGGAGAGAGCTTCAGCCTTCCTCACCCTTGTTCCAGTGATGCTGTCAGGGGGTTAAATGTGATTTAGGGCCAGTGCTGGTGGTGGCAGAGGTTCCCTGAGCTGCAGCAGGGGAATTCACCAGAGGGTTTAGGAGCTTGCCCAGTTTCCCTCTCTGGTTCCCTTTGCTCACATTCCTGGCCTGGTGCTGTGTTTTCTCCCTGCTCCTGTGGGGAGTAGGAGCTGGGCCAGCACCACGATCATGGATCAAGGCAGGGGTGATTTTAGGGGGAAAAAATGAGGTGGAAATCCTGGCTGTTCCCAATGGAATTCCCAAGGGTATGAACACCTCAGTTTCCCTGGGGAGAGGGGAAGGGAGGGGACACCTCGGCTGCTGCCACTTGTGTCTCTGCTCACTGCTGACTCGTTTGTGGTGAGCAGCAGAGTTCCCAGGGAATTGTGTACAGGCAGGAACTATCCAGGCATTCACTGGCAGCCTGTGACCAGTGGTCTGCCCCAACCCAGCAGTGCAAGGCAGTGGGAGCAGCTGAACAATGTGCCAGGAGTTTTTGTTATTATTGCTGTTGTTATTATTATTTAGGGGTGTCTTTTCACCAGTTCCTCCAAGAGCATGTGTGCAGACAGACAGCAAAGCAGCACATGTCAGTTTACCAAAAGCAGTTATTTTAATTCATGGCCCTTTCTCCAGCAGTCAGCAGGATGCCTTATTCATTTGCCAGCAGGAGGGTAAATCTATTTCAAAATGATTGAAATATTATGCACAGCTTGAATGAATGTTTAAAATAAATACAGTAGAAGAAACATGTTGTTTGTGAAATGAGAAGATAAATTAAGTTTATTGCAGACACATTATTCCCAAGACTGGTTGCTTGGCTTTCCCAGTGGAATCCTTTAGGCCTTAATCCAGCATGAATGGTCTGATTTCCTCTCCTGAAGGGGCAGGACTTTCTCCTTAGACCTTTGCAGGGTACGGGCCAGGCTGTCAGCTCCGTGGTGTGTCCCAGGCTGTGGGAAGGCCAAAGGCAGGACGGGCACCCCGAGGGAGCAGCGGCCTGCAAGGCCTGAGCAGAGCTGGAGAGGCAAAGCCCTGTCAGGGTGAAGAACTCGGCCTTTGTCTTCCAGTATCAGCTCTGTGGTTCCCTCCAGCCACTTCTGCTCAGCAAGATTGTATTTATTTTCATCCTCTTAACTGAACTTTCTTTTAATGGCAGCAGGGGTGACAGCCCCCAAAATAGCTTTCCTCTGGAGGGTGTCCCGAGTGGCCTGTCCCCGATAACTCCTTCCCGGCCGGGCCTTTATCTGCTGGGTGACAAACAGCTCTCCCTGGACAGCCAGAGGAAATTCCACTCGTTGTTGTGCTGCTGGGCTCTGCCTCAGCTCTGTCTGCTGCTGCTGCAGGGCTGGCAGGGCTTCCTGGGGTGACAACCAGCAGGAGGCTCACTCCGGGATTCCCAGTCAGCTCCCAGTATGATCCCACTCTAAGGGAGCTTGATAGCTTAGCCATGGCCCTGACAGCTTTGGATCCATCCCCTCGAGTTTCCTCTGGTCCTGGATCCCTCCAGTAACATCAAAATACTCAAAAGAACACAGTAACCCTTCCCCTGGTGCAGCTTCCTTGTGTCGCAGGTTCCAAGGCAGCTGTGACTGTCAGGAGAGGGAACACCAGGCAACCACCCCTGCAGGGGCATCAGCTGTTTTCTCTTTGAGCTGTGGTAGCACTTCACACTTCTGGAAATGGAACCACACTTCCTTATGCTCATGGTGCAGAGACAGGGCAAAGGTTCCATCACTGGGTCAGGAAGAACGTTGAGGCTTAGGATTTTGAGGAGGCTTTCCAGGGACAGAAGTGCATTTTTTAGGGACCCTCTAAGCTTTGGAGGGTGTGCACCACCTCTTGACAGGCACTGCAGAGCATTTAATTATTCTTCCCACGAGCACTAACATCCCAAACCAGTACTTAAAGTAGGAATCTTCCCTGACTGTTCATTGCACAGCTGGGTTTGACCTTTCAAATGGATTTCCCTTGGACTTGCTATTTTTGTCCAGTGGGACACTTTTTCTGCTTCTATTAAAGGCATCTTGATGATCTCTTCTCCCAGGGGCAAGAGGTGTAGTCTGTAAGCCTTGGGCACTGACAGTGCCACTTTCTGAGGACATTGCACCCAGGGAACTGTACAGGAAGCCTTGGGAGGAAATGCAGCAGCAGCTCTGGAAGGATGGAGCAGCCTTTTGGTTCAGACCACTCTGGGACTCTGGACACATCATTTCACTTCCCTGCTCCCTCCGAGATTTCTGTGCATGGCCACTGATTTCTTGATGTTTGTTTTGGGGGATCAAAACTGCCCTTCCAAACTGATTATATGAGGAGCACTAAGGTGCTGTGGTGATTGGCACTGTAAAGTATTTTTCACACTGTTGGTTTGCAAGGTTGCAATCCAGCACAATTAAAATATCAGGCAGTATCTGTGAGTTACCTCAAAGGTCTCACTCCTGCTTCTCTATTCGCAGTTCTGGCCCTTTTGGTTCTGGCCTCTATTCACAGTGCAGCCACTTTTGGTACCTCTGATGTGTGATGAGAGCAGAACTTTGTGTGCTGACCTTTCCATCCAGAGGTGGAGAAGGGTGTGACAGTGGCGCACTGAGGAAACATTGACACAGCTTTTAAAGTGCTTTAGTGACATAATTGTTCATAACATGGCTCTCTGTACAATGTCAGTGTTTATGTCCCGTGTTACAGATGGCAAATCGGAGTCGCGGAGTAGAGTGATTTGTTCTGACCCAAGAAAGGAGTTCACACTACAGTGGGACTGGGACCTGAACACTTCTGGTTCCCAGAGTTTGATTTCCATATTCACACTGTGCTCATTTGCAGCACAACTTTCTCTTGTCATCATCTGACCTGCTGAATTCTCCCCTTCTTTTAAAACCACTTAGTCCAGCAGCTTTTAACACTATTTCCATTTTACCACAGCATTGAAAATTGATGAGCTGAGTTACATCACTGGGAAGAGTTCCCAAAAACTCTTTGGTCTGCCACTAGAACTCTCAGTAACAGGCTGAAGTGGGGAGGAAAAACCTCACTGAGAGGAAGTAGAAATTTACTAAAAAAGCATTGAAGCTTCTTGTTTCATTTATGTCAAAAATCATCCCCAAAAAATGTTCAGCACTACTCAGCTCCCACCGAGCAGCACTTGTTTCCTGTAGGGATGCACGTTTGGCTGTGGGGAGATGAACAGTTTGGAACCAAATCTGAAGCCAAATGTTGGTAGGAGGCTCCTGGGCTGTGTTTTTGTTTGAACAAGACCTTTGTGCTTCAAAGGGAAAGATAATCTCTGTTTGCATTGTGGATTTTTTGGAAGGATACATCCAGAGCAGGGAATTTCCTCTCTTCTCCCAGAGTGCTTTCTACCAGGTGTGAAGGAATCAATGTGTTCTCCATCTCCCCACCTTTCTGGAGAGTTGGCTTCAAATATTTCCCTATTCCCCATCCAGGCAGCTCCTGGGGCAGTGAAGTGCAGCTGAAGGCTGGGACAGTTGGGAATAAGCTGCAAAATTTCCTCTGTCCCAGCATGGGTCTCTGCTTCTCCTTGGTTTTTCAGTTTTCATTTCCATTTGGCTCTTTTCCCGTGAAAGGAGTCAAAGGCTTTCAGATGGGAGAAGTCACATTTTGGAGTTGGAGATGCAGCAGCTTGGCCCAAACTCTGTCTTCTCTATTTCCTAAGCTTGATCCATCCCTTACTGCTCTGTCCTGCATCTGTACCAGCCCCAAAGAGAGGGAAGGAATTATTCAGAACATTCAAAGGTGCTCAAGTTCCAGAGCCAGAGAGTCTGTTTTCATAGAGGACTTTGGCAACCAGAATTTTTTTTTTGATGTTTTGGCTCCTAAAGTCTCTTAGGTTTCTTTAACTTTGCCTTCTCTCTCACCTTTTCACATTCTCCTTCCAGCAGCTTTAAAGTCCTAAAGTTTCTTCCCATCTTTTCAGGCTTTTTAACACCTTTGCATGCCCCTGAAAACTTCAGTGAGTTGGACATTCCAACATAGCAGCTTCATTAAATGTCCCGTAGATATAAAAATATAAATTCTATTTAATATATATAGTATAGTTAAATAGTGATCACTGGTATGCTGCTCCTCTTTGATTGGAGGCTTTTGAGAAAACAAATGCTGGGTTAGAGCAAACCCAAACCTGTGTTTCTATTTTGTTTTGCTGAGTTATTTATTAATCCTCTCAAGATTTGATTCTCTAGGAAAACTCAGTCCCATGAATACCTGGCATTACATTTTTGTGTCGCTGGTTTCATTGACTTCAGACAAGACAAAGCCAGGATTGTCATAACCTTTCTTCTCTTTGGCTTTGGCTTCCTTCTCATTGTAGAGACAGAAGGCACAGTGGGGAGTCTCCACGGCCACTGTCTTGCTGAAGTTCTGGAAGTCCACTCTGTATTTCCCTTCTTTGGTCTTGGACACGATGGGAGCGAAACGGTACCCCCAGAGCACCTCCTCGGGGATGTAGGATGTCCTCACCTGGCAGGTGGCACTGGTGGCCTCCACAGTGCCATCCAAAAACACCACCAGCTCAAAGTCCTGCTGCAGGAGGGTTTCTGCTGCCATGTGAAAGAAGGGGCTGTTTGTGTCTATGATGTGGTAAATGGTGAGGGGTGAGATGAAGAAGAGATTCTCGTTGCCAGCGTCCACTACGAATTCGATGTTGACCTGGTCCAGGATGATGGTCTCCCCCTCGGGGGTGATGGTGGTCTTCAACAGCTTGCCGTAGATGTGGCTCCCGATCAGCAGGCTCTTGCGGAGGTTGGCCACGCGGATCAGGAGGCAGAGCTTCCCCCCACGCTTGCTGATGACAGCGTTCTTGCTGAACGTGATAGTCTTGGCTCGGTTTTTGGACCTGGAGATCTTGGCCAGGATGGCCCCACACATGAAGGAATTGATGATGACACCCAGGATGGACTGGAAGATGAGAAGGAAGATGGCAGTGGCACACTGCTCTGTGACACACCTGAAGCCATACCCAATGGTCACCTGGGTCTCCAGGGAGAAGAGGAAGGCTGAGGTGAGGCCGTTGATGTTCTCCACACAGGGGGTGTGGTTGATGGAGGGGTTGAACTCAGGCAGGTCTTTGTGGATGTAGGCCACGACGTACCAGAGCAGCCCGAACAGGAACCAGCTGCCCAGGAAGGCGGAGATGAAGATGGTCATCTTGTACCTCCACCTGAGGTCCAGGATGGTTGTCCATATGTCAATAAGGAAGACAAACCTGGACTGTTCCACGTTGCCAAACTCAATGTTGCACCTCCCATCCTTGGAGACGAGCCTGGCCCGGCGCCGGCTGCGCTCCCGGAGGTGGCTGGTGAAGCGTTCCCGGAGGTAGCTGAACATCCCCGCTGCTGACAGGGCTCTGCAGGGCAAGACACAAAAACCAGTGGGGTTTAATCTCTACCTGCAGGCCAGGGGGAAACTCTGACACAGGCTGAAGACTCTTGCTTAGGACAAAGTTATGTAATTTGCATCTTTTCCCACAGTTGGTGGGGAAGAGTTCCAGTAAACTGGTGAGGAAACTCAGAGTTCCTTGCCTAAGGAGCATTCCAGCAAAAAACGATCATTTAGGCTTGCTCAATAAACTCTGAGTCAGTCAAGTTAATATTGTCCTGTGCTCAGTGGTGTAAGTGAAGCCTGGAGCAGCAATAACTCCATCATGGGCATGTGTGGGGAAAACTGCTGAGTTTGGAGACCTTTCTGCCTTTTAGGAGATGAATCCTGGCCTGTTGATGCAGTTTTGTGTGTATCTCGACATTACAGGACCCTGGATGAAATGTGGATGGCAAATTTAGGGACAAGGGGGAGCAGATGCAGAAGGCACAATGAAGCCAGATACGCAGTTATTTTTAGTGTGGTTAGAGACGGGGTTTGGAGGTGTGAAATTTAGACCCTGGAGTCACACAAGCATCTCAAATAGGATTATTAAGTGAGAACAAAAGAAAATATTAAGCTCCAGCGAGAGAATTTGGGTGTTTGCTCACCACAAAGGTGATGCTGAGACTAAGAATGGATTTCTGACCCTGATCCTTTAAACGAAAGTGTAGCTCTGTCTCCCTCTTATTTTGTCATAAAGGACAATAGGACCATGCTAACAAGAGGCCCAGGGAATAAGAGTCATTGATGGAGAAAATGCTACAGATGTGTTCAGACTGGAATTTGGATCAACCTAAATCTGAAAAATTCCGTCTTGGAATTACTCAGACGCACAGGTTTGGGAAGAGGCTGATGCACTGCAGAGTCAGACACTGCCTGGGATGTTCATGGACCATCCTAGGGTCTGATCTTCACCCAAAACTTAAGAGTTCTTAAAAATAATTGATTTCTGAGTTTATCACCCTTGAAGCATAAAGTGTGTTTGGCTGCCAGAGTGCACAGTGAGCCCACCCTGGACCCATGTGTGCCTTTTTATTTAGCTTTTGTTGAATAAAATCTTTCTCGAGTGGCTGAATGAGCTGTGTGCTACAATCACGTGTCCTGAGGCAAAATGTTGCATCTTCCAAACAAAGCAGTAACTTGAGGGGAAAATATTCTCAGTGCTGACTCACACAGGGGTGTTCTGAACCTGCTGGGTCTCTGAGGAGGAGAATCCTCAGCCACACAGGTTTGGGGTTCCTGCAGCTGCCGTGGGGATGTTTCGTTTGGGAAAAACTGTGGGTGCACCTGGAATCAGATGTTGAGGGCTTTGTGTTTCTATTGTTACTCTACCTTCCCAATAGGAAGAGACAGTAAAACAAGCCTTAGGAATGACTTTTTTAGAGCAAGCTAAAGATGCTACACCCTTATCTCAAACCCTGCCTCCTATCACCAGCCCACCCAGGCTTCCTTTTGGTCAGCAGCAAAATGCTTGGGCTCCAATTTGTGGCGAGTGGACTGCCCAAATTTTGCTTGATTTCATGTATGTAAGTATTTGTGGCAAGAGCTGTTTACCTCTCCTAAGCTCTAATTTCATATATCCAAAATGAGGATAATCCCAAGTGAGCCATTAGGCACTGGTGGAAGTTTATTGTGAAATTTGTCTCATTTAACTGTAGCCATTTAAACACTGATAAATATGTGCGCCAGTTGTACAGCTGACACAGGAGAGGACCAAGGGCCACCTCTGAGAGTCCCCTTGCAACCACAACAGCCTTATGAAGTCAAGAATTGTTGTTTGGCAATGTCCCTTTACCCTGTCACATTAACTTAGAGAAGCTGCCTGATGTCTCAGCTGGCTAAACCTCCCATCAGACCCAGTTCCAGGCACCAGAAAACACCTTCACATGTGTCAATCAGTAGCAAGGAGAAAATACTAAATTATCAAGGATAGAGTCTAAGTACAAATTAATTGCATTTTGTAAACCCAGAAGTAATTCTATTATTTAATGTCCTTGTTAGTATCAGCAGCACTAAGAATAAACTTATTTCTATGTCTCTTACAGCTGCCTTCTTTCTGCACTTGGACTGAATCACCTTCCTCCTCTGCTCAATAAAAGAAAAAAATGAAGGTCACTTTGTACCTTTTCAGCCTTTTGCTGATGAATTTATTGGTTGCAAATGGAGCTGACAGAAGTTAAACTTTAAGCCTGTATTCGAGGAAAGGGGAATGAGGTCACACGTTCCTGAACAATTCTCAAGTTTTATTTTCCTGATGCACTTTTAATATGTCCGTGCTAATGCACAGTTTGAGCAGAAATAAAATATTCCTGTGTAACACACTATTCCAAGAAATTTTCCAAGGTTTAGACTTACTGTGCAAAAGCACCCAACTTCAGCTGGCTCTTGTGTTCATTTGTCCTTTTCTGTAGGAATGTGAACATTGGCTTTACCAGGGTGAAATTTTGGGATGCCTCACCTCGTACATTGTGAGCTGCACATGCACTCCTTAGGCACAGAGGGGCTTCTAACCTCAGGGAACAGGTGTGAAGGGGGGAAATCTGCAGGGATTCTGGTTTCTGATCTGCCCATGTCCTCACAGCAGGGCTCATGACAAATTACTATCACAGTTCTGATCCAGCCTCCACTGGAAACCTCCTGGAATCAGAGTGAGGATCTGGACATGCAATTGAACAGATAACAACCACAGAAGAGCTGAGAACAAGATGCTCAGCCTGGATCCTTGAAAACAGGTCCCCAGCTCCACCATTCTTCTCCTGCCTCTTTAAATCATCTACGGTCCCTTCTGAGGCTCCTTTACAAGCCCTGCTTAAGCTGCCCCCAAGCAGATCAAAGAGGCAGAAGAATTACACCTCTCCTCAGGCAGGATGACAAAGGAATTCTCCTTTCAACAAATCCCTTGCCCCCACACACAGCTGAAGTGTGTTGATTTGCTTCAGCAGGAGAAAAATTCCCTCCTGGATAAGCATGCTGTGAGTATATCACCGACTGTCTGGAGAAGATTATATAAAGCAAGTTATATAATACAGCAATTAAAGGCCTTTTAATTCAAATCAGCAAAGGTGGCCGACTACATCCTAGCTAATGTTTACCAGGATATGTTTCCTGTTGGGCCCAAATAACCAGGGCACTGCTGTCTGTCTGGAGTGTGAATTCTGTGTTGTGGGACTTGGGGAAGGTGCTGCTGTCCCCAGGCACAAAGTGTTTATAGAGGGTGCACTGCTCCAGCTCCTGCACAGGGGGACACTCACCAATAAAAACTCCATGAAAAAACATGACCTGTCAAGGTTAGCTCTGAAAACAAGGAGGTCCCACTTCCCTGGCCCAGTCTCGTATTTCCCAGTGATCACCAGGGGAAGCAGAGAATTTCATGTTTCCATTCTCAGCTTTCCAAGCACTCCAGCACTGCCTCCATCCCAAATATCTGAGAGCTGTTACCTGTATTTCTGCCTGTTCTCTGCAGCCCTGCAGGCTGATAATACCAATCCTTGCAGTTCCGAGCAGGTGGAGTTCCTCTGCTCCCTCAGGAATGTTATTGAGTGCTTCTCTGTGCTCTTACTTCCTTTCAGCTGGTCTGTTTTGAAAAATTTTGGATGTGGGGGATAACGACATTCAATTGCTCCTTGGGTGAATTTCAGGTCAGGGAATTGGCTTTAATCCTAGCCACATGCAGCTCTTGAGGAGATCAGAGAGGGAAGAAGGGAAAAGGTGTTGAATGTTTGATGGGGGCCTGTCAGGAACAAGGTTCCATCTCCTGCTCTTTCCCTGAAGTTCTGGTGTCTGTGGCTCCACACTCATTCCCTCCCTGGCAGCATTAGGGGGAGACAGAGCAGCTCCCTGAGTCCGCAGCCTGCCACAGAAATACATCTTTGTTAGGGATTCAGAGGAAGTTCTAAGCAGCTTAAGTAGAAGAAAGGGGATACAGAGTTAAAGGATTATTTTTTTTTTCAGTCCTGTTCAGTTCTTTGCAAAACTCAGATCTTCTTTCAGTCCTTTCTGTGTTTTTCTTTTTGTTGAACTTTCTCTGAACAAAGTATGTGAAATATCCAATTCCTAATACCTTATCAAATCCATTTTTATTAGAATAGCAAACTCTAACACTTACTCTCATGGTGTATTATCCACTGGCTGCTTCTCTACCGAGCCCTTTGGGGAGGAGAGCTCATTCACCCTTTGCCAGCTGCCCTGGGCAGAGCAGGAATGAGCAGGGATGGGATGGGATGGGATGGGATGGGATGGGATGGGATGGGATGGGATGGGATGGGATGGGATGGGATGGGATGGGATGGGATGGGATGGGATGGGATGGGATGGGATGGGATGAAGCAGAGTGGGCCTGTCGGGAGGGGATAGCAGTTGCACCGTTCTGTCTTGTTGCTTATATCAAAAAAAGAATCAAAGACTGTCACAGAGAGCTGAATCAGTTGGGAGTGGAAGAAAATATAAGGTCCCTAAAGCAGCCAGTGTGCCTTGGGGTCTGTCTGCACAGAACCTGATTTGAACCATCCTCTGATCATCCTCCTGAGGGACACATCTGCCAAGGGACCAGACCTGCTGGCACTTGCAAAGTTCCTTCTTGGCCCTGGCAATGCCACCATGGAATATTTATCCCTGGCAGCAGCTTGGAGTGCTGAGCACTGTGGCTGTGCCTCCAGAGTGCCGCCTGAAATGCCAGTTCCATGTGGGAAATGTGATCCTTCCATCCGGCTCAGTGCTAAGCTGGAGTCTTGTCACAGCTCCAGCCCAAGTGGCTGCATTTGCCTAAAGCCCAAGAGGAATTTCAAGTGGATCCCCCAAAGGATCTTATCCCCTGCCTTGCCCTCTCTCCTGCTGAACAGAATTACTGAGGTGCCCCAGCTGCCCTTTTCCATGCAGGAGAGGCAGAGCAATGCCTGCCTGCCTGCCTGGGGGTTGGGTATCAGTCCATAATATCCACTGGGAAAATGGAATTTCCTTGGGAGAGGTGTCTCCCACCCCAGATTTCTGTGGGAGCACCCAGTGAAGAAATCCCTGAAGTGCCAAACTGTCCCCCTTAGATGGGAGAAGGGGGAGGTTTCTCCCTTCTGTCTCAGACCTGCTTGAAGCAGGACGGGCCCAGCCCAGCCCAGCAGGGACATAACCAGGACAGGCACCATCCCCTCCCTTCCCCCCTCATGTCCTGGCTTTTAGGAACAGAACCTCTGACATCTGTGGGATGTAGAGACTCCAGAGGAGCAGTTGGTTGCTCAAGGGACTCAGTCACCTCAGAAGTGCTGCCCTGCCAGGGGGGCTCTGCCCCTCTGCCTTGCATGAGATCTTCTCCCTGTGCTTCTTACATGTTTTGTAGGTTTGGCACCTGAAGTGGTGCTGAGCAGCCCCAGTGTGACTTGGGTCACTTTTCAATCACATTTCTGTGATAATTTCACTAATTCCACCCAAGGAATGCTGTGCCCTGTACACATGGTTTGAAAGGAGGGGCTGCAGTTCCCCCCACAAAGCTGAGGGGAAGAAATAATTCCCTCATGGGAACGTAGGCCAGTGAATAAATGAAAGAACAGGCACTGCAGCACTGGGGACTCAAGCAAATCTTGTTTTCTGAAAGCTTAGGGGTATTTGGGGTCCTCAAAGGTTAAAATATTTATCTTAGACGTATAAATAAAGGATTTACAGCAATAAAGACATTACTGTCATTGTTAGCAATTAATAATACTGTAATTAGTGCTGCACATAAATTAATCCAGGGCTGCATTTGCTGGGGGAGAGTTAAAGGCTTCAGCTGACTGAGAGCAAAGGACACATCCCACACACAAAGACTGGGAAGGGTTTGGTAGAGGAACAGAAGCAGCATTTCCTCCTGTCCTGGCCCGTGGTGGCTCTGGGAATGTGGCACTTGGGAACACCTCTGGCTGCACAAAACCATCTGCCAGCATTCAGCAGCAAGCAGTGCACAGGCGCCAGAGAAAACGTCATTACTGGACATTTTTGTAGTGGCAGGTTAATTCCACAGCTGGACTGAACCTCCCACTGCAGCTTCTGCTGGGACAGAGAATTCCCAGGCCCCAGCTCAGGGTGCAGCCACGCTGGGATGTTGCCTCTGGACACAGAGAACTGGGAGCTGAGCTGTCTTCCCAGCAGGATTTCTTAACAGAACTAATTTCTATTCTCAGACAAATAGGTTTCCACTGAAAATATTCATGGTTTGGTAGGAAATTGCTGTCAAGGAGAGATGATTTCTCAAGCAAATTATATCTTCTGGGATTTTTAATTTGGCAAAAAAAAATCCCTGCAAATAATTCTCATTGTAGTAGAGTTGTGTGTGACATGATGTGGTTGCATGAGAAAAAAAAAATAGGGATTTAACTCACCCCCAGTGTTGTACTAGTTTTGTGTTCTGCTTTAAGAGAATTGATTTTGATGGGCTGAGAAGCCTTGAACATAAAGCCTTTTGCTTTCAGCTGAATTTCTTAATGGAGAAAGGCAGGATTTGTGTGGCTACTTCTGCTCTGAGTTGGCAGACAAAGGCACTGCCCCATGAATGTGTGAGAAGGGCAGATGGAAATGGGTTCCCACCTGGACATGTGGAATTGATCTGAATGCAGTGAACCCTCAGCAGTGAGGGCTGGAAGGCAAATGCTGCATAAACTCCCCTGAAAAGCCACAGGGAAAATGGGCAGAGTCATGTGAGCCAGTTCTGCACATTCCCCATTTTGGTGTCCTTTGCTGAGGCATTTAAGGGGTTGAATCATTAACTCCCATTTTGTTACTTCAGGCTGGCAATGTCAAGTGTCAGTCACCAGTTGCTGCAGGAGCCCAAAGGCAGCTGGTTCTGGGCTTGGGGACACAGCAGGGGACAGACTTTGCCAAGGCAAAGCCACCTGTGGGCACTGGCAGGCCTAACCCTGCTCTGCTGTCAGGATACCTCAGCACCCAGCACTGACTTGCCAGATACAAGCTCTGCTCCTGGACAGGCTTTCTTTCCAAAGTGCTGGTGAATTTAAGCTGATGTTGCTGTGGTACTGCCCCAGACAGGCCCCAGCTCTGGGGGTGGGGGCAGAGAACTCAGCACTGGGCAACTCAGTGGGTTAGGAAGGGGTTCTCCCTCAGGGCATTGCATTGCAGCTCCTCTGTCTGGGCTCTGCACAAGGACAAATGTTGTGTGCCAGAAACTCTCCCCACAGTAGTTCAGAGAGCAGCCAATTCCAGCTCTGGAGCAGAGACATGGTAAAGGGGACCTCAGAACTCACCCAAGAGCCTGGCTGGCCCTGCCATGGCCAAACTGCATCCTTGGGGGCAGGATTTGATCTGCTCTTGGGATACTCCCTGTGTGTGAGCCTGAGGAAGGTAAGGGAAAGGCAAATAAACCCCTACCCTGGGTGGGACTGCAGCAGGAAGAGTTGCTCTGTGTTTTTAGGATACGGAGTCCAAAAAGCTGCTGGTGCCCAGCTGGTGGTGCTGGTGTGAATGCCACCCTTGCAATCACTGCTCTGCTGTCATCTCTCCCCTGCTTACAGCACCAGGGAAACCCCCAGCCAGCCAGGGAATATTTTCATGGAATGTGAAGAGCACTGTCCTCACCTTAGGCTGTAATTCCAGCAGCCCAGCCTTTGGTGCTTATCAAGGTGACTTTGGTTTCTAAAGCAGCCAAACTGCCCCTGTGCTGTGCTGGTTTGGTGCCAATAACCCAAGCAGAGCAGAGAGGTCTGTCACACTGGTCTGGATAAGCCAGACTCAACCCCTGCTTTGCCAGGTTTCCATTGGGAGTGCCAGCCCCTGAGCACTTCCCAGTCAGACCAGCAGGACTGGAGAGGAAAGACTTGGAGATGAACACTAGGATGTGATAGGTGGTAGCTGCAGCCCCAGGCCCCTGAGATGGTTCATGTGAGTATTCACTGGCCTGGAAACAGCAGTTGTTGAGCTGGGGCCCTGACTCTGAGGGCTCAGATGTTTCCATCTCTAACTCCTGGTCCCTGTCTGCAAAGGAAGTAAGAATCATTTCTCTACTTTACATGCAACTGGGCAGCTATTTTAAGGCTGAGGCTGGCGTTTCACCAGGTGTTATTTTACTGCCCAGCACCCTCTGCCCTGCCCTGTTAGAGTACTACAGTTGCTTCAGTAGTAACTGCAGTGATCCTTGGGCACAGCTGTCAGGGATTCTGAGATCTTTCTGGAGCACTGGTGTGCTATAAATAGAATTCATTGCGATTTGTTTCCCACAGAAGGCAGTTCCTTCACATTTTATCCCTTTCTTCATGTAAACACAGAAGAAAGTGAGGAAGGCTTTCTCCCAAGATCAAAGTATGCGTGGAGCTCTTCCCTTGGATCATTTACATCACTGAACTGTGTGTGAAGCATTTTCCAGCTCTGCCTGCCTCACTTGCCTGGGATTAAAGGCTGCACTGCAGCCTGAGGTCTGTGCAGCTCACTGCTTAGCACCTCTCATTCCCTTCATTAACGAACAGCACTCTCATAGTAAATCCCACAAATACATACTTTACAGAGGGCTTTTCTACTCTTAGTTCTGCTACTGTTCTGTCTGTTCCTGGCTCTGCTGTTCCTTGGATTTGGCCTTGTTTTGCAATCAAAATTGTTTCCTGAATTTCTGTATGTAGGATCAGTTTCTCTTAGACAGGAATATTAACAGACCCTGTGCTCCATGATCATCTGTTCAGTTCCCCTGAACGTGTCCTGCCTCTCATTCAGGAGTTTCCCAGCAGATGTGGTGAAAGGAGCATCATCTCAGACTTGCTCTCCACTAACAGATGTTTTAGACTTCAGCTTCTGAACTCAGTTTTTACCTCAGAAGCATAAAGGCCCTCCCTGATATCTGCAGTCAAAGTCAGGTGGGCCACAGTGTCACCACAGGGAATGGGAGCATCTGGGGGGGAGAATGCAACCTCTCAATTCTCACTGCACATCCAGAAAGCAAAGAAGCCACTGGTGACCCCACAGAATTGCTGAGAAGGGAAAGGATTTGTTGCATTCCTGAGCAGATCCACTTTTCCTATGGCTAATACAGGTTTTCTGCCCTGTGAATTCCTTTAAGTGTCTGCCCATGTGACAAGCTGAGCTGACACTGAAGCACATCAGCCACTACCTGTTGATTTTCCCTGCTCCCCTGTTGCTCCCTGGCCCTGATGTGCAGCAGCTCCCTGGCAGGCTGGCACAGACTGATGCTCCACCTTGAGCCAGTCCAGGCTGCACAGTCAGAGGTCAGACACCAGTGGCTGGGAAGATTCCTGTCCATCACACATGCTCCAGACTGGGACTGATGGGTTTTGTCCTGCCCCTGGTTCCTGAGGCCTGATTCCCATGATTTTCAACATCTAGTCCCATGCCAATCTCACCTCAGCAATTTCCATCCCTCAACACCCCCTGGCTCCTGCCCCAAGGTGTGGATAACAGCCCTAATTCCAGGGGTGCACAGCACAGCCTGCAGCCCCTGCCACGGCCTTTAAACTCAGCCCAAGATTCAGGCTGTGAGAAGCCTGACTTCAGAACTTCCCAGCTGAACTCAGAGCTGGTAAAGGCATTTTGTGCTCTTTCGTACAGGGTCTGATAAAGCAGATTTTGTCCATCTGGATTAGAGTCTGCTTGTGCCCAGCAGATTGGTTAAAATGTTCCTGGGATTTATTACAATTTAATGCCATGGAAGCTAAACAAATTTCAGGAACAATTTTGAGGATCAGATCTCAGCAGGCAGCTATTTGCCTAATGTCCTACTTTTTTATACATCTCCCACAGAAAGAAAATAGCTTTTAGTTACACGGGAACCTGATTATTCCCTGGAATACTGGCACTGAAAATTGCCCCTTTTCAGGCCATCTCCTGCTGCCAGGGGCCTGCTCAGTGCCCTTGGAAGGTGCTGGGGAGAACGAGCTGCAGCTCTAAAGGCAGGAACAGTCTGCTTTGCCTGGGATATGCAATATTTCACCACCAAGGCTTTTTCTATCCCGATCCTACAGTTACTTCTGTGCTCCTAATTATTTCTATGAGTGTAATTGACTTGCAAGACATTCTTGGCTTGCAGAGTGCACGGAGTGAATTATTGACCCGTCACATGGGTCATTGATGTGAGGAGACGTCAGAACAAACTGGGTGCAAAGCAGCTACTTTGCATTCCTAATAGCAAATGTAAGCCATTAATAACTGTGCTGCCTGCTGCACTCAGAGCCTGCACAATTTGGGTTTGACATGCATATGGCTGAGTTCATCCTCAGTGTAATTTGAAATTCATTGGGCACGGACTTCATCTCCTTCTGCCGCTTGAAAATCTCTCCTGTGCCGAGATGTACTATGCTAATTCCAGAGTTTATGGCTGACTTGAGATGTTACATTTGAAAAATCAAATCCAATTAAATCAACTTATTACCAAGGTCAGAGACCAGCATTCAGTACATTCATTCCTTGCTATTTCACAGCAAGGAGTAAACTTAGGGAGCAGATTCTGTCTTAACCCAAAACCAAACTAATCTGTCCTAATCAAATGGCTTTTGGCTGCAGGACCTAGGAAGTGCAGCCAAGTGATAAAGCATTCCCCAGGGTCCAAATAGCTGAGCTGAATTCCCAACTTTTTTTTTTTTTTTAATGTGTGTGTGTGTACTATGGGACAAATATTCTCCTCTTTGTGCCTTTTTCCCCATCTGCTCATACGATGGAAGAGGAACGAGGGGGTTGGATGGATACATTCAATGACTGCAGTTTTGAGACCTCTGGGGTGTGGAGCTGTGGACTGGTAACAGCATCAGCTTGCTGTAGTCAGAGTTGGAATGGAGTACAGATTTTAGGAGAGTCTCAATAAGAGATTGCCCCATTGCAATATTGGCAGGCACTTGTTTATTATCTGTGAAGGGAAAAAAGTTCTGTGTGTATAATATCTCAATATTCTCAGCAAGGAGTGAAACAGAGGGAATATACAGTGGCTTTTGGAGGGGGACAAATATAAAGCTGATTTGCAGATCCTTTTGCAAATTAAAGTCTTAAGTTCAGATTTATGATGAGCTCCCACACTGTGCAAGGCTTTGTATTTAAATTACACCATCACCAAGTGCCCAGTGGTTCTTTCTGCCTCTTATTGTTCAGCACCTAATGCAGTTCCTGCAGGAGGTCCTTATGTTCCAGACTGAACCAGACAGAAAAGTGAGAGCAATGTTGACCTCTTGGACTTCCTTTATGTATATCCCACTGTTTCATTTCCAGGGAAAAACAGCTTAACCTGTCCAGGCATCTCACATCCTTCCCACTCATTTAGGAGCTTAAATTTTGATGGAATTTTCTATGCTGGTGATTCATTCCACCAACCTGAGGCAACTCCGGTGCCTCAGAATTCCTCTCAGTTCTCAGAAACTGGCATTTCAAAGTTAATTGCTTCAAACTTCCCTGGATCATCAGCTACACAAGCAGTTCTAGGACTCCTATTTTAAGTTTCTGCTTCTGTTAAGAAGTTGAACCTGGGACTAAATTAGTTGTTCTAAGTTTAAGAACAACTTAGTTGTTTTAAGTTGAACCTGGGACTAAATTACTTCCAAAACTGAAGCTCTGACCTCAGCCATTAACGAGCTTTTAAAAATCTTGTATCAGTTGTGCCACTTCATGTAGGATTCAATTATGCAGCAAACGTCAGGATGTTATTGGAGCTTTCCAGAGTTCTACTAAAGTGGTGTAAAACCCATGAAGGATTTACTCTCACCTCACTTCACCCTTTCAAATGTTTGAAGAGCCCAGGCAGCTCATTTCAGAGAGGCCCCAGAGCTGCAGTTTGTATTTGAGGGCTGAAGGAGCTGTTCTTCAGGGCATCTCCTCTCCCCCAGGATGGCAAGATCAGACACAGCCCCCAAATTTAAACAAAAAAGGGAAGTGAGATGGACTCCTCTCGACGTTAACAAACATCCACTCATCAAATGGATGGCCATTCAGGTCACAGCAGCTCTGCCCTGTGATGCACTTGTCACTTGTATCACTGCTTGGTTTTCCCTTTGGGATGGGCATTCCAAGGGCTTCAAGCAGTACCTGGCTGCTTGTTACCTTTCTGGGTTCCTCTGTGCACAGCTCTGCCCACAGCACAGAAAGTGGTTGGGAGAGTTTATTAAAGCCTGAGCCAAGTTAAATTCCCCTGCCTTTCTCATGGAATGCTGCAAAGGAAGCAGGTTCCCACATCCCAGCCCCGCTTTCCTCCTCACCAAAACCTGAGCTGTTTCAAACCACCACCCTGGTGAAAGCAAGAAGGGAACAAACCCTTACCTGAGTGAGGCTCAGCAGGGAGGCTGTGCCCGCATCGGCCCCGTGCTGCTCCCTGCTCCTGCTCTGGGGACAGGGCTCTGAAGATCTCTGGGGGCACCCAGAGCGCTGTAACTGAGCTCTAAAGCTCCTTTTCTCAGTGGGCAGGCTGAGCTGCAGTCCAGGCAGGGTGTGTGGTGCTGGTGCAGCTTTGGGACTGCGTGCCCAGGGAACACACAGCGGGCACTCCTGGGGCAGCCTGGCTGGGAAGGGGAAGTTCCATTCCCAAGTCAAACTGCCCTCATTCCTGCTGTAATCCAGAGATTTAGGGATGTGCCTTGGTCACAAGGGGGCTGAGGTGAGCTGCTGAATCCACAACAGCCCTCTGGACCTCTGAACTCCTCTGGGGAAGTGCCCTTCCCACCACCACCCCTGCAAGAACCCTGCAGTTCCCCAGGATGTGCTGCTCACCAGTGCAGGGGTGGGTCCACAGGACTTCTGCCAGAGGGGTGAATTCCCAGAGCTGCACTCTTACATTTCTCCTGTCAAGGACAAGCAACAAATCTGGATGGAGCTGGAACCCAGCAAGAATCTCATGGCAAGAAAATGAGGCATGAGAGTCTCTTTCCCCACCTCCCACCACCTTCACATCCAAACACAGGATCCAAATCCATGATTAAAGCTTAGTGCCCTTTGCCCTCATCCCTTCCCACTCCACACATCGCTCCCCTAAGCAGGGCTGTGTTTCCAAGTCTCCACACACTCTCCCCTCAATGTCTCCTTGCCAACTTTGGTTCTGTCTGGAATTAAGGACCTCCTGCAGGAGCTGTAGTAGATTGCAAGCAGTAAAAGAGCCACTGGACAATTGATTTAGATACTCAAAGAGTCCTAAAGTACTAGAGTTCCTTGCCCTCTGCATCCTCCTCCAGCTCCTCACTCATGTGCTCTATGCTGCCTTGGCCAGCTGCCCCAGACTCTGCCAGGCAAAGCCTGGTGGGATCCAGCAGCCCCAGCTGTGATCAGGAACACTGCCCTGTGCACGGAGAACACCTGGAACTGTGAGAGGCTCTTACACTGCACCTCTTTGGGCTTTTGGGACAGATTTTCACTTCAGAGTTTTTAGGGACAGGCAGCTCTCTGGTAAGCACCTATGGAAAAAGGCTGTGGAATAGGAAATACAGGCTGAATATGAACGGCCACTTGCTCCTTCATGATCATTCAAACCATTACCGGGTTATTTTTGTAATTCTACAAGGGAGGTTTTCCCCCTCTTGTGCACTGAAGTTGCATGATGCAGAAAATTGGTTTGTTTAAGCAAGAGCTCTTATGGTGTCTTTCATCAAATGTTCTCTGAGAACATTACTAATAATTCATTAAAGCAGCACTGTCAGCTGGAACACTTTTAATTACCATTTTCTGACAAGTCAACCCTTAAGTGGTATGCCCTGATTTTTAAATTTATTACTAACACATATGCAGATTTTTCTCTTTCCCTGCTGATGTTTATAGGGATTGAGAAAAGCAATGACTGTGAGATTAAGGAAGTGAACCACACACTACACGTTGTCATGCCCAAAATGGAAGAGAATTTAAGGGCAGTTACTTTTTTTTAACCTTAGAAGTTTTGAGAACCTGGAGCTCTGAGCATCTCCTGCAGCTGAGCTGGGGGAACTGCTGCTCTGAGCTGTTGGTTCTGGGGAACTGAAATACCTCCCAGTTCAGGTAGGGCTGTGGAAACGGTGAGCTGATGCTCATTAACTGTCCACTTACACACACTTAATTGGCCCTTCAGTTATTCTGAAGTTACTTAAGTCACTCTGAAGCCCAGGTGGCTGCTGCTAACACAGGGTTAAACAGCAGTGCTGGCAGTTCCCACACAAATCTAACATGCTCTGAGCTTGTACCAGCTTATCCCACCCCAGTTTTTCACAGAGCTGAGGTTTAAGGCCCTTCTAGCCCCATGTCCCTGGCAGAAATCCCCTCAGCATCCCTAGAGAGGAGCAATGCCTGAATTGCCATCACCTGCACTCTGTGGTGTCTGAGGTGACTCCAGAGATGCAGAGATTTTCTTGGCAGTGTTCTGCTCAGTAGCTGCTTAGTGGGAGCAAAAATGGAGGCAGAGAACTGGCAAAGGACTGCCCAAGGAGAGGTGAGCCAGTGACAAGGCAGACTGGAATTCACACATGCTATTCCACAAAATAAAAGGATTTTTTGGTTCCCCTGCTGCAGTCCTGACATGGCAAATCTGTGCAAGGAGACAGCAGGGACAGTCTCTGGGGAAATATGGTGGGGAAGCATAGAACATAGCCCCTTACCTTGTGTCTTACCCAGTGCAGGTGCCCGCAGAAGGGAGATGGGAGAGCAGCTGCCCGTGTCCCCCAGACCAGGGAACTTCCACAGAACTTGGATCCAGCAGCTCCTGCATCAAAGGAAGAGAGCCCAAGGCCCTCCTTGGCTTTTATGTGTGGCTGTGGCAGCTCAGACTGGCTGCCAGCTCATCTGTATGCAATGGCTCATTAATGCTGGGCCTCATCTGTACAGGGCATGTGGAAGGCAGGGGAATGGGCTGCAGGATGGGTGGAAAGTCAGCGGAAGAGTTGGGCTGCCAGAGTTAAAAAGTAATGCAGCATTACCTGGAGGAGCTGATGTTACTGCTGCTGCCACCAGCACCTGAGGCTCGTGTCCCACCCCACCAGCACAGGCACAGCACAAGTGCCTTGGCCACCTGTGAGCTTCAGGCCTTTCCTTTGTGTGGGGACAGGTTTGGGCAAGAACCAGGTGCCTCTTGATGCTCCCCATATGCAGCAGAACCTTCTGCAGCCTGATTTAACGGGGCTGTGCTCTGTGAGCTGGCTTTTTCCTTGCCCAAACTCCTGCTCTAACTTCCCCCCCAGATCCGAGCTGAACCCCTGAGTCCATCTGAGCTGTTTGCAGAGGAGGGGGATGCAGGAGTGACCCCACTGCTGTGGGGCTGCAGGAGTGACCTCACTGAGGCTGCTGTCTCT
This sequence comes from Phylloscopus whistleri, assembly GCA_017589585.1. Lineage (NCBI taxonomy): Eukaryota > Metazoa > Chordata > Aves > Passeriformes > Phylloscopidae > Phylloscopus > Phylloscopus whistleri. Next base: position 330,668 of record JADMLD010001095.1, read on the forward strand.
CTCTCTCTGCACTGCTGTCACCTTGGAGCTTAAAGAAATGTCCATCTTTTGTAGTTCTTAATCCTCTGCATCCTGAGGGACCGAGTGACCAAGGCCTTCCCACTCACAAGGGTGACCCCACTCACCTGCAGGCAAACAGAAACGAGGTGTCTGGTAAAGCCAGTTCTGCTTCCCCTCGTGCTCAGGAGGTGTCCCCTCCCCCTCAGGCAGGTGCCCAAAGCTGCACTGCTTTGTGGTGGTGCCCATCCCACTCCATTAGCAGAGGATGGCTGGGCCATGTTGTATCCCTGAGTTTTGGAGGCCCTACTGTAGATAAAGGAGTTCTTCCCTCAACAACCCTCAGCCTGGAAGCTGCTCTTGCCTTGGGGATGGAGCAACAAGCACCCAGTGCCTCTGGCCTCCACCAGGGACAGCTGGAAATGGGATCCTCCAGGGCTCGAGGAACTTGGGAACAGGGTTTGTATGTTCAAAAAAAGTTCTTTAACCCTTGGGCAGAGCCAGGCCTGCTCAGAGTTGAACCAGAGGAGCTTTGTGGCTCAGGGTGGCAGGGTTTGCCCTGCAGGGCTCCGAGGACAGAAGCACTGGAACAAGGAATTGACTCTGTTATTAGACACCCCTTTGTTTTAATAGCTCTGTAATTAATAACAAATTTGATCACACTCAGGCAGCCCTTTTCATCTGCAGAGCATGTCAATCCATCTGTTACACCTCCTGACATTCCTGGCAGGCAGGTGTGTTACACCAACACCTTTGGGCTTTTACAGCACCAGGAACTGAGGATGGAATTGCTCCAGACTCTTCACCAGGAGCTGATTGATGAGGTACACCCTGAAAGAACCTGGTTATTTTTATACCCTACTGACTCAGGATTCCCATCTTTTTCACCTATTGGCAGTTCATGATGGCACAAATTAATTTTCTTAACACACTGCAGATTGTTTAACACAATTTTCCAAAGCATCTGGCTGGTTCTCCTGTGCTGAAACTCAATGGGATTTTCCCCTCTAGCTTCAAAGAGCATAGCTGAGCCCTTAAAGGGATTTACTTCTGTTAAATATTATCCTCAAAACTGAGAAATTAAAAGCAAATGGGCTTTCTTCCTTTTTCCTCTAAGACATGTCAAAAGAATATTATAAAAAAAGAATAGCCTTCCCCAGCTTTCAGAGACTCCCCAAGTGAATTTCAATTGCAGGTTTTTAGGAAAGAGTGTAATTAACAACTTTATTCAGTCTGAAGCCAGAAAATGCATTCTATATTTAGCACGAAAAAAAGCAGAGCAGGAGGAGGGGAGTAAATGACCTAGATTTTCACAAGTGACAAATGACTCCAAGGTGCTTGGAGGCCCCTTGGATGGCAGGGATTCCCACAAAGTGCAGAAGGATTTCTCCTCCTTGTCTCTCATGTTGGGCATTCCAAACCATGCAAGGCACTCTCGGAAATCCAAGGGGTTGTGTTTGTGAAACTGTTTCTTTTATTCACCTCGGGTAATATTCCCAAAATTGCATCCATAACCAAGCAATTAAATCCCATTTTCAGCAGCGACCTTGGTGTGCTGGCAGCTCTCCTAATTTCCAACATTGCCCACTTTTCTGAGCTTCCCTTCATTATTTTCCTGGAAATGTGTGTGATGAGAGCATCTCCCACCAGAAAGAAATAGGGAAAACAAGGCATGACTGAGCTCCCATTTCCAGAATGTCCCTTGCTATATTTGAATTTTCTTGTCTTTCAGTGTTCTGCTTGCCACAATAAAAGCAACATTTTCTGTAAAAAGCAAGAGCCTGCTTGCCTACCGGCAGTTTTTCTGTCTAAATGCTGATAATCTCTGTTCTGTCAAAGGAAACATCCAATACTTTTATCTCTGGGAATGGTTATTTATGGAGAGGTCTCTCGAAGATGCAATCAAAGATATAGATGTTAAAAATAGGAGGCGAGTGAGTCCTGCAGGCGGTTGTTTATTCATTAACCTCGGTGCAGGAATCCTGGCAGCCTCCCAGTCCTTATTTACTGTGTGCTGAGCACGGGAGGGATCCGAGTTGCAGCGCAGTCCCGGGAGAGATGATTCCATCCTTCCGGGGATGAGCCACACGCTGCGCGAGTTCCAGCCGGCGGTGGAACAGCGAGAGCAGCAGTGACGGGGGGCTGAGCACTCACTCTGCCGTCTGAGCGCCTCTGAGTCACTCCCAAACTTCCTTCTCCGGGAATCGGCGCCCTCACAGCCCAGGGAGATGTGAGAGCGGGGTTTGGGCTCCTCTCGGCTTCCCCGCCAGCCTTCCCTAAATAAACCGAGCGGGCAGGCAGGCAAGCCTGCAGAGAGTGTAAATCTCTGAGTGCCTGCAGTGGAAGAACAGACTTACAGACGGAGTAAATTATACCCCTCATCCCTCCCAGCACCTTCAGGCCTTGCTAGTAACGAAAGGAAAGGGTTTGTAATCGCTCCAGCCTCCCATGTTCTAAGGCAGCAGGTTGGTGACGCCTTGTCCTCCTCTGCTCAGTCCAATGACAAAATTTAAATGCAGAGGCTGTTAAAATGCTGGTTTGTAGTGCTGGCAGTGCATGTGGTAACCCAGAAAGGCAGAGACCAGTGGGGTTTGACTCCTGGAGGTCAGAAACAGCAGCAGGGCCCTTGGGTTCTCTGCTGTCTTCTTTACAGGGCATTGAGGATGGGCTCAGAGAGAGGAAATCCCTCCTCCGACTCAACAGCATGCGAGCTGCCCTGGTGAGTTATGGAATCACAGAGTCATGGAATATCCTGAGCTAGGAGGGACCCACCAGGATCATCCAGTCCAGCTCCTGGCCCTGCACAGGACAACCCAACAATCCCACCCTGTGCCTGAGGATGTTGTCCAACCCCGTCCCTCCTCTGCCCCTCGTGAGGATGCTGAGGACCACCCTGAGGTGTCCCCTCAGCCTCCTCCTCTCGAGGCTGAACAAACCAAGTTGTTTTGTGTCTTTCTGACGTGTTCACACGCCTCATTTTTCTCTGGTTTTCAGAGAACTGATGACAAGAATTTAGCACTATCTTTAAGTTGTTACACTGGAGCAGCTCAGCTGCCATAAAAAAATTCCAAAACCAGGATCTGGAATGCCCCCAGGTCCCTGGCAAGGCCTGAGGGGACACCACCTCTGCTGGCCCTGCCACGTGGGGAAAGTGGGGCTTATGCAACTCTGCTGATGGAGGGAATTATCCCGGCTCCTGCTGCAAGGAGCAAAGCTCCTTACCTGTAACTCCTACTTGTAACTCAGCTGCTCAGCAGAGCAAGGAGTGCCAGGGAAGTCCTCACTTCCCCTGGAAATGTAGGGCACGGGTGCACTGCACAAAGGCTCCTGTCTCATCGTGGCTGGACTCAGCACGAGTCAGCACCGGGTATTGGGCTGTGGAGAGAGAATCCTCAGCGGGATCGGAGCAGGGATCAGGGATCGGAGCGGGGATCAGAGCAGGGATCAGGGATCGGAGCAGGGATCAGGGATTGGAGCAGGGATCGAAGCAGGGATCGGGGATCGGAGCAGGGATCAGAGCAGGGATCGGAGCAGGGATCGGAGCAGGGATCAGGGATCAGAGCAGGGATCAGAGCAGGGATCAGAGCAGGGAGCGGGGGCAGGGATCAGAGCAGGGATCGGAGCAGGGATCGGAGCGAGGATCAGGGATCAGAGCAGGGATCAGAGCAGGGATCAGAGCAGGGATCAGAGCAGGGATCAGGGATCAGAGCGGGGATCGGAGCAGGGATCAGAGCGGGGATCAGAGCAGGGATCAGGGATCAGAACAGGGATCGGAGCAGGGATCAGAGCAGGGATCAGGGATCACAGCAGGGATCACAGCAGGGATCAGTGCAGGGATCAGAGCAGGGATAGGAGCAGGGAGCGGGGGCAGGGGCTCACGGCACCTCAGGTGGAGGCTGTGCACTCCCCCCGCACAAACAGCAGGGTCACTTCCCTTTTCTAGTCACTGAATCCTCCTTTCAGAGAGTTAAGCTGAGCCTACAGAAGAAAAGATGAGGCTTGTACTGATAAAGAGCCATGTTCCTGCATTAGCAACCGTGTCCTTTTCACCTTCCCAGTGCTCCTAAGCAAAGGAATCCGTGGAAAAAATGAATGAGTGCTCTGAACAGTGGCACTGGCACCTTACTCAGAGGTATCTGAAATATCTTCTGCTTGAAGCTCAAAAACCAGAAGTTTGAAACCCTCTGTGTAGGAAAGTGGAGTCACTGAAGAACTGGTCAGCAGGTAACACCTGCTGAAGTTTTGTTTCCAGATTTTCAGCTGGGTTTGTCTGGTACCATCAGGTTTCTGCGGGACATTGGAGCTCTCACTCTTCTGGTGTGCATGATGGCAATAAAAGTGTTAATTAGCAGCTGCAACTCAGTGACAAAGTTAATTAATTGGGTAGAAGAAGGAGCACAGATGTCCCAGGTACACACAACCTACCAAGGTTTTTTCTGAGCAGCATTGAGCAAATACTCCGAAACCTTAAAATGAGCTCACACTTCATTTCATCCCCTGCATGTTTCCTCTCACATTGATTTCCAAATAAACACAGGAGCTCTAAAAAGGGTATTTGGGGAAGTTTAAGTTGTTCTCAAGGGCCTGAGATGTTTCTAAATTGCCATTTGTGAGGTACTGTCCCCACAGCAATCCCGGAGAGCCCCTGGGCTGTCAGATCCAGCTTTGCTGGGACCACAGAGGTGTCTCCACCCAGGTTTTCCTCTGGAGCATGTGACATCCTGCTTGCCTGAGGCAGCCTGGGAGCAGGATAAGGGGCAGGGTGGCACAGTCAGGCATGGGGACTGGCTCTTGTCTGCCAGAGGGAGAATATCCGAACAGGAAACCAGCAGATTAGGGTATATTTGGCTTACTTCAGTTATCTTCTAGGGGCTGTGTGCAACATCACCAGCAAAATTCAGTTGGGAATAGAATATGATCTCTGCTTCTGGAGAACAGGTTCTGGAGAACCAGATCCAGACTTCTGGTAAATCTGTTTTCTGTGCCTCAGTTTTTCCACCCCTTGTACTTCCCAGATGAAGAAAGGAAGAGAGTTCTGTGTAGCTACAACCCTGCCTCACTCTGCCCAGCAGCAGCAGCTCCTCGTACTGCTGTTCCCAAAGTCCCTTGACAATCCAATGGGTTGCTCTTGCTGCTCCTCATGAGTTGTCAGATGTTGGCATGCCTCTGGTTTCCTCTGCAGCAGGACCTGCTGATGGTGATCACTGTCCCCTTCAGGATGTGTCTCTCAGGTCACTCTAAGGTCAACGTCCAATTGACCATTTTAGCCTTCCCTTCCTTCCACCTTCGGGAATTCTTTCCATCTGTTCCCCAGACAGGCTGCCTGGCAGGCCTCAGCTGCATCTCACAGACTGTTAGACTCAGATTCTACTCGGGTTTGATTGTTATTGCTGCTTTTACTTTGGGCAGTGTCAGTGGGTGCTTTGGAAAGAAACAGTGCAGCACAATCCTCCTGCGGGGTAGAACATTCTGTTGTGCTTCACACCGAGTCTCCTTCTCAGCAGGTCCCCAAGGGCTCTATCAGCATTAGTAAATTAAATTCACCCTCTCCTTGGGAAGGCAGGTGAGGGGGAGAAAGAGGTAGGAATCAGTCACCATTCTGTTTTTCACAGAAGATAACCAAGGCAGAGACAGGCAAAGCAAGGCAGACAGCCTGGTTTGATATCCTGACCCACTGAAGTCAGGCACTGATCTCTCCTGGGAGCTGTGAAGAAAGTGAGAGCACATTGTGTGAAGGAATTACAGCCCTGCTGATTTTCCTCTGCAGATAATGGCTGGGATGGAGCCCAAGGTGATAGGCAGAGTGAGGAAGTGAGCAAGTTGTGTGGAATGATTGTTTATTTAGTCATCTCCCAAGAGGAGGAGTGAGGTCCCAGAGGCTGCAAAGACACACAGGCAGGGCAGTGAGGAATTCAGCACATCCCCTTCACATGTATTATGCTCTTTGTTCTGCTCTTTCTGTGGGCAAAGGGTTATCTGGTTGGTGTCTGAGGGTAGTTCACAGGCCTGTGGAGCCTGGCATCATGAGAATTAGGCAAAGCCTCCATAGGAAGAGCTGGATCCAGGAGCCAAGCCTGTACTTCTGAGCAGCTGCAGGAGTTTGTGCTCCATGAGGGCAGTGCCAGAGGGAACTGGAGCCCCTGAATTCCTGCCTCCCTCAGGAGCATCCCAGCCCTTTAGCCTGGGAACAGCAGAGCTGGGTGGCAGCTTTTGCCTTGTTCCTCAGGGCAGCAGAGTGGGCTGGCAGTGCAACACTGCTCCCAGAAAAGTTGCCATTCCTTTTGTGCATGGTTGCTGGTATCAGAAGAAAAAAGCATGGAGCATCCAGCAGGATTTTTTCCCCCAGCTGATGCCTGCAGACGCCTCAGTGCTCCCTTTGCAGGAGCACCTTTCCCAGAGAATTGTGCAAAAACCCAGGCCTTGCTTTGGAAGGGGTCAGCACCTGAGGAATAAAGGATGGCTGATTTCCACGTGAGTGAGCCCATCCAGGCAGCCACCACAGAGGGCATTGGCAGCAGGCAGGGAGCTGTTCCCACCCAAGGTAGGAGAAAGCAGCCTTAGGTATCAGCTCACCCTGCTCCTGTGCATCAGCAGTGGCAGGGGGCTGGAAAAGAAGGCTGTAGAAACCATGGGGGCAGAGACAAAGTGGCTCTTCCTAGTTCGGTTTGGGCTAAGTTGCTGTGGGTGCTACACAGCTTCCCTCAGGAGGCAGCTGGCTCCAGAGCCTCTTCCTTCCTGCTGGGATGGGAAGCAGGAATTCAGCCAACTCTGAGTCAGGTTGCCTCCTTCTCTCTCTCAACCTGATAAAAGGCTGGGTAGATGAGACACTCCTCTGCCCTTCCTCTTGCAATGTGTCCATCCCCTGAGGCCTCTCTGTGCCAAAGTTTCCCCTTTACAAAGTTTTTATTCCACAGAGACTCTTTCTGAACAGGAACTTCATTTATGCCCAAGCAGGCATCTCCAGCTCTGGTACCAAGGCTTTTGGGAGGTCTCCATCACTCACACTGAGGAGAAACTTGACTCTGCACAACGTTTTCTGTAGATGTGCCAAAACATGTTTGTTCTGCACAGTACTCTCTAAAGCTGTGAACTCTTATCTAGGCCTCATATACGGGCAGAGAATTTAAAACCAACGTGCCTTTGCCATCAAACTGTGGGCAAAGTCCTCATCTCAGTAACATGTCTGCTTTGTGCTGAGAATCATGGAATGGTTTGGGTTGGAAGGGACCTTAGAGATCATCTGGTTCCAACCCCTGCCATGGACAGGAGCACTTTCCACTAGAAAATTTATGCTTAAGAAGGAAAGCATAAATGTGGTTAAATAATGTCCTAGAGAAGTGTGGCTTTATCCCGAGACTGGGCAGGAGAGGAAAAACCAGTGCGGTGGCCCACTCCCCTCTGCTGGGCTGTGCAGGGACTGCTGGAGGAAACACTGGCTGGCTGTGGTGGCAAAACACCTGGGAAACATGAAATAAAGGTGGAGGGGAGCAGGGGGAAGGTTAAGCTTTGGGCAGGAAATATTTTCGCCATACAGGATACATGTCGTACCTGCCTGAGCCCTACAAAGATCCATCGTGCTCCTCAAAATAGGGCCAGTGCTGTCAATTTAAAAAAAAAACCAAAACAAAAAAACCAGTCAATCTTTTGCCAAAAACCCTTTTGCACAGCAAATGGTGGAATCAGAGAGGCTGAACTTTCCATGCAGTTGTGTTTGTCCTGCTGATGTTTTGAGGATGGGGTGGCCACATATGGGAGCCGAAACAAGGGTGGTGGTAGCACTCCCTGTCTGCTGCCTTTAGCAGTTTTATCCCAGATTTAACACAGCTCAGATGAGAGCAGCATCTGGTCCAGGCACCGCAGGGAATTTTCTTTGCCTTGGCTCAGAGTGCTGCATAAGCCTTGGATAAATCAGCCAAAGCAACAATCAGAGCCTTTCTGGCAACTCAGGGACTTTGCTGGGTGACAAGGTGTGTGCAGGCTATCAGCACAAATGAATCAATTCTCCACGAATGGGACAGTGCAAAATCCACAAGTTCCAGTGGTTTTGTCAGTGTGGAAACAGCACAGCCCGAGGCAATTTCCATGCTGAGCTGACATGACCCAGTGCTCCTCCATGGAAACATTCTGACATGGAAACGCCTGGGGGACTGCGAGGAGCCTCACCAGAACAAAGACCATGTCCATATGGCATCATATTTCCTGGGAAAAGCTTATTTTTATGCTTTTTGACATGTCTACAGTTCTGGTGTTATGCCTCATTTGCACTGGTACGTCCTGGGAAATCCAGTCAATAATTCCTCGTGTCTGCTCCTGCTCGGAGCAGAGGGACCCTGGAGTTGGCTGAGTTATGGCTGTGGTTGTGTTCCACGCTGAGAAGGTTTTATAAAACTGAGATTACACTGATCTCCTTCATCCTGGGCTCAGATACATCAAACAGAGGATGAAATTCATGACTAACCAGAAAGTAAAGTAAATTTCATCCATCTGGGTGAAGCATCTTTTCTGATACAATTTTAGCACTAAGCAGCAGTAAAATTTGGAGTTGGTGCGTGGAGCAGCACAGGAAGAAGCCCCAGGCAGATCCAGGCAGAAAAGAAAGTTCCACCGAGGGACTGTGGGGTGAACCCAACAGTTTTGCTGCAATTTTAGAGAGGTGTTGCTGCTCAGTGACAGCACGGGAGGGAGCCCTCCAGTGTCATTGAATCCTACATAATTGCAGGAGGACTGGAGGTTGCAGAGGACCCATTTTGCCTCCCAGCAGCACAGCCTCATTTCCAGGACTCCCTGAAAGGTCCTTGGCTCTGACCTGCATCAGGTTTCACACAGGGTCACAGCAAAACTCATCTGTTCACTCCTTTGAGGAAGGTCTGCCAATTAAGGGTTCCCCAAAAGTGCTGGGCACTGTCCAGGCTGCCCAGGGAATGGGCACAGCCCCGAGGCTGCCAGAGCTCCAGGAGCTTTGGACAGCGCTCCAGGGATGCTCAGGGTGGGATTGTTGGGGGGTCTGTGCAGGGCCAGGAGTGGAACTTTGTGGATCCTGGTGGTCCCTTCCAACTTGGGATATTCCATGGTTCTATGAAAAGCCATTCTGCAGCTGGAATTCCAGCAGGAACAGCCAGCTGTCCCACCTGGGGAGGGGCAGGGTCTGGCAGGCCTGAGCAGCAGTGCCTGCATCCCTCCTTTCTCCAGGGAATTCAGACGCCGCAGTGCAGCGCCCTTGTCTTGGGCACACGAGTGTGCTCCCAAGGGTGTCCTCGCTCCAGCCCAGCCTGGAGGACAGGAGGCTGTGTGTGGAGAGGGCTCCAGGCCCTGCTGTCACAGCCAGAGGCTCTGAGGCACCTGAGGCCCACAGCAAAGGCTCCATCCCCTCTGCCCTGTGGGAGTAACGAGGGACACGGAGCGTCCCAGCCCATGCAGAGCCAGAATTTGGGGAGGCAGGAGCAGGGGCACCCCAGAGCTTTGGCACATTTTGTCCTCAGTGCTTGAGCCAGTCACTGCTGCAGTTTTATATTTATGAACCCATGCTGGGGGATTGCTGGAGAGGTCTTTAATTTCCTCTGGTTTCACTGTGAACATGCCTCTCTCGGGACAGAGGGAACATTTTCGGTGTTATTGAATGTCATTCCTGTGCAAACTGAACAGAGGAAAAATATTCTGATAATAACTGGAATATATGGAGGGTGGTAGCTCCTGGCTGCTGCCTTTTTTTTTTTTTTTTTTTTTTTTTTCTCCCTCTGATGAGAGTTTCAAGGTCAGCTGGCTCCACAGACACAAATATGCCAGGAACAAAATGTGCAGATGCTCAGGAGTGTGGGACAGCCACGCTGGCACTGTAAACAGTTGGCTCGTGGCCAGCACTGCCTGCACCCAGCATGCAGGAGGGTTCAGGAAAAAGCACTTTATTACAGCCAGATTTGTCTTTTCTCTCAGCTGCACCATTAAACGTGAGTTATTTGTATTTTTGTGGGCAAACCTGGATTGAGCACAACCTCAACATTTTATTTGGAGGATCAGGAAGGGTTTTATTCAGAACCCAAAAGCAGTATCTGAGTGCCTAACAGCACTGAATGACTGGCTGGAACAAAAACAGGGAAAATAAAAGGTTTTTTTCTCCATTCTGCTGCTGATTTATTGTGTAAACATAGACAAATCTTTCACTGTAGCTCTTGCAGTTTCTTATACACCCTCTCTTTTCCCTCCTAGATATGTCTCCTTTTGTCAGTTACTTGTGTGAACTAAATATCAGCCAGTCAGGCAAAAGCTGGCAATATCTTCCTCCAGCAGTCTCAGGCAGACTTAAAATATTAATGCATTTTATAATGTACTTATTTTTTGTAACTGTCAGTCGTTGCTACCAAGACAGGGAATTCCTTATAAATATTGAATGCTGCTGCAAGGTCTGCAAATAGAATTCTAGAAATGGTTCTCTCGAGCTCACAAATGACTGAAAAACTGCTGAAAAATCTCACTAATTTTAGTAAACTGTGTGGAAATCCAAGTTGCATAACTGTTTCTGGGATTTTCTAATGAACAGCGATGGTTACAGTGATGGGGTTTGAATTCAAGCAGTGCATGTAGATTCCTCACTGGACACAAACACTTGGGGGACAAATGGAATGATTTGTTTCACTCTGTAAGACTCCCTTGAAGGTGTAGATGCATCTCAAAAATTGCCTTGAAGGTCTATTATGTGTAAAAGAATAAAACTTAATTGCAGAGGAGATCCAGTACCCAGCCCAAGGGCTGCAATTGTGATGAAGAAGAGAATTCCCTGTAGAGCATTTCCAGCCTGTGCAAGGGAAAGGGAATGCAGCCAGGAATGCTGTGCCCAGCAGCCACTCCTGTTGTGGCAGCAAGAATTCACATTTTGGTTCTGAGGCCCACCACCCTTCTCCCACATAAAGGATCCCAGAGCAAGGCTGAACTGGGAGCAAGGTGGGCTGAGACCAGCTGCAAGGACCAGTCTGCTTTTAGTTCCTGAGGGCGGGTTGCAAAGAGTATCAAAACATACCATTTACACAAATTGGTGTTGCAGGGCCTCCCACTGCTGCTTTTGCTCCATGGATTGTGCTTTCTGCTCAGTGACCACAGGATATGCTGGATGAGGCTGGTTATGGTGCCCTGATCCACGTCCAGGGGATCCTTGGTTCCCCTGATCCATGTCCAGGGGATCTTTAGTTCCCTTGCTCCGTGTCCAGGGCATGCTTGGTTCCCCTGATCTGTGTCCAGGGGATCCTTGGTTCCCCTGATCCCTCTCCAGGGGATCTTTGGTTCACAGGGGGACACAGTCCAGGCCTGGAAGGGAGCACACAGAGCTTTGGCTGAGCTCCTCCCAGTGCCCAAAGGCAATATTCAGTGTTTGACACTCTCATGCAGAGACATTCGTGGAGTTTCTCAGAACCAAATAAGCCCCCTGGAAGATTTCTCATAGGCAAATTAAGGAACTGCTGGCTCTAGGTCGTGTCTCTCTCCTGCCAGTGCTGGGAAAGCCACAGGCTGGATGTGAGATCGGTTTTCAATTAAGGGGTTAATTAGCGGCTGACTGGAGAACTAACTGCTCTGTACCTTCCAGGTGACACCCTGTATCCACCCATCCCATCCCGCTCTGCAAAGGGAAGGCTGCGTGTTTGAGGAGGGAATTCACGTACCAACATTCCCACCTGAAAGAAAGAGAGGCATTTGCTTTTGTCAGAAAGCTTTTCGAATTCTGATAGCCAAACAAGGAAATTGTCTTCCTAAATTCGCCATCATCAGGTGTGCCCTGACTGGTGTATTCTGTAGCTCCTGGCAGGGAGAAGCCAGGCTCTGAAATGGTGCGTTATTCACAGAGGAGGTGTCCCAGAGGAGATGGCACACGCGTCCCAGTCCGCACTGTGCCGCTCCCAGGGATTCCTCGCCCTACAGCTACCGTGGAAGTTCAGTCTCTGGGCGCCCTTCAGCCTTAGGTGCTGCTGCTGCTGCACCTGCAAAACAAGAGCTTAATTAGTGTTAATTACCACAGCAGTTCGCTCAGAACAGGACTAACCCACTCGCGGGCAATCCCGAAGTTAAAGGATCCAAGGGCTCGGGATGTGCCGGTGCGGGAACCGGCGGCCGGCCCAGCCCGGTGCAGCCGGGAGAGGAGCGCATCCTTCCCCGCGTCCGGATGGATCCTCATTATCACATCAAAGCGCATCCTGACTGACTCCTCCACAGCGCCTCGCGGAGCGGGGGAGTTTGCTGAGGAAAATTCCCCTCGCCTGCCTCTGTGCCTGCTTCCCAAGTTTCATTTTGATCTTGGGGGCTGGATAAGCCCCAAACACATAAAAGAAGTCGAGACAGAGTGGGTGACTGTCACGTCAGGATTCTCAGATGTTCAGGCGGGTACCAGGGAAGGCTGGAGGTGGATGAGCAATCCTAGGAGCTGTTTCCAGCACTGGCTCTTACAACTCTGTTTTCTTCTAGTGGGGTGGTCGGCTCACGGCTGACAAACGGGAAGAGACATCTCTCATTCCAGAGATCAAATTGCACAACAAATTAAAACGCTCCCTGGAGGCGCTGCTGCTCCCTCTCCTCTCAAAGCCAAAGCCTGCCCTGGCTGCAGAGCAGGTACCCCCTGTCACCGGGGCTCACTGTCCCTTTGGGTGACGAGTGTCAGGGCCAGTCTGGGCTCAGCAGGGGCGGTGGCTCGTTGATACCCCGTGAAACCTCGAGGAAATGCAGGTAACTCCCCACTGGGTCCCTGACAGATCACAAATGGGGCTGCCCTGCTGTGTTCTACAGCAACCTGCAAAAAATCCAAACTCTCCATTTTAGGCAAGCTTTTGATATAGGTAAGATCCTCAGAGAGCAATTTAGTCATACCAAAATGAGATTAGAGCTTGTTCTTCCACAGCTTGTGGTTCTGCTTGCAATTCCAGGAGCTGAGCACTCCACAGTTGCCATAAATCCCCCCCTGTACACAGCTCTGGATGTCCTTTGAACAGTACAGCTGTTAGAGCTTATGAGCACCTCCAGGAAAATCAAGATGTTGCACTGATGTGAAATCTGTACCTCCGTGCTCCTGGAATTGGATCATTCATCCTATTCCAGCACAGGGTTTAATTTGGCTGCCTCCTGCTCCTACCTGTCTCTCTGCATCAGCTGGAAAGGACGGAGCAGGGCTGTTCAGACTCAGACCAGCGCATCCTGAACGCCACTGCCAGAGGTGAATCCCATCCTGAACAGAAAATCAATCCCTCTGCATTTCCATGTTTCCATCCCAGCCCAAAAATATCCAAACTGTGCTGCCATTTGGTGTTAAATCAGCCCTTCTGCAGCCTGCTGATCCCTGCAGGTCTGGAACATATTTCAAACCTGTGAGGCCATTGACAACTTTTTCACCACCTCAGCAGGGGCACAGTGATGTCACTGGAGTTGGCTTGCAGCTGAAAAACTGCTCTTGGGTCTTGAACCAGTACAAATTGGGAGATGCTGGTTGAAATAATGCATGAAACAAAGCAGAGTTTGCAGTGCAGGGACAAGGAAGCAGAAGCAGGGACTCACATGGACCGGGGGAAGGTTCTTCCTGCCTGGTGATTAAAGAAATGCCCCTGAAAGGCCCTTAGTGCTCATTGAAGTTGTGCCTCTCAAGAGCCCAGCTTGGTGTGAGCTCGGCTGTGCTTGGTGAGGTGTTTGGTGCACCAGGCCCTGGCACAGGCACAGAAAGGGATTTGCAGCAAGTGCTGGATGGAGCCGGGGTCAGGAATTCTGCTTTGCTCTGAGCTGACACCTGGTCAGGGAGCGGGCACGGTGCTGTGTAATCCCAAAGGTGGGCAAGGGTCCAAATCATCCACCTGCTCATCAACAAACGTCATTAGGGGAGAAGCCTCTTTTCCCAGCTGGAGAATCCATGCAGGATGTTGGGGAAACTGGGATTTTCACTGAAGGGCTGTGAAAATCCAGACCCCCGTTAAAGCCCTGGAGTAACCCCGGCTGTGTCGTGGTTTTGGGGCTGGTTTGGAGGGATGGCCGTGGTGCCGGCAGATGGCAGTGCCTGTCAGAATTCCGCTGTCGGGAGATCAGAATTCCACTGTCGGGAGCCCCGGGAATCTGCCCAAGCCGGGAAAGGTGTCAGCGACATGCACGAGGCACGGAGCCACTCGTGCTCCGCTGCCACCAGAGCCGTGACAACCGTGACACCCACGGCACCCACCCACCACAGCAGGGACCCCCCCTGAGCCCACCCTGCTTCCCGGGACCCCATCCCTGCCTTCCCAGTGCGGGATAAGCCCGTGGGGTGTGGAAGGGAGGCTCCCTCAGCCTTGGCCATGACACACCAGCCTTGCAGAGACTCCGCTCCTCCAGGGCTGCTGGCCGGGCAGCACAAAGATTCCTTCTGCATTTCCTAGCACAAAAATTCATTCCAAATCTTATTAGCAGAGATGAGATGAAGGAAGAAGCAGAGCTGATGCCATTCTGAAGGTGGCACTGTCCTCAGTGCTGGGGAAGCAGCAGGGACCTGAAAGCCAACGCTGTGATTTAGGGGGGCTGACTCTCCCACTGGATGAATTTACTCTTTAGTGCCTTTTAAGTAAGTTTGAATGCTCATTAAAAATACCCAAACTGTGACTGTACTCCCCAAACAGCACTTTTATAAGGTTATCGTAGACATAGCCCTAAAAGGTAAAGGTAATTCTGCTGAAAAGACATTCCTGGCAGTTATGAGGCAGAAGGTCTGATGGAAGTTCACAGGATTTGATCAACAGTTCATTACCATGTCCTTTGCTTTCATTGCAGGTGGTTCTGCTGCTGATTGGAATTCAGTCCTGAGCTGTTGCAGCCTTGCCCTGAGCTGCTGCTGGGGAAACAGGAGCCAGGCTGGCTGGGCTGAGCTTGCTGCCCACACTGTGCTGGAGTGGCAAATACCAACTGGCACGTGGAAAAGCAAAATTGCATCTGCAAAACTGATTTTTGACAGCTGAAATCCTCAGCCTGGCTCCAGATTCCTGTCCCATCTGGACAGGACATCCAGAGCAGAGAACCAGAGCCAGAAGCAGAGCACTGATAAAGGAGTGTGTGCATAGAGATGGGCTTCTCCCACTCCCTGGGCAATATGGCTATTAGTAATATTCAAACCTGTTATGTGGTTATTTCCCTTTCTTCAGCATGCCTGTCTTTGATTTTCCCAGTCTAGTCTCCATAATAAGGTGTTATGTAGCCTAGATTTAAGCTGGTTAAGAATCAAGTTTTCTGGTCTACATGAAGTTCCATTAGCTCCTTTTTTCCCCTGTTCTCCCCCAAAAAAATATTGCAAATAATAAATTGCAAAATGTCTATATAGGAAAATAAAAATATCATTCCAATGCTGATGTATTTCATTAGTGATAGTGTAATTTTAAAAAAGAAAAATTGAAAATAATTCAAAGTGGAACAAAAAATAGCTTGCAGATTCCTGCAATACCTGCACATTCCTGCACAGTGCTTTGGTTTGGGTAAGTTCTCTTTCCCTGACCAGACAAATCTTCTGTGAAAGCTTTTCTGATGGGCTCTAATGTGTGTGCTCCTGGAACAGGGAATTAGGGAGGACAGGGGGACAGGATTGTGGGAACAGGGCAACAAAGCCTGGGGGTAACCTGCAGTCACCAGGCAGATCTGCCTGAGAGATGCAGCTGGCCTGACATTTGCTTTTCAGAAAAGGAAACATTTCACTAAGCTGGGGAGACAGTGTGGTATTATCAGTGACAAAGGCAGAAAAAAAAAGAAAAAGAAAAAAAGAAAAAAAAAAAAAGAAGAAGAAGAAAAAAGAGGAAGACAAAAAAATACGGCAAAGCACTGAAGCGCCTTGAGAGCACTCCCGGGGACTGGCTGAATCCAGGCAAACCCAACAACTCCGTCAGCAAACACCACGGTAGAGCCTGATGGGCGACAGGCAAAGGGAACGTGCCGGGGGAACCAGGCTCTCCCCCCTCTCCCCAGTTTCCCCACAGTCCCCGCTCCAGCCCGCGGAGTTTCCACGGCGCCGGTGACGATTCCACACGTGTGAAATGCGCGGCTTCCGCGCTCTTCCTTCCTCCCTCCCGGTTTTTAGGGACCGCTTTCTGTTTGTGTGGTTTTGACAGCCCACCCCGCCGAGGGATGCCAGCCCAGCGCTCCGGGAAAGGCGATCCCGGGAGGAGCAGGAAGCGCTGGGGGAGCCGCCCGGGAACCCCTCGCCGGCCGCCCCGGTGAGCTCGGAGGTCTTTCCCGAGCTCAGAGCTCCTGCCATCCCGAGCTCCCCAGGCAGGGATTCGCCTCTCCCCCTGCCCACCCTCTCTCCCGGCAGCGCCCAAACCCCTCCCTCGCCCCCCGCCCCTGCGCTCATTGAGAACAGATAAGGCGCCGTCACACGCAGCCTCCGCGCCCTCCCTCTGCCCCAGCCCTTCAAAAGCTCGGGACCACCACGGATCCCTTGGAACGGGAGAGAGCAGGAGCAGGGAAAGGCAGGCGAAGGAGAGGCAAGAGTGTCCCCGCGGCGGCGGAGGGTGAGGGCTTGGAGCAGAGCCGGGAGATCGGGGATACCCAGGGACAGGGGCGTGGGCACCCTCAGTGCCACATCGATGTTTGCTGCGAGCAGGCAGCGGGAAGGAGGCAGGAGGCAGCCCGGGGCTCCGAGGACGATCCCGGCTCCCTGGTGATGGCATGGACCGGCCGCTGCCCCCGCAGCCTCTGCCAGCCCCGCTCCTGCCCCCGGCCAGCTGCCCCCCGGAGCCCAGGCACTGATGCGGAGCCGCTCGTAGCAAGTAAGTCACCGATTCCTTTGTTATTCCAGGTCGCTCCCGATCTTCTCTGGCTGCAAAGGATCAGGAGTCCAGCAGGAGAAACGCGGAGCTGTTGGGCCAGCGGGCTGTCAGGTTCCTGTGCCCAGACCTGCCCGGGTATGAGCCGTGGACATGCTCCTGCCCAACTCACAGCTGCCACGGAACTCTTTGGGAGGCAGGGATTGGATGCTGATCTTGGGCAAAAGCACTGTCAGATCTAAAGTGTGATGCAGGAAAAGACATTAAAAAATAGGAACTGCTCAGATACAGGATTAGTGGAGATCACTGGAACGCAAAAGGCACCAGGAGACTGATCAGTGAGCAGCCCTGAATTGTGTGGAGCGACTCCATAATCCTTATCTGGAGTCCAAGATTAAATTCTGTCATAATTAGGATACTTGCCAGTCAGCTTGGAGTTACAGAGCCCTGGCAGTGCAATCTCCAGATGGGGAAGTTGCATATTCAGCCCTTGGAGAGGACAGGGAATGCAGTGCACTGGGAATCCCTCGGGGGTTATGGCTCCGGGAGGTAAAAGCATGACTGATATTTTTAATGTCCTGTTGCATCACTCAGAAAGGTGCCTGGGGTTCTCTTTGTGCCAGCACATGGTGGTTGGGAGCACCAGGTTAACTTTTACACAGCATCTTTCCCTTGGGTTTGAACAGGGAGTATCAGGAACCAGCCGAGACCTGGCAGGAACTGGCCCTGTCCCAGAAAACTTACCTCTGGCTTTTGGAGATTGTCATCAAGCAGCTCCTTCCTCCTGCACCCTTTTACTTTAAAGTGGACCTTGGATTTGTGGAAGAGGGGTCGGGGGGAAGCCATACTGGCTTTTCTCACTGGTTCTCTGTCCAGTCCAAGCAACCAGGATCTCCCCGAGAAGGTGGGGAGTGTGTGGGGCAGTGTTTGTGCTGGGGGGGTTATTTCACTTCTGGGATTCAGTTCTTTGCCTCACTATTCTTACCCAGTTGCAGGTAAAGGATCAGGATCATTTCTGATTCCCATGGCAGAATATTTTCTATCTCTGGAAAGTTCCAGCCCAATTATTTGCAAAACAAAACAAACAAACAAACAAACAAACAACCACCAAACAGAGCTTTGGAGTAATATCCCAAGGAATATCTTCAGACTCCACTATTTAAGTCACCCACTTTCTGGTGGGTCTGAGGTCAGGAGAGGTACTTGGACACTTGGGGTGAGCACTGGTCCTTGCCCAACAGCTTGGTCTGAGGTCAGTTTGTCCCACTGTGACTCCTGACCCTTTCTGCAGTGGGTTCAAGCACAGCTGACAGCCCTGGGGCAAAAAGAGCCTGTATTTGGTAAATCCATCTGTGAACTCTTTGGGTGCGAGGTACTGCAGAAGTATGAAGTGGTTCAACAGTTTTGTTGTATTTTTTTTAAAGCAGCTGCAGATCACAGAATGATTCTCTGTTGCTGTGGTGGTGAATTCCTAAACAATGGAGAATGGGAACATTGCTGCTCCTGGGGCAGGATTTCCTCCTAGGGCTGAGATTGTGCTTTCCCAAAATTCAGTGTTTGCTGTTCAGAGTAAGCAGCCAGGAGCAGGAGAAACAGGAGTGTCTGATCAGGACGAAGGTGTCCCTGTCTTTGCTCAGTTGTGTTGGTTGAAAGACAGTGGTCAGATTTTCAATGACACCATAAGGTGTCCCTAAAATAGAGTTGGGTGAGAGGCCAGGGACAGAGAGGCTGCAGAGTGCCTCAGGCACAGTCACTTCCTTGGAGGTGGAAGGATCAAATTGATTTATTGCCAGGCTTTATTTGTTGTTGGTAGAGAAAATATCATTTGACTGTTCCAAATCATGGAAAACACCTAAGAGCACAATATTGTGGTTGCATCCTTTGCACAGGGACTGGTCACGCTCAAGGTCTTTAATGCAATGAAGTACAAGAGAATTGCCTGGGAGTTCATGGATTAATTCCTCCCATCCTTCCTGTGCAGTGGAACTGTGTCCTAGGAGACATTCCCAGTTTTATGGAAACACCATATTCTCCAGTCCTTGTGCTCTAACAAGTTGCAAAAGCCTGAATGATGCCTTTCTAGCTTTCATCTTATTTTTCTGTTAAAAAAACCACACCCAGTCTCTCTCCTCATCGCAGTTTTGTTTCTCCACTCTTTTCTCTGTAGGTCTGGAGTCATTATATTTAATGCAGCTGTGAACTTGTGTCATGTGGGGGGGTTTTTATACTTCAATCCATAGCTGAGGGGAAAATGTATTTGAAACCTGTAGCTATTTGAGAGAGCAGAAACTGCCTTCATTGGCTTTGGAAATAATCTTGCTGGGTTATTCATCTGATGGATCAGGCTGTGGAGGCTTTGCAGAACGATCTTCAGACACACCTGAAGCAGACAGGGACTGCAGTCCCTGCTGCTGGAGTGGGGGAAGGAGGAGAGAGTTCTACAGTGATTCCAGGTGCTCATTTAGGATTTTGGAACAGCTAAATTTAATTCCTGCACTGCCACAGACTCCCAATTGAGTGTAGAAGAATGAAGTGTCTTCGTGAGTGACTCCCCCATCCTGAAATATGGGAAATAGAGCCCTTCCTTGGTCCAGGCATCTTGGAAAATGCATAAATAAAATTTTACAGCACACGATATCTGTGTTGAGTGCTGTGAAGCACTTGGATACTCTGGGAGTGGGAGAGCCACGTTCCTCCCTCACAAGTGACAATGGAAGGGCCCCAGGGTATCAGAGAAGGTAAAAGGAAAGTGCAAATGTCCATAAACCCCTCCTTGGGCTCAGATTGGCTCCCTGGCCAGAGAGATTCTCTTTGAAACGACTGAGCACCTTTTGCTGGGGTATTCTGAGCCAGGGGCACTCTGGGCACACAGGAGCTGTCACAGCTCAGCTCTGTGACAAGCACAAAGCCACCCTGGCCCTTCAGGTGAACCAGCAGCCACCCATCTTCATGACCTGGCAGCAAGGTGAGGTCTCCTCCAGCCCCAGAGGGATCTGCTGTCACATGCTGAGTGTCAGGAAAGTGGTGCTAAGGCTTCCCAAAAACTCACAGAGGAGACGAGAGGCACCTTCCCACCTCAGTGCTGAGTGAGGTGACACTGGGAGAGGCAATTGCTTGGGTCAGGGAGCTTTTGATCACGTTTGTTTGACAAGTGCCACAGGTCTCCCTTCTTGTGCAGTGTCTTTGAATCTTTTTCCCTGGGTTTCAGGAGCACAACTCTTCTGCAGCTTTCCCTCCACACGTGGATCCCCAAGCACTTCCCAAAGAGGCAGCCACCATAACCCCAAACCTCTATTTATATAAAGTCAGAAAGATGGAATATTCCACGATTTACCCCAAATCCACCTGCCTTTCCTCACCTTGCATGCACAGGTGTGAGTGGAAAGGCAGCCTGGTGGAGTTGACTGTTCAGACTCACTCACACACAGGCAGTGAACAACAGGATGGAGCAAAGGTGCCTTTCTCAGGGAAATCAAAGCTCCACCTCAGTCAGAGCCTATCTCAAGTAATTTTTCTTCAGATTGTCAAAGGCCATCTTCTGCTAAGATTTCTCCTTCCTCCATCTTCCCATGAGCACTCAGTGTTCAGCAGCCAACGCTTTTATTCTCTTCGGGTGCTGCTGCTTTAATTTCCTTTATTCCTGCACCTACTTCCCTGTGTTGCTCCTGTCTGACAATTAAGAATTTCCTTCCCTTGCAGCACTGTAACCTAAAGCAAAATTACGTGGCTCAGAGGAACCTGGGCACAGTAACCTGGTTTTATGTGGTGTGGGCCAACAGGCAGCAGAAGAACCAAGTCAGGTTTTCAGTAATCTCTGTTCAGTATTATTGCTTGCTTGTTAAGAAGTACAGGACTCATTGTTTGGGAAAAAAAAAAAAGACAGGGTTAAGTGGAAAAAAAATTTCTTCTGGGAAGGTGTGGGAGGTTTGCTAAAGAACAGTTGCTCAATTATTCTCCTAATGTGAGAAAACACAGGCATCTGGTTTAAAAGAAACAAAAAAAAGTCTGCTTTTACACAAACGTGATGACAAATGCACATCTTTAAACTCCACCTGCCTGCCAGTTTAGTCCTTTCCAGTATCAAATCCCAACCCCATGGAAATTTGTGTGCTTACTGCAGCCAGATCAGCAATTGTTCAAATGGAAAAAGCCCCCTGGTCGGCAGGGAAAGAAGTTTCTTCAAGTGTTTTATAGTTTTGCCTTCCTTGATGTCTCTGGCAAATTGCTGGACCTTCCAGGAGCACATCAGCTCTGTCAGGAGCGGTTGGAAGCTGCTCTGCCAAACACTATCTCCTGAAGAGTCTCACCTAACCCCAGCCTGACTCTTGTGCAGCAAATCCCAGCCCTTAAATGTCACCACCTGCCCGAGTGTGTCATCTGGGCAGAGCTGAACATCAGCAGGGCTGATAAAAACCTCTCTAAAAGGCTGATAATGCACTGACTCACAGCTCCTCATGCAGTAGCCTGTCCTAAAGGAAGGCAGCTTTGTACAGAAGTGACATTTTTATTATCCTGGCCTCGTTTAACCAAAGATGGTAAATGCCAAAGAGAACAGTGCCTGTGACTATAAGAGGCAATTTCACCTCATGGCTCTCTGTGCTGGAGGGAGCAGGGATTTACAGACAGGAACCAAAATCTCTGGGAGATGCATGGACATATTTACCATGATGTGGCAGAGATGTCTATGCCTGGCAGCAGTGGCTGTGCACTACAAGAGAAGAGTTAACCAGGTCCTTACACAGTTTCACTGCTCCTTTCAGAGCATCTTGTCATTTGGGCTGAAGTTCCCAAGGGCAATTAAAATCATAAAGGAATGACAGCAAATTTCCTAGAAGATTCTCATGCCTGGGATCCCACAGACCATTCACATCCATATCACAAATTTTACTGTTGAGGAATTAAGGCAGAAGGAAAAGCAGTGATTTGCTCAGAATTAGAAAACCCTGGAATCACTTGGAGCAGAAAGCTGGATGTGTGCAGCCATCCAAAGCTGTGCTCAAACTGCTAACCAGAAGCATTCCGTTTAAAGACTCTGAAGCCAAAATTCATATGCTTAAATATTTTCAATAACCACAGACTGAGGTTGTGCTCATACTACAATTGGAGAGTTCAAGATGAAATATTGGTAGGAATTGTAATGCCACTGAAGCTGTCAGTGAACGTCTTATCCAGCAGGAATTTCTCTGGTTTACGGGATCACTTGGAAGGTGTTCCTGAAGATCTGCAGAGATGCTTCAGCTGACCTCTTGCTGGAGATCAGTAGCACCACCAGAGATGTTGCCAGCCCTGTGAGTGTTTTAGTTAAAAATGTTCCCCTGTACATTCGTTAATGGACACTTCCTCAAACCTGCTCCACCAGAGTGATCTTTCCAGGGATTTAGGATTTTTGGTTGCTTTTCCTCTATTCTGTCCTTTGTAATAAGTTTTAAGATCCTTTTGGTCTCTTTGGTGTGCATCTAGAACACAAAGTCTTCCACTCTAGATTGAAGTCTGAAACTGGATTGTTCTCTCTCTCATGGTGCCAGTGAGAGCTTCAAATTTACTTTTATAACCAAATTATCTTTAAACTAGTCTTTTAAAATAGAAAGCATGCAACACTTGCCTGGTTTTACATTTAGATTGATGACAAGCTTTTTAGTCCAAATGGAGTAATTTCAGATTAATCAATCAATGCAAACATACATCGAGAATATTATTTGTAAGAAGGAAGCAAGGAGGTTCTTCCCTACCTGATTCCCAGTGGATTGGAGGCTTCTTTCCCTATTAAAGACGGGGGGAAAGTGTGTGATTGTGAAAAAAGTGTGCTGCCATGTGCTTTCGCATGTTGGGAAGTGAGAGTCAAGCTGTGCCCTTGTCAGTTTTCAGCATCTGAAAAGAGACTGTAAAGAGACAAACTTCCCAGTGCAGAGAGAGCCAGGCCAGTTCGTCTGGAGGTTCCCATTGCAGCAGGCACCCAAAAGCAGCTGAGGATGTGAGTGCACCTTGAGGCAGCTCTCAGGAGGGACAGAAGCAGAGGAGGAGTGACTCTTCCGCCAAAACGCTGTCTGCTTCCACTGGAGGAAGGGAACACACAGCACTGGGATTATCTACCCGGTGTCCCGGGCGGGTGGCAAACCCGATCCCCCGCGGATTTCCCATCCCAGCGCCACGAATCCCCGTTCCCCGGCCCCGGCCGTGGCCGCAGGGCTCAGCAGAGCCCGGCCCTGCCGAGCAGGCGGCTGTGGCAGCAGGAGCAGCGCCGGGCTCTGCCGGGCACAGATGGCTGGGCTCCCTGCGGAGCAGAGCCAGCGGGGCTGGTTCCAGCAACAGGCTCGGCTGCTTCGTTGGAGCAGTGGTTGATGGTGACTGAGACAAGGGCCACGAGGTATTCGCTGCCATTAACCAGACTTGGCTGGAGCCGAATGGAAGTGAAAATTTGTTGCTTCATTTATTCATCCTGCCTCTGCTTCCTTCCCGCCCACCCTTTGTGCTTTTTAATACCAAAAAGATGAAGCTACTTTGCTCAGTCTTAAAAATTGTCTCTCCCAAGATACTCTTAATTGTATCTCTACACCTTTTCTCATTCACAGGAGCATAAGAAGATTAAAGATAGAGGGAGCAGTAATAGATTTAGTTAGGTTTTAATAGGATTTGCAGAGGACAATGCAGGGAATGAACGCCATAGAAAATATTGCTGCTCTATCTTTGATATCCCTAAGGCTCCTTAGGTAGTCTTTGACAGGGATTTTGTCTGTGCCCTGCATCCAGAGTCAAGACTCTCATTTTTTAAAGGAGAATCTAATCATCTCGGTAAACAGGATGTTACATTTTAACTGGAAGAAAGCATTGCCCCCTTCATCTCGTGTTCTTTATTTCTATCCTGGTAAGCATAACTCTGAATGTCAATGGTGAGCTTCTTAATGGCTCTCTGATGCATTCCTAAAAGTGCCCAGAGATTTTGTCTAATGTCAGATGGAGCAAAGGGGTGAGCTTTGATAGATCTCATTAACAGCAGGCCTGGATTCATCACACCCTCACACTTGGGATTCAAGATGCTCAATTAAATGTTTATTTCACGTTTAAAGCCCAGGCTCACGAATACACTTCCAGAAGGTGATTCAGCACTCCTGAAATCTGAATTATCCCTAGAGATGCCTTTCTCTGCTGACTGCAAGGGAAGCCTTCATGCGTAATTTAGACTCATGTGTGATTTAGGTAGACAGTGGTATTCAGCATTTTCTCTTAATTTCTAAGTTCTCTCTTGATATGCACCCAAAACCTGAGGCATGAAAAAGCCCCTCCTGAAAAGATGTTGATGTATCTTTACTTTGTTCTGAATTGTGATCTCAAGCAAATTCAGTGTGTAAAAAAATCTAAGGACAAAAAGAAAACCCCCAAAATGTTTCAAGGTTTAACTGTTCCATGCTCTCACAGTGTGCTCATCACCCCAGTAGTGGCTGATGTTTGAAGGGCCTGTGTGTTATAAATCAGTCTTTAATTCCGGGTCACTGCAGGGCTGTGTTTAACAAGAGGCTGCTGTGGGAGAAGTGTGAACCCTCCAAAAACAACGTCCTAGAGAGTGAAAAAAATGGCTTTTGTCTCTCAGCCTTCTGCCTGAAACTGTCTTTCCTTGTTGTGCAGCCCAGCCATGGCTGGAGATTCCCGGATCTTCATGAACCAGGACATGGACATTGGGGTCACATCCCGGGAGCCCAAGAAGATCCCCAAGCAGGCTCGGGACGACGCCCCCATTGCCACGGACAGGACCCGGCTCATTTCTGCCGAGGGCAAGAAGCCACGGCAGCGGTACATGGAGAAGAGTGGCAAGTGCAACGTGCACCACGGGAACGTCCAGGAGACCTACCGGTACCTCAGCGACCTCTTCACCACCCTGGTGGATCTCAAGTGGCGCTTCAACCTGCTAGTCTTCACCATGGTCTACACCATCACCTGGCTGTTCTTTGGGTTCATCTGGTGGCTCATCGCCTACATCCGGGGAGACCTGGACCACCTGGAAGACGAGAACTGGATCCCCTGCGTTGAAAACCTCAGCGGGTTTGTGTCGGCGTTCCTGTTTTCCATCGAGACCGAGACGACCATCGGGTACGGCCACAGGGTCATCACAGAGAAGTGTCCCGAGGGCATCGTGCTGCTCCTGGTCCAGGCCATCCTGGGCTCCATTGTCAACGCCTTCATGGTGGGATGCATGTTCGTCAAGATCAGCCAACCAAAGAAGAGGGCGGAGACCCTCATGTTCTCCAACAACGCTGTCATTTCCATGAGGGATGAGAAGCTCTGCCTCATGTTTCGGGTTGGGGACCTCCGCAATTCCCACATTGTCGAGGCTTCCATTCGAGCCAAACTGATTAAGTCCAAACAGACCAAAGAAGGAGAGTTTATTCCCCTGAATCAAACAGACATCAACGTGGGATTTGACACCGGAGACGACAGGTTGTTCCTGGTGTCCCCTCTCATCATCTCACATGAGATCAATGAGAAAAGCCCCTTCTGGGAGATGTCCCGCACCCAGCTGGAGAAGGAGGAGTTTGAGATTGTGGTCATCCTGGAAGGAATGGTGGAAGCCACAGGTAAGGATCTGTCAGCAATTGGTCACTGTTTTGAGAAGGAAAGGGGCACAATGCATTGTTGCAGTTTGGCATTAGGATTTCACTGTCCATGTCACCTGGAATGGGAACACGGTGAGGTTTGTCCTTGGGTAGTGCCTGACTCAAGTGGAGTGTCTAAGGTAACCAGTAGTGAAAAGTGGGGCCTTTAGCTCATGCTGTAGTGTTTCACCCTCTTTTATAAGTCTGGGACTGAGGTGAAGGGGTTAGCCCTGAAGCTGCCCATAATCACTTAGAACTGATCCAGGGGAGAAAAAAAGCAATGGATTAAAGGATTTCTTGAAGTCTCTGGTGGTCCTTTTTCCTGTGATCAAAATTCATGGTGCAAATCTTTTCCTTTTTCTCCTCTGTATTAAGGATTGGCTGTAACTGTGCTATTTTAGGTACTGCTGTAGTGTTGATTTTAATGGGGACTATGAAGTGCCCAAGTCTCACTGTATCCCATAAAGCAGCACGTGCTGAGGCTGAATGACTTGCACGTGGTGCAGGACACACATTCCCAGAAGGAGCTCAAAGAGGAAAAATACAGAAACTGCTTTTGTGACTCTTGCAGCCCTGCAGCTGCTTAACAGCTCAGACAAAGCTGGGTAATGGGAGATTAGGAGATATCCTCAGCGCATTCCCAGTTTCCTCCTAGGGGTGTATTTGTGGCAGGCAATAAAAGAACTCCGTGTCCGTGTATAGTGAATCTGGCAAAGTGTCAAGCCTCAGCTTTCCACAGAGTGGGAAAGGCAGCTGAGGGGAGGGATGGACACAGAGGCTCCTTCCCACAGGTATCTCCCACAACAGCTCTGCCTGGGCATGCGGCTGCACCTGGCAGTCGTGGCACCACGAGTCATTTCCACTTGCGTGAATCCCTTTCTTCCAGGTTTGAGGAGGAGCTGGCAGCTCTTCCTGCTGCACTTGTGACACAGCGAGTGTGCCCAAGCCCCCGAGATGCTCAGGTTCCCTCCAGTTAGGGATTTCCAGCCTGGGGTGGGCAGAATGCCTTGATGGAATCAGGGGTCTGCAGGAGGGAAAGGGCTGCAGTCAGCTCTGAGGAGAGAACTGCTGGCTAAAGACAGACAAAGTCAGAGTTCCAAAAACGCTCTTATCAGTAGCTTTCCCATTTGGTGTTTCAGGATTTTAGTTATGAGCCCAGGGTTTTCCTGTGGGTGGTAGTTGGATTTTGTTTTCCATCTCAATGAGGTTCTCTGTGAGTCATTAGCAGGGGTTTCCAGCTTGTTACAAGTACTCAGTGGTGTCAGCACCCCCTCACACAGATTGTACCCCTTGCTGACTGTTGATGTTATCCCCTCCTGGAGATCTGCTCCTTAGTCTCCCAACAGCCAGAGGAGGAAAAAACTGTCAGATTCCTGCATCCCAAACCTTTCCTCCCAAAGGCAGCTGTCTAGAGAGGTAATTCAATGTCCCAGAGTCTCCCTTTAGGTGATCAGCAGTAGCTGACTTTCTCAAACAGAGCTGATGGGAGGTGATGGATAAATTACATTCCATTGGGGCTGGAATATGTGCTGCAGAAGTGGAATTCACCTGGCATTTCCAGGGAAATGTTCTTCCCCAGCAGAGCATTGTAGAGATGTGGCAAGGGAAGGGGTGGGTGGGAAAGACTATCAAATGCAAGGATTTGTAACAGTGACTTATTCTGCAGCCTAAACATTCATTAGAGGCTGGAGCCTCCTAATCTGAGCATGGAATGCAGCTCCTTGTTTGTCCAAAGCCTCTTTCCTCGTCACACAGTGACACTATAAATGCTTTGAACCCCTGCTGCTCTGCCTTCCTCGCAGGAAGGCTCAGCCTCTGCTGGGGATGTGTGAGAGGAAGTCATTATCAATAACAACCTCGGAATTAAAAGCATGGCAGAGGAATAATATTGCCTTACAAATGGGCTCCTCTCCCAGAGGGATTGCACAGGCCGGGCTGTAAGGATATTAAGGAGCATACATCTGTGGAAATGAATTATCCTGGGCTCAAGAGGCAGCCTGGGAAGTCCCACACTGGAGATGGAGGAGGCATTTTGCACTGAACTCGGAGCTGAGTGGACCTTGGATGATTCTAAGATCCCATGGGTCCTGAAGGCAGGGGGGTGGGATATTTTATCACAAGAAGAGTGGCTTGCAGAGACAGTGTTTGTGCTTTCCTGCTTCATCCTCACACTTGGGAACATTGATAAAGCAGTTTGGGGTTATTAATCCCTCCCTCCACACCTTAAAATCTGCTCCAAGCAAATTCTTTAGGTCCTTCCCAGTCCAGGCACTGCTCAAGCCCCATCTGCTCTCAGGAGTGGTGTGATACTTATTCCCAGCAGGACTTCTGTTAAATCCTGACACTGTCACAGCCTAGTGGGGTTCAGGGCAGTGTAAAACACAACAGAGTATTTGTTCCCTTAGCAAACCCTACAGAAAATTAGGTATCCCCTAGAGTTCAGGGGTACCACTGGTCAGAATATACAGCTCTGTTTTCCATAAGGTGTTTGGAAAGCAGGTCAGAATGGTATTGGCAACATATCAATGACTACAGAAATTTAAGCCTGACTTTAAGTGGGGATATTTTTTACTGATAAATAGGGGCAGTGATTTCATAGCTCTTTTCAGTAGATTTAACCAGGTGCACACATATTACAAATGTAACATATTGTCTCCTCTCAAACAAGCAGCTCTATTTACTGACATTTAAGTTTAATTCTGACCCAGTGCAAGGCAAAGATGGTAAATAGCTTCAAATGAAAAGTGGAGAGTAAATTCTGAGGACTTCACACCCTTCAAGTCATTGGGTTTTTTACAAAGTGAAATACTGTGGCTTAAAACAAAGATTTTGTGTTAAAATTGCCTTGGCTTTTCAAAGGCCTGGGTAACAGCACACTGAAGAACAGCAGCTCACCAGCCTGCCTAAAATGCAGTGGGTTTATCTGGCTGAAAAAGATAATAAACCTGGTGTTATTCCAGTGAGAGCTCTGGGGCACCCACTGCTGACCCACGGAGCCAGCTGTGCACAAAGCCAAGTGTAGCTTTTCCCATCGATATTTGGAGTGGGTGAGGCTCTGTGGCTCCAGGAGCAGAAGAAAAAGGTCAGAGGGAGAGTGAGTTTCTGGGCAGATCTCTTGTGGCCATTGCTGAGTGAAACAAGCACTGTGAAAACAAAATCAATGTTGCTAACAAGTGTTCTGACTCCCAGGGCCACTCCATGTCCCAGGGTGTCTCAGGGGTAGCAGCATCACTCCCAGCGCTCCTGATGAATTGGGCACAGAGATTACTTCAGGGAATTCATTATCTTTTCCTTATCAGAAAGGCACTCTTGTCAAAATCCCAAATCTGACCTGCAATAGAACGGAACAAAGCAAAGGTGGAAAATCTGTTTGCACAGTGAATACATTTTTGCTTTCGCTGCCTCTCTGCTTCCCAGAATCTCAGGGCCACCCTGGTTACAGGACAGCTCCTGGTTGGTGCTGGCCAAAGCTCCTGCCCTTCCCCTGCTGATCCCAAACTGAACAGAGTGTTCAAAAGCTGCTGGGACAGAGAAGAGCAGGGGAGGTCCAGCCCCCCCTCCCACATGGTGCAGCGTCAGCTGGGTTGTGATGAAGGATTTAGCTGATCCAGTTAGGGAACATTAGCAAGTCCAATTGTTTTAAATACTGTTTTTCTCTGTAAGCCATCACTCCATGTGCTGACATGCTCTGCATATCCTACAAGACTTCCTGGCAGGTAATTTGAAGGGACTCTCTTCTCTTCCAGCTTTACCCTTCCTCTGCTATTTGCTGACAGTTATCCAAATCCTGCTTTTTCCATAGCTTCCTGCTGCCCTCATTCCCTAGGCACAGTGTCCAGCACTTCTGCTCCCTGAGCACGGAGGTAGCAGAGCTTGTTACTCCACTCCTGGTCCTCCCTGGTTTTCATTGCCTCTTTTTCCCAGCACAATTAAATAAGGCATAAGAGACACTCCAGATGCCTGATTAGTCCAGTCACTAAATGAAGTTTTAATGAACTCTTATGTAAGTACAGGTATATATGTTTCTGGCTTAGAGTCAGTATGATAAAAAGGGATTTCATGATTAGAAGTAATTAACCCATCCTGTCCCTGTGGGAGTGTAGGCAAACGGCAGAGTTTTCACATGTCAATTTATCCACCTTTGCAGAGGACAGAGTACAGTTTCCTGGCTGTAACTGTAGGGCCACATGGAGTAGTCACAACAAAAGACATGCTGAAATTAATCATGATTTTCATGGGAACACAAAGGAAGGGTGAAATTACTGAATGAAGTTTCTGGGCATTCATCATCCAGTTTGGGTTGTCTCGTGTTGCTTTGCATTTTGCATATAAATAAGTTTTCTGCAAGGAGGACCTTGCAGAAGTGTTACAGAAACTGCCTAAAATTATAGGGAGAGATGTCTCAGGTCACTGTGCTCATGAGCTGGACTGTCCTCTGGAGGCAGAGGCTGGAAGTGGTGTCTGAGGTGCCTCTGCAGTCACTGTAAACCCTAAAGAAGTTCCCTGGTTGGGCTTGGCTGGGGCTGCGCCTGGTAGAGACACAGCAATTGAATCCAAGGTCTTTACATCATAAAGTCCTTTTATTATACTTTTTTCGCAGTACCTAGGAGCCTTTGCATGCCTGGAGAGCATTCAGATAAATTAAAATCCTATTACTCTCCTCTGGCATAAATATCAAAGTGAATCAAGCCCAGTCATGTCCTCTAAAGGAGACAAGCATAAATAATTGGAGGACCATGCTCCTACCTTCTAATATTCCTTTTCAAGTCGGAAGAATATTGACTTTTTGGAGGTTACCGTGTTCTTTGGTCCAATTAACACAGAGTGACTAATAACTTTTAAAACTTACCATATCCTAATGCAAATTGAAAGACACATATTGCTTAATTACAGCAATTAATTTTTATACCTTTTCCTTGCCACCCGTAAACTTCCATCACTGCCACTGCACCTCCCAGGCCATCAGTTCCCGGGCAGTGGGTGTTCCACAGCTTCAGAGCATCCAGGAGAAGGAGAAGGAGAAAAGTCACCCTGGACACAACAGAATGGGCAAAAGGAGGGAGATCACTGCCAGCAGTGTCTGTGTCGGAGGGGGCCAAGCAGATCTGGCCCAGCCCAGGCAGCCACATGACATTTCCCAGCAGATAATCTCTGAGCTCCCTGGCATTTCAATGAGCACAGTTAATTTTAGCCTGATGAAAAATGTTGTCTTGACAGCCCCAGGGGCTGGGATATCTCTGCCCACTGAGGAGGTTCTGGCCATGGAGCAGCACTGGAGGAAGATTCACCTCTGCTTGGGATGGGATCGAAGCCTGGGGATATTTCGGGGTTGGCAGAGCACCCTCCTTGTCCTCCTGTGCTCTCCCATTAACCCTCCAGTGAGGTCACCTCGCCAGGATGGGATGTTTGCAAAAATCAGCATCCTCCAACATCTGGAGAGAGCTTTTGATGGCAACCAAAGGGCTGCAGATGCAGATCTGGGGCACCTGAGTTTGGTTTTATCTGGGCACCAGGAGCTCTGCTCCAGGGCCGGATCAGTGGGTCCTGCCCCTGCAGCCCGAGCAGCCCGTGCTGAGCCAGCTCCTCCTGCTCCCTGTCAGCCCACTCAGACATTCCCAGCTCTTGGATAACTGACTGCTGTGACAGGGAAGAGCCTTATTGGAGAGTTCCCTGGCACTTCTTTAACACCCCGGCGTTTCCTCTGCTCTCAGATGTGATGAGACACCTGCTTTAATACACATCACAATTTATTCTGGAGTTTTTCATCTGCTGGGAAGCAGAACAGAGCTGTTTGGGGAGGATCCCTGGCTGCCTTAAGCAGGAATAGGCACAGCTCAGTTATTGATCTGTGGCTCCAACCCACAGACAAAAATTCCACTTCTTAGGATACTGTTATAATGAAATTATCATTCAAACTCTGTGAAATGTTTATTGCACAGCTTGAAACAGGACGCAGTGCCCTGGTCTCCAGCATCTATAAATCCTGGAACTGGTTCCAGCTTTATTGAAAACTTGATGCAACTGCTTCTAACTTTGAACAAGTTTTATCTTTGGTTTCTATTAAAATTGAATTTTGTTTGCGATACGAAGCTGAGCTGTTGCATTAAGAGATGAGAAAGCTGCAACAAAAAGTTGACATCTAAAGATTTCTCATATCATTCCATGTTTTCCACAACAGACAGCACACATTTATATTAAACATACTTTTTCATTTTTAAACCAAATTTTTTAGGAGAAAATGAAACTTCTAATGGTCTTACAACTCAGAAAATATGATAGAGTTGAAAAACAAATGTCTATGACTTCAAGTACATCTACTTGGACTGAAAGAAGGAAAATGAGGATATAGGGCCATGGAGATGATGGGATGGAGCAGCTCTCCTAGGAAGCAAGGCTGAGACAACTGGGATTGTCCAGAAAGAGCTCAGAGCCCCTGCCAGGGCCTAAAGGGGCTCCAGGAGAGCTGGAGAGGGACTGGGGACAAGGGATGGAGGGACAGGACACAGGGAATGGCTCCCACTGCCAGAGGGTAGGGATGGATGGGAGATTGGGCAGGAATTGTTCCCTGGCAGGGTGGGCAGGCCCTGGCACAGGGTGCCCAGAGCAGCTGTGGCTGCCCCTGGATCCCTGGCAGTGCCCAAGGCCAGGCTGGACGGGGCTTGGAGCAGCCTGGGATGGTGGAAGATGTCAAAGTCCCTTCCAACCCAAACCATTCTGGGATTCTGTATTCTTTTGGCATGAAATTTAAATGAATTAAATGAAACCCTTTATTATTATCAAATGAAAGCCTTTATCAGGGCCATACATACTATGGTTAATTCTGCAAGAAATTCGGAGAGTCTGGAATCTCTTGAGTTCTTGTGCTCCCCAAAGTGTCGGTGTTTCAGGGCTGCATGAGTGACTAGAAGAGCAGTAATGTCACAGCTGGTGTGGTACCTAGATGTGGGGCTATTTCCAGCCCGGAGTTGCACTTGGTGATCCTTGTGGCTTCCAATTCAGGATATTCTGAATTCTGATTCTACTTGATGGATGGGAGCATATGGCAAATGATTCCCTATGCCCAAGACATCCCACAGACTCAGATAAATCAGAATTCTCCAATGACACAGGTGATTTTCTCAGTGATGCACAGAGGTCTGAGTCTGGGGATTGCTGTGCCCCACTGCAAGGTGGCACTGGGATATTCCGAGCACGGAGGGCGCACATTGTGTTCCAGTGGCAAGTGGCTGCATCCATGTGCTCTTAATAAAAATAAGGTTTATTGTTTCCACACCTCTTCTGTCATCTTTTCACAGTCACAGAGGCAATAATTAGCTAGGGACATTACAGATGCATTAATTAACCAGGCTGGAGAGCACAGGGCAGCCTGCAAAGCAGGCACTTAATGGAATTTGAAGCAGAGACAATGGTGTTGTTTACTGGGTGATGTGGGAGTTGCCAAGCAGTGTGTCCCCACGCAATTAAACACCACTGCACATGTGCTAAAAAGGAATATTTGAATGGGATTATGGAGCAATTACAAGTTGTCTTATTGTGCTGGCTCAGTGTCCCCCTGGGATTACAGAAAGCAGCTCCTGCAGGAAGCTGGCAGCAGCAGTGTTTGGTTGCTGAAAGCTTTCCATTGTTCCTACCCTAATTGAATACTTAGAGCGGGACTGGGGCTCAGGAGCTCAGGTTCACTCAGGTGCTCCCCCAGGGAAGGAGCTATTTCAGGCCCAGATTATAAGCAGGAGTTCCCTTAGGGAGCCCCAGGCCCTTACATTTCACAAGGACACCCCATCTTTGCCCAGGGGACTCCTTCACTGGGGAGGGTACCAGGGTACCTTGATGCAGTGCTTGGAAAGCCAGGATAAGAATCACCTGGTTCAATCACAGGACCAGTCCTGGAGCCTGCAGGGTCTCCTCTCCTGCTCTCCTTGCTGGTTCTGGAGGAGGCACTTGGAGCCTTTGGGATTTCTGGCGCCAAACCAGCTCTGCAAAGGGAAAAGGACTGGTTTGTTTTAGCCAGCTGCTGGTTTCCAACCTCCTGGCATGAGGCAGCACCAGGAAATGGGATTAGCCCTGCAGCCTTGACCCCCCAAACAACAGGAATAAAAGCCCTTGCCCAAGGAGGTCAGTGTGGGATCAGTGCCAGTGACACAGCTCCACTGGGAAAACCTCTACCAGGACTGGGAAATCAGCAGGACTCCTCGGGCTTCCAGGAAGTGTAGATCTGGCACAGGGCAGGAGGGCTGACCCTCTTCACCCTGAGGGCTGGTGATGCTGCACATTGTAGAGCCACCAAAGTCAGGAGAGGCCTCACCCTGTTCTTTAAAGCAAAAGCTGAGTTTCCTGAAAAGACACTGGACTTCAGCAGAGCTTCTCCTTAAGGCAGCAACACTGGGGGTGATTTTTAATTCCCTGGCTGTGTTTTTCATGGCAGCCCCTGCACTTCCCTGTTCCTTCCAGCCCAGGAAGCAGGCAGGCTGGAACGCTGTGACTAACACTGTACTTGTTGTTCCTGCCCAGAAGCAAACACTCCTGCAGATCTTCTTGAGGGGAAAGATTGGGTTTTCAGTCTGTGCTACAGAATTGCAGAT
Source organism: Phylloscopus whistleri (assembly GCA_017589585.1). Lineage (NCBI taxonomy): Eukaryota > Metazoa > Chordata > Aves > Passeriformes > Phylloscopidae > Phylloscopus > Phylloscopus whistleri. The sequence continues at coordinate 364,565 of JADMLD010001095.1, forward strand.
GTCTCAGCATTGCGTGTGTCACTGTCTCTTCCCCTTTCAAGGAACAAAATACTCCTGGCCTGGTAGCTTTAAATCATGGAAAGCAGCAAGAGACTTTCAGCTTTGCAGAGCACTTGCCTGTGTGGGTGTCTTTTAATGGTCTGTAGCAATTATAAGAACAAAATATCCCTCTTTTCACAAAGCTGGGTTTGTTTTTTTAAAAGAAAGGGGTTTTCTGATTGCTCTGAGATTTCAATCACTTACGAGCTCACAGAGTGAGGATATGTGATATTCTCTTCCCTGAAGCATTTGACACTGAGATTTTTTTCCCCCTATACCTTACTTTAGATTTCTGTCCCTGTGCTCTGGGCTGCAGGAATTAGACTTGAAAGTATTGGCCAGAAACTGGATCAAGTGCATGCTTTGAATGTATTCCAGTCAGGCCAATCCCTCACCTTCCATGAGAGAACAGTGGGAGGACTTTGTGAGGTTAGCATTTCACTGAAAATTAATTCCAAAATCAAAAGATACCTAGGACAAAGAGAAGACAAATGTTTGGAAGAGAAGACAGCCTTGACACTGTGAGGTGATTCCAAGAGGATTTGCTCACAGGTGTGCTTATCCCTCTTCTGCAAAGCTTCTCTTTAAACTTTTCCACAGTAAATAAGCTCTGATCCATGGGACTGAGAAGCAGCTTGACAAGTATCAGTTCCCTGTGAGCCACTGTTCATTCAATCCACAGTCCATAAGTACAAGACCTTGAACCCTCCTAGGAAATTTAAAAGCTAGCTTGGTTGGGAACCTCTCACCTTTTGGGCTGAGCATCCAGGCGTGTGCAGCTGTGTGCAGGGGAATTGTGGCACTGCTGCAGGGGAATTGTGACGCTGCTGCAGAGGAGGAGGGATGGGGTCAGCCCCAGAGGGGGCAGGGCAGTGGCTCCCTGTGCTGTGTGGGTCAGGACCAGGGCAGCACTTGCAGGGCTGCGGGTTGTTCCAGCAGGATCCACCAGGACCTGTTGGTGTTAGCCACAGAAACCCCTCAGCAGAGCAGGAGGAGGCAGGGAGAAGCTGCTTAGAGGTCCCAGTCTGCAAACCCCTAAGCACGAGGAGGTGGAAGACGCGGAGGTGAATCCATCCCTTTCCCTTTGGGTGCTCAGCTTGTTCATGATAGAGGCTTTTTTGAGGCTTATTAAGCCAAGACTTTTCTGTGTCCCAGAGCAATCAGGTATGGAAATGACACGAAAGTGCTTTTAAGTGCCAGGCGTGGTTGGGTGAGCACATAAGGAAGCTTTGCCTCTAACATCCCTCTCTTTCCACCCAGGGATGACTTGCCAGGCTCGCAGCTCCTACATGGACACCGAGGTGCTGTGGGGACACCGCTTCACCCCCGTGCTCACCCTGGAGAAGGATTTTTACGAGGTGGACTATAACAGCTTCCACAGCACCTATGAGACCCACACGCCCGTGTGCTGTGCCAAGGAGCTGGCCCAGTCCCGCCGGGAAGGGCAGCTACTCAGCCACCTGCCCATCCTGGGCCAGGACACAGGGACAGCCAGGGAGGACCAGGAGGAGGAGGAGGAGGAGGAGAAGGAAGGCAGGGAACCGGCAGGACTGAACGGAGCCAACGGGACAGCAGGAGAGGGGAAGGAAGAGGTGCCTGTATAACCCTGGAGCCGCTGGAGCACAGACACCCACGCACCCTACTGGGACACTGGACTGGCCAGCCAGGAACTGACTGGCAGCCAGAGCTGGGATTCATGTCCAGCTCTGCTGCCTGCTGCTCCTCTTGGGAGTCACTGCACTGCACCGTGCCTCAGTTTCCCTCCCTTTTCCTGTGGCTCTGAGCTTTGCCCTCCTCTGCAAAGCATCTTGATCTCCATGGACAAAGCCCACTCTTTTCATCACTGTTAAAACCGAAATTCCTACCACTGGTTGTTTCAAATGGTATTCTTTGGATGTGCAGAACTCTGCCCTTCTTGAGAGGGTGTTTAATCAGTCCAGAATGTCCCATCTCAGTATGAAGAATGTGATTTCATACCTTCACTTAATTTGTGAGTCAATGTATTGTAGACATTGTTCCGGCTAAATTAAAAGAAAAGCAAAAAAACCTTTCTTCTATGTAGTGAAGTGTTTTGCCTTCATGAATTTGACAAACAAATTTTAGTGTTTTCTTACAGGATCACAGCCACTGGGATTTATTTCCTGCAAAATATCTGATATGAGCAGGGCACCTTTCCCTGAAAACCTTTAACAGGTTTATCCAATGTTTTGTCTTCTCCACCTGAAGTGTTTTGCATACTCTTTTCACGGAATCTGACACATTTCATAGGCTACCCATGGTCAGAGAGTTTAGATCTTGCCTCAGTGAAGGCTTTTTTCTGGCCTGAATGTCCCAGCTGCAGTTTCAGTTGATGATTTAAAACAAAGGACATAGTCCCCTGGGGGTTGGAATGTTCTGGAATTTCAGAGGCTCTGGAGTTGGGAGACTGGGTAAGTGGCAGTTTGCAAAGTTCGCTGCTCTTCTGCAAAGCGAATATTTAAAATAAAGGTTGAGGTGCTGGTGTTCCTGCAGCTAATGGGAACACACTGACATAACTGAAGCCAACAATTTTGATCTTTAAAAGGAGGCAGAAAAACAGATTTCCCAAAGAGGATTGTCTCATCCAGAAAAGGAAGGAAGAAAAGCACTCTGTGAGATAAAAGATTTCTACGAATTTCAACAACACAGGAAAAAAAATGGCCTTGTTGGGGAAAATCTCTTCCCTTGCTCCTCAAACTTTGGTGGAAGAAACAGGCTACCTGTAGAATTATTTCTTTAATAAAATAAAATGAAAAATATGTAATATGCAAGAGTTATTTTCTGTAGACAAAGGACTGTATCTTTATCTGGGGAATAAATGTACATTGTCTGGACTGAGCTGCACACTCGGGATCTGAAATACAGTTTTGCCTCTTGATTTTAATACAAAGACAAGATAAACTGGAAATTGAAAGCAGTGGTCCTGTTGACAGAGAAACAAGGAGGAGAATACAATCTGTAGGGGTCAGAGATACCATTTACTTGGAGATGTAATCTTAAAATGTAGGTAGGAGGGAAATTTGTGGGGGTTTTTCTGAGGGGGTGGAAAAATGACCATGACATGGCTGTGTTGTACTTAAACCATGTTAGGAGCCAGCAGCCAGCTTGGCCTCCAGGGTACAGGAATTAGCTCTCAGTTATACAGCACATTTCAAGAGAAGGAACTTCACAGGAATTGCTCATCAGTTCTAGAAAGCATCTTGCAGCCTCAGAGTGGGCAGAACTTTTCCAGAGGTCTCATTTTTGTTTTTCTGCTCAGGTTCTTCTTTTTTCTATCCTGAGCCTCAGAGGAACAGAGAGAAGAAAACAAAGAGAAAAATGAGATCCTTAGAATGGCTTGTTAATTTTCTTAGACCTTCTCACCCAACCTCTGCAAGATAATTATGTGTCAAAAATCAAAACTGGGTTTCAGATTTTCCTCTGTAGCTGATGTGATCTCCTAACGCAGGAGATGGAAATGGAAAGTAAAACTGTGTGGTAATACAGAAAGAGATGCTGCAGAAGGCAGTCTCCCATCTAACAAGTTACAGCTGTGTTAATTATCTCAGAGTAGAAACACCTTGCCCCCACAGCCTTGGGCATGATAAGTAGTGAGTTAACTGAGTTGAAGTCAGTTGGAGTCTGCTTGTCCTGCTGTGAAGAGCCAGGGACAGGAGGTCGTGGCAAGGGCCAGAGAAGGTGAGACACTGTGAAATCTTGTACTCAGCATAGACAGGGTTAGGCGGCCGTGCCAGGGGCAGGATGGAGCTGGACTTGGAACTGAAGAGAGACAGAGCCAGGGCTGTGTGGAGCTGCTCTTAGAAGATATAAAGAAGGAAGATATAGGAGACTGTTTGAATAACAACATGCTGATGATTTTGGTCATGAAGCCTTCTGATAATTTTGGTGAAGCACCTCGAGTGCAGTGTCAATGTCGACTGCTGATACATGGCAGCGACTGCGACAAAACTGCAATGAGTCTGTGCCAGTCAGAGGTAGTTTGAGCCTTCAGAGGGATGTTATGTAAGCTCTGCCCAACGAGCTGCCTTGTCCAGCTCAGCTGAACATGAGAGAGGTTTGATGGGTCCCTCCTGTGAGACCGGAGACAGAGCCTGGAAAATGGCACTGGCCTCCCTTTGCACCTTTCTCCTTCCTGGCTCTTGCCTTCCAGAGAGAAGGTGGCCATCTGCAAATATGCCAAAAGCTCTTTAGTCTGCTCATTGCCCTCAAGATTTCACCCCACAAAACTGCTCCTTCCTAAGACTGTTGAATCTGGGAATTCATATATCCTCATGTAAGGAATTTGGGTTGTTGCTGGCTGGATATCTACTGAAGGGTGGGTTGTGCAAATCCATCCCAGGGCATGGGGGGTAGTACGAGACTTGTTCCGTGTTTGGAATCTGCAAATACACCCCGGTGACTTCCTGAACTGAGGCTTCAAACTGTGTCTGCATGAGCTGAGCCCAGGAACTTCCTTGGTTCTGGGGGATGGGAGAAACACCCTCCTGCATTCCTCACTGAGCTGAGCAGATTCAGGGCAGAGAACCCCCTAGGGCTGGGGGCACCGTGTGTTTCCTGCATTTTCAAAACGTATTTTCAAGTCGTGCAGCCTGGCCACAACTTCTGGGGGTTATGGGACCCTTTCTGAAGCCTGTCAGGCAGGCCCCAGGGTTGACCTTTTCCTGAAAGAGTTTTAATTTAGTGAGTGTATCGAACTTTCCTGAAAGTGAGGGAGAGCACCTCTTCCATAATTGTCATCTCTGACAATTGGATCCATTTCCCAGCTGTTCACCAGTGTGTGCAGGACAATAAACTATGGGAATAAAAGCATAAAAGATTACTCTTTGCTGTAATGAATATTCAAGTACAAATCTCTTACAGGAGTTGAAATAACACGCAGATACATCCACCCATGTAAATATCCCATATAAATTCTACACTCATCAGTGTACTTTAAAAAATGTTAACTAATACTCCACAAGAAACATTTACAACCTGTAAGCATGCTATTCCCCCATGAATAACCATTTCTATAATGGACCCAGTAAACAAGCTAAAAATACATATTTAAAACATGGAAAACATCTGCTTTATGAATGTATCACTGATAAGCCAAATTCACAGCAGAATTCATCCACAACCCGTGTAGGAGCCACTTATGCATAACAGGGGCTCTCAGAAGCTGCCAGTGTTGTGTGTGCAAACATTTCCACCTGAATCCTGCATTTTAACACAGCACCTGAGGGCTGGCTTATTAAACATGAGCCCAGGTGCCTCTCTACACACACAAATGTGCACATTGTGTCCCCAGCAGGCAAAGCTGCACCTTCAGAGGATTCCCCAACAGCACAGAGCCAGACCCCACATGGCACAGCACAAACACCCTCAGCAGTGCAGAGCAGGGAAAGAGTTGGATTCTAGTGTGTGCTCCTGCCCTGCAATCCTCCATGAGAACTTTGGAGCAGCCAAAAGCTCATTCCCTGTGCTTTGCTTTCGTCCCTGTGCAGGCAGGCTGGGGAACACCTCTCTAAGAGGAGAGTTGAGGGGGCAATGGAGCAGGCAGGGGTAGCACAGCAGAGGCTTTGTGCTCAGCTGGGTTTTGTGGGAGGCTTTGGGAATACACTGGGAAGGAGCCCTGCACACCTCGTGGTTTTATTTTATCAGTTGCTTTCCCAGACCCAGCCTTTGAGCTGTTCTGTCCTTGGGCAGTGCCACTGGTGCTCATGGAGGGCTAAGCTGGCCTCTGTGCCTTGGGTGCTTCTTTCTCCTGTATGAATTCCCGTATTTATGTGTATTAAGACTTTTCCTTTTGACTGGGGTTAATTTCTTAGACTGATCTGAAGATAAAGTGGAAAAACCCAGCCCTCGCCTTGGCAGATGGTTCTGGGCAGGGGTTAATCAATATCCCTCTTAGAAATGTACCTTTATTTTTCATTTTAATTATCCTGGCTTTAATTTTCACTCATTGCAAGACTCATCACTCATTTTAGGCTTAAATTTACCACTTCATTGTTTTCTCTCTCTTGTTTCTATGAATATATTTCCATCAGAAAGGGTGGATCACGGACCTGAGAGAAGAGGGAATGTTATTTATGCTCAAGTAATTAATACCCAGTGATAAGCTCTGTTTGCTGCCAGCCATATCTCCTGCAATATATGAGGGGCTGGTTGCCAGGATGTATTAAGCACCAGTGTGGTGGAAATAGAGAAGATGCTTAATTAAGGAACAGGGAAACCAGGCAAGATTTCAGCAAAGTGGTTCCATTCAAAGGCCAGGGAAGCTGTGATGAACTCCTGAGAGTCTGCTTGGAGTGACCCTGGTCAGGGCTTCATTTCCAGAGGTGCCTGGTCTCTTTGGTGGCTGTGAGGAGCAGCAGAATCCAGATGCTGGCGTTTTAGTCCATGAGGAAGTCAGGGCTGAATTCTGGTTTCATTTTGGGTGATCATTCTCTCTCAGGGAAATGAGCAAAGGTTCCAGGGAAGCCCAGTGGATTCCTCAGCTTTGCCAACAACTATCAGACCACAACTTGGTTCTTAAGTCCTGCTTTAGGGAGGGGAGGGGAAAATTGCACTTTCAGACAGTTGTGTATAGGAAAATGCACACCCGGGTGTCCAAGCTGAACAACTGGTGCTGGTTGATAATTTCTGCTGAAAAGTAAAACCTAATTCTGCAGCTTTGCTGAAGGAACTTTGTTATTCTCCTTACAGGACTGAACTGTCCTGCTTAGCTGGAACCAGGCAGCACAAACATGTAACTGCTTTCCCAAGAAGGTGAAATCTAAAGTTCCACTAAAATCTGTGCTTCACGTGTTGGGGTGAAAGCAATTCTAGAGCTGCTCCAGTTTAGCAAGTGCTGAAGGTGTGGGCAAACACAGACTCTGGTTCAGTAGGGTGATCTGAAAGGATGAATGAAAAAGAAAACCAACATGGTTTCATTAACTCCAGTAAAACCAGGAGTAACTCCTCAAAATCAGAGCTGTATTTCGGTTGGGTTAGTGATATCAGAACCAGGACACAAAGTGGTTGTAAAGCTCTGCATTAACTCACAAGTATTGGCATCATGGTCCATCTCTGAGGAGGACAGAGGAGGAAATCAGGGACCTTTCTGTACCTGGGAATAGAAACAAGCTGATAATGCAGCACAGTGGGATTTGCTGCTCTCAGGGTGTCTCTCAAATCTCAAAAGGACAGGATGACCTCCTGATGCAAAGAGGGGCAGGTGGAGCCCTGCACAGCAAAGAGCTGAGCCTTTCATTTAACAAACACTGTAAATAACAGCGGGTGAGGAGGAGGGGAGGCCTTGAGCCATCAAACAAGGCTTGTTTGCCCCAGGGGTGACAAGAGCTCGGTGGCTGCTCTGTTCCAGCAGCAAAGGGGGGCATCAAGAGGGTTCCAGCTCAGGGAGCTCCATCCTTACCCAGTTTGTGTCAGATTTAAACGAGTCTTGTTTCCTACCAAATAGGGCAAGTTATTTAAGGAAGGGTGATTCAAAATTGAAACAACTCTATCCTTTCAAGCTTCATCTTGTAATTGAAATATTCATAAAGCTCTTCATTCAGCATAAGACCATTGCAGGAATATTTTAAGGATTTCATGCCTTTTGCAGCTACAATGTGCAAATTCAGCAAGACTAGCCTGCATTTTAGGAGTGCAAATGCATCATAGTTTTGGCCCATCTTTCTTTCATTATATTTTCCTTTATGGGATTTTCATCAGATTGAAAAAAATTGTGTTTTTATTGTGTGTACAAACAGCTGCTATGGGTTAGGCTGAAAACCACTGAATTCACTGTCCTGGTTGATGAATGTTTTGGGGTAGATGTCAAAAAATACTAATCTTAAAATCTGTTCTTTCTTAATTTTACTCAGGTCCTCATATCCTGTGTGATTTAGAGATGAAAACTAAATGCAGATAAAGCCCAAGGTTAATAAAAAACATATTTCCATCCCAAAGAGGAGCAAATGTTTCCACAATTCCACTTTTGTCACCCCAGGACTCAGAAGTGCCTCATGCCCTGGTGTGCAGCTCGCTGAGCAGGGACACAACGGTTCCCACTGCCCAAAATGCAAGAAATGCACAGTAGGAAATCAGAGCAATAGAACTAAAAGCACCTGAGGAGAATCAGGCTGACAACTCCAACCCTCTGCATTGCTGCAGATTTATCACTGAATGAGGAGAAAAACTCACAGTAACAGGAAAATTAATGATGGTGAAAGCTGCTGGGTGCTCACCCCTGTGTGTGTTCCGGGTTGTTCCATTGCGTGTCCATCATTTTTGTGCCAAACAAATGAGCAGCACAACCACACTGAATCTGTGCCCCATCTGCCTCCCATTCAGAGCAGGGCTCAGCTGCTTCCCTGCTCCCAGAATAGAAGGCAGGCAGTGCCAGGTGCAGGCAGAGACAGCCTTGGCCTGCTGGACCCTTCCAGGGAGCCCAGGAGGGGTTTGTCCTTCCCTGGCAAAGCCTCTCCGTGCTGCCAAGGCAGATAAAGGAACAGAAACAGCACTTGGAAAGGGAGAGGGAGCAGGGCTGGGACCTCGATCTCGTGGGGCTGCTGGGACAGGGCTTCCAAGAGCGGAGAGGAGGAGTTCTTCCACACTGAATTCCAGGATGTCAGGTTTTATTGGATCAGGGCTGTTCACTGCCCTGTGCTTCACTCACCCGGTTCCTCTCTCCATCTGCTGCCGGGAGAGCTCAGCTCCCAGGGTTGTGTCTGCAGAGCCTGAGCTGGGCAGCTCCTCCTGCATTACACATCCAAAATTCAGCACCTGAGCAACTCCTCCTGCATTACACCCCCAGCAATCAGCCCCTGTGCAGCTCCTCCTGCATTACACATCCAAAATTCAGCACCTGAGCAACTCCTCCTGCATTACACCCCCAGCAATCAGCCCCTGGGCAGCTCCTCCTGCATTACACATCCAAAACTCAGCACCTGAGCAACTCCTCCTGCATTACACATCCAGAATTCAGTCCCATGAGCCCAGTGAGAAACTGGTCCTGGCTGCCCCTCGCTCCACACAGTCTGGGGAAGGTACCAGAACTGGGGGCTGACTCCAAGCCCTGGATTTGTCCCTGGCTCCCACTGACCCCTCACAATTCAGTGCTCACACGTGTGGCTTTGTGGGATCTGTTTAGGCTCCAGCTCAAGAAGACCCGTGAGCATGTCCTGAATTTTAATTGAGTTGATTTTTAGAGATGGGGTTTTATAGCTGCAATTTAATTGAGGCTGATCAGTTTCTTAGTCCAAGTTTGTACAACAGTGGAGTGGGACACTGGCACAGGTGAGCACCCAGCAGCTTTCACCATCATTAATTTTCCTGTTACTGTGAGTTTTTCTCCTCATTCAGTGATAAATCTGCAGCAATGCAGAGGGTTGGAGTTGTCAGCCTGATTCTCCTCAGGTGCTTTTAGTTCTATTGCTCTGATTTCCTACTGTGCATTTCTTGCATTTTGGGCAGTGGGAACCGTTGTGTCCCTGCTCAGCGAGCTGCACACCAGGGCATGAGGCACTTCTGAGTCCTGGGGTGACAAAAGTGGAATTGTGGAAACATTTGCTCCTCTTTGGGATGGAAATATGTTTTTTATTAACCTTGGGCTTTATCTGCATTTAGTTTTCATCTCTAAATCACACAGGATATGAGGACCTTGAGTGCAGGGTGGGACATCTCTCTGTGACTGTGCTTCATCAGCATGGGCATGGATGCTGGAGAAAAGAACCAGGAAAAACCCTGTCCATACAGAGGGGACCAAATTGGAGACTCAACAGGGGGAAGGGAAGCCCTGGGAACTCAGACCATGTAACCATGCAAACCTGGGACATTTCCCGCCTGCAAAAACCTGCAAAACCTGTGGGCCCTCAGGATTTTCCATTCAGAAGGTGGGGGTCTGCAAACTAAATCCCCAGTGGGATTTAGGATATATCCTGGCAGAGGTGGGAGTGGCTCATCCCCAGGGCTGAGCTGCCCCTGCACTGTGCAGTCCACACAGGGACCATGATCAGCCTTTGTCATGTTTCAGTGGTGGACATGGGGGTCTGTAGTGTTCTGAGAAAGAGCATGTTCCTTACCTGGAAATAGAGTAATTGCTCCATTTACATAAAAAATATCCATTAATTGCCTGAGTTTCTGTACTCCCTGACGAGCTCCCTGCCTCCCCAGACCTCACATGCCTCAGGCTTTATTTATAAGCTCCCCTGACCTTTTCATTACTCAGAATCTCTCATGGATCCTGTCCTCTGTATGTTACCACATCACTTTTTCTTGTCCCGTCTGACATTTAATTTTTATTAACTGTGGTGTCAGGTAAAGCTGGTTTTCTTTGTTTTCCACACTGTGTTCTTCTCCTGCTCTCCAGGCCATAGAAAGTAATTCCAGAATCACTTGGGAGAATTTTTTCCTTGACATTCTGAGATTTTCCAGCAGGACGTGGAAGATTAAACCCAGATTTAAGGTTAATAATGTCTCCCTGAGCCCATGGGAACTGTAAAGTGGGTAGAGGGACACAAGCCTCACTGCTGATCTGCAAGGTTCTAAGTGTGGGTCAGTCTCTTGTACACACCAGAAGGTGAGCACTGATCACTGGAAAGCCCCCCTGCACCTCCCAGTTCTTGAGTGGCTGGCTCTCATTCCAGTTTGTGCAGAAAACAGGAGTCTATGGCGGGATTTGGGTATGATGGAGACATGTTGTAGTTTTCCAGCCATGCTTACATGTTTGCCACACCCTTTGCTGAGGAATCTTGTTGCTACTCATTCAACTGAATAATCATGTTAACTCAGAGAGTTTAGACAGAAAGCATCCAAACCAGGAATATTTGTGAAAGACAGATAAAAAAAAAATATTTCCATTAGCTGCTCTTCCTTTGAGAGGTTCCTACCAATTAACAGCAGCCTTCGTTCATTCTGGGATGATGTGTTGTTTCCTGAACTTTACTGGCTAATTAAAAAATCCTTCCCTCAAAAAGATGAAATCCTCCCCATCTTTTTGGTGAGTCATGGTGTGTGTTTCAGTGAGAAGTGCCTCACGCTGAATTTATAGCCTGCATGAATCTGTATACAAACATGTTTATACAAACATTTATTGGAATGGATCCATAGCTCAGTTCTGACACTAATGGACAGTAGAGAAGCATGAGCTAATGCCTAATCTCACTAAATTAAATCCTTTAATTCTGTTCAATAGAGCAGCTAAATTCCCAAATGCTGGGAGGGAGAATCTCGAATGCAGGCACTGGGATGAGTGGCTCTAAAGCAGAGCTCTCCAGGGGGTGCATGGGGGACTCCAGCCCAGGGACCCTCAGGGGAGCAGAAGGGGCTGCCAGGAATCCCCAGCTGGTGGCAGAGGCAGGAGCAGTGGTGGCCAAGCCCCCACAGCCATGGAGAAACCCTCAGGAGACCCAACACACACTGCTAGGGGAGGGACAGGCTGTGGGTCCTCGTACCTGGGCTTTGGTAAAGCCTCTGCCACCACTTCCCAGAGTATTGTCCTGAGAAAGCCTCTGCTGGTGGCTTGGCCGGGTGTGCTCAGGTAAAACCTGACTGGGGCTGGGCCCAGCAGATGGTGGGGAATGGGTTAAACCCAGGACGTGGAGGGGCTGGAGCACGTCCAGGGCACGGAATGAAGCTGGGAAGGGTCTGGAGCCCCAGGAGAGGCTGAGGGAGCTGGGGAAGGGGCTCAGCCTGGAGAAAAGGAGGCTCAGGGGGACCTTGTGGCTCTGCACAACTCTCTGACAGGAGGGGACAGCCAGGGTATTGGGCTCTGCTGCCAGGGAACAGGGACAGGAGGAGAGGGAATGAGGCATTGGATATTGGGGACAATTTCTTCACTGAAATGATTGTCCAGCCCTTCCACAGCTGCTCAAGGCAGGGGTGGAGGGTGGAGTTCCCATTCTGTGGCACCTGGGGACATCATTTACTGGTGGCCTTGGCGGTGCTGGGCTGTTGTTGCCAGGTGGCTGCTGTTGGACTTGATGGTCTTAGAGGGTTTTTCCAGTTCTGTGGCTCTAAATACGAAGTTTTTATTTATGTGAATACTGATATAGTCTATATTCCAAAATGATGGAATATTTCACATTGCTTTTAGATTAAAAGAAACCAGATCTCTGAATTTCTCACGGGACTCTGGTATTATTTACTGAGCAATAGTATTGTGCTACTGGGTGTACAGGGCAATATCAGATGTCTGGAAGAATTAATGAATATTCAAGGAGTTCTGCTTTACAATGTGCTTCAGCTGAGACCTGTGTTCATTCATATACATTTAAGTAAAGCTTAGATTTGCTTGTTTTTCATAAATCTTCTTTTGAAGGGAGGAAAACAATCAGGCTGTGCTTTTATAGAGTGAATTTAAAATTAAAATTAGACATTTAGGTGTCATTTCAGTTGTAAAGTAGCCCTTAGTCTGATGGTTGGAACAGGGTTTCCAATTATGTTTAATTTGTATGCACAGGGCTTGGCTAGACAAAGTATTAAGGATTCTTACTTGTTCATAATATTTTTATCGTGTGCAGGGCTTTTCAACACCCTCACTAAATTAGTTCTTGGAAGCCCTTGTTCACTATATTAACGTAATCTATCCCACACATAGTAAAACAAACTGTTTGGCCTTTCAAATGAGAGGACCCCAATCTTAATAAATATTGAATTATAAAACCCCTGTGTGGGGAATACAAGCTAATTCTTTTCTCTTTGCACCAGCTGTGAGCTGCTCCATGTGATGTATGGCACAAACTCAGCAGGAAAGAGGAGCAAATTGAAAACACCACCCCTGTGGGTTCCCTTATTAGACTGGAAGTGACTGTGAAATTTGCAGGACACAGCTCATTAAAACAAGGCTGGCAATCTGTGACCCCTTGAGTGGGAAGAGGAGATCCATGCTGGAAAACAGGCTGTTGCTTTGATTGGGGGGAACTCAGCTAGGGAGGATGAAAATGTGTGTGGCTGCTTGTTAACCCCCTCCTCCCCCAGAGCTCCTTACAAGGTGCATCTTCAGGAGGTTGGGGCAGCAATAGCTCAGGCCTGGTTAGAAATGAAGGGATGGATTTCTGGAGAGATGCTGGTGTTCCCCATCCCAGCTCCACACTCCCAGGAGTGTCTGTGCTGCTTGGGCACTGAATGGTGCAATGGAAATATCAGTTCCTAGGGGTTTCATCAGAGTGAGAACTCAGCACAGCACAGGACCAAGGGCTACAGAGCTGGTCTTTAATTTCTGAGGTATTTAGTTGGTACTCATTTAGTGATAATTGCAGTGGGCCCCCTGACCCAGGTGAGTGTACCAAGAGGAGAAGATTTTCACAGAATCCCAGGATGGATCAGACTGGAAGGGACCTCAAAGGCTCACCAGGATACCTGCTCCAGCAGGGCCACCCCAGAGTACAGGACACAGGATTGTGTCCCAATGGTTCTGGAATATCCCCAGTGAGGAGAGTCCAGCCCCTCCCTGAGCAGCCTGTTCAGGACTGGGCACTGCCCAGGGCAGAAGTTCTGCCTCCTCTGCAGGGCAGTTCCTGGGATCAGCCCCTGCCCATTGCTCTGGTGCCACTGCTGGCCCCCCGGAGCAGAGCCTGGGCTTGCTCTGCCCCTCCCTGCACACAGGGACACCCAGGGACACCCAGGGACACACAGGGCTGAGCTGCGGCTCTCAGCTGGGGCTCCTCTCCAGGCTGAACAGCCCCAGCCCCCTCAGCCTTTCCTGGGCACTGAGATGCTCCTCAGTTCTGCAGCCTCCTCTGACCCCACTCCAGGAGGAGCCCAGAGCTGGACAGACCACTCCAGAGGTGCCCCCAGGGCTGGGCAGAGGGTCAGGACCACTCCCTGACCTGCTGGCAGTGGTCCTCCCAGTGCTTCCCTGGATATACCATTGGCTTCCTTGGGCCCCAGGACAAAGTGCTGGCTCATGGACAACTCTATTCCATCCTGGGCTGTCCCATTAAATGATCTCTTGGAGTACCTGGTGTTGAATTCTGTCCTTCTGGCAGCTCAGAGCAGCGTGCTCTGTGTTTGGAAAGCCTCAGCTGCAGAGGAGCTGTCCTGGCTCTGTAAATCAACTCTCAGCACTGTCAGAAGCCAGACCAGACCCAGACTGCACAGCCAATCTCACTTGGCCTCAGGCACAAGTCCTTAAAATTCCTCTGTGTGAGTGTGCACTACCCAGAGTGCTCCCAGACCCAGCCTAGTTCGGTTTGGTGCTGAATATTCGGCTGTCAGTCATTTGCCTCTGAAGAAAAGGATTATTTACCCTAAACTTACTCCAGGTTCTAATAAATCCCATTTTCATGCCACCAGAACCCAGGGGGAAAACAAGGCAAGAATATTAACATTTTCTGCTTGAAAAAGCAGCTCTCCTAGTAGTTAAGTTCAATACCTTAAGTGATCATCTAATTCTAGCCTGTCGTTTTCTGTAAGTGAATAAACCTGTATCTTAATTCTCCCCCTCTCAAAGATTAAATAATGCCACATCAGCTTTTAACGTGATTGATCCAAATAAAGACCATGTAAAATGTAACCTGGTTGGAAACATTCAATGAAATAATACATTTGGGGAGGGCTCCCCCATCCTTGCTGATGTGGAAGAGCTGGATTGCAGGAAAAGCTGGGATGACAACACTTAAACTGATGTAGCTCTGCATGAGGCACAGGAGAGGCTGAGTACAAAATGAGCTCAATAACTGTCAGTGAGATCCATGCTCTGATGGCTTGGGGAAAGCAGGTTCCCTTGAGGCAGATCCAGCTGGATTTCCAAAATGATCACTCAGTCACAGATTAAAATTCTGGCCCTACTCACCATGACAGAAGAAAGAACTAAACCCCCTTATTTGTGACCTGTGGGGGATTGGTAACTTTCCCTTGAACTTGGAACTTTCCTTTTGGAAGAGTGGGAAGTGGGGGTGTAAAAAATGAGTCTTACGGATTTCTCATGCCTTTTGTGCCAATGTTGCTGTTCTTTTTAGGGAGACTGAAGGATGGAGAGACACCTGACTTGGAAGTGACAACACGGAAAATGCTTTATGATGTTGAACTTCGTGCTATTGTGGTAGTTGTCCATCACCTGCCTGTGAGTATCCTGTGAGTAGCTCTGAACCATTTCATTTGGTTTTTTGTTGAAAATAAGTTCTAAATTCTTCCTGCTGTAATTCTGACATGGAAAAGCTGCCTTTCCCTCATCCAAATCAATTCAGTAATTCACTCCTTACACAGTCTGCTGATGGTTATGAGGATGGAACACAGGCTTTGTAAATTATTGTGAAACACAGACTGGGCTCCAAAGTGGTTTATTTTCATATTGGTGATTTTTAGAAAGCGAACTTAAAAGTTCTGTAGTTTTCCTTGTGCACTGGGAGGCTGGAGAGAGGATTTTTGTAATATTTGATCTGCACAAAGTGCAGATGAGAAGATTGCTGGATAGGTGAGCAGAAGGAAAGAGAGAAAGAAAACAAACAGAGAAAGAAAACAAAGGAAAGAAGAAAGCCAGGAGAGCACAGGTTTATTTTTAGGAAGTGTTTATTCTTAGAGTGGAAACTCACAGCCAGACTGCATTCAGCAGGGCATCTGTACACAATGTTCTGACCTGGAGGTGCCCAGATACCCTTCCAGAGCTCCACACAACCCCAGCAGCTTTGGGTCATCCCAAGAGAAGTGGCTGATTGTTTTTGCACCTATGCTATTAATAACTGAGGTGGAAGGCAAAACTGATAGGTTTTAAATACTGTGATTGTTCCTTAAAGTCAAATTATATTGGGCTTATGCATTTGTTCCCATCCCAATTAAATGTGTGCTTCTCTCTACTTGAACAGTGCACGTTCCAAAGATTAAGTAGAAAGTTACTGGAAAAACTCTGAACTGGTAACAAGGAATTCATATTTTTTACCTAATTGTCACTGAGATGGATGTTTTGGGAATATTTCCAAGACTACACTTATTTAGTAGCCACACTTGGAGCACATTTTGCTGAAGTCTTAGGAAGTGGTGAAGGACAGGTGTGAGAAGCAACGCTCTTTTTGAAATTTCAAAGGTTTATTAAACCTTAACAAACTACAACAAAGGAGTGAATAAGGAGAAAGAGCAGCGCTTGGAGCATGGAACTAAACCGCCATGTCCTTGCCCACAAAATGGCTGCTCCGCCTCTTACACCTTTGGTGTTGCATCAGGTAACCCTGGCCCCGCCCAAAATCTGCCAATCAACTCTTCGTCGCCATCCATTGGTGGAGACTGCTTTCTTGCAATTTGATTGGAGGTCAGGTGTTGCCCTGCCACGCCCCCTAGTGACAAGCCTGCCCTCCCAGCTGCCCCAGGCAAGGGCACAGGCCCAGCCCTCCCTCCATGGCCTGACTGCCAAGGCCGTCCCTTGGCAACCATACCGGGGGAAAGGGGGCTATGGAGAGAACAGAGGATGTCCAAAAAACAAATCACAATAACACAACTACACATCAATAAAACTTCTGTTAACATGCACATAATATTCATCCCTTAACTGTGAGCGTAGCAATGGGAAACAAAGCGACATGGACCCCCTTATGCATCCCAAGGAGATCTCTTTTAATTTAGAAATTACACCCTTTATGTTATAAATTTCGAGAGCCAATTTCAACAAAAACAATTTATTGCCAAAACAATTTATTCCCTCCATCCAATCACCTTTCTGTTCATACACTGTCCATGTGTCCCTCCATCCAATCACCTTTCTGTTCATATGCTGTCCGTGCGTTCTGCCATCCAATCACCTTTCTGTTCATATGCTGTCCGTGCGTTCTGCCATCCAATCACCTTTCTGTTCATATGCTGTCCATGCGTTCTGCCATCCAATCACCTTTCTGTTCATACGCTGTCCATGTGTCCCTCCATCCAATCACCTTCCTGCTGTCCACCTGTCCCTCCAGCCCCATTTCCAAGGGACTCTCTCACTCCTGCCTCTCCCTCCTCGACCACCTTGCAGCTGTCCAGGCTGCAGCTGTGCCTTTCCCATAGCACCTTCTGGTGGGCAGAAGCCTTAAACATTTTTACAATTATAAACCAAACCCTACAATGTGAGAGCCAACCATCGCATTGCTCATCCGTAACACGGGGATGTGTTTCCTGCATGGCAACCCTAAATATCTGGGATGAGCTGATCCAGCCTGGACCTCGTGATCCCAGTGATTACACAGGGAATCTTTAGCACACCTGGAAAGTTTGTGCAATAATTAAATTACTTGTCTGGAACTGCGAGTCTTAAACTTCCTCAGATGTTGGGTACTTGACAGTGAGTATGTTGGAACCTTTGCTGGAAGGTTGTGTTCCCACATGGAGAATTGCAGGAAAGTTCCAGCTTGGATGCAGTAATTCAGGCCCTGGCTGAGAGGATGCTCTTCTTTACACTTCCACTCCAAACTGGTTAGAAGGAGAGAAGGGATAATCAGGACAGCAGCTGAAGGAGTAAAGATACCCTTCCTTGCCCTTTTCCCTCCTGTCCTCCCTAGAGCCACAAGTGCTGACAGCAACTCTGGTTCCTATTTGTTTTCCCGTTCCTATCGGAGCACAGGGCTGTCCAGGGGAGGGATCCTTTCACGCAGATCCGCCAGGTCCTTAAGGAGTGTGAAGAGTAAACGGGGTGTGAACAACACATCAAGTGGGCAGCACAGGGAAGCGGAGCCGTGAAAGCATTTGCTCCGTAAAAATAGAACGGGGCTGTTGGCAGCCAGAGGTGTCTGGAACAGATAAAGTCGGCAGTGAGTGATGGGAGCTAGGGTTGTTTTATTAACGAAGCACTCTGGGCTTCCTGACCTTACGAGAGTTGGGCAGGACAGGTGATCTTGTAATTTGTTCTTTAGCACTGTAAGGATTACACTTCTCCTGATTCTGTACAGAACAGCCAAGAGCAGTTTTTAACCCCGAATCATCACCTCACCTGTCAGCTGGAATGGCGAACACACGGTAGATTAACACCTAGCAATGATCCCATGGAAAAGCGTGAGCTGCACTCCTGTTTGTTTTAATGGGCTTTGTTGTGGAGGAGCTGCCGCTCTGGAGTCCCTCTGGAGCCCCCAGCATCCACCCAGCCGCTCCTCTTTGATCATCCCTGGGCACTGGGAAGCTTGTCTGTGTGCTTGGATTTAGCGTGGATGCTTCTCAGGTGAAATATTTATAAATCAAGGGGAATTTTTCTGACTAAACAATAAATTGCAGCGTGGGTTTGCTATGAGCATCCCTCCTGTATAACTGTCATAGCACAGCACTGCCTTCAATCCAGGGATCTCATCCATCCCCATCCCACAGAGATCAGCATATTACGAGCAGAAAGTGATTTACCAGATAAGTCCCAGTTCCTGCCTATATTGTTCCATTATTTATGGCCCATCTGATGTGACTGTAGCTGGAGTGCTAGACAGAACCTGTTTTGCAACACAAACAAAAGGTATTAGACTAACAGATCTGATATTGAAAGATGGGTATCTCTTTGCATGGCAGCTCTTTGGCCTGCTGTTTATTTGCTGTCTCACTCAACTCCAGCTCTAGCCTTGCTGCTCTGCTGCCAGAAAGGCTAAAGCATAAAATGGAATTACAGGTATTAACACCTGTGGTTGTGTCACTCAGGAGCACACAGCAACAGCTGGAAGGGCCACCAAGGGTGGGGAGGGACAGCAAAAGGGAGCTCAGCACTCAAACCCGTGAGGTTTTCCCCACTGGCTCCAGGATTTCAGGTTTGGCCTGATGGGAGCAACTACTCTGAGTGAGACTTCAGCCACTCTGTGGCTTTTAAAGGCATTCATAGAGCAGCTAAATTTAGAGCATTGCACTTTTGTTTCATTAAGAATTCCACTTTAGATGCAGACAGACTCCATGGAATCTGCCCCTGGAGCAGCCCCACACACCTCTCTGCTGCTGCATGGATTAACAGGAGTTCTCACTCCTCAAAGGGCTTCCTCTCACCCTCAGCTGCTCACAACTTGGGGCCTTCTTCATGTTCCTCCTCATTCTTGCACCTTGAACCTCAGCTGACCTGTGTTCTTGAGATGTCACGGGGCAAATGCTGCTCAGCCGAAGCCACTGGAACAAGAGCTGGTTTTAGCCCACAACTGAATGAGGAGGCCTGGTGTGAGTGCCTGCAGAGCAAAGAAATGTGCTGGTTTGCAAACATCACTGATGTTTGAATTGCCCTTCTGTGCTTTCTTGGGGTGAGCAGGTAGATAAATTCAGGGGTTTCTTATAGATCTCATGGAAGCTGAGACTCAAAGGTGCTGAAATCAGGCTTCAAACAGCACTGCAAAGAGCTGAAATCAGATACCCCTCTTCTGGACACCTCACCCCAGCTTTGAGCGCTGAGCCTCTCACTTGGAGGACTTTGGATGCTGCCAGGTGTCCTGCTGGTGGATCATGTTACCCAGGAGCCAGCAGAAGCCCTGGGGCAATGAGCTGAAACTTCAGGAAAGACAGGTACTGGTGTGACCGATAGGACCTTGGCCCAAAGCATAGAAATAAAGAGAATTAAAAGTGTGTCACCAGGGAAAAGCAAGATCAAATGTTTTAAATCACAATATATTACACTTCCCCCAGAAATATACAGGCTTAATGCCTCTTTTTTGCCCTTTTTAGGGGAAAGAATGCCTCAGTGTGGACTTATCTAAACAACTTGGGAATTTTTTAGCATTTGATTATTCTAAAATACTGAGGGTTTGGGGTACTTGAGCAGATGGACTTGAAATCCCTGGTTTTCGTGTTGATGGTTTTTCTCTTTGGTCTCATTTGTTAAAGGCAGTGGGATTGTTAGGCCAGAGGCATTTCTGTCATCTCTTGGGAGATGGTGCACGTGACTTTCTGTTTTCCATGGAAACCAGAGCAGGAAAGAGTTAACAAAAGGCTCCCAGCTCTGCAGTGTGAGAGAGCAGGTTAAGAGGTTTGGGGAAAAAAAAAAACCAGAAAACAAGAGCATCACTCTCAACAGCAGCCAAGGGCAGAGCTCTCCGAATCTCCTGTCAGAGCCTGTTCCTGGGGCAGTCAGGCTCACTCTCTATTCAGCAAAGCCTCATGTGGTTTGAGGACTCCACAGACCTTCCTGACTCTGCCCTTCAGCCTGAAAATCCTCACCGAGGAGCTCTAAACAAACTTGGGGAGATAATTTGGTCTAAAGCTTGCAAAAGCACCTGTCTGGCTTCCTCAAAGCAAGAAACCTCCCTGGATTAGAAGTGATGATCCCAGGGCTGTTTGGCGCCCTGGCCACCCTCATTTAATTGAAAGTTTCCTGCAAAGCCAAGGGCTTTCCTTGCTCTGGGCATCACCTTTGGAGCCTGGCCCACCAGGCAGCTGCAGCAGGGGGCTGGAGAGCAGCAGAGGGGCCACAGGGCTGTGCTACAGCCAGGAAGGTGCCACTCATGAGCTGACACAGCTTGGCTTCCTGACAGGGAAGTGTCCATCGGGGATGTTTGTTGGGACCTTCCCCCTCTGGTGCCTTGGTTTCTCCTTTGCTGTGGAATGGGAAATTTCCCTCTCAGCTCTTCTGTGACTTCACTGATGCTGATGAAATGTTAATGCTCGAGAGGGGTCATTGCTGGAGGTCTGTTCCTGGTTAATTTTCTCCTCATGACCATGGGCTGTGGAGGAAAATTTCCCTGCTGCTCTCCTGTGGTATTTTGTCATAGCTTGTCACGTTCTCTGCTCAGCAGATTTTTCCTGGGGAACTCCCAGCCCCTGCTTTTCCCTGGCAGGCCATGCAGGAAAGAAAGGCTGCGATTTAAGAGCAGAGCAAAGCGCTTAGAGCCACAAAAGCACCTGGAGATTCAAAGCCTCTCCCACCTGTGTTCCCAGGGAACTTGCTGAGTCTCAGCAGTCTGTTTCTGAACAGAATTGTGCCTGCAAAGAACCTGTGTGAGCCTTGTACAGCACAGGGCAGACTTTTAAGTCCTTTTTTCTTCCTTTTGTTCCTGTATCCAAGGTCTTTATCTCTTTGATTTATGGATTTGGAGCCCATCTTTAATTATTTGCTCTGAAAAGCTGCCTGAAGCAGGGCTCAGCAGGAGTCAGACAGAGGCAGCTCAGCCCTCCTGGCTTTGCACAGCAGCGTTCCATGGGCATGACCTTCCACGTGTGTGTGAGAGGCACAGCTCCCTGGTTCCTGCTCTTCGGGGTGTGGATGTACTTGGATGTGCTGGGCAAGCTCACAGGCTCCAGCACTTCATGTGCTTGTCCACCCCATCCCCCTGCTCCACAGGGCACACAGGGACTGTCACAAGGCCCACTATAGACACAGAACATTCCAGCAAGGCAAATCACCCTGGATGTGATGCCTAAAGGCATTTTCAGTGCTGGAAAATAAGGGCTCATTTATTCCCTTTGAGATTTCTGCTCCAGGATGAATAGCAGTGAAAATCTGCCACAGAGCACACAGGTCTGCAGTTGCCCTTGTACTGCTTAGCGAGACCTGTTTGGGTCTGGGAGCTCAGATTTCCCTGTCTCAAGATGCTTTGAAAGGCTCTGCCTTGATTGCACTTCCATCCACTCAAGATAAGTAATTGTGTTGTCAGTCCACAGTAAAGCCTGAGCCTCCATGGCTCCACAGCAGCAGCATTTCCACCTTTGCAGCAGCTCTGAAGCTCCCAGTGCTCACACAGGATGGGGCACCCAGAGCAGCTGTGGCTGCCCCATCCCTGCTAGTGTCCAAGGTCAGGCTGGACGGGGCTTGGAGCAACCTGGGACAATGGAAAGTGTCCCTGCCCATGGCAGTGGGGTAGAATGAGATGGGCTTTAAGAGCCCTTCCAACCCAAACAGCTCTGGGATTCTGTGATTCTCTTCCCCTGTCTCTAGGGTTCATCCTCCACTGTGCATGATGGGATGCAAAACCGGAGCTGCTTCTTCTATGGGTAAATACTATTTCAGCTGCCTTAAATAATTTCTTCCCCCAAAAAGCTTATAACAGCTGTCTGCTGGAAGCATGGGGATGGTTGTCAAAGCCTCAGGAAACCCCTTTGATGTGGGGCAGGCAACTGGGAGAGGTGCTAATGAGGTGCTGAGAGAACTTCCATCACCAGGGAGGGGGACCAGCAGTTCTGAAGCTGCCGGAGCAGCAGGGCCTCTGTGCTGACACACTAAAGGGTGAGGGGATGGCTGAATAAAGCTTACAGGCATCGAGTGCTTTAGGGACAGACTAATTCTGTGGCTCTGAACAGAATTGCTGGACTTGCAAATTTATGGAAACACTTTTTTGGTCAGCAACAGAGGGAAGCAAACAGGTACTCAGTTATCAGATCATATTTGTGTATCCACCTCACTCCAGAGTGAAATCCCTGCCTGCAGGCTGCTTAAATTGAGAATTCTCTAGAGCAGGACCTCTGCCCTTCTCCTCTTTCACAGCTCAGAATAGAAAGGGATTTCAGGCTCGGGTGGAGTGCACTGATACCGTGGTTATAAATACAGTGCTGGTGGCACTACTCTCTGCTGAGGGGCTTTGTGCCAGCCACAGCAAGTGAGGGCCTGATTGAAGCCACAGCAGGAAAAAAACAGACCTGTGGATTGCAGATAGTCCTCTCGTTGGCTTCAGGGTCACCTCCCTCGTGCTGCCACCGCAGGCACCTCTGAGGCCATGGCTGCAGGGATACACGTGGCAGTGCTGGATTAGGGACCTGCTCCAAGCTGTTTCCCAGCTGGAGATGTGCAGGGACAGCCAGCACTGTCCCCAGGATGTGTCACCCAGTGCAGCTCCACAGCTGAGGCAGCAACCACCAGCTGACATTTACCCTGACCTTCCCACCTTTGCTTTCCCCAGAAATGCTCCTGCTGCTCATTGTTCCCAGGGCCATTTTCCCTGCTGCAAGTGTGGACATTGGGGAGGATAATAAAATATGTTTGTGTGGCTTTGGCTGCTACTTAATAACTCAGGAAGAGACTCCAGCTTCCCATTAGAAAGTACCATTTTACCTTTCTATTGTTTTTTAATGAAACCATTTCTTCCCAAAAGAGAAGAGAATTGCCTTTTTCCTAAGTGGACATTTTCATGAAAAAATAATCCCTGAATTTTCATTACAGTCTTGAACAAGAAGTTGAAAATAAAATCTGCTTGTTTCTTCCCCTGGCACTCTGTAAAAGGGAAAAATTGAAGAAAAAGAGAGCAAATGTGAATTCTCAACACACATTTTTGTGGACAGAGTGGAAACATGTAAAAGCTTGCTTGGTTTTGAGATGCTGTGAATTGAGTTGACATTTTCCAAAGTCCTCATAAACCCCACTGGATTATTTCGGGTGGATTTCAGCTCTAAGCCCCAGAAATCAGAATTACCAATGTAGTTTTGCTCCCAGGTACTTCTCCAGGCCCTCAGGAAGACTCCCTCCAGCTGCTGAGAAAGCAGAGGTTACTGGGGTCCCTCTTTTGTCTTCTCCTGGGATTAAAAGCACGGGTTGAACTTGGTTTTGCTCTGGGAGGAAAATAGCTTTGGGTTCGCTGGAGGGGCTGAAATCTCCTGATGGACATGGGGGACTTCTCCTTGACTTCTCTGCTGCTTTGGGCTTGTGAGGGACAGGCTCAGGTTCTGTGCTGCCTCCTGCCCTGCTTCCCTGAGGAAAAGGAGCAGCCACAGAGAGGCGGGAGGGGAGGAAACTGGAAGGAGTTTGCATGCTGCCCTCACTGTGTATGTGGGAGAAACCAAGGTGGCCTCTTTCTGAGGGCCTCGTCCTGTGCATAATTACTTTCCTTAGGGTGCCCCGTGCTGGTGCCCTTCTTGAGGTGGGATGTGTGCACTTAGAGTGGCTGTTTGGGTGTTTTTGCTGTGCTTTAGGCTCTGGCTGCAAACTGGAATCCAGAAGACATTTTTCCACATCCCAAGAGACGTGATGGATTTTCAGCTGAGGCTTTGCTGAAGAACCCTGTTGTACTGCCTGGATGTGCTGGGCAATATATCCTGTGGCTCCCCAGTTAAGTTTTTATGGAAGCCTCGTTCTGTTTAATGTAGCTGTAGTTGGGTTATAAATTAATAATCCCTGCTGCTGGGACTGCTGTGTAGCAAGATGGCTTTGCCGAATGTGTGTGTAAATAATTCATGCCATTAAATTCATTGTGTTCCCTGTCCACAGCTCACTTACCTGCTGTGACTACAAATATTCTTCTGCACGTTGGAGAAGGTGTTGGGAGATGCCAGGGTTGAGAGGTCTGTCAGAAAGAGGCTCTTCCCTTGCTTAAATGGATCAGAAACTCCTGGGACAGGGAGCACCAGGGAAGTGTGGTTTGTAAACGTGATGAAGATTCCACCTTGGGTTTGGAGATCATGGAGAGGTCCAGGCTGTGGGAGATGGGCTTCCCTGGCACATCCATCCTGGGTATCAGGAGGAATGTCTTCATGGAAAGGGCTGCCCAGGGAGGTTTGGAGTCCCGATCCCTGGAGGTGTCCAAGGAAGGCCTGGATGTGGCACTCGGTGCTCTGGGCTGGGGGACAAGGTGGGCACTGGGCACAGGTTGGAATCGATGGTTCTGGAGGGCTTGTCCAACCTCAGTGATCCTGTGATCACAGCTCTGCCACCTTTCCAAGCTCTCCCTCTTTGTTTATAGCTCTTCTAGAATTATTTCAGTGGTTCTCCCTACCAGTAAACCAGGAACAACTGGAATTTTTCCCTGCTTCACATGCAAATTCCATGGCTTTTCCAATGTATTTTTTTTAATTTAAATTCTCCCATATTTCCTTGGAAAGCAGCTCCCACAGAAGCAGTAAAGCGTTCTTTCCAGCCCCAGGCATCACAATTCTGTGCTGCAGTGAGCAGAGCAAGGTAATGACACAAGTCCTGCACAGACAAAAAGAGCCCAAAATGAAATAAAAAATATATATTATTGAGTCTAAAAGCTGTTTTCCAGAGTTCTAATGCACAGTCTCTAAAATGTTTGCATATTTGTAGAAATTTGTGGAAAACTGATGTTTCCAAGAGCTTTCATGCTGTTTTATTACTCCTGTAGTAGCAGATTATTTGAGATCACACTGGTAATGCTTTCGCTGTTGTGATGTTGTCAGTTCTGGTTTGTTTTCCCTCAGCCTTGTGCTGCTCCCATCTGCATGTGATGATCCAGGGCAAGACTAGAGGGAATCCAGGGAAGACTGTGCTGGAGTAACTCCCATCTTCTCCTCACACACCAGAAACTTGATCCTCTGAGAGTAAGTAATATTTCTGTGCTTTTATGCATCATACATAACCTGTAAAATTCTGTTATTGTCAAGTTACCATCCCGTATTATCTAGAAGCAACTTTAAAAGGTTGGTTTAGCTTTATGTATAAATATTGATGAGAAATCTGAAGCATGTTTTTCTGCAGAAAATACTTATATCAGACTCAAATTTATCTGGAAAAGATGTTATCCCTTATGTTCCTGCTGAAGTCTGCCTAGGAGACAGCCTGAGCAAGGCTGTGTCTGTATAAATAACAAGGACTATTAGTTTGGGACCAATTTAGTCACTGAGAAGGCTTCTGAAGAAATGCATCAGCATATTGGAAATCACTCAAAGGGTTTGGGTGATGTTTATCGGGGCTGAAGACAAATGTTTGGGATGGAAGAAAACAAGAAAGAAGTCCTGTAGTTACGGGAGCTGAACAGAATGAGGCAGGTGCTTGTTAACTTTGAAATAGTTGTGAGTTCTTAAAATTTTTTATGAGGGAAGTTTCACTGCTGTTTGTTTTGGTTAAAAACCAGGTTTCTATTTACCTGGGAAAAATAATTTTAAATAGTGAAGGAGAGAATGACATTGCGATTCAAGGTTTGGCACTTGGCAATTATTCTGTTTGTTCTGGTTAAGCTTTATGCTGGGATCGAGGTGTCCAGCAAATGTCCACCATGCCTGGCCAGTGCTCCCAGAGAAACAGGAAGAGTGGCCACTGCAAGTTGCACTGGGAGGACACCTCTTATCCCAGTCATTCAGGTGGGAGCTGAGCTGGGGGGAGGCAAAAGAGCTGCTCCTACACAGGAATATGGGCTTTAACATCTCCTTTTAAAGCTGCTGCAAAATGGGCTGGGAATGTTTTGTTGCAACCCTGCAGCCAGACAGGAGTGAGCTCTCAACCAACCCAGCTGCCCCGCTCTGAGAGGCATTTCTGCCCTGGCTGGGTTTGCTGTGGGACTTTGGAGGCTCCCCCAGCCCCAGCCCAGCACTCTGTGTGAGGCTGTTTGCACAGATCATGGGGCATAATGGGACATGAACTATTGGGCTCTTTCCTGAACTATTTACATGACTTCATTACCATTGAATTTTACTGAGCGTGTCAGCATTGGAGAGGGAAATATAATCCAATATGAAGGAATGTACCTCTCTGGAGCAGTGAAGCTGTGAGATAAAAAATGGGGTTTACACAGGCAAACAAACTGATGCACTGGGGAGGAAAATGATCATACTCTTATCCTTCCCCCAAAAATAAGTTAAAATTCTCCCCACAACTTAATGTTGTGGCAGTATTCCAGTGTCCCAACCAGTATATTTTGTAAGGATTGAAAGGAATAACAAAGCCAAAGGTGATGGAAATAACTTGATGATGCAGTGGACGGGAGTCTGTTGGGACTGGGATGTCCATAACCCTAAAATGCATTGATCAAATGCATTAATGTATCTTGCTATCCCAGATTGTTTGCCTTGAAATGGAAGCAATTTAATCTTTAAAAAAAATAATGAAAGAGCAAACTGTAAATGAGACCTTCTGGCAACAGGACAGGCTGTGGTCCCAGAGGCAGCAGCACAGGCCAGGATGACAAATGAGGTCATTAAAGTAAATAGTGTAAATTGAGTTTTGGCAGAGAGAAGGAATCCTTATTATGATGAAGGGCATTAATATGGGAAGAAGAAAAGGGGGAGGAGGAATTTACTGGTGACAGGCTTATCTGGGGCAGGGAGCAGTATAATCCTGTGGCTGCTCCAGCTGCCTCCCTCATTGCAAGGCAAGGAGCCATTTAATTTCACAGGGTTCTCAGCAGGGCATGGTTTGGAAGTGCCTTAAAGATTACAAAGTGTCACCTCTTCAAACAGCATCCGGGAGGCTGCTGAACCAAAGCCTGGGATTCTTTGCTCATTTGGTCTTGTCTTTGACATCACATTTGCAGCACAGCTATGCTTTGCCTGCTGATTTTTCATTTTTAAAGAGTTTCTAATATGACTGTTCAAAACCTGAACACATGGCTTCCTCTGGACAGTCTTTGCTTATGGGAAGTGCAAAACATGGTGCTAAAGGGCTGTGGCAGCCACTTCCCACTGACTGACCAGCCAGGGAATTCTGGCCTCTAAATCTGGACTCTTTTAGGTGCTGGTGACAGCCAACGTGATTGTCCTGCTCAGATTAACAGGGAGTTGTAATGGTCCTTAAAGTCACTGGGGCTTTTTAAAGTTGCTGGGCTTTTTGAAAGCTGCTGTGAGAATCAGTGGGTCACTCAGAATTCTCTGTGCAAAGTCTTGGGGCTGTTTTTTCTCGTTCAGTGATACTGAAATAAACCCTTGCTCTTATAAGAGCAGATGTAACTGGCAAGTTTGGGCATTGCCCTGGGAATCTTCAGCCCTGAGTGGCACTGTCCTCTGGCGTTTTTGTGGCCACTCTAATGGCACCAGTGGCACTTACACTGTGTAAGGGCACCTTACAGGATGTTACTAATTAGATAAAAGTTCATATGGTCCCATTAGTACATTAAAGTTCCGTGGTTTTTGTTCTCTGAGGTTCAGTTCCTGAGCTCTTCTTATTGTGAGGATAAAGCACTTGTGAAAAGCAGTTTGAATAAATGAGAAACAGATTTTGGCTTCGATGAGATTGTCTTTGAGGTCCCTTCCAACCCAAAGTCTGTGCCTAGGGCCAGGTTTTCCTGTGCCCTCCTGAGCTATCAAAGCAGGCTCTGAGGCATGGAAGTACACTTTTCCTGTTTAGCTTGCAAAGGCAGATTTATCTCTAAGAGTAGCTCTTATTCTTTCACAACATGCCTTGAAAAAGTGAAAGCCCAGCCGAAACCAAACAGAAATTTCCTCCCTTTGCCTTGGAAATGCTGCTTTTTGCAGCCCATCATGGTGTGGCAATAGAGATTTGCACGGGCTGTTGAAAGAAAGGAGCTCCAAAGCTGCTGGGAATGGCACTGAGCTGTGGGAGGAGGGGAGGAGGAGGCTTAGGGACAGTTCAGGGTATTTGCATTAACAAACACTGCTGGGGCTGGAGCTGAGGATTTGAAAAAGTGCATTTTACACCAGCATCTCTGTAAGTGCAGCAGGATGGAGGAGCACTTCCACCGGGTTTTGTGCCACTCAATTGGAAGAGTTGCTGCAGAATGGATGGGGGATGAGCAGGGAAATGGGATGTGAAGGAGCTTGAGTAGCACTTGAAATCATGACAGTCCAGACAGAGAGGAGAGAGCCTGCACCAGGGAGTTTTGCAAGACCTCTAAAATCAGTGTTTACATAAAGGCCTGTTGTGACTGTTGTGTTAGGTTGGATTTAGGGAAAGGTTCTTCCCCCAGAGGGTGCTGGCACTGCCCAGGCTCCCCAGGGAATGGGCACGGCCCCGAGGCTGCCAGAGCTCCAGGAGAGCTTGGACAGCGCTCCAGGGATGCCCAGGGTGGGATTGCTGGGGCTGTCTGTGCAGGGACAGGGGCTGCACTGGATGATCCTGGTGGGTCCAACCTAGGATATTCCATGATTGTGTGATGGGATCTTTCCAGACCCCTCTGGCATTTGGGATTGTGTGAATCCCAGCTGCTTTCTTTGGCTTCTGCCTTGCAGGCACAGCCTGGCCTGGGCGAGCACCGGGGCACTCCCAGGTGTCACACACATTTGGGGAACATTCCACCAAGCTGCTTCACCCCTCTGGACTTGGATTTTCTCTGTCAAGCTCTAGTATCAAGCACAGGCAGCCTGTTCTGCCAGAGCCCAGGGAAGCATGAAGCAGGGGAGTTGAAGGTTGAGGGTTAATTTGCTCAGGTTTTGCCTCTAATTGCTGCAGAGTGAAAGTCTGCTCTGCTTTTCTGGGGGTGGTTGAATCCAACCAGAACTCAAACCAGAGGGCAGTAAATGCTTCTTGAAAATGGGAGTAGGAGAAAATGCTGATTCCCACAGCTCTGGGAGAAGGAACCTCAGGAAGGTTTATGGTGAGGGCTCAGCAGTTCCTGAGTGAAACCCCTGCCCTTGAGAAGATCAGATGGGGCTTTTTGTTACACTGGGTTGAGGAATCCCAGCCACATGCCAGCTCCTGACACTGGAAAAAGATTGTGTGGCATGTTTTGTGTGAAATCTGTGTGGTTTTGTAACAAAAAGTGTGTTTGGTGGTCTTTTGATGATCAGAGCTTTTCTATCATGAGAAAAAGCAGGAAGCTGAGCAGACATGAAAACTCTGTCCTCAGTTGTGTGCCCTGCAGGGTCAGGAGAAATTCAAGGATTCACTTAATGGTGTTGTTATTAGTTAGAACATATGCTGGGAAAATGCTCCTAGAGTATGAATAAAATAACAATAATTTTTTTCCCAGAAATATTTAAAACCTTTTAAGCAAATACTGGAGAAAAGTATTTATTGGAAGAAGAAGGGGGGAAAAAAGGATTGATTCTGAAAAAGGGGATTTCAAACACCTCTCTCACTCATGGCGAAACTTGGAGTTGTGCTTCATCAGTAGGAAACCAAAAATGTGGCTCCAGTGCCACAGATCCCTAAACAAATGCAGCTTGAATAATAGATTGACTTGCTGAGGAGAGCTTTTCCCTAAGCAAATTTAGGGATCAATAACTAATTATTTGCAGGAACAGCCTTGTAAATTCCCATCATAAACAGATTCGGGGAAACTCTCAGTTGCTCCAATCCATTTGTGAACAGAAAGAGGTAAAAGTAATTATTCTCTTAGCTCACATACTGATTTATCCTTGGTTTTTTCTCTGCTTGTTTCTGATGGAACAACTGCACTTAACCCATGGCCTTGTTTACACGGGGAAAAATGGATCCTTTAACTGCAAACACATCATTTCAAGAGCTGGACCAGTTCATCAGCTGCAGGTTTCCAGTGTAGGTTCAAACTTCATTGCTCTTTAGAACTTGAGTGCCCCTGGGTAAGGATTTGGACTTAACAGACGGATGAACTCCCCTCAGGCCAGGGTCTCAGGGCCTTGCTGGCCTTTGCCTCCTGTGGAAGCTTTTCCTGCCACAGGGCTGCTGCTGTGGGCTCTTTCCCTCTGCCTGGCTGCTATTTCCATAAAACTTGTGAGAGCTTCAGTATCCTTGGGGCTTCTCTCCTCCAAAGTGATGCCTGGCCTTGAACTCCTGGGTCTGCTCAAGGTGTGGCTTTGGCACAGGGGAATGCACTGAAGCTTAAAGCTTGTGACCACCAGTGTTTGCAGGTGTGCTTTTCCTTGCAGAGGACAGAAGCTGTCTCAGATATTTATATGTGTTTGTATTTGTTCTTTCCCCAAATATAAATCAGCTCAAACGGGGGCAAGCAGATCATGTATCCTGATGGGTCTGTGTCTCTGCAGCTGAGCTGCTGCTTATCTTATCTTGATAAAACCCCTCCAGAACATCTCTTTCCAGCTCAGTGAGTTGTTGTGTAATATCTTCAGTATTTGCTGTCGGTGCTGTACTGAAAGCAGGCCTGTGGAAATCAGCTTGCCCGTGGAGAATGGGGAGCATGAGTGGGATAAACCATCACCTGCCTCGTCTGGAGCTGCTCTGATCAGCCCAAGGCTGACAAGGAGCTGCTCTTCCTGCCTCGAGTACAGAGCCTTTCCTGGGCCCCTCTGCTCTTCATTCATTGCTCTGCAGTGTATGTTCAGCCTCTGACTCCATCCCAGTAACAATTCCTGGGGCTCAGTCTCTTGTCAGGCACTTTCTCTCTGAGGAATTTTATTTTGCCCATTGACAGCAGCAGCTTTCTCTGGAGAAGCAAAATCCCTCCTTCCCTCCCCCTTCTCCCCTGGGCTCCTGTTAAATAACCTTGTGCACAGCCAAGCCAGAAATGGCTCTGGCAGAAAAAAACAGCTGAAAGTCTCAGTGTTGCCTGGACACAAAACCCAGGAGCAAACCCAGCAGGACTCCAGAGCTGTGAGGATGAAGAGGGGACTGGACCAGGTGTCCTGCGAGGACAGACCTGGAGGATGGCAGGGCCCCAGATCAGCTGCCCAGGACACTGTGGGGTCTCCTCCTCTGGAGATGTCCAAACCCCACCCAGGCTCCTTTCTGTGCTGTGGGGTTACCCTGCTACAGCACAGGGCTGGAGGTGATCTCCAGAGGCTTCAGTCTGTGATCCTGGGAATGTTTCACCCCATGGGCTCTGCTGTGTCCTCAGTTCACCCCCAAGGATTGAGGCAGTTCAAGGTCATTGCAGAAGGAGTTGAAATTGTTCCCAACTTGCCTGATGCCATTGCTGGCTGGTGTTGGATCTGTTTTGGCTGCCTCCAAAGCACTGGCTGGAGTCAGCTCAGGAGGACTCTGTCCTGCTTCAGGTTTGTTTGATCAGGGATACTTGGGTGAAAATTAGTCCAGATTAACTGATGGCAAGGATTGAAGGTGGGTCACTTAACCTACACTGGCATGGCTGTTCTTAATCAGAACAAAAGTGGTCTTTAGTTATTTACTTCAGAGCTAAAATAAATGAAACCTGCTTCTAGCTGTGTCCACACAGGGGTTTAATTCAGTTTATCTATGCAAATCTTGCTCAGATGAACTGTCTTGATCAATCAGCAAGTCTCCTGAAAGCAAGGATGCTCCAGAGAATGGGAGAACTTGGTCTTGAGGATCCTGTGGATCCTCAGTGTGTGTCACCCTGTGCTCGTGCCAAGGCTCATTTCCCTGGAGGAGTCTGTGGGTGTGACAGCTTTTGCCATCCATGGCAGGAGTTAAAGTGGTTCTTTTGAGTCCTGGAGGCCCCCATCCCTGTCCCCTGTCTTGATTTCTTTGTCCAAGACCTCTCAGTGGTGGATAAGCACCAATTTCCTTGTCTAGAAAAGCTGGAGAAGGGAAAAAAACAACCCCAATTTGTATAAGTATAGGGAAAAGCGAACACTGCTAATATTAGTGTTGCTTTTTGTATTAATAATTCTCTGATAAATGCCTGGGTTTTTTTCTTTCCCAGTCTAAAAATACTCCCCCAGCTTGGCAGCATGTTGTGACTGTGATAATGAAAGTGCAGCAGCATGTGCCTGCCACAGCTTCTGCCCTTTCCTCCTGGGCTGGCAGAGCTCTAGGGTTGTCTGAGGGAAGAGAGGGCACACACAGTGAGATGAAGGAAAGCTGGTCTTGACTCCTGCTTTCCAAAAGGCCACAGCCAGGGAATTATCTCAATTTCAGTGGAACCCAGAGTATTATGGAAATGTCACATCCCTGAGTCAGGGAGAGGTGGAATACAAAACCAAAACAAGAATGCACAAAATTTGAACAGAAACAGCTCATTTTGAACTGATTAAAGTTAAATATATGTGTATATATATATATATATAAATTTTTTTTTAAAATCTCTAAGACTGTGGAAATCCCTGCTAGAAGTACTTGTGGAGCCAAAGGGACTGTGCATGTATTTAGGTGATGAATGTGTGGTTTGATAGTGCCTGTGGCTGGGAGAGGACCCTGTTGTTATTGTTAAACTGTTGCTGGTGGTGCTGTACTGTGCCTGTACACCACCACAACTTTCACTCTCAAACAACATTAAAAGCAGAAGCTGCAGCACAAGATTGGCTGAGTGCCTGCCCAGATGCTGGAGGTCATCCTTCTGCTGGCTCATGGCAAGTCCTGTACCTACACAGGAATTTTGGGGTGTAGCTCTGCCAGCTGAGCTCTGGGTGGGTTTGGGGTGAGCTCCTGCTGGGAAGGGAACTCCTCGCTGGGAGCTCCATCTGGTGGGAAGAGGACTCTGCTCTGCACTTGGGTGTTGCTCCCTCCCTCACACTCTGAGTTTTGGGTTCTCCATGGTGACAGAACCTTTATAGTCTTGTGCCAGACTGGAGCAGAGTCATGTCCTGTGGTGCCAAAGGGGCACCTAAGCTTGGAGTATTGAGCCATCCTCAGGTGTGTGAGTTTTAGGAACCCCCTCTGTCGTTTTTGTGCAAAGGGACAAAGGAGGGGACGGGGCAGATGCTCTGTGGGATCAGGGGTCTGCAGAGGGGTCGGTGGTGGCACCCACCCTGTCCCCTCAGCTCTGGCCATCTGCTTCCCCAGCAGCAGCCCCTGTCTGCACCCTGCAGAAGGTGCTCCTGCATTCCCAGTCCAGGCTGGAGCCAGCACTGGTTCCTGAGGCAGCCCCTGGCACTGGGAGAGGAGCCAGAGGATGGATCCACAGTGGTGCCAGCCCTGGGCCCTGCAGAGATGGGTGTGAGGAGCTGCATTATCAGTGAAGTTCCATTTCCTCCGTATCAGTGGGGTTTCTGGCCAGCACAATGGCGCTGTGGTGGGATCCATCCCCCTGCTTTCCCTGGGCAGCCATCCCTCCCCAGCTGTCTTTGGCCATAGAAGATGAAG
Source organism: Phylloscopus whistleri (assembly GCA_017589585.1). NCBI lineage: Eukaryota > Metazoa > Chordata > Aves > Passeriformes > Phylloscopidae > Phylloscopus > Phylloscopus whistleri. The sequence continues at coordinate 397,983 of JADMLD010001095.1, forward strand.
CAGATCCTGCTCCAGTCCCATCCTTGTGGGGCTGGATCAAGGGAGAAAGGCTGGCAAAGCTTGAGCTGGATTCAGAGAAAAGAAACTAAAGGCGTGAAACAAAACCCCCGTGGACGCGGTGATGCAGATCCCCCTCAGACAGCAACCAGAGGGAATGTGACAAAAAGAAAAAAGAAAAGATGGGAATAAATAAAAAGCAGGGATGGGGAGGGAGGAGGGGGCAAGGCAGATGTCTGCCCGTGCTCAGTGTGTTTGTGCTGCTGGCTGCCTGCCTGCCTGTCTGAAAACCTGGCCCCGTCTGGCACCTCTTTTTTATTCTGATGTTTGAATTTATAGCTTGAAGTGCAGCAGAATGAGGTTCTCTGGAATATTGCTGTGGATGGGATTGGCTGCCTGGGAGGGCAAGAGTGGATTTGGAGGAGGGGGGATTTGGTTTTTCCCTTGCAAGTTTAATGTGGGCTGCTGTGGGCTGTTTAATGTTCTCCTTCATCCCTCTGTCTCTGCCTTGCTGCTGCATTTCTCTGTGTGTTTGCATCACTTCTGTTTGACCCTGGGGGATCAAGAGCAGCTTCTCCCTGGGAGTATCCTGAGTGCATCCCACTGGGGTTTTCAGTGTAGTCTGGGGGTGGAGGGGAAGCAGAGCTGCTGTGGAGTGCTGAGGTGCAGAGCAGAGCCAGAATCCATGAAAACCACTGCAGCCGCCTGCGCTGCCAGGATGACACGGATCACCCACACTTCCTCCCTGGGAACGTGCCAGGAGACTTGTTCTCAGTGAAGGTTTCCAGGTCTCCAGGCTTCAAACGTTCACACAGTTTGAATAATGCATAAAGTTTCAGCACTTGCTGGAGTCAAATACTCTTCTCCAGCATCTTTAAAAAATGGATGAATGCACTTTTACTTGAAAACCTCTCCCCCTCTGTAACCTGTTTATCCTTTCTCATCTCTCACACCTAGAGTCCTTGCATCCTTCTAAATGCCCAACCCCATCAGGGTCAGATCTATGTGAGGATCTCATTCTTCCTTGCTGCCTTTGGATTTTAGAAGGGCATTTTCCTTGTTCAGAAAGGCAGGAGCCTCCTGACTGCATCTGCCTGTAATTAATGAATTCAGGCACTCTCTACAGGATGTTTCTGAGGGGATCCATCCTTCTCTTCCCCTTGTGAGGGAATGAGAGCAGTGAAGCTCCCCCTGTGATGCTGGGCAGGCCTGGAGTGGCACGACAGGGACTGTGTCACGATAGGTTAGACAGCAGCTCTGGGCAGGACCTGGAAAGCCGAGCAGAAACTGCCAGAAAGGATCATCATCCTTTTCAGTGACTGGCAAGGTCGGGTTTGAGAGGCAAAGGCAGTCTAACAGCGCTGCCTGCTGGAAACTCCTTGGGGGGAGAACTGATTCCGTGCCCTGGGTTCTATCAGCCCTTTGGCACAATTTAAACCCGTCCTTCTCCCTTTTCCTCAACCAGCTCTGCCCACAAACCCCAGCTGCCAGAGACAGGCTGTCAGAGAGGGATGGAGTTTCCATCCTGTTTATCCTTACAGCAGTGCTTGGAGAACTGGTGCAACCGAGCTGCCCCCAGCACTGCAGGGGCACCCCGAGCCCTCTCCTGGTGTGTGGAACCCTGAGCTTGCAATTCTTGGCTCACTGGGATGTCAGTGGCATTAAAGGAAATGCCCTGGTGCTGCTTTTGGAGCACTGCAGGCCAAGCCAAGCTGGGGAGGTGGGATGTCACTTCTGGGGCTACTCCCTGAGGAAACACCCCTGGGGTTCATCCTCCTGCTGTTCCCTTACCCACCCATCCCGAGTGTCCTGCAATAGATTTACCCACCCTTGGCAGTGTGCTGTGCAGAAAACAGGCTGACCAGCCATCAACATTTTAGTTAAGATGCAAATTTGCCTACTGAACTTAAAAGTCAAGATTTTTTTTTTTTTGCCAAGTCAGCCTGGTCATGTCCTGCCCTGCAAGGGCAGCTCTGTTGTCCCCCCATGAGAGGGGGAGTATTGAGCAGAGAGGGTCCCATGGTACAGCCTCTGGGCCTGGCTCTGGAAGAGCAGGAATTGCTGGCTCAGGCAGGAGGGGTGGGTTGCTGGGTTTGCTGGTGGGACGTGACAAGGATGGCAGTGCAGAGTTTGAATGTGCATTAATAAGCAGATCTGGAGAGTAAGGATTTGGGAGCAGATGAGGCAAAGATTTCCAAAGCCCTAATGCAGCCCCTCTGCAGTCACACAAAGCCTCTGGGCAGAGCTGGGCTGCACAGCAGGAGTCACCCTTGCCCCACAGGTCCATGAGCAGTGGGGTCACCTGTCCTCCAAGGAGAGAAGGATTAGGCTGGTTTTATTCCTGGCAGCAGTTCTAAACTCCAAAACATTTACTGGATGAAAAGCCTGTGAGAGTTCCTTCTTTAGAGTGTTAAAGATGTTTGAAATTTGCCTCCTTTAATCACCTTTTTGCTATTAATTAACTATGAGCAGTATTACTGTGGTGCCCAGAATCCGTCCCAGCCAACTCAGAGGTGGCCTGTGCCATCTGTTTGTCCTGATTTCATCTGCCCTGTGCCTTCAGTGCCAGGGCCAGGCTGTTTCTGCTCATGCTGTCATGCTGGGTGAGAGGAAAGGGACACTCAAACAGCCCAGGCAGGTTTGTTGTTAGCAAGCAGTGATGAGCACAGGTGGAATGGCACAGATAAGCCCAAGCCTTGGCATGGGAATTCAAAGTCACCTCCTTCATCCTTAGCTGCCTGCCAGCATCCCTCCCTCCAAGGCACGACCCCAAGCTGGCACTTCCTGTTTTGTTTTCTAAGTACACTGTTAATTAATGAGGCAGAGGAAAAAATACACACAGGCACACCTGAGTAGTTTTTAACCTGGCTTGATTAATGCTGTCAAGTTGCACATCTGAGTGTGAGCTCAGTGGGACTGTTGCTTTTGTTTAATACCACAAGACACCTCAGTCTGGATTGTTGCATTACAGTACAAATAAAAAACAGAAACAAAACCACATCTGCATCATACAAGGTGAGAAGAATATGAGAATTCTAAGTATTTACAGAGAAGGGCAAGTAGGGAAACCACAAAAAATATTTACATAAAAATACATGAGCTTGTCGGCATATACATTTTACACCAGTTCACAAAAAAAGACACTCTATAAATTAAAGTGAAGGTAACTCCAAAGGTAACCTAAGACTTTCTGGGATGTTTCTCTCATGCGGCTCAGGGAAAGAAAATCAAGTCTTCTACAGCAGGAAAATGAACGGCAAAACAACCCTTTTCTCCCCCCTCCCTCCCCCCAGCTGGACGAGGCAGGACTCTGCACACAGGAACCGTGGTGCTGGCTCACACCACACCATGCCTTTTCACACAGGATCTGGGGCTCTGGGGAAACAGGAACATGCCTAAGCCGCCGCAACGAAAGGAAGGAAAACAACTTCTCACCCAAATTTCCTGACATTTAACACACCACTCGAGTCAATGCCCTGTCAGCCCAGGGGATGGCAGAGCACACTTGAGGTTCTGTCCCTTCTGGGGTCAAAGAGGAACAGGACATTTTCAAGTCAATTTTGGTTTTGTGTAGCAACTTACTACCACTGTGCAATCCTTACTGATCCCCCCAGTGGTGAGCAGGGGAGGGGGATCACTGCAAAGACATAGGCACAAAGTTGTGGGGGTGTTCTCAGAGATGCATATAGATATCACCTGATAAGACTCTGCAAAAATCAGAAATGGATGCTTTACGTAAGACGTCATAGGGGCCAAGTCCTCGTTACTCACCTAGGACTGCACTCCCCTTCCCAAGGAAGGTCTCCTGTGGGTCACATCCTGCTCCAAAGCAGAGATGAAAATCCAGAGCTGGAGCACACTCCCCATTCCTGCAAGCACTGGGAGACCCTCATCTGGGAACACAGGGAGTGGCAGCTGAAGATGCAGATAGTGCCCATGTGAGGGAACTGCTGAGGAACAGAGCTGCTGTCACCTTGTGGGGATGTGGTTAGGAATTGCTGAGCCCGAGCACAACTGCACTTGGATTAGAGGATAATTTGCGTTGCTGTCCCCCTGCTCTCTCCACTCCTGGGACACAGGACTGGGCTGTCACTGTCCTCCAGCTCACCCAAGATTCCTGGTGTCACCCCCCTGCCTCGCTCTGATTCATGACACCCTTTCCAACCTCACCTATGAATTTTGGGGTTAATGAGGATGTAAAACTCTCTGTAGGACCAGCAGACTGAGCCCAGAGCAGGAGCAGGACTGCATAGTTCACTGTATGGCTTGGCAGGGTGGGATCATGCAGGATGCTGCTGAGGCCGTGAGCAGGAACAACGACAGAAGAAAAGTGTTGGTCTGTGTTACCTGGGAAAAGCTGGTGCCTTCACCTTTTTTAATTCTGTACTGTGGCTCAGCAGTGCTGGATATGAGTTTGGGTTCTTGGAGAGCTTCCACCCTTGGAGCACATCTGGCTGTGGCTGCGTGCCGAGGAGGGGATGGCTGGGAGTCACTGCTCTGCTGTCCTCTTCCTCTCATTCCCAAAAGCCCGTTTGCAGCAGCCCTCTGGGTTAGGAGTAAGGTGTGCACTTCCAGATGCCCTTTAGGAAAGGTGCTGAAGGGTTTGTTTCCAACGGGAGGAGCGGGTGCTTTGCACCTGGCACTTCACACAATGGAGGGAGAGCCCGGCTCAGCAGGAGCAGCACAGCACTGAGGAGCAGAGGCTGTCCAGGGATGGCACTTGGGCTCTACAGGGAAACAGTGGCTATGAGCAGGAAAATCCAGAGGCGTTTACAATTAGTAGGAGCTGGAACCAGCCCCTCGTAGTGGCAGGATAGTCCTGGCTGACATAAGGCCCAGGCAGAGGGAGGGGAAGGCTGTGGGGCGGGGGGAGAGTTAAGGCTTTCACGGAGAGAGAGGTTGGACCTGCAGCTCTCATTACCTGAATCCCAAATAGCCTGAACCAAACACTTGTCTCTACTTCAACTGGAGACCTGGTAGGTAAGCAGGGGCTGAGGCTGGTCCTGGCCCTGGCACAACACAGCTCTGCTGGGAGCACAGATAGCCCAGCCTGGCTCCCGAGGAACCGGGACAGCTCAGTCTTTCCAGGGAGTTACTGCCAGTGGAGACAGGGTGGCTCACCCAGTGGCCCCTTTTTGTGCAGTTCTGTCAATATTCCTTAAAAGGAAACATTACAAAAAGCATTCCCTCACCAAAAACCCCAACCCCTCTACCTGGGAATTCCTCGTGAGGAGATTGTGGTAACCTGGATCACAGTGCTGCTTTTTTCTTTTTTTTTTTTTCTATCTTTTTTCTTACTGCCAGATTTTGTTCCATAACATGTGAGAACTCTTCTAAACAAAATGCTTAAAACACCAGCATTGCACAATAAAATAGAAACAGAAGGTAGTTACTGAAACAGCCCCAGACAAGGCTCCAAGGTTAAAAGAAGCAAACAGCTACAGAGTAGTCAGCAACTAGAAGCAGCTTTTCCTTAGGATTTAAAAGTCCCAAAATAGCCATGAAACTTCTTGTTCAAAAAACCCCACTAAGCAGCTGTGCGCTAACTGCAGGACTTCCAGGTTTTTCATAAAACGTTAAAGATCCAAAACAGGTAGAGAAGTTCTTCAACCACATGGAACAGGAATGGCCTTGGAATTCATCAGTGAACATTTAAAAACTGCTAAATCTCAAGTATTGCTTGCAAGCCCTACCTAATGGAATGGATGTGCTTTATTTGTACAGGGGTGTGAGTCCTGGGGAGTCTGAGAGGCAGCATGAGGAGCTGCCAGGCTGTTTTTACAATATCAAAGCTTTTCAACAGCTTGGACACCATTTTTGGTGTATTTTAGAGGGCACTGGCCTTTTGTCCCTACTCACTGAGTACTGGGGAAGCTGCACATCACTGCTCCCTGTGTGCCACAACTCCACAGGGATCTCTGCCCAGCATGGAACTCAGAGGCTGCAGAGTGTCTAGAGACCTCCAGCTTAAGCTCAGCAGGAGCATTCCCTGATGGAATTGCTGCAGGACCTGGCCCAGGGCAGCTGCTCATGCAGACAACTTTTCACACACAGCTGGCAAGGTGGGCTCTGATTTACATAATGCTATAGACTTTTTTTTAATCTATTTCTCTAGTATTTTTTGCAGTGAGATGATACAGTCTTGCCAGCCACAGGATAGAGTGAGCTCATCTGGGCCACAGATAGCCTTGCAGCAAAGAGGAAGGACTGGCATTAAATGGGTGTGCTGTTCCCAGCTCTGGGGGTAGGGTTTGGCATAGTTTTATTTCTTTTGGTGTGAGAAATGCAAACTTGCCCTACATGGCTCCTGCGGCTGGCCTCTGCTTACAACACAGAAATGTGAAGGAAATGGACTTCTTGTAGGCAGAAGCAGCTTGTTAATAAGCAAGAAATGTAACGAGTGTGTCATGTTCTGAGCTGGTTTCAGAGCCTATTCCAGGGGTTTAAAGTCAAAACAGGCTCCTACCCAGCTCAGAGCAGCTGCAGTGGGTGCACTACACCCACGGGAGACGCAAGGCCTCAGCAAGGAGAGGATCCCTGGGGAGCCCTGCCCCAGCCCCCCTCTCGCTGTGCAACTCTGAGGGGCTGAATTCCAAGTTCCTCCACGGCCCTTTCCCTGGAGGCAGCCTGGAGTGGGCAGTTTGCAGCAGGATGGAGCTGCAGGCACAGCCCATCGTGCACAGCCCATGGGACTGTGGGTGTGGGGAGGAGCAGCCAGTGTCACGTCTGGGAAGGGAAAACTCCTTCCCTCCCTACACCAACAGCATCTGTGTCAGCCCTCTGGCAACACCTGTGTGCCAACAGCCTGCCCTGTCCTCCCAGGTGGCTCAAAACTACATGAAAATCTATAGCTCTACTACATAAAAACAGTGAATGGGGGCCGGGGGAGGGCTGAGGGGGGTTTGCTTTGCTCATTGGGGCAGGGTCGGGGAGTTTTTTTCCATCACTGAAAAAATAAAACAGTCCACTGTCCAGCAGAGGCTGCTTAGACTCTATCCCTTGTTCCCCCCCAGCTCACTCGACGTGCACCTCTGTCTCGGGCCTCTGCAGACACAGCTCTGTGGGGAGGAAGGCTCCCTGCCCCAGCGCCGTGGCGTAAGTTCTGCTGTGCACATGAGGGAAGCCGGGGGGCACGAAGCCGCCCGCTCCAGCATAGCCCCCTCTTTGGTGCTGAGGCAGGGTATGGTAATCCTCCAGGTTATCGTACTGGGACATCACAGTCATCGTGCTTTGGCGCTTGCCCAGGGTTTGGTAGGGGTACAGCAGGGCAGAGTCCCTCTCCATGGGCTCGGGGTGCTCTCGCATCCGAAGGCTGTGGCTTCGCTCGGGTTTGGGTGGCGGCACCACGGGAGGGGCAGCGTGTTCCTCCTCCTTGTAGCAGTCTCTGGAGTGCTTCTCCACGGACACTCTGCCTCGGGGCCTCTCCAGGTCTGGCCTGTCCTCTGCCAGCCTCCCCTCCTTGTGGTTCAGCCTCAGGGTCTCCTGGCTGGCTGGGATGTACTTGCTGCCTGAGTGCTGGTAGCCCATGGGCTCGGAGGGCTCTGGGCCACCCTTGGGCCTGTACTCAGGGTAGGGGGGCCCATTTTTGGGTTCAGAAGGCTGCCTATGGTTCGCTTCCTGCTGCAAATGCGTCCTGTGCTCGCTGCTGCTGCTGCCGCCTGGCTCATGCATCTTCCTGTTCCGGATGCTGCTCTGCTTCTGGGGCAGGGACGGCTTCTCGGGCTGCCCGTTCCCGTAGCCCCCGCCATGGTAGTGGGCTCTGTCCAGCTCAGGCTCCATGTGCTGCCCATAGTAACGCTCGTCGCCTTCGGGCGTGGCCGCCTTGGCTGGGTACCTGCCCTCCTTCCCTTCTGCCACCGTGAGCAGGCCGCTCTTGCCAGGATCCGATTTGCTGCGCAGGTGGATGGCGTCCAGGCCCCCCAGCTCGTCCTGCAGCAGCGGGGCCACGTTGTCATACTGGGACATGAGGGGCCCTTTGACCTTCTGGCGCGTGCGGCTCTCACGGCGGATGGACTGCATGCGGTACTTCTCCATGTCCTCCAGGTCCCAGGACATGTACATGTGCTTGATGTCCGGGGCGGGGGGCACATCCCTGCTGACGAAGCTGTGCTCTTTGCCCAGGTGGTTGATGAGCCCTGCCCGGGGATACGCGGCCAGGCTGGGGTAGCGGTACAGCCCCTTGCCCTGCAGCCGGGACGTGTAGGGGCCAAACTCGCGTCCGGGCAGGCCGTGGAAGGGCCGGACCCGCACGGTGCTGTAGGGATCCAGGTCATAGAAGCTCCCGTCGGCCGCGGTGTAGTAGGGGGAGCCGGAGGAGCTGGAGTAAGGACTGTAGCGATAATGGACCCGCCCGTTCTCAAAGTAAGGCTGGAGCTGCGTGACGTGGTAGTCGGAGTGGGGCTGATACGGCTTGTACTGGTAGAGGGGCCGTGGGCAGTACACGGGCTCGTCGTCCGGGGGCACCTCCGTGCGGGAGATGGGCACGGAGCGGATGGCGGCGGCGGCGGCCGGGCCGGGCACGTGCAACGACTGCACCCTGCGGATGGTGGGGTACGGGGGGGCCTCCTCAGCATAGCCAGTGCCCCGCAGCCCCGCGGAGCTCACCGAGGACACGAAGTCGGTGCGGCCGTGGGGCTTGGGGTGCAGGCCTGCGGCAGAGCCCTTGCCCTGCGTGCCGTAGGAGCCGTAGCGCGCGCCCGCAGCGACGGGCGGCTCTGGGCGGGGCGGGTAGGGCTGGTGCTGCTCAGCCTTGCTGTGGTAGCCGTGGGCAGGGATACTCTCAGGCCGGTACTGGTGCTTGGCATGCAGGTAGCCATCAGGCCCCACGGGCTCAGGGAGGCTCTCCGGCTTGGGGTGCGGCACATACACCGGCTGCAGGGACGAATGCTTGGGAGGTGGCGGTGGTGGCGGCAGGAGCGCCTCCTCCACGGAGGACGCCAGCATGGAGGAGGCCAGGAAGGAGTGGTAGTTGGAGTTGTTGATGGTGTCGGCGTTGTTGGAGTGCATGGCAGCGGCGATCTTGCTCTCCAGCGTCCTCACGGGCGGCACAGGTGGGGTGAAACTGTAGGAGGAGGGAGCAGGGACTGATTCGGAGCGCAGGTGCAGCGGGGGAGCCCTTGTGCTCTCCCGGGGCTTTTCCAAGTGGCTCTGGTGGCCCACAGGCACAGAAGAGGAGCCACGGGCACTGGAATTGCTCTCGGAGACAAAGCTAGGCGTAGGCTCTGGAGGCTTTTCAGGTGCAGTGGTGCTCCACATCTGCAGGGAAGAAAGCAGACAAAGTTAGGAACAAGCGGCTTTTCCCCTGCTGTTCTGTAGTTAGAACACCCCAGACACTTGTATGGATCAGCTCCATTCCAGCATATCTGTGCCTGATTTCTGTTTGCTGGGGTAGGACAGACGTGTAGGTTCCCTCTCTCAGCATGGGCAAGCATGATGCCACTGGCAGATTTTGGGACCCATCTCAACTGGTGTGTTCTGCCAATGCCAAACCAGAGGAAGGAGGTGACTGTCTCTTTGGTGGTCTGCTTTTAAATGTCTGATGTTAATGAAAATGTTCCTGGATTTAACCTCCTCAGGCCCTGGTGAGCAGATCAAGAAGTGCAGTAGAGCAGAAATTCCTGCCTTAAAGGTGGCTGCCAGGGCATAGGATGAGCTGCAGCTGGGTGTGTTTCATGGGCTGGGGGTTTTGGATTTCTGATGGAACACTTCCATGTTTCAGTCCTGCACAAGGAATCTGACCTGCTTTGTTTAACAGAATCACAGGATCATTGAGGTTGGAAAAGACCTCTGAGACCATCAAGTTCAACCTGAGACCGATCCCCCCCTTGTTACCAGCCCAGAGCACCATGTCCAGTTACTCCTTGGACATCTCCAGGGATGGGGACTCCACCAGCTCCCTGGGCAGTCCCTTCCAGCACCTAACCACCCTTTCTGTGAAGAAATTCTTCCTGTTGTCCAACCGAAACCTCCCCGGGTGCAGGTTAAGACTGTGTCTTCTCATTCTTTTGCTGACTGGACAAGAGCCTAACCAGGTTGCTGGAAGAGGACTTTGCCAGAGGATGCAAAAATTCTTCTTTCTGAGCATTCTGAATTATCTCTGTCAGCTGCCCCTGCAGATACTATTTTCCTTAAAACCAAGGAGCATGGGTATTCTGGGATGTTCCCTTAGGAAAGCAGCACAAGATTTCCTGCAAGGCTGCGTCTGTGTTACCTCACTCCCAGTGTCCTGCAAATCCCACCCCTTGCCATTTGGATTTGGACCGATGTTCCCGGTGCTCAGCATTTCAGAGGAGCTGTGCAGGGAGCAGCACATACCTGCCCGGAGGCGCTGGGTGCTTTGGCCGCCGGCACCTGTCCCACGGCCGCCTGGTGCTCCTGTCTCTGTGCTGGGGCCGTGGCCGCGCGCGGCGCGGGCGGGACGGTGGCATCTGCCTGGGGGGTGGCCCCGGGCGGGGCGCGGGGCTCAGCAGCTGTGCCGGGCAGGGTGCTCAGGTACGGCACTGCAGCCAGGGTGCCCTTGTCCCCAGCGGGACCCACGGAGGGAGACTGCAGCTTGTCCTCGGCTGTGCAGGGAGCATGCAGCTTGTCCCCAGCCAGGCCCACGCGCAGGTGGGGCTGTTCTACGGCCGGCTCCGTGACGGGCAGCTCCCGCTCCGGCAGTGCCCCGGCCGTGTGCTCCCAGCCCCCCACATGGGCCTTGTCCCCCGCTCTGCTGGGCTGGAAGCTGGACTGCTCCTGCTCTGCATCCCTGCTGCCAGGCGTGTCGCCGGGCACGCCCGTGTGGAGAGGCGGGGGCTCCTGGCCTCCAGGTGCGCCGGGCGGGTGATTCTGCTCCCCGGCCGTGCCTTGGCAGTCCTGCTCTAAGGTGCCCCGGGCTGGAAGTGCAGGTGGTTCTCGGGCAGAGCAGTGAACGGGTGGAGCTTGTCGGGAGCGCCCGCAGAGAGATGGAGCTTTTCTAGAGCTGTGCCAGCTTCAGCCTCTCCGTAATTTGTGCTTTCAGCATAAGCATCTCCTGGCCTTTTGTGGGACTGGGCGGATGCTTGCTGTGCGGACTCGGCTAACGCTAGGGCCAGCATGCGCGCTGCGTTTTTCGGAGGAGGAGGAGGGATTAGAGACACAGAACTGACGGGAACAGGATCCTGGGGGGAGTCGAGGGCAACTGCTCCTAATGGGGGGAAAATTGAGAGAGACAGTGATTTTATGTTACCCAATAAGGAGAGTGACCTTAACGACTATTATAAAAAAATAGATGCTCTCCACACTTTCACAGTGGCAGTTCCTTCTGATGTGAAACACTTGTGTCTCACAGGCAAACGCTGCTTGACAGCACAGCAGTTCATCACAAAGAGGAAAAAACCCAAGAGATTGTCTAAAGGCTTCTCTTGCATTTCTAGAGAGGTAGGAAGGAGGTAGCAGAGAATGAGATACCCTTACACAATTTTGATCATAAGGTTTTAGGCGGAAAGGTCCCTTCTTCGAGTGTTGGCAGGCTTTTAATTTAAAAAAAAAAAAGTCTTAGATGGTCTATTGGCTGAAATGATTGAGAAGGACATGCTAGAGATTTTCACGTATGACAGGATGGGCAAAAAAAAGCAGAATACAAAGCATTATGGAAATTATCCAAGATTTGTAGTTAAGGATTTGAGGTTAAGACTTTACTGATCTGCACAGCCCTGCAAGACACTCGTGACCAGAACTGATGGGCAATCCCCTCTCCTAAAGGCACGCAGAGGAGGATGGTTCTGAGAGCAGCTCCCCTTTGGAACTTAAAGAAAGAATGGAGGAAAATGCACTGTACCTGGCTGGGTGTGTCCACTGGGTACAGTCTTATTCTGACTGCTTGGCATGGCTCTCTCCCCTTCTTCTGGCAACTCTGCTTTGCAAGCAGCCACTAGCTGGGGATGCTGCAGCTCTTGGTGGGCTCCTTCCCCTGTTCCTGTTTCACTGTTTTTCAGGGGCAAGGACATCTGTGTTGGGGACCTGTTTGTGATCTCAGTGATGCCAATCTCTTTGCTCCAGCTGGAAGCAGAGGAGTTCCTGGATGTGGTGGGCACTCCTCCTACAGCCTCTGGCACACGGCTGGGGAGCACAAAGGAGGTGGGTTCTGTACTCAGTGGTGGAGATTTGATGGGTTTTCGGGCTGTCTTGGGTGAGAAGCTGAGGGGTTTGCAGGCCTGCTCTTCTGTGGGGCTCAGGTCCAGCGTAAAGAAGGGACTCATCTTCTCCTGGAAAGGGGACACTGGCTCAGAGCTCGTGGCACTGCCTGGGGTCTGGGACTGGCTGCCTGACTCTAAATCCTTCTTGAGCAGGCTCAGCTTCTCCTTATTGATATCGATGGACTCCAGCAGGGAGGTGCTGCTGTCCAGGCACTCAGACTCTGCCTGTGGGGGGCTGCACTGGAAGGACATGGGGTCGAAGTCCAGGCTGGCGACGCCAATATCCGGTGGGCTGAGGTCCACATCCTCTGAGGAGCGCGGAGAGATGAGGGCAGGGACGTGGATGAGCCCCTCGTCCCCGTCGCTGTCGTCATGGGGGAGATTGTCATAGGAGTTACAGCGGTTCATGTTCCCCAGGAGCTCCCCGTTGAAGGAGGCAGACAGGGCATCGCTGCTGGACCTGGGCCTTCTGGGCCGGAACAGTTTGGATTCACCTGGAAGCGAGAAGACACCGTGGGTCAGTGACAAAACCTCCTGTCCAGGGGGCCAGGCCCAATGGGGGGTGGGCAGAGCAGTCCTAAGGCAGCTCCCCCGGTGATCTCTGCACACAAAGTAACATCGTCGGCAGTGACTGCTTATTCCACTTGCTTAAACTCTCTTACAGCACTTGCCAGGCGTGATTTATTCTGAAACTAAGCTGCGTGCACGAGCAAAGGCACTTGAAATGTACTGAAGGCCTTCATTGCAGTGCCAGCTACACCAGAGCAAGAGGTTTGCTTTTTTTAACCTTTAAAACACGAAAAGCCATGAAGAGCATTTCTGTGAGACCCATCTCTGTTGGGACCAGAAAGCTGCTTCATCAGTTAGCAAGTTCAGCTTCCCCTGGAGGGGTGGAAAACCTGGCCTGTTGAATATCTACAGCCAGAGATGTCAAAGTGCCTCCCTTAATGCCCATTTTTTGGAAGTGCAAGTAGGATTTTGCCTTACCATCCACGGCATGCAGGGAAGTGAGGGACTCCTCGCTCTTGGCAGAGCGGAGCGTCCCACTGTCTCCTCTTCCTCCTGAGGGAAAGAACCACACAGGGGAAGGATCAGTTAGGAAAGAGGTTTACATTTAGCTGGATAATGGTGGCAGGAAAAACACAAATGCGTTTCTAGCACCAACATCACTGTCCTGAGAGTAATTTTGTTTTGAAGATGCGTTTCTGATTCTCATTTTACTGGTAAATGGTAACCGACCCAAGTGGTAATTGCTGGGTGACAGGCTGGGAAACAACTCCCCACAAGCAAAACCCCTCAAAAAAGGGGAAGAAAGGAACATTTACACACTCTGTCTTATGGCAATAAACAAGTATCATTTCAGTCTCTGAGGAGACAGTCCTGAAGGGCATCACAGAGGGTGTGAGGACTGTGAGGGTAAGAATTTTAAGCTAGACCTGGGAAATGAGGGGATAAAAGTTCTCCCAGGCCCATGTTTTGGGATTTGTGGTGTGTTTTACTGCAAAACATGTTGTTGCTATTTTTAAGTTTGGAAAGAAATAGAAAATTATATATGGAAAAGGCTGAGAATTCCACCTACATATCCTGGCTGTGGCTACAAATGGTTGTTGGATGCCTTCACTTGGCTACTCTGGTACAGCTTTTGGAGGGAATGTGTTTGTGGGAAGGTGCCTTTCCCTCATTTCATCTTCTGAGAGCAGCAAGGGGAACCTGAACTGTATTCTCATTTCATAATGAGATTGTCAGAAAGAATAATCCTGTGACTTTATTACAGCAGCAGCCACATCTTGTCTTTCCAAAGCTGTTCCAAGGGAAGCACAGAAGTGTGAGGCCCGGCAGGCTCCAGAGCTGCCCGAGATCCATTGGGAAAGAACAGCTACTGGAGCTGTCATGCACGGCTTGGACGCTGGGAGGAGATAAAAGCCCACTGGAAACATCACTGCACTGCTGAAAACGCAGGGGCCTCACCTGCCAGGGCTATGGCTTTCATTTCCGAGGGCTCGCTGGGGTTGCGCTGCAGTTTACGCTTGGACACGGAGGAGGATTTTCCCAGGTTGAAGAAGGAACGCCAGCTCCCCACTGGAGACTTCTTCATCTTGCTGGGAGGCCTTTTCCTGGGGAGAGAAAATGGAACACATGGATGGAGGAGGGGCTGCAGTTCAATCTTGGCTGCTTGTTATCAGCACTCTCTGCTTTCTGCTCAGAAACTCCTGGTTTCTGCTTGGAAGCTCCCTCTTTCCCACAGCTGAGGATGTTTTCATCCTTCCAGCTCAGCCCTAAAGTCTTGCTGTGTAAATTCCCCCAACTTCTGCAAAGTAGCTGCAGTGCAGGTGAGGAAAAGCTCTTCCTTGTCCGGTCCAGCAGCCAAGGGGTAGATTTTATGGAAGAAGCCCCAGCTTTCTGGGAAGCTGGGCAGCCATAAAGGTGTTCAAAAGTCTCTCTCACTCCTGCTATAGAACCACCATAGTCTCCTCCACTGCCATATTTAATTGCCAGTGTCCTCAAGCCTGTCCAACTGCTCCACTTCAAGGGAATCTCGATTTGTGACAGGCACCTAGCCCTGGAAAACCCCAACATTTCTGTGTGTGACTGATCCAGGCATTTCTACATCAGAGACAACATGGATTTATACATTAAATAATATCCCTTCTGAAAATAAGAGGAAGTGGAGCACAGATTATTTGGCTAAACCAAGACCACTGATGTAAGCTGAATCCTCCCAGACTCCAAAGCAGGTGGAAAACTGCCTACAATACTTTACATATATAACAAGCCTCAAGTCAATATAAGCAAATTCTTGCTGTATTCAAAATAACACAGTTATTACACATGCTGGAAAGGAAACCTGTCTCTACCTTTCAGATGGGAAGTCAATGACTGTATGGAATTTCCCCTGCAAAGCTGCTGGGCCTTCTCCCACTTCAATGTACTTGCTGTCTGCCACGATGGGAGAGTTGATCTGGGCTTGTGTCCGTGCCTGAGCCTCCTCCAGCGTGAGCAGCTTTGTGGAGGGGGAGGACACCAGCAGAGACTTGGGCCGGGATAAAGAGCTGTGCCCTGCAAGGGAAAACCACAGGCAACAGGGAGAGTCAGCAAATGGCAGTGCAGAGATCAAAGCTCAGCTCTGTGTGTCTAGGGAGGTGCTGTGTTTTTCTGAACCTTTGTTATCCCAACCATTGAAAGACATGGACAAAATGTGGTCACAATGTCACAGATTCATTGATGACTAAAAGAATAATGGCTTAGTGTAATAAAAAAAAAATTTAAAAAAAAAAAAAAAAAGCAGAGGAAAGCAGGTAGGATGGAAACATTTGTGACATACTTTCCTTCATCTGTATGCAAGAGCCTGTAAAAAAATTATGTTTTTCCTTTGTATAAAGCCTGTCTGGGTCATTCCCAGATTTCACCTCTCAGTGCAGCAGGAAATGCCATGTGTGACTGAAGCTGCTACAAACCAAAGTGCACCTGGACACAGCAAACAGAATCTGCTGTGTGCCCTGCCCATGGCCTTTAGAGCTTGTGCCTGGTTTTGGAGATGAATGTGTAAAATCTGAAAGCAGCTGCTGCTGCCTCCTGCTGCTGACAGCTTCAGTGGAGAGATTACAGGGAGCCCGTTGCAGGAGCAGCTCTCCTATGTCTGCCATTGCCTCTTGTACAGGTGTTTCTTGGGTCACTCCCAGGTTAGTTCAGGGTTGTGGGGGAGATGTGCCAGTGCAGAACATCCTGCTTTGTCCACTTCCGTGGCTGTCCCTGGAGCAGCACAGCTCTGTGTGAAGGATGCACAGTCTGGGGGACGTGGGAGCAGTAAATGCTGTCCTGGGTGAAGTTTGGGTTAAAACAGGTTTGGCAGCACCACTTTCCCTTAGCACAGGTGGGTGCAGGAGCTGTGCTCCTACCCAGAGGCTCCCAGGAAGCCGTTCTGGAATGCAGAATTCCTGCACTTGGCCAACCCAACAGCTTAACTCTCTTCCCTGCCAGGTCTGTGTCAGAGCCACTGAATGCAAATGACCAAGTCATTAAACAATTAGCCAAATTTACATGGGCCATTCTAAGCCTGGATAATCACCTGGCTGGGATTCTGAGCATGCTTATCTTCCTTCCCCTGGCAGAGTCAGCCTGCTGGGGCTGGCACTGCTCAGCCAAAGTAACCTCTGGCTTCCATGGACTTAGAACTGCCCTACAGCAGAAGAAAAAGCTGGACTTGAATCAACTCTGCCAGCCTAAGCAGAGGTAGAGTTTGTTTAAAAGAAAAGAGCAGCAAATACAATGGAAACTCAGCTCTCTGCAGTCCCCAGGTGGTGGTAAATGCAGTGGCTGCATGTTCTAGGCAAGGGCAGATTATCTAGGCAGATGGTGCAGCCTTAATGCTGCTTGGGAGCAGGAACAGCTGGTGGCAGCCACATTAACATAGAGAGTAAACTTTCCTCCTGGTGCAACTCTGCTCCTTCTTGATGGAACAGATATATGGTCTCAGTTACTCAAGGGAATTCTTAGGCTCCAAGGCTGGATGATGTTCCGGGTGCTCCAGGTTCACTCCTCATCCTAAAGCAACACCAGCCTGAGCTGTGTGGCTGCTCAGCCCTGCTCATGAGCCCACACAGGCTGTGCAGGGGGAATAACAGATGTCAAAACAGCCCTTTAAGGTTAAGACTTAAGTTTTCTTAGCCTCAACATTACTGAATGCAGAGAGATTGCTTTACACCAGTTCGTTCCTATTTGTGTTCTAAGATATGGATGAGGGCAGACAGCCATAGCTCCAGTGGGTAAGTATGCAGGAGCATCAGTGAAGACGGTTTTAAAAAGCAAAGGGAGCAGGGGAGATAAAGATTTAAGTGATTCCGTGCAATTTCTCAGTGGTAGGACATAAAAGTAGAAGCCAAACATTCATCTCTGCATTCCTATGGGGTAACCTTGGCTTCTAAGAAAGGTACTGGCAGCAATTTCTAAAACCAGGCCATTTCTGTTTGGGTTCTGACATCCCAACCCAGAAATGTGTCCTCCAGGTTCAAATAAAAACATTTCCATGTCCCAGAGGAGGCTCAGACAGCCATGACGGGCTGCTGCTCCTGCCCAAGGGAAGCAAGCACAGAACACACACCTGCCCCATCACGGATGACAGAGCTGAGCTTGGAGCTGAAGAGCACATCCACATGGTTCAGGATGAACTCCACCACCACCGACTGGATCCGCACCTCCATGAAGGCGGCCGTGCCACTGAAGCAGGCAGACTCGATCTGCTTGGACCTGCAAAGGGACAAAGTGAGGGAAGAGGCTCCTGCTGGGTGAGGCTGGGCACCTGTGGGGCTGCAGGGCCTGAGGCTCGAGCAGAAAAGGCTTCAGGGCAGTTCTGGGGTTAAATCTCAACAACGCTCACAAATGATCACTGACTGTGGGGATTTATGGCCAAGCTTCAGATCCAGGTTCAAGTCTTACTGACAGGGCAAGAGGAACACTGGGCTGGGAGGAAAAGGGGGTGTGGTACAGGTGTGAATTAAGATTAATACACCCAAAATGAAGAGCTTTTAGTTAACTCACTTCTATGACTGGCACAGTTTAAGGCAGTGCTGTTGTACAAACCTACTGTGGCCTCTAAGAGGATTTTCCCTTGAGCAAGGGAGTGCCTTCACCTGATCCTGCTGAGTGAATGCCCCAGCCTCACCAAAGCAAACTCAAACACAAGGTCACTCCACTGCCTCTGGGAGAATTGCCAGAAAGAAGAGCCCACCTGCATGAACTGGGAGTGTCCAAGGACTGGAGGGACAGGGATAGCAACCTGGGATAGCTGAAGGTGTCCCTGCACATGGCAGGAGGTGGCACTGGATGAGCTTTAATATCCCTCCCAACCCAAACCCTTCTGGGAGTCCATGATGCATTGCACATGCAGATTTCTCAGGTTGGTAACAGCACCAGTTCAGAAACCTGTACAATAAAGGGCAGGGTGATATTCTTTTTTTTCTTTTAAAGCAAAATTTTTATGTTACACCATTAATTTTAAAGTGTCCTGTCGCACAGATTCAAAACCTATTTATCCAAGATCATTTCTGTGAGTTTGAATTCTTGCAGCCAAAAGCTGTCAAATTAGACTCTAGAGACTTATGTAGTGGGAAATCAGTGATGCCACTGTAGAAATTTTCCTGGATGATCAAGGACACATCAGTCTCATCTAACCAGGAAAGGAGAAATTATCCTCCAAAAGAGAGTTGAGGGAATTCTTCCTTGTCACTACTGACAGAATTGCAGCCAGTGGAACTGTGTTGTGTGAGACAGGATAATACAGGGGCTGTTTTACAACACTAGGTCAGGAACTTGCCAGCTGATCTTAAATCCTGCTTGGAATAATTTCCCATATTTTACAGGAGAAGAGTGCACAGGCTAAAGAAAGGAGAAGCTCTTTCCAGCTGCTGGAAGCTGGGATTTTTTGGAGTATCTGTTGTTTATGAATGTAAACATTTATCTTTTATTGAAACGGGAAGACCCAGAGTACCTGAGGAGGTTTGGAGCCCAGACGATGGCCAAGTTCTTGGTGTGCATATTTGTGATGGAGCAATAATCAGCCAGACGAGCCAAGTGTCTCATTAGGAACTCCAGTGTCCTGGAAAACAGGAGAGAAGCAAATGTTCAGCACTACTGAGCAAAGCCAGGCCATGATCCACAGCACAAACCCAGCTCATTATTTCCTTTTGGTCTGACAGCTCCCAGAAAGGAATGCTGAACTCCTTCCCCTCAGCCCCACAGTGGACTTGGCTTTGGCAATACTGACACAGGCTGGGGTGAGGGAGTCTCTCCTGACTTGTCCAGGCTCCAGGAAAGAACAGTTCCAGAAAAAAACCCTTTGCAGGTGTGTGACAGCCACGAGGAGCTGCTAAGGGATGTGTGGGGAAGGATATGGAATGCTAATCCTGGGATGGGGGGAGTATTGATTTAGACACCTTAGGACACTGAAAACCAGCCAGCTGTACCTGGGTTCTACTTGGGAAATTTCTGGCTGCAGGTTTCTTAGGGGTAGGTAAGGCAGATAGAAGGTTAAACTTTAGAGGCTTCTGTTCACATTAAAAATTGAGGGGTTTGTATATTAAGCACTGTTGTGTTTAATATATGCTGGGGAGGAGGGAGCAGGAGGTGGCAATGAAAATGCTGCTGTACCCTCCTGCTGCCTCTGGCTTGTGTCTGTCTCACAGCCCATCCTTTTTTGGGGAGGATGTGAGATGGAGCAGAGAGGGTGTTTTGGGGCTCAAATTCCACAAATAGACAAGATTGGAAGTTAAGAAAATGGCTCTGGCTGGAAACCAAACAGACACCTCCTGCCTGTGACTTCTCATCACTGAGTAGCAGAAAAATAAAGTGTTTTTTCCTTTTTCCAAGAAAACCCCAGGAAAGAAGAGCAGCACCCTGTAACCTACAGCATTCCACATCCAGCTGTTGGCTGTGCCCCCTCTCTGAGACTGACGTGCTGCTGCTACCAGCACCCAGTTTAACCAGCCCCATAAAGTAAAAACCATTTCAGGGAAAAGGTGAATGGAAAAGGAGATCAGTTCATTTTTGAAAGAGGCACACTCCCTTAATTAATATCAATATTGCAATTAGTTACTACAAGCAGCAGCTGTTGCACCAACTAGCCAACCTTATTTAAAGAGCCAGTTACATGGTTGTAGTTTATAACTCATTAGTTAAATCCCAGTTAACTTTTATAATTAGTTACTTATACCACTCATTGCAGCATTGCAATTTTCCACCTAACCACCACACATCACAATAACTGAAGTTTAAACATTCATTGGCAGAAATGACTATATATAGTTATCAATAGCTGTCCTCATATGTTACACATGATCCCTTAGACCAGAATTCTAACTTCACCTGCAGATTAACATACAATAATCAACTGATGACTGTAATGAAGTATTCTAATTAGGTATCAATACCAAATACTGCCTGCATTCACCCCAAATGGTCACCTAAACCACTGGGATACATCAGGGGAGCTGGCCCAGCCAAGTAAAATAGTTACCCATCTGTAAATAACTTCCACCATATGTTGTCATTAGCTATTTCTACCAATTACAATTCACAATTAGTGAATGCTACTTACCATGCATCACTAATCATTAATATTAAAGTCTCATTAACATACAGTATTCTATATAGTTATTAAAACTAATCACCAATACCAATTTGTCTGATGCCTTTTCACCATACTTGGCCATAATTTTTATACTAAAGACGGTTAAAATGTTGTTGTTCTTAGTCAATGCTCATTACCACATGGCACGAGTTCTTACTACTACTAATTACCCTGCATATAGTATTTTAATTGGTGATTTTTAAACATCATATTATGCTACTCTAATATATAACACTCATATAATTAATTACATCAGTTATTCTCAGAGCATTGTTGTTATTTGCTAGTCATTCTTGTTGCAGGGAGGGGCAAACTGGAGACAAAATACAGTTGACCAAGTCTGACTGAGGGCCTGAGCATTTTTTTTTTTTGCTACATTTCACTTTTTTTTAAAAGTACTCTTAGCCCTGGTATTGTGCCCCCCCCCAATAAAACTGTTTTCTTACTCTGACATAGCAAGCTCCTATTTCCCTCCTAGATGGAGTTTCCAAGGACATGAATTAAGACTGTTTAGTGTATAGTGTTTGGTAAGGAGTTAATTAAAATATAAACCAACTTTCTACAGCCATAACCATTTTAATATGCAGAGGCACAGTGTGGCTGTCTTGAGAGGGAAACTGGAATTACAGAATTCCTCTCACAAAATGCTCACAACACCCCAAAAGCTGCACTCACCTGTAGTGGGGAGGGGGCAGCTGCTGGATGACATCATGGATCTTAACCAGCCTTTCCTCATCTGTAGCAGCAGAAACAGCATCCTGGAATGAAGTAGGAAAGGATTTAGCTGCAAATAAGCTCCCAACGTGACAGTCTTGGCTGCAAGCTGAGTTTTGTTGTTCTTTTCCCCCTTGGGTGAGGGAATCTGTCATGGGGACAGAGAAGCATATGGATCATGTAAGGAAGGCCAAGTAAGTTATGGCCTGAGGGATGTTAATGGCACGGAGAATTCCTGCAGAAGACATTCAGCTCAGAGCATCATTTGCTTCCAATCCCATTCCTGGGAAATGGCAAATGAGAGAGGAATTCCTGCAAAGGATGGGAAGTGTGCCAGGGACCTTCTGCTGGGGTCCCACGAGTGGAACCAACACAACATGGCACAGGGGACAAAAGCACCTCTGAGTAACCTAAAGGGGACACAGAAAAGGCCCTCAGACCCCCAGGCACTGCTGAGCTCTGGAGGCTGAACATTTCAGGCCTTCTGTTCTAATCGACACTGACCCTCAGGCAGGCATTGCATTGACTTGAGGCCGTGGAACAGACTTCTGAAGTTGAGTGATGGCACTGGAGTTGTGGGTGTGTAGTTTGAATAGCACTGTGGGATCTCACAGGGTGAAAAACTTAGATTTGGGATTTTACTGTACAGTAATGTATGGGGCAAGATGGAGGACATTAGGCATTGTCTAAGTCCTTCTTCACTTTCTTCTTCCTTCCTCTTCATGGGTTTGGGTGGTTTTCTGTAATTGGGTGAAAAAGGTCTGCATTGCAGGCCTTGGGTGGTCATTATTGGGTCAGAAATATAAATAATATAGGTGTCACCTTGTTATTGGGTGATTAGAACATAAATAACCTTGGAAAGTGTTAGAGGCATCCATTTTACCTTCGTTTTCTAACTTGCTAGTTAGAGCTCACGGCTCGTGAAGCTGTTATAGATAAGAAATAATGAACACTGAGTCCTAACATGAAATCATGACTCCCATGTATTAATCCTGACCTTGGCAGAAAGAGAGGCCAGTACCATCACAGGGCACTGCCAGCCCCTTCTGCAATGGCAGGATGGACCCAGGAGTGTGGGCAGCACAGTGTCAGGCTGGGAATTTTGGTGACACACCTTTCTGATGGTTCCAAAAACCCCAACTGAGGCAGAGCAGACAGAGGGATGTGTGTGGAAGGCAGGTCCAGCTTTCTGCAAAGGCAGATCCAGATTTCAGGATTTCTCTGCTCTACCAGCTGAAGCCCCACTGAAGGGGGAAGTGCCCCACATTTGCCTTGCACTTACTGAGAACTTCTCATAGAGCTGGTAGGTGAGCAGGGGGTTGGGGAGCTCACGGAAGTACAGCTTGCACAGGGAGCCCACACAGTGGATGTCCTGGATGTAAATGTCCTTGGTCAGGTCGGGAATCTGCTCAGAGTCAAACTCGTGGCTGGCAATAAGAACAGAGAAATGGGTGAAGGGGTTTGAGGAGGAGGGATGAAATCAAAGCCAGCACAAATTACAGCAAGGCTTTCCTGGTTTACAGGAAAAAATAAACACTTAGTCACCAAAGCCACATGACCCATGGTTGTGGGGCAGCCAGTGGGGATATTTTCCAAAAAAGAGACTTTTCTTTTTTCTAATAAAGCATTTTCAGTTAG
This sequence comes from Phylloscopus whistleri, assembly GCA_017589585.1. Taxonomy (NCBI): domain Eukaryota; kingdom Metazoa; phylum Chordata; class Aves; order Passeriformes; family Phylloscopidae; genus Phylloscopus; species Phylloscopus whistleri. The sequence goes on from JADMLD010001095.1 coordinate 420,609, forward strand.
TTTTACAACCAACTGGCTGCAATCCCTTTTGCTGCATCAGGGCTTTTCACAAAGTCTCCAGAGAACATCTTCCAAGACCACAAGAACAAGTTTAACTCCTAAGGGATGTGACTAGGATTGCCCATAGGAATGATGAAAGCTGCTGTCCCTCTGCATTTCAAACACCTGGAAATGGCAATGATAAAGCCCTGCCAGCAGCACTTACATGGCAGCACATGGAAACCAGTAAGGGCAGGAATTCCTGGGGGATGAGCTGGTGAGCTGAGCCTGCCTCTGCTACAGAGAGAAGACAGCCAGGAACCACATGAAGAAAACCCCATAGCACTCCCTTGGTTTTCAGAAAAGAGAAAAAACCCCAATCACCAATGTTTATGAAATAAAAGCTGAGCTCAGAAGGCTACAGGCTGGCTTGCTGCTGGAATATGTGCTGGGAATTCCTGTTTCCAATTAGCAGGATGCTCTAGGGGGATGAGAGTGGTGAGCCAGGCCCTGGGAGCTGGAGAACCTCGGGGTCCCTGCCAGAGTCTTTAGGCTGGTCACAGCCATGGGGTCTCATCCTGTCAGCGCTGCAACCACAGCTGGGGCTGGGTGTGGTGGCCCATCCCTGCCCTGTCCCCCACCCAAAGCTGGCAGGTTGTGCCCAGAGGGTCACACAACTCCTGAGCTCACCCTGCCTGAGAAGCAGAACGTGCCCAGGGCACCAGATGTGTTTGTAACTGAGCCCTCCTGGGATCAGGATGAGCTCCTTCCATCCCTGGACACAGACACTGCTTGTGGGAAGCCCTTCACTCCCCCTAGACAAGGGGCAGAAGAGGTCCCCACTTTCTCAGGGTGAAGAGCCTATCCCTTCCTCACCCTGAAGACAGCAGAGGGGGAAAGCAAGGATTCAGTTTTCCACACCCCCAGTGTCCAGCACACACCACTTCCACAGGCACCTTCTGACTCACCCCTTGCTCACGTCTGAGACAGAAACTCAGCTCCTGCACTTGGCTCTACAGAAAAGCTCAGGAAGGCACCAGCCCACCCCACACAAACACTCTGAGCCCTGGCTCAAATTCCCTGCCCATATCCTGCCCTACTCCAGTGGTTTTTCCTAGGAATAAAGTTCACACTGTGTCAGATGTTCCCCTCCAGAAATGAATATGGAGGGAAGAGAGGGATGCCCCATTACATTCAACCCTCTTTCACTCTGCACTGTTTCCAGAGCTACATGTTATTCCTTCTTATCCAAAGGAAGATTTTGTTGGGTGAAGAACAACTCCACAGCTCTCAAAAAGAGCCAGGAGACCAGAATACAGGGATCAACACCCCAAATCAACAGTTTGCCCACCTGCCAAATAAAGGCAGCTACTGCTCTACTGAAGAACCAACCTCTGTCCCATGGAAATCTCCCACATGGAATAAATTCTCTAACCTTCTCTCCAACCAAAAAGCTCTTTAAATCCAGGAATTCCAGTTCTTCTATGGGAAACCTAAGCACAGTGATTCATTTATAAGGATACTACAGCTCCAGCACTGGAATGAGCCTAATGTCCTGTTTATACAGCTGGGAACTGCAACAAGACACATTCTACTTTCATCAAACACTCAAAATCTGTAGTGATTTACATGAGCAGGACAGTGTCAATAAGTTATGCCATGTACTCCCTTTCCTTTTGTCTTTGGAACATCTCAGAAACCTGGAAAACAGGCTGTCACTTCATTCTCTGCACTACAATAGGGAATGATGCCATTACAATTTTAGAAAACCATTTTTAAAACACCTTGGATACATAGTGAAGGAGAAAATGGTCTTGGCAACACAAAAGGGAAATTATGGACTAGGGCAGAGATTAGAAGGATGGTCCAGCACAAGTCAAAATGGGGAATAAAGGGATATAACTGAAGCAATGGCAAATGTTTTATTCAGTCACAGCTCCAGTCAGAGCTTTTGGATCCTGCATATCAAAACCCTGGGACCAGATTTTTAAAATGGGACTTGCTGGGAAAAGAAACAGGATTAATCTAAATCAGAACAAACCCATACATCCAAGGGTTTGAACAGTCACTGTACCAGCTCAAACCTGCCCACTGAACTGGGGGACAGCTGGTACAAAAAGGATACTCTGCCCATGGCAAATAGCCCTGTGCTGCCTCTGCCAGGCCATGGGCCCAGAAGCAGTGCTGGGAATGAGTCACATCCACTCGGCACATCAGTGCTCCACAAGAGAACATTCCACACCAAATGACAGGAGGAACACAGCCTCATGAAAGCATAAAGGAAGTTTGCTGTGGTGGGAACAGCTCCTAACCAGAACACACTCCTAGCCCTTCCCTGTGCAGCACAGCAATGCCACCACCAGACCCAGGCATGCATCCTTTGCACATTCCCAATTAACTGCTGGTAAGCCAGGAGCCCAAGGCAGCAGGGAGAAACATCAGCTGCTCCAAAGCACTCTCAGAGAGAGAAGGAACAGAAATGAAACATGACAGCACAGTGACACCAGGACCCTGATACTTTGTCCTGAAGGAAAGCTTCCTGCAGGATGAATGTGCCTGAGGAAGCCCAGGCTGTGTCCCTGCCCTTGCCAGGGGCTCCAAGGCAGGCCCTTACCGGAGTTTCTGGATGTTGGAGGCGATCCCGGAGAGCCGGTATATCCCATCCACAATGCCGTGCTTCTCGATGAACTCAGTGCAGCTCTTGAGGACCTGGGGCACTGAACAACAACAGCTGGGGTTAGTACCGCCCTAGTTCAGGCTGTGCTCTTGGCAGGTGCCATAAACTGCTCCCACCTGGGCCATGGCTTCAATTCCTCCTTAGGGGAGAAAGCCTGGAGGCAATTTAACTTCAGGAGATGATGTGGAAACTGGTCAGAGGTGTTCCTGCTTTAAAAAGGGAATGCCAGGATATGAATCAGGTCAAAAAAAAGCCAGTTCTGTCAGAGACAGTGCAGGTCCCATGACAACCTGCATGGGAACTGTGGTGTGAAATCCCATTCCAAAAGAGATGTAAAATGGAATAAATACTGCCTTTCAAATCTATACAGGATTAACCTATCCTGCTTGGGTTAAGGAGATACAAACATCAGGGAGATGCTACTTTTGGCGGCACAGACGGGAGAGCTCTTACAACTGATAATTTCATCCCAAATGTCTGCCAGAGATGGCTGGATATGGAGAGCTCCACAGCATCCCACAGTCACAGAAAGTGCAGACAGAGTGAGGCATGACAGAATGGAAAAATCAGCCCAGGGGATATAATTAGGTGTCAAGTTAATACTGCAGCCGCTTCACCACCCCATTCCTTCCAGCTGGATTCCCAGGCTCACGCACATCCAGTGCTGGAGCCATGCGTCCATCCGTGTAAGCTTGAGGAGGAACAAATCACTGGATTTACAAAAGGCAGTAAAACTGCCCCAAACACAGAGAGAAAAATCAGGATCGGGCTCCTGTGAGCATCAGCAAACCTTCATGGAAAAATCCCTGGGCATCCCTCTGCCAGCCACCTTTTTGCAGCAGCTCCTCTGCTAATCTCAGTCTGTTCTTTAGATGCCAGGTCTGATCAATGTGCCACGTGACACAGATTCCGAGCAGGTCATGTGGCAAATCCCCTTACACCACACAGCAAATGCCATCTGCCAGCCCTGCTCCCAAGTGCTGCTGCACTTGGGTGCTCCGTGCTCCCCTCAGCCTCCACAATGCTGCTTTCCCAGCCTGCAGCAAACCCTCACAGCTGACGGAAAGGCTTATTTCAGATGGTTCCCTGGAAATCAGCAGGTGTATCCCAGAATAAGGGCATGTCTGCTCTACAATGGAGCACAGGATGGGGTGAAAGCTGTAAATCCTACAGCAAGTCATATTGCACAGGCTCAGCTGGAGCAGAGTAGAGCCTGCACCTGGGATTCTCCAAGGCACCCAGAGACAGCCAGAACTGAGCCAGCCAGGCTCCGGTGTCACAATCCCGGGGATGTACAGCAGCTGTCACCATTTTCCAGTTGGGGCAGACGTTGAGGCAAGCAGAACCCTTGTACATTAAGCCAAGAGCTTTGGGAACCAAGTGCTGTTTTTTGGGGGGAACAAAAACCAGTGGAGGTGAAGTCTTGAGCTACCTCAGCATTGGCGAGCTCCAAGGAGCACCACAGGCTTCAGGAACCAACAGACACACCCTGAACCATCTAAGCTGGGATAGGAAACAGATTCTCACCAAACATACACCCAGAGCACATTGGGGACACATCCATCAGTCACCCACAATGACAGATCCAAGCAGAGCAGGTGGAACACAAGACCTGGAATTCTCATAGTGTCTCAGAAATATTTCTGGAGGACAACACTTAAACCTGTATTCAAAAAGATTCAACACCACTTGAAGGTTTTAAGGCTGGAAGTGGAGTTCTATCCTACTCAAGCAGTGTCCAGAAGGGGCTGAAGTGTGCATTGTACTGCATTATAGCACTGGGAGATGAGAGGGGCCCAGGTGTGGCCTGTGCAGGGCAGCAGAGGTGGAACAGCTCCATCCTGTGCAACAAAGGACAAGGACAAGGCTCTGTGTACTGACACAGCCAGTGGTGTTTGTCCCCTGTGGGAGATGAGCACCCCAGACTGTCAGACATCCCCTGGGATGTCCCTGTGTGTCTGTCCCACCACCACCCATTACAATGAGCCAGAGGTCACAGATCTCACCAGTGACCTGCACAGGGCTGAGCCCCCATCAGCAGCATTTCCTGCATGCAGGAGTCCCAGAGGATCAGGCAAAGGAGTTTTCCCAAGCTTTGAAATGCTGTGGCAACATCTGCTAAAGCTGCAAATCCCAAAGACCTTAATGATCCATACTGCAACCACAGGAGGGATCCCCTGGAATCAGTAGGGCCCGCTGAAATAAGTAAATCAAGATGCAAATAAATAAACAGGCAAATAAATCAAGAAGCAAACACACCAGACAGATAAACAGCACTCTCCCTGCCTGCCCCATTGCCAGCAGGAAACCTGGAGTGACAGTGGAGCCGAAGGGAAGGTGTGGGCTGCAGTACCAATGCTCCGCCTCAAGTTCTCTTTTGTCATGGAAGAGCCTGGGCAATGCACTTGCCATGGAAGTGAGAGCAATTAATACACCCTAAAAAGATCCCTGCAGGCTTGTTCCAAGCATTTCCTCCTCTGGTTACCAGGACGATCTGTTCTTTAAGCTAAATATACCATACCAGCACCAGATATATTTTAGGGGAATTCTGCATGGTTGGAGAAGGGACTGAAATTCAAGTAGGGCTAAAATTGTACCTGAGGGGCCTTTGCTGGAATGGTGACTGCAGCTTTCAGATTTCTGAAAAAGATGATACCTGGCCACTGGGTGTGTGTTTAACCTCCTTCTGCCCTTTAGTACCCATGTTAGAGATGTACATCCACACATGGAGGGAACAGCAACTGTTCCCTCAGAAGCAAAAGGCAGGACGACAGCACAAGCCAAGACTTAATTTTTCAAATGTCGAGTGTGCCCAGACCATTACCTACAGCAGCTTCTGATACCACACTGTGACTTCTTCAGGTACATGTGTCCATCTGCTGCAGAAATCCCTCCCCTGCAGGTGAACTCAGTTCAGGAACTGATTTTGGCTTCTAGATCCCAAACCACAACCCAGATTTGAACCAGACAGGTACCTCAGCTTCATCCCAGCAGGGAATGAAAGATTTCCTCTCTCAGGATGCAACAGCAACAACACTAAAGTTCTACTAATGGCAGTTAATTACTATCGTTTCCTGCAATTACAACAACCAGACTCCATGGCACACCTGGTTTCCATTAAGAGCCATAAGGGCCCACCTGGGTCACCACGTGGTTCCTGGCAATGCCCAGGAGCTTTGGGAAAGGCAGGAGGGAGCAAGTGAGCTCAGGGTGACACTCAGTACATTCCTGCAGCCCCATCCAGGGAACTGGGGGTCAGGGAACCTCTGAGCCCAGAACTAGTGCCTCTGTTATCCAGCCAAGCACACAGCCCTTTCCAGTGCCAAGTTCGCAGGCAAGTAACAAAAATCATTGATCCTCAGTGTGATTTTAGTCCTTTTCTGAGCCATGGGGTCTTCAGCCACTGAATCCAGAAAACCTCCCTGCAGTGCAGTCACTGCCTCAGCTGCAGGCAGCTAAAATCCACTGCCAGGTGCTGCCTGGGAACACCCAACCCTGCAGTGGACACTGCACACGCCTCCCATTCCAGAAACAATCACCGCTCCCTCCTTCCCTCAGCTATCTCCAATACCAGGTCGTTCCAGGAAACAAAGTGCAAAGGGCTGGAAATGTGGATGCCTCACCAAAGGGAACCCCAGCACATTTCATCATCACAGCAGCCAAAGGAATTAATTCAAGTCCTTCCAGAACATCTCTCAGCTGGTTTGAAAGGTTTATTGCATCTCTGAGGGCTTGTTAACTGCTTAATTCTCTGCCGTTAAAAGGAAGCAGAAGTTCTATGGTTTTCATTCTGAAAAACATTTTGATTCATCCTCACATGAGGCATACTTCCTTTCCTATCATCTTGTTTGGTAGAGTTTTTGTTGTTTTTTTTTCTTTTTTTTTTAATATTTTGTAATGTTCCCTCCCTGGGCTTTGGGAGGCTTGCTTGTGTTGTGTTTTATTTTATATTATTTTCTTACCACATTACTGGAACCAGAAGTGTTTGTTCAGCCTGGGGCATGAGGCCTCCCACCAAGCCCCCCTCTGGCACTGGCATTTTCCCAAAATACAGCAGGGGGGTGCAGGTCCCACGGGCCAGGCCTTGGGGCTGGACAGCAGCCCAGAGCACCCAAAATGCTGCTCCTCACTGAACTGCACACGTAACAAACCCACAAGGGTGCTCAGCCTCCAGGAGCATGGTAACCAACTGCCCTGAGCTCCACTTCAGCAGAGGTGACAACCAGCATCCAGTGCCAGTAGACTTGGGACGCACATGGAAAATCCAGACCTAGGTAACAGAGGGTTAAAGGCTGTTCTGAGCCACCAGGATAGAAACTGGAACTATCAGCCATCAGATAAAATGCAGGTGGAGGAGCTCACCCCTGGTTGTCCAGGATGCCTTTGGGAGCAGCGGGGAAGGAGGGGCAGGGGAGAAGCCAGCAGAGGAGGACACAACCAGCACAGCACAAACGGTGCCACTGCAGCAGGACAAGCTGCTTTCTTGGAATTCTGTGCCTGGCCAAGACCGACAACTTCCAGACATCTGGAATTAGCCACATCAATCCCAACTCCCTTGCCGTTAATGCGGGATTATGTAAAACCTAACAAGTAATATCCCCTCTTGAAGAAATACAGTTGCTTTTGCTCCAGTAATTTCCTATTTTAACTCAGTTTTAGAACCATTAAAGTTGGAAAAGACCTCTAAGATCATCAAGGCCAATTAAAAAAAAACTGTCCAAGTATTTCCTTAAAATAAAAACAACAGTAAAACCCCTGTAACACTTCAGCCTGTGACTTTTAAACTTCTCATTTCTGAAGCTCTTCCCTCCACTTTAGTTACACAAAGGTGTGAAGCAGCAGAGGAGAGAGGTAAAGGATTTTCTCTTTATTGTTGCATGAAGAGCTCCCTGTCACACAATATTGTACCTTCACGTGTCAGTCCACAGGCACACCAACCACACCAGCCCCTGCACATTCATAAAAACATCCAACTTTAAAAGACTCCATTCTCAGGACTTTTATCTCATTCCTAAATCCCTGTCCTCATGTTTGAACCACCACGAGAAATACAAGCCCAATGAAACAGATACTTTCCTTCCAAACTTTCCTTCCCTTCCAAGATGCTCAAGGCCATGTTGGATGGGGCTTGGAGCAATCAGGTCTAGTGGAAGGTGTCCCTGACTGTGGCAGCAGGTGGGACTGGGTGGGATTTGAGATCCCTTCCAACCCAAGCCAGTCTGGGATTCAGTGATTCTTCATTTCCCTGTCCCTCAATACCACATTGGTATAAAGTCCAAGCTGCCCCAGTTCCAAGCTGCACTCAGTTCTTATCTGGCATGTGACTTTTGCACTTGGGAAAGTGCAGCCATGGCAGAGTGGACCATAGGCCATGAGCTGGGCCCCTGATCCACGCAGGGCTCACAGCGGGATCAGCGCCAGACTCTGCCTCCTCAGCCTGCAATTGTCTTTTATGGCAGCTCAGCCAGGACTGTGGAAAGCAAAGTGCAAAGTTCAGGCCTGGGGAACATAAATGGCCCTGGGCTGCATCAGGCAGGGCAGGTCGATTGCCACCTCTATCAGGTCCTGGGAGATGAGCAACATTCCTGTGGCCGTGCCAGGACAGCCTGGAATCTGAGGGCTGCAGGGGATCCTCACTGCCCACTATCTGTGATGGAGATGTTGTACAGCCAAACCCCATCCCAGGCTGCACCCACACAGTTCCCAGGGCTTAGGTTTAATTGTTTTTAATATAAAATATCACAGAACCATTAAGGGTGGAAAAGCCTCTGAGTCCAACTGCTCTCCCAACACTGCCATGGCTGAACCATGTTCCCAAGTGACACAACCCCACAGCTTTTAAATCGCTGGGCAGCCTGAGCAGTCCCAATGCTTGAAAACTCCTTCAGTGAAGGAATTTTTCTTCAGATCCAACAAGACACTACTAATACTCAGATTTGGCCAGTGTGCTGGAGCTTTTTTGTTTTACACTCCCTCCAATAAATTGAGAGGGGGGGAAAAGTTTTCCCTCTGCTAAGAGCAGCAGGATAAGAGCACAAGCAATTCCTGTACTGACTGTGACATTTTTCCTCATGTTTGTTCCCCCCACTGCTGTAGTGTTTCGAAATGCAAATTAATTTTCAACTCCCGGCTGTCCTCGGGGTCACTCAGGCACAAAGAATCCTCACAGCTGCAAGCAGGGCAAGGGAGAAGGGGAGAGACAAACTGGGTCTTTTTTAACAGCAAAGGCTTGTGTTCCCTGCCCAGCAACCCCAAGGATGTCTCCCCCAAACAAGGGGATTCTCCACAGGGATCCCATGTACCCCTTTGTAATGCTGACCCCATATCCAGTAATCTCAAATTCCAGCAACCTGGAGGGCAGATGGTGAAGCAATAACAGTGCCTGTTGTGGTTGGAAATTTGCCCAAAATAGCTCGAAACTATTGGCCTTTGCAAGTACCAACTTGTGTCCAGTTAGTTTGTGCACCAGAGAACACATCTGCAGCAAGGGGAGTTCTCTACTCATCTCCAATTTGGGTCAATTGTTCCCTTTTTTCCCAGGCTCCTTGATCTGCCTTTGATGTCACATGAGGCTGGGCATGCAGAGACACTCATTGCCATATCCAGGGGGACTTCAGCCACCTAAAGCACTCTGGCTTGCCACAGTTCAACATCAGGAATGTTCGGATTTGGGATGCAAACCCAACCCAAGGAACACAATAAATACAGGGGGAACACACAGGTAAATTTACTTAATTCCTATGGACTTTCACAACTGGATGTCACCTGCCAACCTGGCAGTTAGATAAACACTATCTGATATTTATATCCCACTCCTAATCTCCTAAGTACCTCCTGGGTATTAGGAATTTACCTTGTGGCACCTTGGGGGCAGATATGGGTTATTAGTTTGATTGTACAAGCCTGGAGATGGAATGGGAGACAACAAACAAGTTCCCCAAGGCCAAAAATTTGTGGCAGGGACAGGTTTGAACTCCCAGCTCAGGGCCAGAACTCTGAGTGCAGCTGTGACTACTGACTGCCCCAGTCCTTTGGAGATTGATTTTGAATTAAAAGGTAAATCAGAAAATACTGAAAGGAAACTGGTTTTGGCATGTTTGAGGTTGCCTGGTTTCAACATACTGCCAACTAAATTAAAAAAGGGACAGTCAGGACAGCAGGATGGAGGGAAGGGGATGGCTAAGATTACCTGGGAACTCAGAGGTTGTCAAGGCACAGCAGTCCCACAGAATTCCTGTCCCAGAATGCAACTTTAAAACCTTTTCCCCCCTCATTTTACTGTGTGTGCACAGGGCTGTGCGTGACAGGGACTCAGGTGCAAGTGAAAATGCTGAGACAGGCCAGTGTTTCTTTGGTGCATAACAGAAAACTGTTTAGAGGTACACAAATACTACTGAGGGAGGCAGAGCAGGGGATTTCCAGTGCCCCCAGTTAGGTGGCCTTGTCAGGAAAAAAGATCCACCCCTGATCTGTGAGCTGCAGCTCTATATATGAACAACCAAGCCCAGCTATCCAGGAGAGCATTACAGAAATTACTGGATGAGTAAGGCTGCATTGTTTTTCCTGCTGTGCCAATGTAGCAGTTAGGATCTCTTTTTTAAAAAAACATCTGGAATAGGGTAGACAAGGTGAATCACCTCCAGATATCCCCACCTGCTTGGATAACAAGTGTAAAGGAGACAGAGACTTTAAGGGATTTGGCAAAGTCACACAAGAAATCTCTCAGCAGAAAAGAGAATTGCAAACAAAAACCTCAGAACTCAGATTTGTGTCCTAATAATGAACTGCTTTAGGCATATAAATGCTTAAAAATAGAGACAGAAGGAAAACTGGGGTAGCACCATGCCAGAGCTCAACCTGCTTGGAGGCTTGAAACTTTTCAGTTCACATCCAAACTTGTCAGCTTGGATAATCTGAAAAAATACCTACTGAAAGCACAAAAATGCCCCAGGGGTTCATTCCCAGAGTGAGTGCATCTAACACAACCCCCAGCCTCATCCAGAGTCAACATTCCCTCCCCCTGCTGGAATGGCTGTGGCCCATGCACCGTTGTGAGGGAAATGTCACATGCACGTCACACACAACCAACACTTCAATAAACCTTTGTAAAGGAACAAGTTGTTATTGCCTGAACAAACCCATTGATGTGGCTGCCAGCTCTCAAGGCATAACAATTCCAAACATACCTGGGAATCATAGGCCAGGCTGCTGAGCTGCCACAAAACTCCATGGGAGCTGCAGGTAAAAACTGAGGGTCTATTTCATGTGGAAGCTCTGCAAATATTCCAAAGTCTTTCTAAAGAGAAAATCTTGGAGCAAAGCCATCACAAGCAGGGATTTTACCTGAGTCATCAGAATATTGAGTCCCAGACAGGTTTGGGTGGGAAGGGACCTTTAATTTTCCTCATTCCCATCCCTGCCATGGACAGGGACAGGGCAACAACAGGGAGTGGGAACTGGTTACATTCACTCTTTTGGAGTTAAAACATCAAGAAAAACTGAAATTACTTTATCTGTAAGACACAGCTGTCCTGAATTCCCAATCAAGGCTTCCTTCAGGATGGCAAAGACTCCAATCCAACCAGGCAGCCTTTCATTATAATGACAATTCTGAGCTGGCAAAAGGGGCTCCTCACATCACTATGAGGAGCCAAAGGGGTGACAGAGATTGCCAAACCTGTGGTTGAGCTAAGGGCAACCAGGCTTTCAGAGACCCCAGCCAAGAGGTTGCCAAGATCTCATTCCTTGTGTTTCTCTCTTCTGGTAACAGCTCCCTCTATAACCAACTCTGCCATAAATTACCATCAGAGGCAAATACATCACCCAGCTGCAGGGAGGGGATGGCTCCAAGGGATGGATAGCACCAGAGGACCCTCAGCAAGCCATGATGTCACCAGGAACCCCAAGGTACTGCTGAGGCCCTTCTGAAGAGCATCAGAACCAGCACAGGAGGATAAAACCATCCCTGGCAAACCCTTGCTGCTACTGCACAGTATATAAAGGGATGCAGATCACCCATCTGCTATTTTCTGATACTCTCTTCCATTTTATTTTCTTATTTAATTCTACCTGCCTGTCCAAATTAATTCTGAATAAATGTGAGAACTGGAAGAATAGGAAGGACACAGAGCAAGATCAGTGAGTTACTGAACTTTGTCTTTGGTAGGCATTTACACCTTCAGCAGGAGTCAATGCCTCTTGCTGACCACACAGCATGGGTATTTTATAAAAACTAAAAATTCATGTATAGATCCTTCACTACAGGAAACTCATCCATTAAAAATTCCATTTGTGAATATATCTTTTCCAGTGATGGAAGCTGATGATGTATGAACATGACAAAGGCAAAAAGAGGTACAAGAAATACCATGTGCCATTAGCCTACAAAATCCTCTGTGGATACAGCTGGTTGTATGATGGATTATCTCTGGAGCTGAATCTATGACACCACCTCACTGGGGGACCCCAGAGTTGGCTTGTGCTTCAGTCCAACTGCTAAGGGAGAAAGGGTCATTCCCAACAAGTGATAGGTGACAGGAACATTTCTGGATGGAAGAACAAATGGTGTCCCCATGCTCTGCAGCCCAAGTAATCCCAGCACATGATGCTCAGCAGTACTTGAATAAAAAGTACATTGTAAAGTAACCTCTCACGTGCTGCAGCTCAGTGAGTCCCTCACTTGCAGAATGGCAAAGTGGCTTTTCCCTGGTGGCTGCTGACCCTTCCTGCTGGGTGCTGACCCACCCCGGCCTGTGCTGACCCTTCCTGCTGAGTGCTGACCCACCCTGGAGTGTGCTGACCCTTTCTGCTGGGTGCTGACCCACCCTGGCCTGTGCTGACCCTTCCTGCTGAGTGCTGACCCACCCTGGCCTGTGCTGACCCACCCTGGCCTGTGCTGACCCTTCCTGCTGAGTGCTGACCCACCTTGGTCTGTGCTGACCCACCTTGGTCTGTGCTGACCCTTCCTGCTGAGTGCTGACCCACCCTGGCCGGTGCTGACCCACCCTGGCCGGTGCTGACCCACCCTGGCCTGTGCTGACCCACCCTGGCCTGTGCTGACCCTTCCTGCTGGGTGCTGACCCACCCTGGCCGGTGCTGACCCACCCTGGCCTGTGCTGACCCACCCTGGCCTGTGCTGACCCACCTTGGTCTGTGCTGACCCTTCCTGCTGAGTGCTGACCCACCCTGGCCGGTGCTGACCCATGCCATGCCCCAGAGCAGACCCAGCCCTGCCTGGGCATTGTGGCTAGCTCTGACCCTCCATCAGCTCATCAAGAACATGCCCAGCTCCCTGAGCCCTCCCCCTCCTGCAGCTCAGCTCCACGTTCCCCCTCACTCCCACCTGTGTCACACCCTCAGGAGCTGTGGGGAGCTCCCTGGCCAAACATTCTGAGGCAGGAAGCAGGGCACAGTGCAGCAGCTGCAATGCAGCACTCCACCAGCTCCCACACTCCACAAACATCCTCTGCCAGCACAGTCCTGCTAATTGGGGTCGGACTCAATTTAAGTTCTATTTAGTTTCCCTCAAGAGAGAAAAACTTGGGCAGCGGGGGGGAAAGAATCTCTGCCTACAAAGGGAGTAAGAACAAGGTCTCTTTGGGAGTCAGGGATTGGGGTGGATTTGCTGTATCTCACAGCTCCATAAAATTGTGACAGGACACAGGGAATGGCTGGAGTTATACCACAGGAGGTTTAGGTTGGATTTAGGGAAAGCTTCCTCCCCCAGAGGGTGTTGAGCACTTCCCAGGCTCCCCAGGGAATGGGCACAGCCCCAAGGCTGCCAGAGCTCCAGGAGTATTTGGACAATGCTCTGAGGCACAGAGTGGCAGTGTTGGGGTGTCTGTGCAGGGCCAGGAGCTGCACTGGATGATACCTGTGGTCCCTCCCAGCTTGGAACACCCTGTGAATTTGTAAAACAAACCAGCAAGGCAGGCAGCAACGGCACCAACCCGTTCCCACCAACCAACTGGGAACATTTCTGAAGGCAATGGAGAAATAGTAACTCCCTGCTGAGCCTGGTCTGCTGCCAAGTGACGCTTCCCTGGCAGGGAAGTATCCCAAGCCCAGCAGGAGCCAAGAGATGAGTAAGGCACTGGATGGGATGCAGACAGGACTCTTCAGGCAGGCTACACGGGGTGTCTGGAGCTGACTGGAGAAATATTGTGCAAACCAACATACTTGAAGGGAGCATTACCACAGGCTCTGCCAACAGAGAAGTCCAAAATCCCTCATATCAAAACTGGTTTTACTCCTGCAGGTCCCAGCCCATCATTCAGTGCTGACATGTGACAAGAGGACAAGTAAAGGACACCCTGCTGAGACTTTCACTGGAAGCAACACACCTATGCATACCCAGCCTCATGCCCAGGAGCCTTATGACTCCCAATTCCCTCTTTCCCAAGCACCTTGGAGCACAGATGATTTTGAAAAATAATCCTGTGATCTGCCCATGACTCAGAACCTCACCAAAGAGACTGGACAGCAATGCGTCCTTCCCTCCTTCCCCTCACCTCCAAGGGCCTTCGGGGAAGGACTGCTTGGCACCTCATGGAGGTGTAACTCCTACCCTGGAAGGGCTCCAGCACTGTTAGGACAGCTCAGAGTGTCAGCACAAACCAAACTGGAACTGAAAAGCAAGCACACCCAACCCAACCCCCGGGACACTGCCCAGCACTCACCACAACCCCCACCATGAATCACCAGAAACACAGAGGCTTTAGGATGCACTGCTCATCCCTCACACTGTTATTGTAAACACTTGTTAAATCCTCACCTCCCTCCCTGTAGCTGCTCAGTGCTCCTGCTCAGATCCAGACAGGGCACTCAGGGAAATGACAAGCCACATTCTCCCCAGGGCAGCAGCACCACCAGCCTGTTGCTGCACTCCTCCCACCTCCCCAGACACTCCTCCCTAGGGAGAAACCTTCCAGCAGGGAGAGTATGGCCTCAGCACAGCCCCATCTCAAAAACTCAGATAACCACAACTAATGCTTGGCTAAGTCAGGACTCAGTGAGTGCAGCACGGGGAGCTTTGCAGGCTGGCATCCCAGGGCTCTGCTCCCTAATAGCAAACCAGGGCACATTCCTGCATCACTTTCCTCCTGTGCATCCCATGCCAAATTTATCCTCCTCCTGACAGTGGCTCAGAGGACACAGAATGAGGACTACTTTATGAGCCCACAGAAAGACAAGGTACTGCAGTAAGTGAAACATCTCCTCTGTGTAAATCCCCTCTGGGTACACAGCAAACACGTTCTTCTCCTGGCTAAGCAATCTGAGCCAGCTGCCTCAGTGCAGAGTTTATTAAAAAATACGTTACACTTACTGCAGTTTTTGTCCTTATCCCTTTTATTCTCTCCTTCCACTTTCCGCTCACTAAAAACAAGCACAGTTTCAGAGATTCCTGACTACAGAATTTGGGCTGCTCATGTTGTTCCTCACCAAATTCTTGAAAATTTGTCATCCACACAAAGCTGGTAACTAAGAAAATTCTTAGCATAACTCCAGTTTGTTTCAATATTGCATTTTTGAGGTGCACATGATGCCTTGTAACTCACTGTAATCACTATGGACAGTGGCATTTGCTCCTTCAGCCCTGATAAATATTTTTGGGGATTGGACATTGACCCAACAAAATTAACACAAGCTTAAACAAATCAATGAATGTACTGGGTTCTTTTTGCTCTTCTGAACTCCCATGTTCTAGGCTGTGATTCCAAAGTATCACCAGCAAGTTCCACACACAGACACACACACAGAAGTCAACTCGCAGGGACCCAGAAACATCTCTACAAGCCCCATTCCGGGGATTACATCACTTGGAATACAGGTGAGGGAGCTGAATCACACGGAAAACAACAATCCTGCTGTGGGAAACAGAGCCATGCCCCTACTGACAACACTCAAATTTGATCTGCTTCACTCCAGGGAGTTAGGAAAGGGTTATATTAAACCAAGTGTGAAAGCACCAGTGATTCCTGAGCTGAGGAACCTCATTAGCACAGCACAGACAGTGCCACCCCTATGTGTGGGATGGTGGGGAGAGACCAGGACAAGGACAGAGCTCCCAAAGACTGTCAAACAAGAACCTCCAGAGGAGTTAAAGCAGTTTAGTTCAGCTCAGTATGTGTCTCTGAATACTAAATAAACCACCCCTTGAAGCCAGGGGAAGAAGTCGGAACAGAGGGCAGGGAAGAGTTTTGGCCATTGCTGACTTGTGCCTAATGAAAACAGACAGGAGGAGGGCTGGGGATGAAAGGAATTCCCACCTTCCCATCAATGAGCTCACTCTGCTGGCATGGCTCTTGCCCTCCAAGAGTGGTCCCACAGCACGCACATAAAACCAGCTCCAGAGCCACCTACTCCTGATGCAGTTCCACATGGGTCACTGTCTGTTCCTGCCTCCAAACCATCTCTGGTGCTTTTCAAGCCCCAATAAGGATCTCTGCTGGTTCCGGTTGAGCCAGCAACCCTTGCCGCAGTTCTGACTCCATAAAGACAAGCACATACTCAGCAGCAGCTGACTTTTACGTCAGGTGAGGGAGTGCATATCACTGTAACCAACCCAATCAGCTAGAAAAAGAGCAAGAAATGGCTCCCTGCCCTTTTTCAAAAGGCATTTGGATGAACAAGGAGTCTGAAGACTCACTGAAAACAGCTTTAACAGTGAAACTCCTTTCCTGCCCCACACATCCATCTGCCTGCACACAAAAGCTGGAAGACATCAGATGGACAACTCTGACACTGGCAAAGGGATCTGCTGCAAAGGCACCCAACAGATCCCATCACTGCTTTCCTGACGGTCTTAACTCCTGGGCAAACCACCTACAACCCAAAGCTGCTCCAGCATCTGAGTGCTCTGGCTGCTCCTCAGCACCTGCAGGAATCTGGACTGGGGGTGGCACAGGGAAAGGGCAGGAAAGAGCCCTGTGAAATCAAAGTTCAACCCAGGAAGAGTGGTAACAATTGTGTGATTGTGTAAAGTGTCATTTTTTTTCCTGGAATGGAGAGGTTTTCTCCTCTGCCTCCCTGAACTGCTGATGGGAAGGGAAAAGGGACCCTGAACTGTGATGAAACACAATATTCAGTTAATTCCTGTAAATCCTGTGAAATCCAAGGAAAGCGCAGATGAAGGATTTACACTGCAAATAGTGCTAGAATCATACAAAGGTACCGAGTTGAGAGAAATGTAGGGGTTTAACATGACTGCTAATTAATCACTGACAATGACATACAAATAAAGCTTATATTCGTGGAAAAAAAAAATACTTTGAAAATTTGAAGAGGCTGAAAACCCATCTGCAGGAGCTGCAGCCACCTTCAACACTCCCACATCGAACCACGATGCTTCCCACATCAAAGCACAACGTTTGCTTCTCATTAGCCTCAGTTTCCCTTTCAGCCACGGATTAGTGTCACACATTTGTCCCCCAGCACGATTCTGAACAGCTACAATCACCCTGACAAATTTCCAACAGAGGAAGAACTCAGGAGCAGGTTGTTTCTTACCGTCATGGCCGGAGTTGAGCAGGTGCTCCCCCAGGTCACAGCCAAACACCCTTTCCTTGAGGATCCCCCGCTGCTTCAGTTTCTGTTTTGTTGGGCGCGACTTCATGAATGTCCGGAGGAAGGTGATGAGCTTCCCGTGCTTCTTTGACACTGCACAAGACAAGGAACAACCACTTCATTCCAGATCTGGCAACCACTGAGCAGAACTCCTTCTACAGAGCACATAAGAACGGTAACATGAATATCAATTATTTACAGGAACAGATTTGCCAAGGTTCAACACTAAACAGAGACTTGGCTTTTGTTCCAGCTCTTGGCTAGTGCAGAGTTACCAGGAGCGAGCTGGAATGGAAGGACTAACACAAAGACACATTTCTCTGCAGAGTAGCTTCAGGCAGGAGCCACCTGAAGGGCTGATCACGGTGGGCAGCACCTGGGAGGGGCAATTTCATCTGTGGGAATGAGGCTCAGCTCAGAAATCTGCTAATCTCCTGTGCAAACCAGTGTGTAATCTACACACAAAAATAAAGCTTTGTGACTGGCCCTCATTCTGGTCTGAGGCCCCTCCAGAACAAAGGGCTGACTATAATCTCTGAGAATCCCTGAGAGCCCAACCTGCCCTCCCAGCACACTGGGGCCTCACTGCCCCTCACCGCACCTGCACAGGCATCACCCCAAGAGCCTCAGCAACTCCCTTCTCAAGCCATCACAAAATAAAAACACAGAATCACTGAGTCACTGAGGTTGGAAAAGTCCTCCAAGGCTATCGAAGTCAACCTGTGCCAAATCCCCACCCTGTCACCCTGCCCAGAGCACTGAGCATCCCATCTAGCACTGAATGCCCCTTGGACACCTCCTTGTTCATCCACTGAACAGGTCACTAAGGCAGCTGATTGAAGAGATGCAGTTTATCCTCTCCAGAATGAATACAAGAAGCCTCCAAAGAGAGGAGGATGTGGCTCAGAAGCCACCTTCCAACCTCCTGCTCTGTCTCTCTGGGCTGTGCTGGGGAAACTCTGGTCCCTCTGCTAAAACCACCTGCTCAGGAGCTGAATCCCAGTGCAAGGCAAAGGAGAGCAGTGGGTGACAGCAGTGACCTGGCCCTGGGAGGAGAGGCCAGGCTCAGGTTGAATAGGAGCAGAACAATGCCCTGGAATGTCAATGTTCCTCCAGAGGCCTGGAGCCTCCCCAACAAAAGTGCTATTGTTTACACGATTTAAAAGCAGTTTAATTCAACAGAAGAGCTCTACTGAAGGGAACAAACCACTGCGTACAAAGGGCCCTGCTTTGTGATAAAGCTTTTGCAGCTGGGGAAGTTGTAAGGCTCCTGCAGCAGCAGCAGCAATCACCCTCCCCTGCTCCTCCCTCTCATCCCAGGCAGGAAAGACAAGAACCATATATTCCACCTGCATTAAACCCACAAATACTGCAATCAAGTATCAGCAGAGTAACACCTTCCAAAGCAGTGAAGACCCCTGGGGACTAAGGTTCATCCCTTCAGTGTCACCTCAGCTACCTAACGAAATGTGAAATATAGAGAGCAGCTCTTGAAACTGGGACTCAGCAAAGCAAATATGGATGGGCACTGCTTCATTCGGGGGTTCTTCAACCAGGGAACATAGAAAACCTTGTCCCAAGATCATGGTTATACCACATAATGCTTCAGGATGCTTTAATCCCTTCACACAGCTGATTATTTCTTCTTCCATTTTACCAGATATTGACAGGGTCCCTCTACTGATATATGTAATAAACCTGATATATTAACATTTTTATATATTAATAAACCTGATTCCACTGACCTTAACAAATTTGTACTGATGTGAGGAAAGCAAACTTCTCCTTCTGCACAAAGTCCCCTGTAGCAGTACACCACCAAACTGATCCTCAGCACTACCCAAATACCTGAAATCCCAAAATCCCCACCAAACCCCACATGTGCATCCTCAGCAATAAAACTCAATTTATTTAACAACTATAGGAGCCTTGAGCATGACAAACTGTGGCTGTGGGGGCTTTAATTAAAGGAGTGTGTGCAGTTTGACGAAGTTTTTAATTGCACGCAATAAAGAAACAGATTGTGCTGACAAACAAAGTTAGGATGGGGTTTGGTTGTATCCATCATCACAGGAAAATAAGGGCTCATTTATCACCTCCTATCAGCCCAGCTCAAGGATGAGACAGTGTCATCCTGACTACTGTAGAATTTCCAAGGTTAGCACCCTCAGGCTGTTGTGGTAACACCACTGGAGGTGAGAGATCTGAGACATGCTTTTACAACAGGCAAACAGAGCACCTATTAATCCAAATAAAGCAATCATTAATATGTGTGTATTCACTTAAATAATTTCACACTCTGTATACTATGTACCTTGCTTGACTTAATAAAAAACGAGCCCATCAGAGAATGGATTTTAAATGGAGAAAAACGCATTCAATTCTAGTCCTGAAGAAATTCTACTACTAATGCAGATCAGAAAGTGACTTTTGGGTATCACCTCAGCACTAAAACCAGAAAAAAACCTGAAATGGATGCACTTCCATGGTCCAAAGATGTACTTGGCTTGGTATTGGCATCATTAACCAGAAAAGTGACTTGAGTTTTTAAAACACAATAAATCTGCTCTGCTTTAAGCCACTCAGTGCAGGTTACAATAATTGCTCTGCTTTCTGCACCATTAAGCAGACTCCCACAAATTCCTTGCCACAGAGAAGTGGTGCAGCAGCCAAGGACTCTGTGAGGGAAGGTTCAGTCACCAGCAATTCCCTTGTCCCCAGCCTGTGGAAGTGTTTGCACAGCTCCTTGGTCACACAGAGCCTGCTCTGCTCATCCCGGATCACTGTGGGATCACTGCAGAGCCTCTCTGAGGCTGAACCCAGCTCCGAGGGCTGTACCCACGCAGGAATGATTCACTCAGGCTTCTGCTGGGTGGGGGAGAACAAGAGAAGAGCAAGAAAATCCAAGCAGTCATCTATCTCCCTGCTGGCAGGTTATTAAGGAGAAGGAAAGCAGGTAGGTGTCTGAGAGGGATGAGCTCTGCTCCTGAGCTGTGTGAACTGCCTCCTGCAGTAGCAGAAAAGGTGGGATCCTCCCACCCTCTGGCATGACTGACCCTCGAACCACCAATGCACCCCGAGGATTAATTCCTGCTGCATTCTGGTTTAGGCGAATGCAGCACAGCAGACTCAGGCTCTGGGTAAGCACCAATGCCAAAAGCTGCCAGGAATGCTGCAGAATCCGTGTTTTCTCAAAACGCCCATTTGCTGTCCTACAGGTGACAGCAACAGCAGCAGCCAGCAGTGCTCTCCTGCTGCAGCACCAGCAACTGTTTTGCATCCAGAATTGGTGACTGCAGGAAAACCAGGGAATCAAGGCACAGGGTCTAGATCTGAAACAAATCTACAAGTGTTACAAACCAAGTAGATGTGGATAAAACCATTAACCCTTTCCTACCGTTATTGTCCCACTACTAAGCAGGGACATGACAGAGCTGATCCACTCACAGCTTGCGTCTCCACACAAGGTGTTAATAGAAATAAATTCGGGAACCAGCATTAGTAACAGATCGTTTTAAATGGTTGCTGTGCTTTAAGTCACCAACTGAAAGCCAAACCAAACTAAACAAAAATTCTAACATTGATCTATATTACTCTCCATCTCAAACTTAACCATTACAAAATACATTGTTTACCAAGAAACAGAGACTTTCCTAGAAGGAGCAAAAGCTGCTTTTCCTCAGAAAGGCAGATTTCGCTTAATATCCTGGCCTAAAGAAGCAAAGAGAAATTCTCCATCAGGTGGAAAGAGCCTGGCTGAAAAAAAACCCCAAATGAAACCCAACAGAAAAACCCCTCCTGAGTCTGTACCACTTCTGAAGTTTTGCTGGCAGAAACGTGTCAATTAGGAGCATGCAAAAATCTCCCCCACTTTGCTGTCATAACTATGCTGGCCAAAGCCTTTACATGGAGGGGGGAGGTGTGGAGAAAAGGAATCCTTGTGCCAGGTAGTTCATTGTGGCTTTGGGAAGCTGCCCAGTACCTCCCCCAGGCACATTTATGGATCAGGCAGTGCTGTTGTTACACCACCAGCACTGGTGCTGCAAGTGAAGCCCCAAATCCCCCTGACACTGGTAAAAGCTATTAAATAACAACCACTTCATGCTTTCTGCAGCTTTACTGGAGAGTTGTGTCAGCCATCAGCTCTTCATCAGCTGCATGCTCTTGCTCAGCACAACTCGCCATCCTGGAAGCCCATAGGGATCTCTTGGGATTTGCTGAGGTCTCCTGAGCTTTCCTCTGAGCTCAACCCATGGCAGCACTCCTGGGTGACCCCATCCCATGAGCTCAGCCCACAGTGGCACTGCTGGTCCGTTCCCTGAGGCTGAGCTGAGCCACTGCCGTGACCTGGATTAATCTGGTCACGGATTAATAATCTGCTGCCCCAATGCTCTCAGGGCACAGCTGGGCCAGCCCAGGTGAGACAGCCCAGAACCAACCTGCTCCCCCTGGTCCTGATCTCTCCCGAGCCCCATGGATTCGTTAGGGATGCAGTTATTTGGGATTCACAGCACAATCCAACAACACCACGTGGCTCAGCCCAAATTCCACAAGTGATATCTGGCTACAAAATCCTTCCCAAGACCACTGCAATATTTAATTACAATTGCCCAAAGTGCTGCTAGCAGAAGGAAAGGTAGGATGGCAGAGAGCACTGGCTCCTCCTGATTCCTTGGCTTTGGTCTCATACAGACCAAACAGAAAAAACCCTTTTAACAAACAAATGCAGCCTGTGTCCCCAGATTTGTTCTGCTCAGCAAGAAAAGCCCCATGAGGCAAAGGCTAAAGAACAAAACACAACCCCAGCCAACCCTGCAGCAGGACAGCATCTCCCAGCTGACTCATCCCGCTTCTTCCCAAAGGCCAGGGGACATCCAGTCAAATGGTGACCTGGCAACAGATTCTAAACACAGAATCCCAGAGTGGTTTGGGTTGGAAGGGACCTTAAAGCTCACCTTGTTCCAAACTCCTGCCACGGGCAGAGACACCTTGCACTAGACCAGGCTGCTCCAAGCTCCATCCAGGGCAAAGGCAACTTCCGCCAAGACACCCTCCCAAACTCCCTGCCTGTTTCCCAAATCCTCTGCCCATTCCCTGCAGCCTCATTAACCTTTGCCAAGGGAAAACAAGCCCCTGCTCCACAAAACAAGCACCTGTCCCATTCCCTGTTGGTAGCACAAATATTTGGGGTTTGACGAAACACCTTTCCCAGGGTAATAGCAACACGTTTTCTGATGCAGGGTCAGCAAACTTGAACTCCAAGAGAATAATCTTGGAGGGTGTTTGCTGACCCACATTCTCAGCACATGGGCAGCCTGTTTGTTTCTGTTATTCCCAGTTATTTTACAGGTCACAGCACCCAGCTGGCCCCTGCTGTGAGGGGAGCCTGGTGCTCAGACCAAAGCAACAACACGTGTGGCTGCAGAGGTCCACAGCAATCAACAAACTGCACTGGCAGGCACAAAATCAAAGACGGAAAAAGGTGTGGGAACGTCATAAAGAAAAACATTACAAAACAAAAGTGAAATCCATCCTCTCTGAAGGGAGATTTACAGCAAACCAGGCATAAATTTTTCCAGGCTATTAGTCCCTCCAGAGCCATTCTCTTCTAAAATTAAACTGCTGCAGGGAGAGAAGGAGAAGCAACAGCCTCTTCTGAAAAAAAGAGCAGCACCAGGAATCAGGAGATGAGAAGCTGGGGCTGTTTTTGCCACACATTTCCTGCGCTCCTGATTCTGCACGCTCAGGATCACACTGAAGGGTGGGAGCGGAGCGAGGCCAGCTGGGTCCCCACACAGCATCAGTTATCTTGACCCCTCCTGAAAACATCAGCCAATATACTCAATATCCATCTCCTCACACTCGGAAAAACCCGCTCTGCAGACCCACATCTCACTGAGGAGAAGTGATGCCAAGCCAAGAATTGAGTCACATCTCCCAGTTCTCTGTCGTGTTCCTTAGCAACAAGACATTTTCCTCCTTCCCTCCTGCCACAGAACATGCTATTTTGGAAGCTCATTTACACAGCCCTAAAAACCCCAAGCAGAATGTGGAACCACGCACCACCAAGCACCATCCTTTAGTCCTTGAACAGGATGCTGGGTTTGAAGAAGGACCAACCAACACAGCAATAATCTCGCTAATCTTTATTCTGGGCTCCCTCAGCAGGCATAAAGATTTTTAAGAGCTAATTTAAAATTCCATAGATATGAGAGTCTAAAAATATCTTTCATAAATGTGTACTGATTGGTTTGTCATAAACAAGAGCAAAATAAATGTGTGTTTTCTAATGCTGCAGCATTTCTCTTGTGCCAGGCTGCCATCAGTTAAGGCTGGGCTCTGAAGTGAAGAGATACATTTGTTAAAGGTGATTAATTTCAGTGTCATTTGATAAAAACCATTCAAACTAACTAAGACAAGAACCAGCCAAGGATAAGAGCAGATTTCCAGCTACCATGAGAGCCCCACACGTATGGAGAGTAAAGTAGGTCATTGATAAGAGCTGGTGCTGTTTATTTAAAAAGCCTGGTAATAAGGAAGCTGCATCTCTTGCATCTGCCCAGACTCCTGCAGCCATCCTTTGAGCAGTGTCTGTGCAATGATCTCAGCCCAACTCCAGCTATTCCCCATCCCTGCCAACAGCAGCCCTGGGCTCAGGCTGGCTCCTCCTGGTTAGCACAGGAACATCTGGCACCAGAGATCCACCAGCCTGGCAAGTCACAATGATACCCTTCAGCTTCTGCTGCATCTGGGTCTGGTCACTTCTCTGCCAGGGACAAGACACTGCAAATCCAGAAGCTACCAGCATGGTGGCTACTTTCATTTAACTAAAATCACATGTCTGTAGTGACATGCACCAGAATCATCTGCAGTGTGAACTGCCTGGAGAAGTTTCTTTATGGCCGTGAGAAAACACAGACATGAACCAGGAGCTAATGTACAACAGCAAAACTTCTTTCCATGCTCTTCTGCCAAATTTTTTCAGTGTTTGTAATGGCTTAAGAATGATAACCACCAGGTTAGTCTGATGCAAAAGTCTATCACCTATGTCTGATACCAAGAAATCTGTGCTATTTTCCAGCCTTAAGACATGACTGATCTTTGCACAGAATCTAAGGCCATAAGGGAGCACTAAGATAATACAATCTGACCTCCTGAACAAACAGACCCCAGGACATCTTCAAAATAATCCCTGAAGGAGAGTACACCTGCCCCAGGGCAGTGATACACGGCCAGATCAGTTATTTATGTAGCTGAAGGCTAACAGAGACATGAGAGAGGTTTCAAAGGTTCAAGGGCTGGCAAGGTCCATCTACTGATTCTATTAACGAGTTTAAACTGTATTTTGGAAAGAACCAACAGTTCTAACTAACAGAGTCCCCGTGATGATGCAGCAGGGACAGACCGGGACAGGTAACTGGGGGAGGAAATAATGATGGATGGGGCTCTAGTGCAAAGGAAACCAGTTACTAGAGGCCCAGTCTGGAAAAGGAGTGGGAGCTGAAAACAAACCGACAGAGATTTAGCACACATGGCAGTGAGGTCAGCAGCTTAGGTGACATGAAGAGGTCACAGGGCCAGCAGCAAAACTGAGAGACAAGGGGAGCAAATTGGGAAACATGGAGCTAGGAGAATATCCAGAGAGACACTCGAAATACCTTTTTTCTCTTTCATTCTAGCTAAATCTCTGTGTTCTAACAGAGCTTAATGCAGTCCTTTTGCTTATCTCACCCACCCTGGAGACCAAGGATCCTTTAGAAAGGCTGCTCTGACTCAGGTAACCATCACAGGCCGAACTGAACACCAGATCTGCCCATCAGGGAGATGGTGTCAGCCTCCCACCCACATTCACTTTGGCATGTCAGGATTGTTTGACCTCGCATGACCAAGCTCACACCACACGCAAAGATGTGAGATCTGACACCAAAATGTGCCTGTGTGCAACTCTACATTCCCACTGAAGAGAAAGTGACACTGTAATCTGAGGGTATCTCTAATACACAATTTTCATGGTCTGAAAAGAAACCCAGTTTCAGAACGACCCCAGAGGTGCTGACGTGGCCCAGGAAGGATGTCACTGGTTAAAGGAATTTCTGGAACCTCAACTGGAGAAGCAGCATTAAGGGTAAGCATGACCATCAACAACCAGCACCCTGTGCTGGATAACTCTGCAGACACTTACAACTCAGGGAGAAATGGAAGTACACTCAAGAGGCGAGATGTCACCTTGGCATTAGGTGACAGCAGAGCAGGGCCACCTCTGCCAGAAGCTTCTCCAACTCATCAGTCACCACCAACAGGAATGTGATCCACAGAGAGACAGTGACAGCAATGCCACACATTCCCTGCTGGAGCTGACTGAGCTGCTAGCTATCCATACAGATGGAATTGCCTAATGGACAACCTCGACCTCCCCTTAAGACAATCTAAACCAAACGTTTTTTGTCCTGGCTCCAGCAGCCACAGCCTCAGAGAAGCCAAGAGCTGACTGTTCCCAAACTCACACTCATTTGAAGGCAAAGTGCCTTTGCTCTGCCTGGTTCACAGCCCAGCTGTGCTCCATGCAGCTCCTCCTTCCCTGATTCCTTCGCTTCCCAACAGCCCTGTGGAGCTGCAGCTCGGCTGAGCCTCGCCCACACAATTTCTGCACGTGGCAGCAACACTGCAGATCTTCCAAAAACCTGACAGTAACCCAAGCTGACCCTGCATCACATCAAGCTTTGAACACAGGCAGGCAGCCCGGAACCTTCCCAAGCCATTCCAACACGAGTGTGGCATCAGCCAGGCCGGCATCAGCGGAGTGACGGTGGCACCACGCTCCTCCAGCCCTGTCTGGTGGGAGGAGGTGAGTGATGGAGAAGGATCTGACAGGAATCAACAAACAGCACAAGCAGAATAAGGAGGAGTTTGGCAGATGGAGCCCAATTCCACAGCAAGAGCGTGTTTGCTCTTACACAAGGCCTTGGGAAGGCATGGGGAAGGAAAAACCCTTTTGATTCCACGGGGAAGGGACATGAGTGAACCCTGTGGAAACAGAAGGAGGCCCAGGTCAAGGCACACTGCCTTGCTGCTCCTGATGCCCGTGGTACAGCCCTTGCCTCAGTCCTTGGGTACAGACTGTCCTGAGGTAGGTGGTACTCCCAGTATGACAGGGAACATCCCTGCATGCTCTCCCAGTCCCTTCCCAAAGGCTGCCTCTCTCATTTTCACTGGCCCAAAGGATGTTTGTAGCCCAGACCAGTTACTTCCAAACTCCAGTGACCCACCCTTCCTAGATTGATACTTCTCTGCTTCTCCTGTCTACAGCCCTGACTTCCTAAACTGTTCGTACTTTTGCTATTAACCCCTGCACTAAGCCCTGAGATGATTCTGAAGTTAAGTTTCCACTCACCTGGAGTGGAAACAAAAAAAAATACTGAAGACCATGACCACAATTTTCATTCACATACAGTCACTTTATCCAGCACAAGAAGGTTACAATAGCTAAGAGAGGATAAAAAATACATTTTCACATATATCCTCCTTACACAGCTAAAGAAGTGTAAAAAACTTCACTGAAAGTGAAAATTGGATCTAAAGTTTGGGGATTTGAGGTGAATTAAATCTGCTTTTTAAGACTTAGGAATGCAGATAATGTATTGTTTTCCCTGCTTTATATTCTTTTCCTTTCACTTCCCAGTGCAGGGCTTTGATTTCAAATGAGACTCTTTTATCACGCCCGTGTGATGCCCAGAACAAAGGAGGTCGGGGAAGAGTGGAAAGGGAAGGCCTCCTGTCTTCTCTGTCACAAATAATCAGATCCTGCAGGGCATTTAGTCCTTAAAATGGGCTCTGGCTTTTAGGAGGTTTTCTGAACAAATATGAACAGACGAGCCATGGATACTTGCAAAGTGTCTACTGTGATCACAGTAATGTCTCTCCCTGGGAATTTTATTTTCCAGAGTGTGCATTCCCTGCCCCAGGGCTCCAGCAAACAACGGGCTGGCAGTTTTAAATAGGAAGCCCCTTTCTCCTGACCAACAGCATCAATAATATTAATGCTTAGAAATGTGCCAGTCTGGGGAGGGAGGGAAGACAAAAGGATAAAGTGAGATGCAAAAATCTATTGAAATTTAAATTGTAGACATTCTCCTCTGTTAGCTGCCTCCTTGGGAGGGAGGTATAAATCTGAGGGGGAGGCACTGAACTCCAGCCCTGCAGCCCCAGGACCACGGCTGGGGTGGAGGGGGTCTGCATGCTGGAATTCCTTCTCTGCTGGGATCTGGGTGGGAAACCTCACACAAATCATCCCAGACATGAAAGAGACTGCCTTTAACAGCTCCAGTTTGCTACACACCCATGACCCGAGAACAAATCCAATAAAACAGTTTACAACTATGGACCCAGTGTGGAGCAAGGTGGAATGGAAACCTCAAGGCAGAGATTAGTTAGAGGGAAACAGAAGTAAAACAATTAACAGGGAGGGGGAGAGGGGTAAGTAGGCAAATTTAATTGGTATTTGGTCAGCAAGCCAGGGAATCTGTCCAAGGATCCCCGAGGATCTTCTCCCACTGCAGAAGCACAGGTCTGTAACCAGCAGACAGGGATGAGAAAGAAATTACTGACACCGGGTATATCTTACCTGGCTGAAAACACGATCCCAGGCAGGGAGGCATCTGAGCACCCCATCAGCAGTATCAGCTCTGCTCCAGGCACTGTCCTGGGCAGGACACCCCAGCACAGCCTGGCACCCCTGGGCTCAACCAGGGGGTGTTAAGTACAATCAAATCATGGAATGGTTTGGCTTGGAAGGGACTTTAAAGCTCATCTCTTTCCACCCCCTGCCATGGGCAGGGACACCTTCCACTGTCCCAGGCTGCTCCCAGCCCTGTCCAACCTGGCCTTGGGCAGTTCCAGAGTTCCAGGGGCAGCCACAGCTGCTCTGGGCACCCCGTGTCAGGGCCTCACCACCCTCAAAGGGAGGAATTTCTTCCCAATATCCAATGTAAAGTATGCACCAAAAGCCTCTTTCCCGACGTATCACCAACCACGGGGAAAGAAGTATCCTCATCCAAAGCCACACATTCCCCAAACACACATTAAGTACCTGGCAAGTTACTAAGCAACAAGTGGCGCGGACACCTCCGCCCCCTCTCCGAGCCCCTGGCCGGGTAACCCGGGGTATCGCTGCCTCACCTGGGCCTGCTCCCGGCCGGGTCCCCAGGGCCTCTCCGCGCCGGGCTGCGGTCGGCTCCGCCGGGATCCGCGGGATGCGCCGGGTGCTCGCAGCCTCTGCGGCTCTGCCAAGCCCCTCCCCGGCTCCTCCTCCGCAGGTGCCTCCTTCCTTCCTTTCTTCCTTCCTTCCTTCCCCCCTTCCCCCGTCCCTCCCTCCCTGCTTCCCCGGCTCCCGCAGCCGCTCTGGCGCTGCCCCTGCGCCAGCACCGCCACCAGAGCCTCCTGTCCTTCCCCTCGCCCCTCCCGGGGCCGGGCAAAGGGCGCAGGGTGGGCAGGAGGCATGGGGAGCGGCACACGGCTGGAGAAGGTCTAAAATAGAAATATAAAAAAATCCCAGGTATAAAAATCTAGAAAGGGGGTTCTGAGAAGATGAATCAGGCTGTGCTCGGCGGTGCCCCAGCAATAGGACAAGAGGAACGGGCAGTTCCAGCGGAACGTGAGGGAAAACCTCCCTGTGCAGCGATTAAGCACGGAACAGATTGCCCAGAGAGGGTGTGGAGTGTCCCTCACTGGAGATATTCCAGATCCCACTGGACACAATCCTGTACCCTGTACTCTGGGATGGCCCTGTGGGAGAGGGGAGCCGGGACCTGGTGTCCCTCCGTGGTCCCTTGCAGCCTGGCCCTCCCCGGGATTCTGTGAAGGTCTGACCGCTGGCTTTGCCCCATGTAACCCATGGCTGCTCCATAACCTCCACCTCGGGATGGGCACCTCCGGGAAAACACACGGGCCAGAAAAACCGCACTCAACCTTTATCCACTTTCTCCTTCCTTGCTCCTTCATGCCACGAAAACTACAGAGGACACTGTGGTGAGGGCCACATTCCAATCCCACCAGAACTGCAGAGCTCAGGGGCACATCTGTGCCACCATCCCTATCCCTCAGTCACTGCTCCTGCTGCAAATCCCTGAGGCCACGCTGAAAATCTGTCTCAGCATGTATAGAAGGAAGGGTGAGACACTGGGCATGCCTGAGTGCTGTGGTGGAAGCAGGTCCCAGCTCGCAGATGGGACACAGGCTGTGCCCCACAGCCCCGGGGACCGTACCTTGCACCCACCGTGTCCCGTTAATGTAATCACAGGAACAATGCCCCCTCCCAGTCCAAGGGGCTAGAACGCATTGAGCTGAATCAATGATCAGATCACTGAAAACAAACCCAATTAAAAACTCTCCAGGAGTTCTGCTGTTTGAAAGCAAAGCCAAATGACAGGATCATTTCCCAGTGACCCAGTTCGACTCCAGCTCCAGCCCAGGGCAGAGCACAGAGACCCTGGGACTTGACCTGACTCCAGCACTGCCATCCCTGCCCAACCTTGGCCAAGCACCTGAAGCAGGAACAAGAGCCAGGAGGGCAGGATGCCTCAGCCAAGCCTTTTCCTAGAGCCAGTGAAGCTGTGACCTTCCCTGCATTTACTGCAGGCTTGTGGGATAAGTTCTGCCATCGTGCTGTTTGACATCGAGCTCCCCCATTAACACCAGTTCGTCAATCTCAGTAATTGCTGTCACCCACTTTGAAATGTGGGCTTGCCAGCTAAAGGTGGGCAACCTCAGGGTCAGAAGGATTAAGGAGGAATTTGCCTCTCCATCTGCAGACATCTTGATGAGCAGGAGAGGAAAACTCATTTCTTTAGGTGCTCACGCTTTCTCCTCTGTGCTATTTTCAAAATCGTTTGCTGACTCACATCTCCCGATAATTCTGTTCTCCTGTACTCCGTACACTTGGTATTCACTGCTGGACTTGTTTGGCTTGGACAATGAGCACACTATCACACTACAGTTTGCCTCAGCAGCCAAGCACAACCCCTAAATTCACTTCTCTCTGAGTTAATTCCAAGTACAAAACCTTCTCCCTGGTACCAACTCACCGTTCTGGGAACGTTCTTCCTATCAAACCCGTTGATCAAAGCTGGGAAAATCCCAACACAGATGAATACAGCAGAAGCAATGCTACTCCAAATTAACATGCAAAATGCACATACAATTCCAAACATCATCCAGGACTTCAGAGCAGTAACACTGAGCTGCCCAGAGCTGCCAGGATGTGTTGCATGCTCTCTCTCTCTCTCTATTTTTTTCTTTTTACTGCAGGCTAGGCTTGGCTAGGAAGACTCCTTCAAGGCTGGTGACCCCCCATTCACACACTTTGCTGGTGCCCAGTTTCAAACTAAGGCCAGGAGTTGCCCAATCCTATTTTTGCTAATCAGAGCAGGAATGTAACAGCTGCATTCTCAATAACACTGAGCTGTCTCAGCTTCAGGCTTGGGTTTTATCTTTGCAATTACTGCTCTGAGGGGGTATTTTACTACCTGGTGTACAATGACACACCTTTCCCCCATCTGCACTTTGTTTCCTGTAAAGGAAAATCTTTAATCCTTCTTAGAAACTGCCTTTCTTTTAGGAATGAAACCTGAGCAACCAAGCTGTGACTCCTCTGCACCTGGGACCTTCTGCACCTGCACAGGCGTCTCAGCTCTCCACTGCACTGAACAGCACTGCAATGCCTTTTGCTGCTTCTTAATATTTGATTGGAAATAATAATCACATGAGTCTCGTTTTCTGTTCTAACTTCTTTTGCCAGACAATTTTAAGCATTTTTTTTAATTATGCAAGTGAAAGAGATGCATTCCCCACTCCTGAGGAGTTGGTCTGCTTGCCAGGGAGCAGAAGAGGCAGATAATGCATCTCTTTTAAACCCAGCTAAGAAGCCCAAGCACTTGAAACGACAGAAAAAAGGGTCCATCCATGTGCCTGTCACAAATTCAATCCTGAAGTTCATCCTATCCTCCAAAAGTTATTTCAGACAGAACTGGGAAGGCAAAGCAACCCAAAGAATGTTATTAGTGCAGCTTGTAGCTTCTTCTGCTTTCTGGTTTTGCAAACGTAACCCACTGAAGGAGGTTCAAGCCATCATTAGGAGTTGGACAGTCAGGATTTTCCAACGCTGCTTCTTACTTAGCTGGATTTATCCTGCAATCAGCTGCTCCCAAAACACACACAACACAAATTAAAAAAAAAAAAAACCTTTAAAAATAAGGGGTGTTGCTGAGAAACTATAGATGAAAGTAGAGTGGGATGTTAAAAAAAACAAAAAAACAACAGAGCAGCACATTATGGCATGGAATGCCTTAAAACGAGTGGATTTGATTCAAAGCTGACAGCAATCAGGTTTGACATCCACGTATCTCCTGTCACAGAATGTGCAATAATCAAATCCCAGAATAGGTTGGAAGGGACCCTAAAGCTCATTCAGTCCCACCCCTGCCATGGACAGGGACGCCTTCCAGTATCCCAGGTTGCTTCAAGCCCTGTCCAGCCTGACCTTGGACACTTCCAGAGATAAGGCAGCCACAGCTTCTTCTGAGCACAGTGGTACCACGTGGTGACTGAGGTTTTGGTGGATGGAGCCATGGTCTGCCATGGCTTGCAAGAAAAATATTCCAACTATTCCATTTATGAAGTCTTTGTGCACAGAGGGGTGGTGGTGTAGCTGCCCAACCTTTGTGAACTTCCCAGGACCAGGTTTTAATGGGAGAGTTGAGCTATGCACTGGCACAACCCTTGATAAATCCATCGGCCAGGAAAGACATCAGAGCTTTGTGCCATCATTTATGGTTAAAGCTGCCTGAAGTATTTCCAAGCCACAGTCTGGCTCCCACACTCATTTACTAAATTTTTCAGGAGAGAAGAAGAGGAAAAGCAGAGCAGAACAAACTCCCTCTTGCCATTATTTCAGAGCTTTTAGCATAAGCGCAGAGTTTTGCTAAGCCAACTATTATTACAGTTAATTCCCATTTTGACTGAGCTTGTGAGAAAGAAAAAACCCATCTTGTTTAAAAATAACAGCCCCCTCCCCCCCTCCTGTGAGTAAGTGGAGAGCAGGCAGAGTGAGAAATCAGCACAGAACAAGTGAAAAGGAAAGTGGCCTTATTAAAGCACATTGGTGCCTCCAACGCCCTGCACTCAGCCAAGTTTCACTGCTTTGCTTCACACTACTCAGCCTATTTTGGGGGATCCAGCCTCTCAAACACCAGGAATGTTTCCATAACAAACATTAACACAGCTCTTTCTTACCTGCAGAACACAGATCTATGTTATTATTCATTAACTGACGTGTACAGACTGTGCACAGATCCACACACCACGCTTGTTCCTTTTCCAATTAAAATTCCCTAGGAAATATGGTCAAGGCTCACCACAAAATTACCTGTGAAAGTGTGAGATGCCTGAAGCTGCTGTTTATGGGCTCAGCTTCTTTCCAAAGCCTTGGTGACCAAGGAGAAACTGCACTATAGGGAACACAGGAATTAATCTGGCTCTTTCCTCTACCTGTGTTCCAGGGATTTCCCTGTGCCTGGAGGCTGATTTCCAGCACTGTAATTACACCAGTAGTGCCTCCCAGTGGGGATGTAGGATATGCTGAGCTGGAGCAGAGGATGCTCCTCAACTAGAAGAGTTCTGCTGCTCCCCTTGCTCCTCAAAGCTGCTAAAGGGCTCCTAGGACAGGAGCCTGGACCCTGACAGGAGGTTGGGGTGGGCAACAATGGTTTTTTTTTGTCCCATCTCTGTATGGGATCTTTTCCATACTTCCAGGAGGCTCACCTATGCCAGGGAAAAACCTGAATGCAAACCTGGGGGCTGGACACCGAGGCTCATTCATTGACACCTCCACCTGTGCATTACTGGGACTGTTCAGAGAAGGCAGAAGGTCCCTGAGCATCCCCGGGCTCAGCCTGCACCTGATGGTCCCACAGGACAACACTGGTGTCCATCAGCTGTCCTGGGACCACTGGCTTTGCACTCATGGCACTTTCTGAGGAGACACAGGATCCTCTCCCTTGGGGCTGGGAGGGCTCCAGCAGGGCTTTCATACATTAGAAAACTCTCTTTGAGTTCAGCTAAAAAGGAAAAGAAGATATGAACGGCAGGACCAAAGGTTACCTCCCTCCAGCTCCTGGGTCCCTGAGCCTGAGGGTCCCTTTTGTTTCAGTCCAGCTTCTCTCCAAAGGATCAATCTCCTGCCCTGCTCCAGCTACTCCTGCCCCTGCCCCAGCTTCCCCTGTGCCCTCCAGACATAGCACTAATCCCCAAATCCTACTCTTCCACTCCAGGCTTTCAAATCCAAACCTCTTGAAGAAAATGTCAACCAACTCACTCACAACTTTCTGAGAACCACCCAGACAGTTTCCATAGCACCCAGGAAATGTCACAGAAACATGGATTAGTTCTTACTGCAAATACTGCATCAACATCACCTAAAACTCCTCAGTGTGGGGTAAGGAACAGCCAGGGGTGCTCCTAAAGCACTGCCAAAGTGCACTCCTGGCTCTCACTGCCATTGTCAGAAACATCTGCATCCTTGAAGGAAGAAAGGATTACAGAGGAAGAAGAAATACAATGACTCCCTAATGCTCTGCATCCTTAGGAGCTTTGTGAAATTCAGTTCTTGCTCATCTCTCACTTAGGAGTTAGCCAAGGTTTAGAGATTTTGTTTAGGTGGACAGGAAAAGTGTTTCAGATGTGCCACTGAAGGTAAAAGGCAAAAGAAAGTTAGAAATAAAAACATGTCCCCATAGGCAGAGGATGCAGAAAGAATATTTGACACATTTTAACTCTAAAACCTGCTCCTTGTAAATCCACTACTTGTCCCAGTTTGGTGAAGAGCTCCCAAAACTGCAATTTCCTGCCATCCTGTGTACCTGCAACTCTTGCCATGGTACACTATGGAGAATCCTCAGGTGGATTTTCATGCAGGTCTAGAGGAACATCCAAACCCTGCCCCCTTGCAAAAGGGAAATGGGACATATAGAAGATGATTCACAGCTGCAGCTGCACAACTGGTCCTGGGAATGCTGTGCTTCCATGGAATGCCAAGAGCATCCTGTGCCCTGTGGGGAAAGGGAGAGTGGAGCAGCAGACCCAGGTGCAGAACCTTGCTGCTTCCTTCTCCCAAACTACTGCTGGAAAAGCAGAACAACATGTGATGCTGCCTGGCTGGCTGAAGCACAGCAGGACTTTCTCCAAATCCAGTCCCCTAGAGAGGGCTGTGAGCAACTCTTCATCCCAGGCAGGACAGATGCTGCTGCTGCTGCTTTTGGGATGCTCCTACATCCCACTCCTGCTTGCCCAGGGAACACAGAATTTTTGCCTTGTCTGTTCCCAGCACACAGGCTCAGGAAGCTGTTCTCTCCAACTCCTACTTTTCCAGCAGAATCACAGATTTTATGGTGCAAATTTCATAGAGGACCAGATGAATCCTGTATTTAGCAGCACTTCCAACAGATCAGCCCACAGCTCTCATCCCTTTCTGCCAGAAAATGGGAAGGAACAAAAGACAAATCACTTAAAACAAGGTAGGGATAGCAAAGAGAAAAAGACTCCAAGGAAATGAAAAACTCAGGAAAATGCTGCTGCAGTCCTGATCTGCAGTACAGATTTAAAGACCTAAAAAGACTAAATAGTCTTATAGTTCTGGGCAGTCCCTGCAATAAATCCCCTTCTCCTAGAACCAGGTAATTACTGGAGCAATTCAGGGTAAATAAGCACTTTCCAGAGCTCACTGCACTGAAACCCAGAAAAACAACACAAGTATTGAAGGTGAAGTTTGACATTCCTGATGTATCAAAGATCCACACTACCAGCAAAACACTATTTTTTTTAAAGCAAGCTTTCAGCACTTTTGATGGGAGTGAAATAAAGCCCTAAAGCCTAGTTTAAAAATAAATCCTCCTTTGATGACTGGAGAAGGTACAATGGGAATCCAGACAAGGACTGCAGCAGAAGCAGAGCTTTACACTTAAAGCACAAGAAGATTTGCAATCAGTTCAAATACAATTAGAAGAGATGCCTGGCACTTAGCAAGCACTTCAGTCACCAAACTGCACCAGCACTGGCTCCTTCATAAACTGAAATGCTCTACCAGTGCAGTTGGGTATCAGGAAAAGGTTCTTCCTCTGCCCGGAATGGTCACAGCCCCGAGGCTGCCAGAGCTCCAGGAGCATTTGGACAACGCTCTGAGGCACAGGGTGAGATTTTGGGATCTCTGTGCAGGGCCAGGAGTGGAACTGGATGATCCTTGGTGGTCCAACTCAGGGGATTCCATGATTCCATGGTTTTTTGGATAGCAGGACTCAAATGACTGGCTGTATCTATCAGCATTGCTTTGATATCAAATATCCAAAAATAACCTGTTCATTTAACCCAAAGAACAGCTTGGGATGACCCCTAGTAAGGTACAGTTCAACCTCAATCCTAAAGGAATGGGTGAAACTGAGGGACGCAGGGGACAACATTGTCTGAAGCCTGTGCAAGAATCTGCTATTTGCCTTGGTGCCAAGCCCTGCCTAGAAATAAAGCTCCCACATTTCTGCTCTGCCTCTCCTAAATCCCGCCTACAGTGCCTTCCAAGCACTTATGAGATCCAGGGAAACAGAAATCCAGGGATGATTTAATGCATAAGCAAATAAATTGAAATGTCTGTTGTCAAATACCTCTCAATAACTGAAGATCAAATGTTCAATTACATAAAACGTACCAGGGACACATCTCAGCTCCTCAGTTCCACTGGAACACTTTAATTTCACCTAGTGCCAGTTCTGACAAGTGACAGCCATGTTGTCATGGCAATGACAACACAACACAGTTGTTTTCTGCTCTCACAGTGCACTGGGCACACAGGAGGGTCATTTCCATTGCCATAAAACTATATATTTAACCACATTTCTTCCCTCTCTTATTCAAGCAATAATTCCCTTTTCTCTTCCCTCCAGAGAGTGGTCACAGAAAGCCTGGGAAAAGAACACTTGATATTTAGAAATGCAGCAGCTGGGTGGGGAAAAGAAGCTGATTTCTGACACACAGATTAACACCCACATGGCTGCCAATACTGCAGAGTGTGCACAAGGCAAGGCCCAGGTGTGCTGAGCATCACCTAAAGATCTGGATTCACTCACTGTGTCTGGAAATCACTTGCAGAAAATCTGCCCCTGAGAAGGTGGGTTCTCAAACCAGGCTTTTCTACCCAACAAGTTTTAATATAAAAATAAATGAATAATTCTCTATTTCACTATTTATTGCACTACAGCTAAGTTCTGCCAGCAAGCCTAGGGGTTAGTGAGTGGTTATTGCTACCACATACAAGGTTAGACATGGTTAGGACAGAAAGTGATGGCACAGAACAGGCTCTACCTGAGCTCAGGTGGGACTGGTTCAGAACCTCGGTAACAAATGCAGAGCCTGGTTTTACACTATCCATCTCCAAATCTGATAATCAGGGTCAGGGGAGGGGGCACAGGGACAGACAGAAGGCAAGAGAGAGGACAAAGTTAAAAATCTCCTGGAGGGACTGCAGGAGACCAACAATTCAATGTGGAAAGACAGCAATTAGAGAGACAGAGCTGGAGAAATCCAGAGTTCAGTGCTGGGCATGCAGAGCTGGGGCTTCTCTGGGCTGTTCTGGGCCTGAATTGTTCTTGCCCATCAATGTCTGTGTGCAAAGAGGAGCGTGAGGGAGGTGATCCGCTGAGCTCACAGCATTAACAGCAAAAATGATGAGGTGAGCTGTACTAAGCTGAGTGAACACCCAAATCCCTAGAAAACTGAGCTGCTGGGGTGAAGTGGATGGTGCTGGTGCCCGAACAACTGGGCTTGGAGCTGGCTCAGGAGTGAGCACGGTGTGTGCAGGCCTATTCCCAATTCCAGTCCCTGCCCATGGCAGCAGGTGGAACCAGATGATCTCCCTTGCAACCCAAACCAGTCTGGGATTCTGGGATGCTATGCACAGACCACCCTAAGCAGATTTTTCACTGTAAAAAGAGTATTAAAAATTATATTAAATATATGTCATTTTATGTTGGCAAATGCTGGAGGAGAAATCAGTGGTTTTTAACACAGCACAGCTCGCACAGGAACAACCTTTGCTGGGAGACAGAGGTTTTGGGCTTGTGTCTTTGTCCCAGTTACAAAACCCTCTTCCAGCCCCTGCCTCTCTGTCCAGAGTTCAGCTCCTGTATCTGAGCCCAAAGAACTTCAGTGCCTAGCCTAAATGAGCCCAGAAAGGAACTTCCCCCTTGCACCAGCAAAACCTGAACAGGACCTCAAATCCTCCATACTTAAAAAACACAAATATTTCTAAATTCCTGGTAGTAGAAGTCATGCAGCCATTATCTATGGGACACAGGAACAATATAAACCAGCCCCAGAGCCCAGGAGTGCTCAGCCAGGGGAGGATGTGGTTTCCCAGCTCTCCAGTGGTGCTCTCGGAGCAGCCACAGCCAAGTTTGTCATCTCTGGCAATTCCATGACTCACAAAGGGACAGGGCTGTCACAAGAAATTAATTTCACAGGAAAAACAAGCAGAACCACTAATAAGCCTCATAGCTTTGAGCAGAAATATTAGAGCTGCTCTGTTGTCAGAATCTTCCTTCTCACAGCTGACAGAGAAGGAGGACTCAGTACTGACCACTTGCATTAAATAACCAGAAATGTGGCCATTCCTTGTTTTTGTGTTAAAAACCTAACAAAAAACCCTGCCTGAAAAAACAGACAGCCTAAAGCCTCCCCATGTTATCTGAATTTAACTGCTGCTGATCCTTGGCAGAAATTGCATCTCTGAAGGGCTCAGTGATCCAAGGAACTTGACTATACAAATGGAAAAACATTAAGAAAAATCTTTTCTCCATATTTATGTGCCCAAAGGGAACTCTCTGGATCTTACAAGATTCACTATTCTGATTCCTCCCAAATTTTCTGTCAGATTATTTATCAGTGGACATGGCCAGTCACAGCAATAAATTCTGCCCTCATTCTTTAAACCTCCATCCCAGTTTCAGTATTCCCTGGCTCCTGTGGGTTTGGATACATGCAGTGGAAGAAGCCTCACCTCACTCTCCAGGATTTATCCCAAATACAAACCCTGTTCTCCCGCTCTGGACTCTCCTGCCTGGAGGGTCTGATCATGTTGGCACGTGCTCAGGAAAGCAAATCTTCACACCAGGAACACAAGACCAGGTTTTCTTGTCCTGGAGGGAGCACTGGGAATGGGAAGCACTGCCTGTTCTCCACTTTACAGAGACACCAGCACAGTCTATGCCAGCAGGCTGGAAGCGGGTGTGTGGGTAAAGGATATATCTGTGTATATTTATATGAATATTGTATATTTTATAATTATCTCTTTACAGTATTTGCATATCAAGTTTCAGACTGACTTAGGGAATCCAGGCAACATCCCAGGAGGAGCTGATTTGTGCAAGTGAGGCATTTCTTGTAAAAATGATAAATCTACACAACCAGTCCTATGTTTTACTGGCACCAGGTTACTGCTGTGAGGTTTAGACCAGCACTAGTAAGATCTAAAAAAGACCATGGCAATGTGAAGCACAACTCTGAATAAACAAGCCACATATTAGTTCACTTTGGGCATTGTCAGATATTAAGAACAAACACCATTCCTTCATTAAAAAAAAAGGAAGAATTTTGGCTTCTGAAGGTTGTCATGTTCTAATGAACTTTGAGAACTGTGTTTAATTCCTCCTCATCACCTATTTTTATCTTCTCTTTCTTTCACACTGACATTCATACTTGGTCATCTGGCACTTAATTTCTTTCTTTTTAATCTTTTTAATCTTTTCATGGATTCAAAATGATTCTATCACCCCCAGAAAAGAGCTATAACCAGCTTTGTTCTTCCCCTGCTGTATTATTTTATGTCCAAATATCTTTTTAAAAGCACCTTAGACCAAAGGCTTGTTTTGGTTTCCCCTAAATATCCTTCAAGGCATCAGTGCTACTGACCTGCATGTACAGAAGAAGAAGGAAAGAAAAAGGAGACAGAGAAACAAGGCAAGAATGAAAGAAGGACAAAGGAATAAATAAAGACGTACAAGGGGGGAAGTAGCTCCAGGACGCTGGACGGGCTCCATGGGCAGGGGAGACTGGGAAGGGAGAAATAAAAAAAAAAGGAAAAAAGCAAAACAAAAACAAAAAGCAGCTGGTTAAAATATGCTGCCACTGAAAATGGGCTCATTTCACACAAAGTTCAGCTGGGTTATGAATAGCACAATACAACACACCCAATCCTTCAGGTTATTTGGTGCTACACACTTGGGAAATTCAGCAGGACCCAGGAATCCCCACCCTGTGTCCCAGCTCAAACAAAACCCCAACATTTTGCACATTTGACCTTTCAGCACAAGGCTCATTCCTGTCCTGCCAAACAGCACAGGGTTTGTTGTATATTGAATTTTGTTATATATTGAATTTTCCTTCATTTCTACTGGTACCAAAGCAGAAGCTGCTCTTAGTCTTCACCCTGTGCAAAAAGCAGAGTAATTGTCTCAGAGCTGTGTTTTGCTGCTGTGTTCTTCCTGAAAATCATGAACTGCAGAGGAGGCAGGCCCAGCTCTGCCTCAACCCCATGCTTGTGCTCTGGATGGAAGGATCTGGGAAAAGTGTGTGGATGTGGCACTTGAGGACATGGTCTGGAGGTGAACATGGCAGTGCTGGGGAGTGGTGGGACTTTTCCAGCCTAACGATTCCAGGAGCAGGCTGGCATGGACCTGCTGGAGTCTCTGCTGGCTGAGTGCTGGTGGTTTTCAGAGCCTGGGGGAATTCCTGCAGCATCTCCCACAGACATGGACATGGACTCTCTCCTGAAGTGAGTTTCCACACTCCCACTGTTGGCCTTCCCTCCTGAGTCCCCATGTCCAAGGGATCAGGATTCCCGGCAGGATTTTGGTCCTGAGGCCTCGCAGGGCTGGAAGCAGTTCCTGTCTCATCAGCAGCTCGAGGTGGCAGCCTGGGCAGCTTTGTGTGCTCATCCCCTCTCTGCTTCCCCCCTGGAAATGGAGACCTGCCTTGGCTCAGCACATTTCCATTTAATTCAGCTTTAATGAGACAGTGGCACAGACACTACACAACTGCTTTGTTTACTTCAGATTAACAAGACTGCTACTAATTATGTACACTTTCACTTCCCCTGTTTTCTTTACAAAAGCACTAATTAAGACATGATGCTCTTATCAGTGTCAAATGGCTGCTCAGCCTGGGCATCTGCAGAATTTAAGCTCTATTTGCACTTTCTTCTTTCTGATTTTTATTAAAATAAAAAATTGACCACAATTTTTTTTTTATCCAGGGATTAGAAATGAACCTGTTTCAAACCAGGCATGGCCTTGTTGTGATTACAACAGCTCACTGCATATGTCTCAGTCTGCATTTTTGCAGTTAAAATTAATTTCTCCAGCACTGATCAGAGCCTGCAGGAGGTCAGGGCCTGTTCCTGATCCAGAGCTCTATTTCAATCCTCCTGAAATTCACTGGTATTTGTATCGGGAGTGCTGACCCAGATCGATCTGTTATTGATGTTTTAAAAAGAAAATCAGTCATTCACAACAGCCTGTAGTACTGACAGGGGACCTTTTAATGCTCTGTGTCATAAGAGCACCTTCACCTCTCAAACATAAATTAAATGGATGAGACAGGAATTTGAAAACTCCTCCATGAAATTGGTTAGAGTTGCTGGGTTATACATTCTTTGTGAGAATGACCCTTCAGGCTTTAAAAATGCTTATTTTGGGGGAAGGAAAAAAAAAGTGAAACATTACCTTTGTATCCCCCATTTCTTCTCTTCAGCTCTAATTGCCCCCTGCAAACTGCAGTTTAATTTTGTGTTTCCCCACTGAAAGCAGCTGCTCCCCAGCAAAGACCAAGACTAAAATCTTCCCCAAAATGACCCTGCCAAGGCCACTGCAGTAAAGTTGGGTCACAGGAAAATGCTGCTTGTT
Organism: Phylloscopus whistleri; assembly: GCA_017589585.1. NCBI lineage: Eukaryota > Metazoa > Chordata > Aves > Passeriformes > Phylloscopidae > Phylloscopus > Phylloscopus whistleri. The sequence goes on from JADMLD010001095.1 coordinate 461,823, forward strand.
AGGAAAAGACAAAACAAACTGCATGAATGAGGTAAGATGTGAGATGTGGGTTAAAATACTGCTAAACTACAAATAACCAGAATTCTGAGGAAGAAAGGGACTGAAAGAGACACTGCCTGTGACTGAGGAGTGGGAACAACATGAACACACATGGACATAAACACACGGTTCCCAAAAATGAGATGGACAGAAGGGGATGAGAAGAGTCAGCACAGGCCACAAAGTTCAGGCAATTCATAAATGTTCACTTAGAAGGAAAATCCAGAGCAGCTATTCACACTTTTCCTTCTGAGCAGCACTGAATATTGGAAAGATGCACTTCTCTTTGGAGATCTGAAATTCAAATGCAGCCTTTATCCTGGATCTCTAAAAATCCTCATGAATATGAGCTGATTCCATCTATTCTGGCACTGAAATCCAGCTAAATTGATAATATTAACTATGAAATAGTAGATATCAATCCAATATAATATTTTAGGCTAAAAAATTATCATTAGAGTATTGTATCTCACGAAGAATACTGGGAGAATTTAGAGAAAAGGAAAGGGCTCAAGAAATGTGGGATTTGATGAGCCCACATAACCTTCCTAGATCTTCACAGGGTTTCTTGCATAAATAGAAACAGTCAGGAAAGTATTTGCATCCCAGCTGGGACAAAAAAAGCGTTTTCTTACAGGACTGTACATGAATAAAAAACAGGGCAGAGGCTTAGTCCAACACAGGAGGGAAAACACCTCTGAACAGGTACTTTTCCTCTCCTGACTCCAAACTTTATTGTCAAATATATTTCAGAGGTGACTCAGGGCAAAACTGATATTCTCTCAGATGACTCTGACTGTTCAGAACTGAATAAAAAGGCCAGATTTTCTGGATGGTCCATGTTCCATCACTTATCCCAGGCCCTGGCTCCATCACTGCTGGTACAAAGCACATCCTGCCACAGTCCATGAAAATATTGTTTCCAAAAGCAGAGTTTGCCCTCAATCCCAACCCTCCTCTGCCCTTCCCTGTGTTTCATCTCCATGGAACTGCAGTCATTGCCCTGCATGAGAGACCACTGCAATATTTTATGGCTCCATTAAAATGCTGTCCCCATCACTTGTGCACATCAAACCTTCTAATTATAAATAATAATAGAAACCCAGGGCAGGAAGTTCCCTGCTTTCCATCTGCTTTTCATTAGGTTCCTCAGCCCAGCCAGATCCAGGGACAATTAAGCAGCATGAGGAATTCTGTGTCTGGAAATTCCTTCATGGCAAAGAGCTTTACTCTGCACATACACGATGTACTGGATGCTCCACACATCATATTTTGATTAAAGAAATCAAAGTTGTCCTGTTGATAAGTGCAGCTCATCAAGGCCAAATCTAAAACTTCACATTAATTCAAGATGAAGTACCCTGCTAATGTCAAATAAGGACAACAGCTCCAAGTGGGACTTTTAGGAAAGTCTGTGTTCCCTGGGGATAGCCAAATGGATGTTTGAAATACAGGTACAGGGAGAAAAGTAATTAATGTGGGTATTTAAGTGCATGAGAAATACCCAGCGTGCATAAGGCATGGACTGGAAAACACAAGATGCAGGAATATGGGGGAAAGTGCATTGTCTCAGCAATGCCATGCCCAGCTGGCTCTGCAGGCTGCCCTTTGGAAGATCTGGTTTCCTGTTTGGCCACACCTAGGGTGCTCCAGCACCTCGGTCCTGCCCCCTGCCACCTCCCTGGGCTGTACTGGCACATTTGGAACTCCTTCCTGCCTTCCTCCTCTCACCCATCTCACACAGCACTTTCCATCCAGCCAGAGAGTTCCTGGAGTCCCCCTGCACCACATCCAACATTCCCTAACTACAGGAACCTCCTTCCTGACTCCTCTCCCAGCAGCGTTTGCAGTGCCCAAGGAAGGAATTCCAGACTCCTGCCAACATCACACAAGTGCTGTCACTTCCCAAGCTGCACAAAGGATGCACCCAAGGAGTGGCATCAGGAATTCTGTGTGCAGAGGAGCAGCAGGATGACAGAATCAGCTGCACCGTTCCTTACATCTCAAAGTTCATTAGAGCTCTCCTGGAGGAGCCTTTTAATGTACCCACAGAACAACCATTCAGGGCAGGTCAGGGGACACCCTTGTGACTTGGCAATATCTTCCAACCTACCACTTTTCATGGGACGTGGCCTTGTGATGTCAACTTCATGCCAAACATTTCCCAGGGCTGAAGGGGGAAATCCATTATCCCCCAGCGTGTTGTTGAAGCCAAATAGAATCAATTCCTCCATTCTGCTCCATTATCTCCCCCTAAAGCAAAGACACTGCTCCCCAGCAGCTCAGCACACCGAATTGCCAGAGTTGTGTTTAACAATAAACATTTGCTTGTGTTTAGGCTGGAAGTTGCCTTTCCTGCTTTAGCTGATGGAGCAGTGACAGAGCACAGGCAGGTCCTGGATCCAGGGAATGCCCATCTCTGTGCCTCTCTTGCCAAATGCATATTCCCAGGAATGTCAGAGCAATGCCAATAGCTGAGGACACCCCTGTCCCAACCTGCCAGCTCTTTCAAGCACACAGATCACTGCAGAGCACTCCCAGCTTGGGCTATCCGTGACTTTCCACCAAACTCAGAGCTCTGAGCTAATAAAATGCTGTTAATTCCCTTGTAAAAGTCAAGCTTTTGAATTGCATCTATTTGTTTTAAAGTATCAAGTCAGCAATCTGCCAAGATAAGGAACATCATTAAATAGGGAAGAGGGATGAGGGATGAGAAGAGTACCAGTTCAACACCAACTCCATTTCCCAGCTGCTTAACATTTTCAGAAAGACCAGCACATTCAAACTTCTTCTCAATACTAAAGATATATAGAAATATCTTTACTTATATGAATATAGAGATATTTTTTTAAAATTTCAGCTTCCCCACCAGTGTATTTTACAGTGATCTCAGTTATGTCAGCACACCTAATGCCAATCACTTCCAAAACACACTGAAATGATGGGAAGGTTGATAGTAGAGTCAGATCCAAAATCCCATTCTCTGTTTATTTTTCCTTCCTTCAGCAGAACTTTGGATTAATTTGCCTGTTTTTCTACCATACAGAACTGTCCACAAGGCAGAAGGAAGCAGATGGAGCCATGTACTCAGAGCACAAGCAAACAGCATTCCAATTCTGTTACATCCAACTTCCTCCATTTATCCTCAAGCAGAAAGAACCAGTACCAAAGTGATCTATTCCATCTGATCAGCACAAACATTCCTGCTCATCCATGTTCTGTATAAAAAAACCTGACATGCAACACTCCCTTGATCACCCAGAACTGGGATGGAATTCATGGAATTTCTCATGTATCTTCTCAAAGTATCTTGAAATTCTGACAAGCTTAAATCCTTCCAGTCAGGCAGGAGGTGAACATTGATACAAGTCTGTACAGCAGGTGAAAGACATTCAACAGTGGGAACTGCCCAGAGAGGGCAATGTGTGGGTGATTGATACACAGAGAGGGCCATGAGGATATGCAGGGGATGATCAACATTCATGACATGTGAAGGAGGTATTAAACATGGAACACACAAAGAGAACTCCAGTCCAGTTCATTGCATCAGAACAAGCTGATTTACACACCTGGTTTTGGCACCGAATTGGTCATGGACTGAGGGACTTTGTCGTTGATGAGTTCAACACATTCACTGGGAAAGAATCCAACCTGGAGTAAAACAGAAAGAAGGAATGGAGTGTTATGATCTGAACTGTTCAACCAACATCTCCCCTCAACTCCCCCTGCCTGATGCTCCCTGACGTTATCCAGCATCAAATGACCAGCAGTCATTGACAACTGCAGGTTCTGCTCTGCTGCCAGCACCCCGAGAGAGAACATTCTGAGAGCCCAAGGCACTGCAAGGTCCTGGAGTGATTAACTTTAAATGTTAATTTGCAGTGTCCCTGCACTGACCTTTAACTCAGCATTTCTCCCTGCAGCCCCTTAAAGGCAGAAAGGCTGGAGAGTCCCTCTAAACCATAAGAGCGTCAGAGTTAAAGGCTATGGGAAGGATACTAATGTTTTCTTGGAGTAGGATGTGCCTGCAGACATCCCCATGCCACTCAAGAGGGGCTGCTGTATCTGGGGAGAAGTGAAATTATTTCCCTTTCCCTGTTCAAAGATTCAGACTAAGCTGTGGCCTCCTCTCCTCTCCTCTCCTCTCCTCTCCTCTCCTCTCCTCTCCTCTCCTCTCCTCTCCTCTCCTCTCCTCTCCTCTCCTCTCCTCTCCTCTCCTCTCCTCTCCTCTCCTCTCCTCTCCTCTCCTCTCCTCTCCTCTCCTCTCCTCTCCTCTCCTCTCCTCTCTCCTCTCCTCTCCTCTCCTCTCCTCTCCTCTCCTCCCCTCTCCTCTCCATGTATCACTTTTGCCATGTTCACACCAAGAATTACAATAGATTTTTAGAGGCAAAGAATTGTGCTGGATCCCTGATGATAACTCACTGCTAGAAATTAATCACATTTTCAGAATTACTTATTTTAACTTTCTTGCAAGATCCCCAGGAGATTCTTGTCGGGGTTATAATCCACAACTTGTGCCTCACTCCCACTCACTTAAAAGATGCTACTTCTCCTCCCATGGGAAGTTTCCCATGATTTTGTATAAATAAATGAGTTTAGTCCAAGAGTTAATCTCAACAGATGTAGCAAGGCACTATTAGAGCTTGAGCCAGGATTAAAGGATTTGGCAACGCAGGAAAATGAATAGCCAGGGTAGTATATATTTAGATAAATGCAAGGTCATCTAAAGGTTAAATATATCACTAGAGACCTTCACCAGAGGAGGAAGGTACAGGCTCCTGGTGCATGACAACTCCTACTACTCCTTCTCCAACACCTACTACAGCTTTATCTTTTGACTTCTGTGGCTGCTAAAACTGGAGGACACAAGATGCTTTAAGGGGAAAAGTCAGAGTAACAATGATAATTTTCAGTTTATGGGGAGGGAATTCAAACAAATGAGGAAGTACCAGCAAGGTAAATGGCAAATGAAACATTGTCTGAGACATTTGGATTGGTTTTTCAGATTTGACATAATCTGAAATGTGGATTCAATTTTAGCCAAAAAGTTTTCTCTTTTCCTTTTAAATCCGATGACAATCTAGCAAAACCTGACAAGGAAACTGCAAGTTTTTATGGCCTGTTTGGCCTTCCTGAGCAGAATTTTCACTGAGTCTTTGCCAAGTGACTACACCGAGAGCAGGACACCCTCACCTTGTTCCCAAAGAAGTCCCTGCTGAAATGCTCTTCACTTTAGGGCACTACTAACAGGAGGAACAGGATTGTTACTCCTCTTATCCTGAGTCCTGTTAAAGAGAGTTGAACACCTGGGCCACAAAACTATTTTGGTTTCTTTTATTCACAAAAAAACTCTGTGTGGGATGGTACTTGTTGATTATCCATTCCTGACTGGTGTGCCAGTGGCACTTTGGGAAACCAGAGAGCTGGAGAGGGACTTTGGACAAGGGATGGAATGGCAGGACACTGGGAATGGCTTCCCACTGCCAGAGGGCAAGGTTAGATGTGATTTAGATTGGATATTGGATACTTCTTCCCTGTGAGGGTGGGCAGGCCCTGGCACAGGGTGCCCAGAGCAGCTGTGGCTGCCCCTGGATCCCTGGCAGTGCCCAAGGCCAGGCTGGATGGGGCTTGGAGCAGCCTGGGACAGTGGGAGGTGTCCCTGCCCAGGGGAGGGGTGGGACTGGATGACCCCTAAGGTTCCTCCCCACTCAAACCATCCTGGGGTTCTGTGGAACTGGGACCTGCAGCCTCACAACCAGTTGAAGCTGCTGCAATCACAGCCTGGTTAAAATCAGCCCAGTCCCTCTGGCTGCACACCCTGGTTTTGTCACCTCTCCAGCAGTGCAGGCTGTGGGGCAGCTCTACACCTCAGGAAACTATTCCCAAATCCAGAATAATTCAGGACAACCAAAGGCAGTTGTGCATCAAACAAGGGCCTGTCCCCAATGACTCAGCTCCCTGACACAGAGCTGCTGATTGAAAAGACATAGCACGAAGCAAAAGCAGAGCAGAACAAAGAGGGCTGAAGGTTGTTAATGTGGAGGTGGCTGTAATTTAGGTAACATTCTTACAGAGAAAGCACTGACTCACACTGAGGGCATTGGAAGAGAAAAAGGCTTGAGGAAAAATGTCTTAAAAATCATTTTACTTTAAGCAGAACAAATGCTTAAAGCCTCATGGGTTGTTTTGTTCACACAGGATTAGGCGTGTTGCAATGCCGTCCTGACCTCAGGTATGCAGAGAGCATAGGAACTGTGCCAGGGAAGTGTGATGGATACAAACCCAGTGAATCATCCCTGAAGGACAGCTCTGGCTGGCAGGAACACTGACTTCCATGCTGAATCCAAGCTGCAGGTGCTTGCAGCCTGTCAGAGCTGGTTTTTGGCTCACAACTGCAGAACTGCCTCCAGTCCCTCATCACAGCCCTCCCATTATCCTAAGGGGTGCAGGACAGGCAGTAGTGAAGGCACTTCTGCCTGGGCACACACAACTCACAGCTGCTTCAAATGCACAAAAACAGGGAGCTCCTTTAAGTCAAGAAGTAATTTTTTCCCTTTTCAGCAAAGCAATAATTTTTTTTCCCTGTTCTTGCACTCCTCCTATCAAGACATGATTTATAATGGAAGCTGTGGTTGGTTGATGAAACCCTGCTCCTTCCCTGACATGAAGCAAAAACCAGAGAAGTAACAGGACAAGCCTGTCCAAACATTTGGTGGCAGGACCTTCTCCTTTTATCTGCTCTCAGAATCACAACTAGCAAGAGGGGCTCTGTTGATTTATTTTATTAATTCAAATGACTGGATCAACAGATTGCTATCATTGCAATGTTCCTAAACAGGAACAGAACTGTTTGCCTCTAACAAATGCTTTAGAGGCTGCACAGCTTCATCTGTCCCTACGCCTCTTGCTGTAACAACATTCTTCACCTACACACTCTTTTTGAGCATCCATCAAGGAGACTTCAGCCTGTAACTCATCTCTAGGCGTGGTGTAGCAACACCAGAGATAAATACCCTTTCTCTGAATTCTCACTGCTTGTATCATCAAACACAGACTTTGTTCCATCAGGAAACGTACCTTTTCTATACATTTAGAGCTCATGAGCCTTAAACTCGACACACAGGTTAAGACTTTGAGCAAACACAGCTCCTGGAGCTGTGGGAACACAGAGCTGGCATCTCCATGGTGTGAGTGGCTGTCACCTGATCACACTGTGACCACTCATGCTTGTCATTGAGGACACAAGATTATTCCACCCCTAATTTTCTGTTAAGACAGAATATGGTGCTGTATTTCTGCAGCATTTCTGCTCATATCTGTTGTGTCAGGAGCCTGACTGTGCAGGGACACAGAAAACCTTCTTTTCAGGCAGTCTGCTCATCACCATAACTTTATGCTGGGAAAGCACAACAGGGTCACTGTGATCTGAGAGGCACAAAGCTGTGGCAAACTGCAGAAAGGCTGCCTTGCTTCTGTGCCTTTAAACAGCAGTGCTGTTCTCCAGACCTGGCTCCAATGTCAGCCAGCCTGATGCCACACAGGGAACCCACACTGAATATTGGGATCTACATCCCATACAGGGATTCCAAACCCTGTGCAAAGTGTCCACACACAGGCACAGACCACAGAGCTGCTTTGTTTTGCTTTGTTGATTCACTCAGAAGTTAATCATGGCATAGGCTGATCATTCCAAGTAGTATTACAGCATTTAATTGATTGAGGGTTGGAACTGATGTCTGAGGTCCCTTCCACCCCAAGCCATCCTGTGATCTATGACAGCACAGCGTATTCAGGTTTAAGGCTTCTACAATTAGAACACAAGTCTAGCAAAGCCACAACACAGTTCAGAAGCAGAAGTTTGTTCAAGTAGTACCAGTGTGTTGACTCTAGAAACAAATGAAATTTCAGAGCAGGTGTTCTATGTCCATGCTGCTCTTATTTTACAAATGATATGTCACCTGAACTCCTACTCCTGACAGAAAACCAACAAAAGCTGTGTCTCACATGCCCTGGCTGAGCAGACAGCACTGGGATGGTGTAACTCCGCTGCAACCAGCTGGGATTGGGGGATCCAACCACTGGGCATTGACAACAGCTGGGCCAAAGGCTGGGTCTGGCACAGAAAGGTCTGTCAGGGAAAACCTGAGGAGCTTTGAGAAGATTTTCTATGCCAAATTACACAAGTGTCTGGTCAATCCTGAGCCTCTGTAGAGCAAACTCCTCATCCCACCCACTCACAGCAGCTGCAGATGGCAATCCCTGTGGCTGAAAGCAGCTGAAACGTGAGATGGCACATGTCAATCCAGTGGCTCTGGGGTTTGTTTGGTTAAGAGACTTTTAAAGCCTTTTCATTTCCAAATGGCAAAATCTAAAGGATTAAAAACTCCTTGGAAAGACGGTGCCATTTCAACACACAAGGTTTGGTACCTAAGCCCCAGGTATGCTCAGGACCTTTTGAAAATTCATTCTCTATCTCTGTGCTGTGACATTTACAGGGACAAGCAACACTGACACCACACAATAAACACAGACATGGATGGGTGGCTTGTCCAAGTCAGCAGCACTGTTTCATCAGCTGGAATTCTCCAAATCCTCTATGTTCTGCCTGATCTGGTTTTAGCTACTGGAAGGAAGGGGATGATGTGAGTAACAGTGTCAGTTGCCTTGCAGGGGGTGCAGCACAAGCTTCCAGTGCCATCAGGCCAGCTGTCCATCACAGGCTGTGAGCAGCCCTCCTTCCCATGGTGAGGGAGGAAGGAAACTTCCAGTGGAGACCCTGTGTCTGCTCCAGCCCCAGCCCAGAGACAAGGGGAGTCCCCTGACACCAAGGCAGGGACACCCTGCTCGTCCCCTGAGCCACCCTGAGCAGGCAGAGCAGCTCCAGGCACACAGCACTGAGGTTCCTGCTCTTATTCCAGTCCCACTGCCCTGGCTGTGCTGGAGCCTACCTGGAACCCATGTTTTCCTCTCCACCATGAGGTCAGCTCCTTTGGTGGCATGTCGATGACAGACACAATGTCCCCCACCTGCAAAAGATTGACAGCATCAGTCACAGCCAGGAGGAGAGCACAGTTCCAATAACCACAGTCTCAGCACTGCAAAAAACTGCAAAACCCTGGAGCAGCACATCTCTCTTTGCAAAGCCTAGCTATGATGTGGAAGAGTTCCTGGATTATCCAGCACAGGATACAGCTGTTCCTGAGGAAAAGGGCCTGAAGAGCCCTGGCAAGGGGTACAGAAGGGTTCTGGTTAAACCACACTGATGGATGATCTCAAACACTTGGGAAAATCTGCTCAAGTAGCTGAACTGATTTTTACTACCTGCCCTATCCATGAGTCTATAGGCACTGACATGTGTCTCCTTGTTCCTTCTCACAGCAAAGAGTGAAGAGCTGCCTTTGCAGCTCCCACACTGCCCCAGATGATCTGCCCAGGGTTAGGAAGTGAACAGAGGAGAGATGATGTCACAGCAATGGGATGGAAGATGGCCAAGGACACCAGACAGGTTTTCTGAAGCTTTGCTCATTCCCATAAAAATTTAATACTGCAATACTTCAAAAGGAAATCATTATAACCAGTACTAAATGTGGCTTGGTTTGAATCAAGCTCTGTGTGGCCTCTGTTACAGAATATGAGAAGGAGCAGAACCTGAATAAATACTGCAGGTAGGTAGGGCAAAAATCCATGCCCAACTTTCAGCTCCTGTGCTGGATTTTCAGACCAGTTTTAGCTCATCACCTGCCCTTTAAGTAGCAATCCTTTGCCAGTCTGGTTCTTTACTTCTCACGGGAGTAGAAGCTCTTAAAAATGGTTATTGACAGGGACTTGCTCAGAGGAACCCAGGTGGTGTAACCTGGGCAAGGAGAAATGAAACTTGTGTCCACACATACAGGGACAGTCATCCTGAACAGAAAACACATGGGCTCTGCTCAGGGCCAGCCCAGAGGAGCTGGCAGGAGCTGGTTAATCAAAGATACTAATGCCAAGTAAAGCTGTACTTTAAAGATGACTGAGTATCTGCCTGCATCCAACTCATTGCAGATCGAATATTTAACTCAATCTTCCAAGCTTCACCTCACAAAACACAGTGGAAGTGTCTGGACATATTCCTGATGGGCACACAGGCCCAGACAAACACATTACACCCATCTATAGCTGACAACAAGGAATGCAAGTGCTTTATTTACCTCAAAGGACAGTTCATCTGCTGCTTGAGCAATGTATCTCTTAATGACATGGGCAGCAGCAATAGCAGGGACGTTAATGGATGATTCCTCATGGACCAGCAGGTGATTCCCCTTGTTATCAATCTGAAACAAAGAGCACAGGGAACTGTGAGGCAGCTGAGGACAAGTGAGGAGGCATTTAGAGGCTTCAAGCTGATTGAGAGAGACAGCCCAGCCCTGGGCCCCAGGACAGAGGGCACAGCACAGACAGAACAACTCACTGGGGGTTCCAGAAGGTCGGGGGTGCCCATCCACTGAGGAGAGAAATGCTGGATTGGTGCACCTTTGTGTACAAACAGTAGCTCACAGTGAGGGTTTGCACCTCCCTTTAAAACCAAGCCTTGGTGATTTTCCATGGCAATACAGATGTGCTACAAAAGTCCTCTACAAGGTGGAATTAATGCTCGAGGTACTGAGGGAAGGAGGAAATGCTTGTTTTTCTAATTGTTTTCCATTTTCTCCCACCCTTTAATTTTTTTTTTTTTAAGAAAAGATTCACCCCTCCCTTTCAATGATCGGCCTACTTCCAAAACTCCCAGATTTCTGTGTAAAATTCTGTAGGATTCTCAGTGAGTCACAAAGATTATTCTGCACTGCATGTGCACTGGGTTTGCTGTGATCTCCAGGCCTGCTCTGCTATGAATCCTACATCTTATTTCTCTCTACAACTTCCTCCCTCCCTCTGCTGCTTTCCAAGGTTTTTCTCATCCCAAAAGATTTCAGGGTGAGAAGGACATCAGTGGGGAAAATTGCAGGAAATCACACTCGATCCTTATCAGAATCATTTAAAAAGGAGCTGCAACAGTCCATTAATAGCTGTTTCTATTCCTGGTGTGCAGCGATGGAAAGCTACACGTCTGCAGCCAGCCTGAGCAGGGACAGCTGGACACTCATCCAGTCTTCCCTGCCTCCTCCCCAGGAAGGGCTATTGTTTAAAGGCTACAAGACCATTAAACCTGAAAGCAGAGCTGCAGCTGCAGTTCACAACACACAAACTGTGCCACTGCAAGCACAAGGCCGCCTCTGTCTGCAGAGGAGACAACAGGAGCACAGAGTTTTTACTGGGTTTGGAGCTGCCACAGGGAAAAATGTTTTAAAAAAAAACCCAAGAGAGCAGGGAAACACCATAACAGAGACAGCTGAGTTTTAGAAATGTGCAACACTTGCAGCACTGGCAAAAAGGAGAGCAGGAATAAGTGAGCTTTGAAATAAGTGAGCCTTCTGCAACCCATCACTGGGAGATTCAGCCCTGAACCTGGCATTCCCAGGCAACCCACTGGGACTGCCACCTCCTCCATTTGTGAATATTAGCAGGACAATATGTTTCTGAGAGACAAAATCCAGGTAACAAGGAAAAAAACCTCTATATTCTTAATCCTGGTTCTGATTCTGTGTGTCCTACACCTTCTATGTGCTGGTAACAGGGAAATAAAGCTTTCAGGATAGAATTTCAGTGACATCAACAGGCCTGGAAATGCAGCAGGCACACACCTGGAAAGAGCAGGTGTGTGCCTGCTGCATCTCCAAGGTCAGGAAACAAGGAACACCCCAGGTTTTTGCTGTACCTCCATCCATGTGAGGGCAGGGCCACAGTTGATCTTGTTGCCTGCGATGTTGGAGAGCCGAGCCAGGTAAGCCATCAGCATCTGGGTGACCAGCTGGGACACAAACACACACAGTGGTTCTGTTAATGCACCTTCCTTTGGAGAGCCTTCTGCAGGCTTAGGGAAGACCAGAAACCACCCACTGCCACAGACAAGAGTTACAGAGATACACTCCCTTCTACAAATAAATGTATTTCTGTCATTCGAAGGACAGCAAGCTACACACAGGGTTATAATGGTTACAGCAAAAGAAAGGGTAAAGAAGCAGCTCTCTGTGAAAACAATGTTATTATTATCATTTTGTAAGATCCATGCAGATTTTTTTAACTTCCCTTGTCAAGATACCTTATATCTAAAGCCTTCCCCTCATCATGGACTTCACATCCAAACAACTCGTGTGTCTTAGGGCCACCAAACACACCTGAGAGCCACTCAGTGAACAAACCCCTGGCTGCCCCTTCCACACATTTGCATAGCCTTAAGAATGTGGCAACTCAGACTGACCACCCTGGCCAAAGAGTAGTATTTCAAGCAGTAGAAGAGGGGTTTAAAAATACACTTTGCCATGTCCCTTCTGTAACAGTAAACTGGTTTTTATTACAGAGAAGCCACTGAGGTCTTTCCAAAGTCTCACAGTGACAGTGGTATAAAGCAGCATTGTGGCCCAGAATCTGTAGGACTGTTAAAAACATTGTTCTCCTCAAACATCTGTTCCAATGTGGCCAATTCAAAATAAAAAATATATGATGAGACACCCCACAGCTGCAGAGTTACATTTCACACAGCAGCAGAGCTGTTCAGCATCTTCACATCCTCTGTGCTTGCAGACAGAATGCAGATTTTCAGGCTCATGCTCAAAAGTCCAATTAAATCAGTTGTACCAGTAAGGATGCAAGAGATAGGAATGCCTAAAATATCATTAAAAATAAACCAGGAATTCATTGTCCTGAATATTGCTGCTTCAGCTGAATTTAAACTTTAAATCCTCCTCAGAAATACCCCGTGTGAAGACAAGGCAAGTGATAAATCAGACTGTGCTGAGTGATGGGGCTGCATGATCAGCTCCTTAAATTCCATGGCAAACACCCTGTAAAATTCCAGGGGGTACTAATTTCAGTGTCCACATCCTCCAAAACGATGCAACCTGCTGCCTTCCAGGAGATTTTTCTGGACATGAATAAATCTTTCAGTTATCAGCCGCGAGTAGCTGAGGCAATTTCAGCTAATCATACTCTGGGTGAAGACAAATGAAAAGTATCTCTTTGAGAATAAAAAAAAAACTCATTGAGGAAAATGAGCTTTTTAAAGAACATTTAAAAAACACACTAATGCAAATGCTCTTAAAAAACACTTCAGGAGCGCTCCATTTAAAATAGAAGCCCCTAGCACTCCAAATGGGATTGTTCTTGAAGTGCTGCAGCCTTAGGCTGCATGATTTCCTGGGAATGTTGAGTTGGTAATACTAAGCCAGGAAATACCCACATCACTGACAGAGTTTCCAAAGACAAAACCAAATTCACAGCTAAGGTACCACAGGACAGATTTCTTGACATTCAATTACCACTCCAGATTCAGGAGCTTAATTAAATTGTCTGAACTTGCAGGACATTTCCCTTTAGATCACTGAAATTAAGGGTGGAAAACACTGACTTTATTTGTGTTACACAATTTTCAAATGTAACCCAGGCTGCATTAAAACTACTCTACCAGAAATACATGGAATTGCTGAGGCTGGAAAAGACCTCTAAGTCCACCACTAAACCATGTCCCCAAGTGTCACACCCACACACTTCTGAACACTTCCAGGGATGGTGACTCCATCACTGCCCTGGGCAGCCCCTTCCAACGTTTGACAGCCCTTTCCATGAAGAAATTGCCCCTGAAATCCAACTAAACTTCCCTTGGAGGTCATTCCTTGACCAAATCCCACTGCCTGGGCGGTGCCTGCACTCTGGGTGCCCCAGAGGGGCCTTTACCTCAGGGCTGTCCTTCAGGGCATCGGAGCGGGGCAGCTCTGCCAGCTGCGAGAAGCGGCGGTCGTAGATGCACAGGTGGAGGTGTTTGTCCAGCACCCGGAAATCCTCATAGCTCCTCTTCACGATCCAGCTCCTGCCCTGCACACACAAACACAGCCACACTGTCAGCAGCAACTCTGCACCGGGACTTAGGAAAGGGAAATCTGAGCAGAAACAGCGCTTTTTGCTGGAAACATCTGAAAGCAATCGAAGTGCCTGGGTAACATTTTCATGGTTTAATTTGCAGGTAACATTTTCATGTTTTAATCTGCAGCAGCCATTCATGCTGAAACCAGCTGTTAGTGGTCCTTTTTTAATTATTTAACCATGGGTTTGGATGTGGCCCAGCATCATGAGACCCATCCAGAGCTTTAACTTCCACCTGTCTTTCAAGGATTTTGTAGCATTCTCCTACACAAGGTGTCCTTGCACAAATGTAAATCACCAAGTGGTTGTATAAACAGCGTGAAATTAGATTCCAAACAGATAGAACCATATAAACCCAGAGATCTGAAGGCAGGATTGAAGCTTGCAAAATTTCTGCCAGGTGCCCCAGGCAAACCTTCAGCTGAATTATGAAAACAATCCATGATGAACAACCCTAGCTGCAGATTTATTCCTGAGTGCATATCATTTCCCCAATTAAAACACAGACAAGATCCAGTCTGCTCCAGGGGACAAGGAAGGGACTGTGGCAGCACAGAACAGTTTGCTTTGTGAAGCTTTTAATATCTAATGATGACTTTTAAATGCTCCACGGCCTATTATGATCAATAAAATGCTGTAATAATGCAGCAGTTTACAGGTCAAAGCACTTTTATGAAGAGTCATTAATCAGAGAACCCCAGAGTGGTTTGGAACAGAAGGGAACTTAAAGCCTATTCAGTGCCACCCCTGCCATGAGCACAGACACCTTCCCCTGTCCCAGTTTGCTCCAAACCCTGTCCAACCTGGCCTTGGATATTCCCAGGGATGTGGAAGGAATCAAGAAATTAGATTGCTCCGGGTTACATGGGCACTCAGAGGCAGTGCCAGGGACTGGAAGTGACAGGGATGCCTGAAAGTGGAGCAGAAAGCAGGGGATTTGTGGTGTAAGGGGGACACAACCGGGGACAGAGGTGTAAATGCTGACCTGCTGTGCACGGCTGGCAGGGCTCTACCAGCTGCCCTCTCCCCTGGGATACAAAAGGCATGGCCTACTCTGAATTCCCAATCATAATTCCTCTACACTGATTTCTTTATCAGCAAAGTTCTAAGCATCACTTTTACATTAATACCAAAGCCTGAGAGGCAATTGCAGATATAAACCCTCCAATCCAGCTACATTCTGTCCCAATCATTTAAGACAACTGCACACTGTGATTGTGTCCACAGACTCTGCATTCAGTTCATGAGAAATCACCATATTTCACAATCCTACAAAGAGGCAACTACACAGGATAAATCATTTTGAATCTCCACATTATGTAATTTTACTTTTTGTCTAAAGGAGAAAAATAAAACCAGGAGTGCAAGGCTAATTCTGTTCAGGAAGCTGTCAGCCATCCCCATTTCTCCATCTTTTGCAATTAAGGGATTCTTGCTCTCTCACTGAGCTGCCAGTGTGACCTTCAAGGTTCAATCACCAACGTAGGGAACAGCAGCCTGAGAAATCCCTCTGATCCTGGATCTGCTTCTGACACCAAACTGGTCATTTCATTCCTACATGACCACCCAAACAACAAAATGATCTGTCAAATGATCCTAAACCTGCCGCTGATTCCATTCTATTTCATTTTAAAGGCTGGCCTGTAGCTTTGCAGTCTGGTTGCCATGAATGAGGGCAGTAAGAGTTAAACGCAGCCGGGAGGCAGAGCTGGGTCAGCCCCTGCTGTGCCAGGGTGTGCAGGATCAGCCTCTCTCAGCCGGTCCCACACCATCCCGGTCACGGGGCTGACAGCAGCAGGAAAAGGTGATGGATGAGCAGGGACAGCTTACCCCACACCAGCAGCAGTGTCTCTGGCCCCACGGGAGGCTCCTGGAGCAAGGGCAGGCAGCAGAGCCGGAGCACGGGAAGGGAACCGGGATCCTCGGCTCCTGCACCTCCAAATTGCAGCTCGCAGCTGCTAAGCAACCAGCAGAGCTCTCCCTGAGCTCTCCCATCCCTGAGCTATTCCTGAGGTATCCCTGCCAGCAGCCCAGGCTGCAGGAGAGGGATGGTGTAGGTGCCTGGAGGCCAGAACCTCATCACCATTCCCAGGTCAGATCCACTCAGACTAGGATCGTGGACGTCAGGCTCTTCTGCAAAAGGATCACAGGATACTTCATGGAATCATGGAATATCCTGAGTTGGACCCACCAGGACCATCCAGTGCAGCCCCTGGCCCTGCACAGACAGCCCAGCAATCCCACCCTGGGCATCCCTGGAGCGCTGTCCAAGCTCTCCTGGAGCTCTGGCAGCCTCGGGGCCGTGCCCATTCCCTGGGGAGCCTGGGCAGTGCCAGCACCCTCTGGGGGAAGAACCTTTCCCTAAATCCAACTTAAACCTCCCTAGCACAGCTCCAGCTGTTCCTCAGGTCCTGTCACTTCTTTCAGAAGAGCTCAGCACCTGCCCCTCCACTTTCTGAGAATGGGGCTGCCAATCCCTGTCTCACTCAGAGTGACCATGCACAGGCTGTGTTGGCACAGAGCAGCACTTCAGGAGCAGTAACACACGTTTCCACCCAACACCCTAAAGGGGAGTATTCACCAATATTGCAAAATTTTAAGCCTGCCATAACTCATTTCAAAAAGCTCCCATGCTTTAGGTTGGACTTCAAGTTGTACTAAGCAAAGTTTTTTTGCAGATTTGGAACCTGAGTGACATTTTTTTTATGCCACATTTACATGGGATGCAATCAACTTTACAGGAAGGAATCACTGCAGCAATCGAGGAAGGAACTGGACAGTATTTAGTGCTTCCCCTTAGATTTCCAGCACAAATCACAGGAAAGCAAAGTTTGGATTCTCCCAGCCAGACTCCCAGAGAGGCACAGCCAAAGCAGCAGCAACAGCAGCAGTCTCATCCCAGATCCCAAGCACTACAAAGGTTTCCCTATACCAATATAGAAATTGTACATCTTGCTCCCCTTTCCTGCAAATTCTCAAGTGCCAGAAAGATTTGGCAAAATGATTCTTTTTTAATTTAGAGAGTTAATAAAATATTAGATACAAATAAGTGCCTGTTAAGTTGGTCTTGTGTTATAAACTGAGTTTTATAGCAAAGCTCAAAATTTCTGGTGCTTCAGGCACTCAACATCCATATGGCAAAAATGTCTTCTTCACGTTTTTAATGATTTCCATAAACTGTTGCTCAAATAAATTTTTGATCAGCCTCTAATTTTCTAATTCAATAATTACTTTTCATTTCCTTAATTATTAATGGTCCTGATTTATAGAAGCACAAGCTTAAATTCACTTCAGTGGGACATAAGAGGGGAAGTTAAGCACAAAGTGATTTCCCCAGATTCAGATCTTCAACTACAAACCTGGCTGCGACAAAGTTCTTTAAAATAAAAAATCAAATATCAAGTGAAGATTTCAATAATGCTATTAAATAGTTTGAGGATCTTTAAAGGGAAAAAAATTACCACTGACTTAAAAACAAGTTCCTCTAGAAAAAAAAAAATCAATGTGTTTTTTGAAATTTCTTTTTATAGAAAAAAATTCTTTTTACATTCACAATGCAAAGCATCATGACAAATCTGGAATTTCTCACAGAATGGAAAATCTGTCTCATCCCTACTCTTTTTCCATCCTGATCTCTTCTCCCTTACTCTGCTGGGTAGGATTAAATGTATGATGAGAGTCTGGTGAGATTTCAGCCTCTGCACAGAGCTGCTGATTTTTTTCCAATTAACAAAGCAAGGAGAAATGTCATGCTAAAGAAATGATTGGAGATTACTGAACTGATGATTTAATTTCCAGTGAGCCAGAGATCTGAACCCTCCATCAGTGGCACCAGCACTGCGAGATCACAGAGCAGAGGCGCTCCCAGGCTTCACTTGGCACAGGAGGAGATTGGGAGGGACAGGGATCTAGAGCCCAGCTCACAAGGAATATTTTTAGCTCTGCTAATCAAATGGCCTACGGAGGACGGTGAGCAGCCACAGCCTGGAGTAGTTTCCTACTCCCTTAAGCTCAGCTCAGTCCTGTGGCATTTGAGAAGAGCAGCAGTGTCACTCCCATTCCCATTCTTCCCAAGAAGATTCCTGCAGCTCAGTGATGCCTTCATTACCAACAGACAGACATTACCCACTGCAAATCTGAGAGGAAGCAATGTTAAACCATTCCCTGCATTTTCATTCCCACAGCCAAAGCCTCACTTTTCTCCATCATCCCTTAGACACTTCAATGATCTGTACAAGAATCGTGTTTGTTTCTAAGTGGGGCTCCCCTAGGTCCAGGCCAGTTCCATACTGGAATATTTGTACTGGGTTTAACTCAGTTTCCACTCAGCATCTGGCAGAACTAACTCCTCCTGCTGTGCTCTGGGCAACACCCAGAGGCACCCAGCCTGCAAGAGAGGTCCAGCTGCTGCCAGGATTTGTGGTACCATCCATTCACAAAACTTACAGGCTAGAATTTTGTATTAAGGATTTATAGATCTTCTTACTATGTAAGAAAAACTCCTGTTTCCAGCTGGATCTGTCTCCATGTCAGCAGACAGGACCCCATCCTGTCCATCAACCCCTCTCCAAGCCAGCCAGGCTGTCAATGAGTTCCAGCACACACAACCTTCCTGTCCCACAATCCGACTAGGTTTCTCTATAGCACTTAGGATTTATTTATTTTAAGACAGGGATAGACCTTTCTCTTCTGGTTCAAATGCTGATTTCCTCAGAGAGAACACATGGATGCTCTCCTGAACCTTGCAGCCCACATAGAGAGCAAGAGAAGAAAATGAGATGAAAGTATAAGGCAAAAGTCACTTCAGTTTGACCCCTCAGTAAGAAAACACCACAGATTAAATAGCTGGAAAAGCAGCAGCATCCAGCAGGAGAGGTTAACTCTGCCATGGGTGACTCTTACAGCTGTCTGGGCTCAGGCTCTGTATGTTATTCCAGCCTGACCCTTCAGCCCTTTCCTGTTTCAAGTCACAGTGGAAAATGGTTTAGAGATTTAGTCAAAACAGAAAGCAAGATGGATAAAATCCATCCCTGGGAGTTCACCCAGGAAGTGTTTTTAGCTGGTGCCTTAGGTCATTTTATCTACACTTACATTTGTTTACCAAAGTGATTCCACAACTTCTGGTGTGTTATTCTAACTTGAAGGAAATGATAAATCTTTAAATTTTAAAGGGAGTTTGCACTAAGACAACATAAAAGTACTTTATTTCTGAATGAAACACTAAAACTTCAGCACTCCACCTGGAATCACAGCAGAGACATGAGGGAGGAACAAGCACAAGATGGAGGGAATATACAAATGGACAGAGCACAAGGCAGAAGAGAAAATTTGGTATATTTATGTGGTGAATCCTTATTAGCCTTATTCCACAGCATAAATTAGTCTCTCAGCATTAATTATCAATTTAGTATCAATTAATTACAGTCACTAATATCGCTGATGGGGACTTTAAAAATGTAAACCACAACGTTTGAAATAAAGGCACAATTTTAAACCCACAGATGAGTTAAAAATGCACCATTTGGAAAACAGCAAGTCCTTCCTGAACTGTCAAAACCTGAGCCCTTGGTGGGGAACCTGCTCTATGGTCTTGGAAAATACAGTCTGTGTTTATTTCTGATGCCTCCATCCCCCAGCCTGTGGCACATCCTCAGAGTGACACAACTCAGAGTGACAACAAACACCTGCTCTGTGCATTTTAACAAACTTGGGGCCCAAACCTGCTCTGTAACTCTGGGAAAGCCCCAACAATTTCAGAAAAAAGCTCCAATCAGGTTCCCCCTGAGAATTCTGTGACTGACTCCTCTAAACAAAATTTATTTTTAATGTAAGATACAGTTGGGCAAAGCACCTCTATTTACTGAGGGCAACAGTGGCACTCAGCCTTCTTATTACCAGACAGCTCAATTACAAATTATCTTCAGAGTATTAGTTTAATAACCCATGTGCACTCAGTATAACTGATAGGAGAGAATTTCAGAAAACTGTTGGGATTGTGTATTTTGCCACCTGGCTCTGTGCCAGTAAATATTTGCTACAAACAGTGAAAATCATGCATCTTTGATTTACCACTGAAGTATCTTTAGGACAAGATGCCCTAAGGAGGGTTAGGTTGAATATTAAGTTGAATTTTTTTTAACGGAAAAGGTTGTCAAGCCCTGGTAGAGGGTGCACAGAGCAGTGGTGGGTGGAGTCACAGTCCCTGAAAGATTTAAAAAAAACATGTTGATGTGGCACTTGGGGACATGGATTGGAGAGGGCTTGGCAGTGCTGTAACAAAGTTAAACTCCATGATTTTGGAGGTCTTTTCCACCCTAAATGACTCCATGAGTCAATAATTCTGCCTTTACACACACACACTGTTTATTTTGATGTGGTTTCCGTGCCTTGACAGAGCCTTTTTGAAACCATCCTTTCCTAACCTGCCTGCTCTGCATTTTATGTGCAGTGAATCTGTTATTTGGAAGTGTAGATGTTGTTCCAAGGTCGTGAACTTCACCTACCCTGAGGCTGAGCATCACAACTGCTCACCTGGGCTGTCTCCTGATGCTTCCTCAGCCTTCTACACCCAAGATCACCTGGTGATCAGAGCAGCTCTGCAGCCTTGCAGAGGATGGGACTGGATGAAACTGTTTTCATTTCCCCAGGTAAACAGGTATTGAAAATGTGTGCATGGCAAACCTCCCCCTAAGGAATAAACATCAAGGCAGGAAAGAATATCCACCACAATCCTCCTCCGATTCTGGACTTGAACCAAGCCCTGCTCTTGGAAAAGTTGTAAAATGAGTAAATTGTAGGCAAAGGGCTCCTCTGCAAAGCATCTGTACTTGCTCACTTGTGGAGAGGACTCAGTGTCTCGTCAGAACAACCCAAGTGTCCCCTTCAATTTGTGGCTGGGCCCAGCCTTTTCTCCAAAGCACCACATGAGGGTCAGGAGCCCTGCCAAGAGCCATCACAGTCCTCCTATCCCCATGGATTTCTGCAGTGACCCTCACTGCCACAGCCCAGAGCACAGTCTGGGGACGAGCAGAGATCTGTAATTCTGGGCTCATTTTCTGTCTGAAGGCAAAACGCCCAAAGGACATGATATTAACAAACTATCATGGAATTGTGAGAGCCTCTGCTGCTCACAAAAACCCTTTCAGTACAGCACTTTGATGTGATACTGCAATTCATCCTGACAAACCATTTTCCCTCTTGCTCATCATCCCTCCCTAGAGCAGGGACTGGCCTTTCCCTTCAGCTGGGGTGTTTCCATCAGGGAAAACCAGCTGAAGTTGTTATGTTTCATTCACATTCCCTTTGACCAAGAACTGCCCAGCAGCTCAGCCTCATGCAGGCCTGATGAACTGGGAGACTCTTGTCTTGAGGAGGTTATTTCCAGATACCCTCTTTCCCTAGCAAAATCCACCCTCAAATAAACTCCCCAGAGCATTTCTCCACTGGAGTTTGAGCACAGAAAGTCTCTGTCCCTGGCATGTTGAGGGGACAGCTTGAAGTGCACCTAAATTTGCACCTGCTGAAAAAACGTGCTTTAGCACCAACAGGTCTCCAACAGTTTTTATTTCTGCAATATCACTCTATAAATAAATTATTCCATTCAAATTCCACACACAGCTACAACCCTGGTTTTGCATCTCATGCACCCAGAGTTAAGAAAAGCAAGAGCTGACCCCATTTCTGTCACAATACATGTTTAAATAATTAAATAGAGAAAAAAAATTCCGAAGAGAGCCATGAATGGAGCAATTAAAGACCAAAGTTTAAGGGTGGCAGTAATTTTTCATGCCTCATTAGCAGTGGATGGATCTCCACAGCAGAGCAGTGAATCTGCCCTGCCTGGGGCTGAAGGGCCAGTCCCATCAGCAGGGAAGGGAACCCCAGAGCCCCAGGACACACAGATGCAGCTGGAAGAGTGCAATGCTGCTCCTGGGTGGGACAAAAATCCCTTTTGCCTCAAAATTGTCACTTCCATGGTGACATGTTCAAACAGGACAAGAGGAAACGGCCCCAAGCTGTGCCAGGGGAGCTTCAGGTTGGACATCAAGAGGAATTTCTTCCTGGAAAGGGTGGTCAGGCATTGGAAGGGGCTGCCCAGGGAGGTTCCTGGAGTGTCCAAGGAAGACCTGGATTTGGCACTCAGTGCTCTGGGCTGGTGACAAGGTGAGGATCAGTCACAGGGTGGACTTAATGGCCTGGAAGGGCTTTTCCAGCCTCAAAGATTCCATGACTCCATGTGAGAATTAAGGATCACAGGGCAAAACCCCGGGCTGAGCAAAGGGTATGGTGAATCTGCTTTTAAAACAGGACACAGCACACCCCAATGTTAATCCTGCTGGATGGGAGTGCCCTACCCAACTCTGCAGGAAAACTCTGAACACCAGCCAATCAACCCTTGTCCTTAATAACTACAACCCCAATTACTAAATGAATTTATCCTTCAGTGTTATCATGCCAGCTACAGAGTAATAGATGTTAATTATGCAGTTCAGATGTAATTCAACCCCTACAGATGGCGGTTTACTTCCCCAAAGCCTGGAACAGAGCCAGGTGTTTCAAAGCCTCTCCACCTCGGCTTTGGGATCTCCTGAGGTCTAAGCACAGCCCAGCAGCACCCTGCAGGCTGCCTGCCAGCTTCAGGCATTCTTGATTAACTCTCATTCCCACTGTCACTTCGTTTCTATCTACTGCTGCTGGGAGCAGGAGGCACAGAGTGTGTGACCTCAGATCCACCGGAGCACAGCACAAGCAGTGATGGATTAGCAGGGTGGAAACAAGGAATTCTGCTGCTTTCTTTTGCCTAATGTGAAACAGCCCCCAAGGCCCGAGAAAAGCTTAGGAGGTAGGTTTCAACATGTGTGAACATCTGGAAGGATGGAGTAGGAACATCCAAGCCAGAAAGGCCTGTGAGCAGGTTTTAAAAAGTTTTTGTGGATTTACAAAATACCCAGGATTTGTTATCCAGAGAAGCTGTGGCTGCCCCATTCCAGAATGGGGCTTGGAACGACCTGGTCTAGTGGAAGGTGTGCCTGCCCATGGCAGGGGGTGGAACTGGATGGGCTTTAAGTTCTTTCCCAACTCAAACATTCCATGATTCCATTTCCAAACACCTGCACATGTGGGACACTGAACTCATGGACAACCTGTCAGTGGAAGGTTCATTTCCCCTCTCCAGTCATCTTCAGGCAAGTGGTGCCAAGAGGCAGAAAAGAAGAACAGAAAACAAGGCAGGGAAAGGTCATGACAGTGACCAGAATTTTAATGCACCTGAAAGCAGAGCAGCTTTTATGAGCCCTGACCACACACAGCCTGGCCCTGACCAAGGGGCGAGGACACACAGGTAGGGACAGGAGGCTGCATCATGTGAAAATTTACTGTTTAATAAAAACACCCACTAACTGCTTTTGTTTTGTTTAGTAAAATCCTAAATCAAGGCAGAAAATCCTATATAAACATGGGGAAGGAGTTTAACACACATTCTGAAAACAGATGGGGATGCTTTCAGAGCTTGGCAAATCCTGCTCTTCAAACAGAAGGTGCCCAGCTCGAATCTCCTGCAGGGCAGAGCTGGGACAAGTGGGCTGAGGTTTGGGGCAATGTCTTCCTCTGGTGCACCAGGGACCTGATTCCATCCATCAAAACAAACATAGCCCCTGCTGCAACAAAGAAAAGGAACAGGGCACAGCAATGGGCATCCCATGCCACAGGAATGGCTCAGCTCCTGCCAGCCTGAAAATGGGAGCAGGAAAATGGAGAAAATTCTGCTTGGACTATGAGAATTCCAGCTCTGGGAACAGCCTTACAAATGTACCAGTGCTGGAGCAGAAAAAGGTTTCCTTTGTCGGCATTATCCCCTGGAAAGTGGGAGCAGGAAGGGCTGTGGCTGGGCTGGCATCACAGCAGTCAGCCTGTTTAATCCCTGAGACTGTGTCAGCCCTGGCTCGTGCTTGTGCAGTCTGACATCCCTGGTGAGCAGTGCCTATCATTCCTGTCCCAGCAATCCACCTGTGAGCATGGACACGAGCAGCCAAAGCCTCGGGAAAGGCTGGAGGTTACAGCCTCCCTCAGAACGTGAACATCTCCACAGCCAGTCCTTGTTCTCTCCCTGCCACTCAAAACATCACCTAAAATGATGCTTGAGGTGTTCCAACACCACAAATTTCACACTGTAAACAGCATTTACAAGTGTCTTTTGTTTTTCAGAACAAAAGCTGAGACTGGGCATTCTTCTTTTGCAATATTTAAATAAGTACCCAGGGAGTTGCTGTAATGTCACACAAACAAATCCCAAAACATCCAGGAGGCACACTTCCAGCCTTCCTTACAAATTGACTGGATGAGCCCGTTCCAGCCTTTTTGCAGGCTCTGACTTGTGCTGAGTTATTCTCCGTACACAAAGTAACCCCTTATAAATGTGGTTCAGACCATGTAAATTCTTTGCTTATCCCTGTGGAAACTCCCAAGAATTCCAAACACTGTCCAAGGAGTTTCACAGCAGCAGGTACAGCATGAATTCCTCAGGGGTCTCAGCCACTCCCTGTGCTCTTCCAGGAACCACAGGGATTACCAACTACTGTCTCCAGGTTCAGAGGGTTCACAGAACAGTCTTCACACCACCCTTCCAGGACCTGACCCTTTTATTTTAATAATATCACTCTTTTCACAGAAGTCCTGAAATCCATCTTCTAGAAATGCAAGTTCAGTACAATCTTACTTGGAAAGAAAAGGAAAATCCATCTGCGTTGCTGAAAAAAATGCAAACCAAACCCTCCCATCACTGGCTCTTCCCAATAAGATTTAATTCCCTCCCTTTGTCATTTCCTAGTTTTCATGTTTAAATTTGTCCAAAGGAATCAAAAGAAGAATCCTATCTCTCCTCTTTTCTGAAACAGCTTTCTATATATTCCCACTTCTTCTTAAGAGCTAATAAACTGGATTATTTTTTTTAGGTTTTTAAGTAGAAGAAAAGTTGAGCAGACACTTAACCCCCCCTCTGAACCTTGCACAAAGCCTAGATTTCACAAGCTGATTTGCAGCACAGATACACATCCCAAAGAATGCTTTTTCAAACCTTATCTGGGAAGGTTTTGCAAAATAGGCATCAAGCACTAATTCTCTTTACACCACTAAAATGATACTTACAGATGGGAAGTAGTGGGATAGAATTCCCTCAGTGTAAGCAGCTGTGTCCTGCCAAACCCAGCTAAGGCTGAGCTGGATGTTTGAAATATCTGCAGCTCAAAAGCTTTGCTCTGCTGCCTGCTCCAGAGGGAAATGGCACAGTAAATGCCATTTGATGGGCCACAGCACACAGGGTGGGTCTGCACAGCCCAAACTGAGGAGGCCCAGCACTGAACCTCAAACCCACGGGTTTAACTGATTTCTCTAGGTCTGGGATCGAAAGGTGCCTGGATGGCAACACCCTCTCTCTTTGCTATCTACTTCTGCAGCAAATCACAGCTATTTTAAAGCTTTTACATTTATGTAAAAGCCTCCCTAACAGAGTTCCCTGTGTCCATCTGAGCAATCCAGGACATAGCTCAGGCTGCTGCAGTGGCCGAACACCAGCACTGGAAGCACGTCCAAAGGATGAGGAAAGCCAAACTTGGGTTTTCAGGCTTTTTTCCTCCCTCCTTCAATATTTTTGGCCTGATCCAGATGCACCCTGCCAAAATCTGTCCCTACTGCATCATCATTCCATGAGCTATTTCACACCTCCCATTCTCCTGTGCAGCCAAATCCACGCAGACACTGCTCGTGTCCAACGTGTGATGGAATGGAATCTTTCCCTGGACACTGGGAGAGGCCACAGGACGTCAGGGGTGAAGTATCTCCATGGCAGAAATGATGCTCAGCTGTGCAGTTCCTCCCATACCTTCCTGGTCATTGGATCCAAATGTCACAAATTCCTCAGCTCTCTGGATCTGAGAGACAGGGACATGGAGTAGTATGGGAGAGGGTGATCACAGGCTTGGGGAAGGGAGAAGCTCGAGCTAACCAGAGGGAGTACTTTAAAACAGAAGAAAAATAGAAAAAAAAATAAAGAGAAAAAAGAAGGAAAAAATACAGGAAAAGTAAGGAAAAAAGGAGAAAGAGGGAAAGGTGGAAAGAGAAAAGGGGAAAGGGGAAGAGAAAAAGGAGAAAGAAAAAAGGGAAAGGGGGAAGAGGGAAAGAAAGTAGAAATAAAATGAAAAAAGGAGGAAAGGGAGACAAAGGTGGCTGGTTCTGTGGCCATCCTTTAACAGATGAGGCCAACTCCCAGTGTTTCCATTTGAGTTAGCAGGAAGGGAAGGGAAGTTCTCAGGAGCTGGGCCTGGTGCACAGCAGCTACAAAGGAACAATTCCCTTTGCCAAGGCTCAGAATTCCCCCCATTGTCCCCACACTGATTAAATCCATGCATGTACCCTCAGACACATTCCTGCAAAGCACTGGAGAGTGGGAGCAAGGTGCCAGATGACTGGGGGCAGACCTCACCTCCATCCTGCCCCATCCCAATTCTCTGCTGCTCCTGAGCCTCCCTCCTGCACAGGAATACTCTGCAGGGTTTGGTACACAATTATACCTGAGGCCACCCTGTGAATCTCTGGAGGTCTCAGTAAAGTGGGGGAAGGATCAGAAATTATGTGCTCTGAGCTAGAGAAAAACTGCCATGTTCTCCAGGCACACCTGCAACTGCCAGGGCATAATCTAGGGTTCATCCCTCCACTAAGCACTGCAAATGCACCCCAAACGTGAGGGCTCAAAACACACTGAAATTCCAATTTCCTACAGTCCCCTGAAATTCCCTTTTCCAGGCACTGCACTGCCCATGGCTGGGACAGACGTGTGCCCACCCTCAGGGTTTGCTGTGCTGCCCGTCAGCCTGGGCTGCTTGGCTAGGAAGTGCTGCTTTTGTGCCAGACTGGCTCCAGGGGGTTACAACAGTCCCAAAAAATGCAAAAACACTGGCAAATTTGAGAGATGTCCACTTGGAGCCTCTCTTCCCTCTCCCAAGAGCACATTCATAAACATGTACAGGAACATGTGAAAGCTGCCCACAGAGAGGATTCCCTGCTGGAATTAACAGTGTTGGAGCTCAGCCTGGCCAGGCTCCATCTCCAGAACAAGGCAAGAGGCTCTGCTCCTCAGGATGCAGGATGCTTTGCTCCTCAGGATGCAGGATGCTCTGTTCCTCAGCTCTCACAACACCCCACTCTGAGCACAGAGCTGAGGCAGCAGAACAGGGACCCTGCAAATTCACCACCTGTCTGTGTGTACTCATTGGTAAGATGGCTGCTCAGGGGGTGCTGTGTGAATCATGGAAAGAGCTGCTGTCCTAGACCCCGGAAAACAACTCAACACAGGCAGTAACTCTGCACTGAACTTGCCAGTGCCCTGCATCTCCCACAAAGAGGGACTCCCTGAGCATAATGAAACACATCCATTATGTAGCATTTTACAAAGTCACACAAATCAGGAGCAGATGAAGAATTCATGGGACAGAGCAGCAGATTCCTCTGCCCAAAGCATCCTGCTATGAGAATTCCATGCCAGGTGTTTGGGAGCAGATCAAGACTCCTGGCAGCACACTGGGGCAACAAACCACTGGCTGGGACTCTCCCTGTTGGGGTTACTGCTGTGTCCAGGTGTCTGTGTTCCCCCCAAAGTGACCTCAGCCTCAGCACACCCACTGCTGTCTCTGGGCTCATCCCTGGGCATCAGTGAGGATTATTTGCTTCACACTCTCCTTTTTTTCCCCTCAGTGCTTCTCCTCTCCTAAAACGTGCTGGTGGCAGCAGCACAGGCAGCATCCTTGGGGGACCGAGCCAGGGAAGAGGTGGAAAACCCCAGACACAGCACAGGGAAAGGTCACATCCCAACATCCCAACATCCCAGGGCTGTGTTGGAAAGAGGATTAAACCTGTGCTGGGGAGAGAAAATGGTATTTACCTGACAAGAGATCTGCACCAGGTACACCAGTTCTTTGGACTCACAGCCATTCCTGGTCACTTCGTTCTGTTCCTCCGGGAGCGAGAGCTGCAGCGAGGGAGAGAGGGAGGGGAGAGGGAGAGAGAAGAGCAGGTCAGCAAGGGGATAAACCAGGCAGGGCATGGCACACGGAGCACAGCATCCACACTGCTTGCTCTCAGACATGCTGAGTCTCAGGGAATCAGGGAAGGGCTTGTCTGGCTGGAGCTGCCACAGGGGAGACACTCAGCACTCAGACCCTGAAATGCCACCTGGATTCTGGAACATTACCTGACAGGTTAAAATAAAAATACGGTTCAAAAATAAAACAATTATAGGGAGGCAAACAGTTCAAGGCAGGAATTAAACCTCCAACTTAGAAGTCTGCAAAATTAATTGTTGACTGAAAATGTCTCTATAAATATTCATGGATAGTGAATATAGAACAGTGCTTCTCCCTATCCCCTTCCCACATTTTATTTATTTTTTTATTTTATACATTCAGGCAGACATTAGATAATGAAACATATCTCCTAATTTCAGTGTTGCCAAGCAATTCACCCCAGCAGAGAGTTTTATGGCACCATTCACCAGACCAAGAGTCACTAACTGCATCATCAGGATGTGTTTGTGTGAGAGCAGTGAGGAGACATTCCTGCACAGGGACCAAGCCTGGAGCATCCCACTCCTGGCCCTGTTATCCCACCAAAATGCCTTATGTTTAATGATCTTCTCTGAGAACAGAAAGTACAAATAATCTTAAGCAAGTTAAGACTGCCAGGGATCCAGGGGCAGCCAGAACTGCTCTGGGCACCCTGTGCCAGCCCTGCCCACCCTCACAGGGAACAATTCCTGCCCAATCTCCCATCCATCCCTGCCCTCTGGCACTGGAGCCATTCCCTGTGTCCTGTCCCTCCATCCCTTGTCTCCAGTCCCTCTCCAGCTCTCCTGGAGCCCCTTTAGGTCCTGGCAGGGGCTCTGAGCTCTCCCTGGACCTTCTCCTCTCCAGGTGGGCACCCCCAGCTCTGCCAGCCTGGCTCCAGAGCAGAGGGGCTCCAGCCCTTGGAGCATCTCCGTGGCCTCCTCTGGACTTGCTCCAGAAGCTCTGTGTCCTTCTTTCATGGGGAGCCCCAGAGCTGGACACAGTAAATCCCTTTCCCAGCTGACAGAAGTTCCTATCCAATCACAGGTGTACTCAGAGGTTGGGTTTTATTCAAGAATTCACACTGAGTAAATATAAGATGTTGTGGGGTATGTGTTTTACCTTTAGATACTTCCAGAACTATTTTAAGCTTGCAAATCACACAAGACAATTTCTTCCTATGGCAGGATGATTATTCAGCAGTCAGAATCCCTTCATCTGAGCTTCACCTTCAAGACTAATAAATCCTAGCATGGTTTATAAATATGAACAGCTAGAGAAAAGGGCAGATCCCCACCCCAGCAGGACCCTCGGGGTGCTTTACTGGTACTGGATGCAGCAATGGCTCCATATGCACCTTGCAAGCACAAGAACAGGTCTCCTTTGGGCTATTTGGTTATTGTGTTTTTAATATAAGTTTCCAGTGAGGTCATGCACAAGTACTACACATCTTGGTGCTTCCGAGAGAGGTGAGAAGAGCTAGGATGCTCCATGAAGTCCTTCAAAATCAAAACTCCTGAAAAGAATAACTGTAGAATCAGAGAATCTCAGAATGCTGTGGGTTGGGAGGGCCCTTAAAGCCCATCTCATTCCAACCCCTGCCATGGGCAGGGACACCTTCCACTATCCTAGGTTGCTCAGAGTTCTATCCAACCTGGTCTTGGACACTTCCAGGGATGTGGCATCCACAGATGGAATGTATGGACACTGAGAAGAGCCTGCTGGGCTCCCATGGAAAAACAGAGCTCCTGACACAGGACAAACTGCTGCAACTTCTTAAATATACATCCCCTGAGCTCTTCCCAGAGGGATGGGAAATGGCATCACTTCGAGGTGGCAGCAAAGACTCCACTGCAACCACAGCAGCTCTGAGATCTGACCTGCTGGGTTTTTGGTTTTCCAGGGTCTGGGGCAGGACAGGTCCACTCTTGTCCATCACATACAGGGTAAAAGATAAGGCATGTTAAGGGATATTAATCAGCTAAGAAAGAAATCTAGAATAGATATGAAACCAGGCAAAACACTTGCCCAGTGCCACACTTCTCTTGTGTGCAGCAAGAGGAAAGGAAAGGCAATTTCTTGTGAAGTTTACCCTTTCTAATCTCACACGCTGCTCTGGGCAGGAGGGCCCTCCCCATGCTGCTGCTGTAGAGCTGCTCTGAGACACAAATCACAGGGGATCCAGCTGGTGCCTCTCTGGAGATGAAATCAGGAGTAACCTTGACCTAAGTGCAGTCAGAAGTGCACAACTGGGAAAGATCCCCCTTTCAACCCCTGCTCCCAGGTGGAACTGCCAACGCAGGCCACTGTTGTATAACTGTTGGGAGTCTGTTTAACTCCTAAGCCAAGTCTATTTGATGCCTAAGCCTGTTGAGACACAAAATCTCAGAGTTCTGTCAGAGACACTTTCCTCAGATTTTCCCATATTAAGCTGCAAATGTTTTCTCAAGCAGTCTCACTCTTTTATTTCCTCTGAATGTGTAAGAAGGTCAATCTTCATAAGCAATGAAATATTTATAAAAACTTCTTAGATGCAGCCACTGGAGACCCCATTAGGCAAAAACAACTTCTGAGTGTCTGAAAACAGAATGTTTTCATGGAATTAAAATATCTGAGGTTATTAAAAACAAAGCAGAAACACCCCTGCATGCAGCTGCAGGCAGAGCAGGGCCTCGGGCAGGGGATTGGCACAGAGCACACAACATCCCGGATTGCTCCATGGGCTCCATTTGCCACCTGTGGGGTTTCTGGTTGGAATTTCCTGGTTTTGTCTTTTGTCTCTAAAACTCTCTGTGTTGAGAAACTTCCACGCTCCTTGGATTCCAGGCCATGGAAATCATGGCCTTCAGATAAACAGTGTTGAACTTTAAAGACTGAGGCCACTGGGCTGAGAACTGCTTCTCACCCCAGCTGGGTGAAGCCTGAATTGTATTTTTTTTTTAATGACACAGAACCTATGCCACTTGGAATGACATTTGGGAAGACATGGGA
Organism: Phylloscopus whistleri; assembly: GCA_017589585.1. Lineage (NCBI taxonomy): Eukaryota > Metazoa > Chordata > Aves > Passeriformes > Phylloscopidae > Phylloscopus > Phylloscopus whistleri. The sequence goes on from JADMLD010001095.1 coordinate 492,935, forward strand.
GAAACACAGAGGTACTGCCAGATTTGCTTCATTGATTTCTTTCCTGCAGGTTTTTTTTTCTTTCATGACGACCTCATTTCCTTCTCCTTTGAGGGGACACAACTTCCAGTCTCTGGGGTTTCAGGAGACAAGACTGAACACAACACTAAGCAGAGACTCTCAAACCAACAGCCACATGCACAGGAAGCTGTTCTCTCACCAGACTTACAAGGCATAGGAAGTTACAGAGAGTGAGAGCTTGCAAAGTCCCTGTGCTCAGTAACTGCCCACAGCTGGGGAGTGCCCGAGCCTGCCTGGGAGTGTGGATTGGCTCAGGCAATCATATTCCTCCTGCAAGCTTGTCCCAAGGGAGGTTATCAGGCCATTCCCAACAAAACAGGGCACAGGACTGACCTCCCTGTATTCCCCTGCATGGACACATGCTCCAGGGACTGAGAATTAGAAAATAAATGAGCAGAATCTGTTACTGACTCCCATCCATGACTTCTGGCCACCAAGAGACAAAGCACAGAGCTCTGCCAGCACACCACCTCTGGTGGGAATCCAAACCACGGCTCCTCCAAGGAGAGCTGGCAGGGTCAGCCCAGCCTGGATGCATCTGGCTCAGCACACACAGAGCCTCCATTACAGCATGTTGCTGATGGGATGGTTATGTTGTTGTTTGGGGAAAACAGCCCATCCAGGAGCATGTGTGATGTCCTGCCCTTGTTCCCAGAGCTCCGTCCCTGGCCAACCTCACCTTAAGCACTGCATCCCCTGGGGCTTTGGTTTTCCCAAGGAAAGGAAATAACTCTGGTGCAGCCACAAGGAAATTAAAATAATCTTGGGGCGCACAACTTATCCCTTCTAGATTCAATTTCCATACAAAAATATGGCATAAATGAAACATTTCCTTAATAAAAGCAATTGCAAGGCTTGGTTAAATGCCTGCGGGCACAGGTTCCTGTTAACACTACGCTGCTGACAAAATCTAATTACAAACAGCAGCAATTCCTGGCACAGACACCTCCAGGTATCATAAACCAGGCCCCAAGCAGAGAGGTTTGATGTAAAAAGAGTTTGCAGACATATTTGAGAGACTTTACAAAAAGTAACTTTTGGAGCATTTCAGCACCAGGCAGAGGATTTTGAAGTTCTTGTTTTGTTTCAAATTTCTGAGACTTGGTTCTCATTGAGCTACACAGTACTTGGAGGGAAGTACCTGCAAGTACCTCCAGAGCACACTGAGTTGTTTGCCATGAAATCCTAACTTTTAAAAAGGGGAGGGAAGGGGAAGGGGGCCTGGTTATTCACGTGCTGTAAAGAATCATTGTAAGGAAGAAGCCACGAGTCAAACAGATCCCAAATAATTAATTTAAATCTCAGACTGGCTGAATGTTGTGTGTGAAAAGCGGTGCCACACACACTGTGCAGGAATTTGAAAGCTTCCAGTCCAAATAATGCTGGTTACTCTACTCAGTCTGCTCAGCCAAACACACACAGAGAAATAAAACACAAACCCCCTCAGTTTCTTTAACTCATGGCAAACATTAAGCTCAGAGTTCTGAGTGACACGGGTGCTGTATCAGCAGCACCACCAACCACATGAAAGGTGTCACTCAGCTTGACCAATTTATGGAGGGGAAAAAAGTCTGAGAAGATTCCCTCTCTTCACATTTGCAAATCTGGGTACTAGGGTTGGAAGGCTCAGTGGCCCTTAGGAAAAGCAAGGAGCAAAGATAGGCAGGAAATAGGAAGTGGTAAGTCCAAGTCTCCTTGGACAAAAAAAGCCAAGGAGCTGAGCCAGCACAAAGGGAGCTTTGGGACACATTCTGACAGCTACAGAGCCTCACCCTGGCAGGGCGAGGAGCAGGGGAATTCTCACAAGGATTTAGCACAAGTGCTGCTGATTGAGAGCCTGGGGTTGCACCAAGCTCCCAGGGCACGGACTCCAGAGGTGGCACATGGACAAAGTCATTCCTAGAAAGTCCAGATGCTGATTTTGCCTGGTTAATAATTTACTGGCCATGACGGAAGAAATGCATGTAACCTCCTAAAACCTCTCTGTCGACTGCAGATTGCTCTGTGGCTTCTGTCAGCACAACATCCAAGTGAGCATTATGTGTCCCTGCTCCTGATGAAAGATTTATCCAAGTCTGCTTCACATACCCATAGGTCTGCCGCAGAAACATGGAATAAAGGTCTACAATATTATCCAGGTAAAAGTTCAGAGTCAACATGCACTGACTTTGACAATAGTGACAACACTTTAAATTCAAAAGATTCTTTTTAAAGGTGTATGAAAGAACAAAGAAGAGGAAATAAATGGTTAAATCTCCTTTGCTAACCCTACCCTCATAATAAAAGGTATGTTCTAGGAATTATTAGCAATAGTTTGGAACACATTTAGCACCAGAAAACGCAAGACACTCCTTTTATTACTAGCCTCTCATTTCTTCGCTTAGTAGGAAATGCGCTAGAGGTTTAAAAACGTTTATCTCAAAAGCCATTCCCTTCTCCTGAGACAGGAAAGCTCTGCTGGGATGTTCCCCACTCCCAGCCAATTCCCTATACCTCATCAATAGGGCTTTCAGACTGACTTCCTCACTGCAAAAAGATCTTCCCAAAGGTCGCAGGTTAATCTCTAGGAGGAGAACCACAGTTTGAATTATCCTGAGCTTTAAAATCTGTCATGGAAGACAGTCTGCACAAAAATACAACCACCTCCCCCCTCTTTGAGCAACCTCTGAAGATTCTGCAAAGAACCCTTGTTAAACTGGAATCTGAATCATTCTTTATTGCCACAGCAGCACTTGGTGCCACGCTACAGGCGCTCTTCCAGCTGGTTTTATTTTATCCTGATGACTGTAGCAAACAAAAAGGATCTCAGAGCAAGCCCAGGGGGTCTTTGAGGCTGTGCACTACTTACCCCTGCTACAATGCTCTGTTCTTTCCATGGAGGGGCTCCCTAGCCAAGGCCTAACAGCTCCAGGTCTCTCCGTAGCTTCCCAGCAGCCGATTGAGAAAACCTTGCCAGCATCAGCCCCGGCGTGCAGAGCTCCAGGCTGGGGGATGGCAGGCAGCTGCCCACGGTGGGATCGCTGGCTGCGCTCCCGGCCCGGAGCCGCTGCAGCCGAGCGTTCCTAGGGACGGCACCGGGGCTCTGCCCCCTCGGCAGCCCCCGCCGCCGCTGCCACGCTGCCCATTTCATGCTCCATTGGCACCACGGAGAAGCCCGCGGTGTTCCCGCCGCTCCCGCTCGCTCTCACATCGGGAAGGTCCCGCGGGATGAGCCGTGGAGTTTAACGGGAGCCAAGAGAAACAGGGAGGCAGGGAATGCATGCAGGGATTGTGCTCACAGCGGCACATGCGGCTGCACCGCCTGAAAGCAGAGCAGAGAAATGACAGCAACTGCCAGCACATGTCTGAGAGCCAGCACAGCCCAGGGAGAGCCGATTCCTCACCGTCCCTGCTTTCCCGCTGCTGTCAGCGGGTTCCAGGCTAAAGTTCCACAGAATTCCCCTGCAGCCCCCAGTGCTGTGCAGTGGGATCGGTGCAGGATGTGCGCCCGGTGCCCAAGCACAGGGGGCTCTGCTCTCTGCACAGCCCCCACAGAAAACAAGCATTTAATGATGGAAAGTTTGCTGTCAGAGTCCTTCCCGGCCAGTGAACAGCCTGAACACATCTGTGTGTCTGAGGGGTCCGTGTGTGACAGAGTGAATGAGACTCATCTGCAACATCCAGCATTGCAAATCATTATTCACTGCCTGGATTTTAGCAGTCAGCAACTGAGACCCAATCAACACTGACAGGGACATCACCCCCTTCCCCACAGACCCAAAATCTTGGGTTCAATGTGGGTTTCAACTTTTAAATTTGAGTGATAATTTCACAGAGTGATTATTCTCATGAACACCACACCTCGTGCTACTGCTACTGCAATTCCACACCACTTCTGCCCATTCAGAATATCCAAGTTTAGTCCTTTCTCTGCAGAAAGAGGCATTTTGGAAATCACTAGCCATGGAAGTGGTTTTATCCCAGCCAGCCCACCTCTGCCTGGTGATGATTTCACCACCAAAGGGAAGGAATGCCATTAGCTCCCTCCTCTCTATGGTAACATGGAAACATTACCATATTTTATGGTAATAAATATAACCATAATTATGGTAATATGGAAATATTAAGATCTGACACTTTCCCAGCACAACCTCATGCTTTTATTACATTTGGTCACAGAGGTCCCTTGTCAAATTCAGGTGCAATTTTCGCAGTCCAAATCAGGGAAGTTGTAGAGCAAAGTCAGTTCTCAGAAGCTGCAGGTCCATGCCAGAGCCTTTGTCTTCCATAAGCCATGAAGAGCTTTTACCTTGAATATGTCAGAAGTCAGTCCTGTATTTCACTTACTATTTCATTGTAGATCATGGCCACTCTGCTTCAGACTGCCAGTGTCAGAGATGGGTTGAGCAGCCCAAGAATGCCAGGGAATGATCACCTCAGCACCCAGCAGGGTTAGCAGAATGGTCTGGTTCAGTAACACCACACAGCAGAACTCCCCATAAGTTCATGCTTTAAATCTGCAGAGAACAAATTTTCCAAGTATCTTGCCCACCTTTCAGATTTATTTCTCCAACAATGCAGGGAGGGGACTGAGAGTTCTGCCCATTCCAGCCCTGATACCTCTGCTCCTGCCCACCAGCAATTCTCCCAGTTTTCCCCATTTGTTGCCTACATTGACAACAAACTTCAGTCTATTTTATGTGTCCCTTGTCCATACTCTACATGACAGTGTAACACAAACACCCTTGAGGCCTAAAAAGCAACTTCACATGGCTGTGAAGACAATTAATCAGCTCTTCCTCCTCACAAATGACAAGTGCAGCACAGCACGTACAGGAACATACACTCTTAGTGCAGGAACACAGAGTTTCAGGATAGAAAAATGGATTTTTACTATAGGGACATAAACTTTTCAAGCCTTCTTCATCAGCTGATAGCGATTTCCCCCTCTTCAAAGTTTCTCTTTGTTCTTTCTGCTCTGAAAATACCCTCAAGAATTTTTAATGCTCAATGCAAGCAGTTTAAAGAACTGAAAATTAGCATTGTTAGAAAGAAACTCTATTTCTTTCCTACCCAATGTCCTATTTCTCCAAACCTTGGAAATTTCCTGTGCAATAAACTGTCAAGAAGGCCTTTAACTGTTACAGTTAAATGGAAAACTTATCAAAAGGTGCCACTGGTTGCTGTATTTCCAGGTATGACAAGCTGGGAAAATTTATGAGATGGCTTCTCATATCCCCAAATAAATGAGACTGTGGGGTGCTGAAGCACGAAGAAATAAACATTTAGGGAATGTTTATGAAGGAAATCAGTGCCTATAAATTACACAGCCTGGGCCACCCCTGGAGCAGCCTTATTTAGTGCAGGCGGTACAATCAGCAAGAATGAGTCTTCCATGTGCTGCTCTCCCCTCAGCGTCCCTCAGCCCATCTGATTCCCAATCCCCTCCTGCACCTGGTTGTTTCTGATAAAATTAGAAAGCAATTTCTGACACAGAGTTGGTGCCACTACACATCACTATGTGCAGCCTGGCCTGTCATGGACAAAGGGATTACAGAAAGTGACAATGAAGAAAATCTGTTCTGAGGATGGAAACATATTTGCTGAGGCCAAAAGCATCCTGAAATGACCTGTAAGAGGCAAGAGAGGGATGTCTGAGTGTGGTCCCTACCACACATTATCATAGAATTATTAAGGTTAGAAAATACCTCCAAGATATCAAGTCCAACCTTTGAGTAAAGAATCAGCATTTATGGTTTATAAACACATGGAGCTGAAAAGGATTGTACTGGTGTAAGACCAGCCTCATCACAAATTTTCTTCCTTCTGATAAACAAGTTCTGGTACTTGACCACAAAATTCCAACCAGAGAGCTGATTTCCTTCTAAGTAGGAAAAAACACACCAGCAAATAAGCAAAATATTCTCATTCCCTCTAGTCACAAATCACATTTTAACTAGCCACAATACAGGACTATTCTCTAAATTGAGTTCATTAAATGAAATCATCGCTCACATCCTCACCAACAACATCCAGCTCTCACTGGCACAGGCAGATGAGAATCCTGGTTGAATTTCCAACTCTGAAATAGTTTCTCTTTGATCTCCTTGGTATTGTGGGGGTTTATTGACTTGGGGATGAGCTGGGGCAGTTTGGGAGTGCACACAACATGCTTTACACCCCAACAGGTTCGTGCCTCCATTGTGAAGGTCTCTAGAGGAACGAGGCAAAATTTTCCTTGAATTTGCATCAACTCTTCCCCAGAGGAATCACCACCAAATCCACAAGTTTCCCAGGAAGCCAAGTCTGGCTCTGTTGGACCAGAGAGTATCATCCAGGAGCAACACTGTGCATCCTGCCAGAGCCAAACCCTTAGAAGCACCTACAGCATCACCAGCACCAGGCACTCGCTTCCCCTCGCCCCACAGAGCTGAACTGAACGGGTAACCCAAAATTCCTTCTGGCTGCAAACCAACCTCTGTTTCCAACACACATTCCCATCAAACTGCAGATCTACCACTGCAGAACCAGCACACCCAGAGCATCTCCAAAGGAAACCACCTTCAGTCAGTGGCTGATGGAACCTGGTCGATGCAATGCCAGGCGTGAGGAAGGGCCCTTGGATACTCCCAGCACACCTGCCACCCTCCTGCCATGGTTGGTAATTTAAAAAAGAATAAAAATGCCCCTGATCTTCCAGCTCTCCACAAAATACACCTTTTCAAAGTCCTCAGCCAAATCTGGGGGTTTCAACCCCTCTGAATGGCTCGAGTTTAATTTGTTGTTTGGGTCTGTGTTAACACATGTAAATAAAGGCAGCTGGTGTTACCTCTCTTTATTTCCATTTCACACCCTATTAAAGCCCAGTTTCACAATGAATTGAAAGCAAAATAAGATTATTCAGAAATGAATCCTCTCTGGCAGGTCTAGTCAAAACCTGGGGAGACCAAGCCCCCCTCCTGGCAGCAACCAGGATCCAACATCTTGGATATCACACAATGACACCAAAAACATTGCTGGAAAAGGAAATCAAACCCTTCACACTGCTCACTCCTCAGCACAGGAGATGGGAGGATTCTTCTGTCCTCCTGGCAGGAAAACTGTATTCTTTCACGAGCAGAATTTAAGAGATCAAAGTACCAATGAAGAAATGCTTCTCCTGCACCCAAACTATCCAAAAACAGGCCCCAAGGAACAGCCCAGCCCAGCCAGGTTCAAACATCTCCCATGGGGTGCAGGAGGCATTTGCCTCAGTGTGGAGGCAGGAATGTATCTCACGGGCCATGACAGCACAGCAGTAACAACTGTATATAAACACCTGACAACCTCTGGACATGCTCTGAACCCCAAAAACTCACTTATGACACACACATGAATCGTACAAAGTCAGCCCATGACCACAGAAATCTCCTCCTTGGACTGTGTCACTGTTTCTCCTGCCCTTTTCTACACCCCAGCCCACCCTCACTCCCAAGAAACCCCAAACAGGCCTCAAGATGAGAATTTTGAAAACTGGAAGTTCACAATGTCAAAATTTTATCAGAACCATCTCCACCAAATCAAAACATCATCAAATCCCAGAATGGTTTGGGTTGGAAGGGACATGAAATCCCATCTCATTCCATGGGCAGGGACACCTGCCACTATCCCAGGTTGCTCCAAGCACTGTCCAACCACTTGAACACTTCCAGGGATGGGACAGCCACAGCTCCTCTGGGCAGAAATGCATCTGTTTGGAGCTGCCTGGAATTGGATGCAGGTAGTAGAGCACTGCTGTGCTGAATTTCCAGAGCAGAGCAATCCTGAGAGCCCTCTGTACACTAGATGGCATTGCACTATAAACGATGGCAGGCATCAGGACAGGATCCTGGATCCTGGAACAGCAGCAGAATCATCCTCCTGCTCCTGCAGCCCCCGGTTTTCATGAGCGTAAAGCCCAGCCCAACTGTGTGAATATTTACAGGGCCAAGACAATGGAGACAGCTCTGGAAGAGGAACCAGCACTTGCTGGCTTCGAGCTAAAACAAAGAGGCAATTAAATAAAAGGACCTGCCTGATTTATTAATTTATTTAAAAGAGAAGTGGCCTTGCCACAAAACAAAGCATCCCTTCTTTCACTGTCTCCCCCTGGACCAAGCAGGATTTTTCCCTTGGCTGTTGCAAATCAATGAGCACAGACACAGCATTCCCCATCAGCCTACCAGGGGACTATAATTTATATTTATTTGGCTCATTCAAGAACCACTTACACAGAAAAGCCACATGAATGCATCAGGAATGAGGTTTTCTACAGTGTTTGTCCATAATTTTTTCTCAGGTTCAGTTTATGTGCTGGTGACATAGACAAGGATATAAACTACTCAAATCCATAACACATTTAAGCTTATTGAGAAGTGCATTCATCCACAGTCAAAAACGTAAGACTAAGGCAGTGAATATCATTTTTTATACAGCTCTGTGAGATGTATACAGTTTTTATATTCCTGCATATGGCATTTCATAAAACTGCTGACTTTCAAGGAAAGTGCATTAAAATCACAGAGTTAGTTATGACTGTCTTTTTTTCTCTGAGCTCCAAAATCCATTACATTCTGTGGGAGGCCAGTGACAGTTTTACTCATAGTCTACTTTTCCATTTGCTGGAAACAAGCACATTATTCCTCTGAGAGAACTGAAAACTGATACAGCCCTGTCATTCCAAGCTATTAGTCTCTTACTCACTTCTTCTGTTGCCCCCCCCCCACCACTAAATCAATATTAACTTTTTTTCCATACTGATAAGAATCAAAATCACTGGCAAAAATGCCTTATATACCTGAGATATCAGCAAGAGTGCCAAGGAAGGAGAAAACAGAACCTCCAGCAACAATCATTTTGATGGAGGGAAGCATGCTGTGGCAATGGGCAGCTTATCTGGCTTAAGGGACTCACTGATCTTGTCTCACTGCCATATGTCCTAAGCACCTTTTCTACTCAGAGTGCAGATACATTTATGCTGTGATTTTCAGCCTCCTGTCATCCAAAGTGTTATTGTTGCAGACACAGTTTGGTTTACAGGGGCTGTTTTATCCTTACTCTGACCATCACGGCTTGCATGACAGACACTCACAGTCCTTACAGAAAACACATCATCCACACCTTAATTGTTTTTATAATAGGAAAATAAACCATTCATCCATATGGTGCACCACGAAGAGCTGTAAGAGCACATGGGTATTTTGTTGTTAAAAATCCAAGTTTTTCCTCTCCTCTGGGTTATGCTAAAATCATAAATGGTAAATTTGGAACATTATGTTCCAGACTCTCTGAGTGAATTGATTAATGGCCAACGTTCTGCATCTTTGTGACATTGGATAGGCCTGAGATGTTCAAGTCAGCTGGGAGAGGAAAGCAGGGCTCCAGGACCAAACCCTCTCTGTTCCCCTACTCGGCATCGACCCCAGCAGCTCTGCAGAATCCTCTGCTGTCTTTGAACTCCACGTAGTGGAATGTAGCTGGAAATTGAGGGATACAGGGAAGCTTTAAAGAGTTCAAAGGGAGGAGGGACCAGGGGAAATAAAGCCCAACACAGCTGTCCCAGGGTGGATTCAAAGTGCCCATCAGAGTTCAGTGTTCCTGCTAAAACCCATCAATAATTCAAAGTGCACCAGCCTAAGAACTCACTCCTCCACAAAGAGGTTCCAAACCCAACCCAGCTTTTATTTAATCTGAAAGCAAATGGCAAAGCACAACACTAAATCAAACCTTGGAGCCAGGGGACTCTGAACCACTCTGATGCTTCTCAAGTCTCACACCTTTTATTAAGCCTCAATAACCCTGCGCTCCCCTCACCCCAGCAAGGCATCACCCCTGTCCTGATATGACATTCCTCTCCTTTCATGCAAATCCTTTCTGCCCCAAGGCTCCAGATCCCAGTGGGTTCCCTGCCCATTCCAGCACTGCTACACCTACAATTATTGCAGGACATAGCAGATAAAGAATTATTAAATAATTTAGCAACATTGCAAAGTGAATTCCTGGGCTCAAGCTGTAAAAATAACAGAAGATGTTTTAATTTTTGAACTACTTCAAGCTGGTAAATGGGAACCTGGTCCAAAGTCAGTTCTTTGAAAGGCTGAAAGTTTTGACATGTCATATTTGCAATAAATAAGGTTCAAACTTAAACACCACACAGAGGAATTACACAGCTCCACTGCAAAGTAAATCAGAAAAATTTCAGTTGGGGTCTAAACATTAACTGGTAGGACTAGGCAATGCCACTTCCCTAAGAAGTCCATTTTTCTAGTCAGTTTGGTTTATAACCATATTTATAAGTTTCATCCATTTTCCAATGGAACAGAATGGATTTTTAAGGCCTATTCAAGGATTCTGAACATATATAATGTATATGGCACTATGTATTTTTATTTCCAACTCAAATAATACCAGATTTGTGGGTGTCTGCTAAGGAACCATCTTCCCTTTTTATTATTACTTACATAATTCTGAGTGTGATGTTGCCAAAAGCTCTCTCTGCAGTCAGAGTTGTCAATTCTGACTGCAACTCCCAAACCATGCCCTGAGCCTCCAAAAAAACATTTTATGGAGCTTGAAACATCTCTGTGCAGATCTAAATAAGTTTCTCATAAAAGCTCCTTCTGGGAAATTAACTATGTGAAAGGAAGAAATTCAGGATGGTGGTAGGGAATGTCTTGCACCTTAAAAGTACATCCCAGAGTAAGTCTTTATTAATATTTCTTTTACTTATCTGGTCGGGTGGAAACAAGAATTAGTGAGCACAATCAAAGTTTGTTTACTTAGTTTTAAGAGATAAAAGAAGTTAAAACTTCAGGGGAGGGGGTCTGGAAGAGGCAGTGAGATAATCTCATGTTTCTCCACATAAGTATTTGATTTTCAAAGCCCACAGCCACACATCCACGTGTCATGGAAGCATTCCCTTCCCCTTTGATGCTTCTTTGCCAGGAAAACAGCAGCCTGAGCTTGCAGCTTCTATTGAGAAAATGGCCAGAAATGACAAGCCAGAGGAAGTAATTGATGCCTTTGGAATTCTGAGTCAAGATCAAAGAGCTCTCTGCTCTGGATGCTTGGGAGAGCTGAGGGTCAGTGCCTTGCCCACAGGACAGGGAAGCAAGAGCTTCCACCTTCTGCTCACACCCCACGGCAAGGCATAAAATCACAAACCTATCAAAGCCCACAAACTTCTCCGTATACCTTCCAGACATCCAACAGTTGGGGCAGGGTGGGGGGAGTGTGTGCCTGTGTGCCTGTTCCTCCTTTGAAAAAGAGAAATCTGCCAAATTTCAGCCCCTTGAGAATGTTTACATGCACAGGAAATCTTCTGCCCAAATATCTCTTTTGCAAGTAAAACAAACAGAAGTGTCGTCTCAGCTCAGCAGATCTAGAAACACCCTCTGTGACCCCTGTGCAGCTGCACATCCAGAGCCCTAGCACAGGACAGCAAACACTTCCACATGGAGCATCCAAACCCCAGGAGCCCAAGTTCTTCCCCCTCCCCACAGGACAGCTGGGCACAGGACAGGCCAGTGACGGGCTCATCCTGAGCACTCCAACAGCTCTTCCCTGATTCTACACTAAGAGAACAACCTTGAGCTCATCAGTGCAACACTCTAGTCCTCAGTGAAGCAGTGCTGATGTTCCAAGACTGGAAATTACCTAGAAACCAGATCATGGAACCACCATGAGGATTTCCTCATGGTCACAAGGTTCAGGACACAGAGCACACCTGGAGACAGAGGTGCAGCCTGTCTGGTGTGCTCAAACCTTAAGCAGAAAAATGTCAAAGCCAAGACAGTCAACAAATGTTGCAGGATCAGATTATATTCCAGACACAGAATTACAAAATCACAGAATGGTTTGGCTTGAAAGGGACATCCAACCCAAAAGCTCATCCAGTCTCCCCCCTGCCATGGGCCGGGACATCTTCCACTGTCCCAGGCTGCTCCAAGCCCCAATGTCCAACCTGGTTTTGAACACTTCCAGGGATGGGGCAGCCACAGCTTCTCTGGGCACCCTGTGCCAGGGCCTGCCCACCCTCACAAGGAGAAATTTCTCCCAACATCCCATCCATCCCTCCCCTCCCTGTGTCAGTTATCCCAGCCATGCTCCTTCAGCATGAATGAACATATTCCTAGGGCAGGGCAGGGCACACAGTCCAGGGAAGGCTGAGCTAATGAATGAATATTCAACACCCCTAGCCTGACTTGCTGCCCTCGAGCTGCCAGTTCTGTCATCAGCCCTCCAAACTCTGGCACCTGAGCAGGGTCTGAACAAACTGCCCTTTCTGTAGGCAGGTACAGTTTGAACACATGGGAATGTTCCCACAGAAGTGTGGTTTCACAGTTCATACATCCTCTGGCTTCACAAACCTCCACGAGAGGAGAAACACATAGCCCTGCTCCTGTAAATCCCAGGGATCAAACCTCCAAGGCAGTTATTAAATCACTCCAGCCTGGCATGCTGGCAGATCCGTGAGCCCAGTATTACGCTGCATTTTAACACCATTCCTGGTAACAGGATGGCTGGCTGCAGACAGAACAGACAGGATTTCATCTCCTTTCCAGCACTACTGAAACAGGCATCATTTTTCTGGAGCCCACGGAACCTTTTCAAGTTTATAACTTCTTTTAATTATATATATAACACAGCTTTCTGTTTCTTTCAGGCCATTAAACTGCAGGAAATAAAAATTTTCCAACACAACTCTGTTCCAGTTACTAATTAAACCAATTTTAACACTTTTCTACAACATGTTGGTAAAGATGATTTATGGGGCTGGCAAACAGCAGGAGGTCAATGTCAAAATAACAACTGGGCTTATTACAGCCACTTGAAGATTTACTCATGCCATCAAATAGCCACAATGAACAAAAAACCCTACAATTCCATAGACAAGTTTGCTGTATTTCCAGTGGTAAATGCTGGAGAAGGGAAAATAAGCTGGATTCCTGCAGGTGGTCTCTGTTTTCTGTCCCAAATGGGTCTGTTCTTCTGTGGAGATATGGATTATTTTCTATAAATTCATAAAAACATCCAAAAGAAAAAGGAGAAGGTAAAAATATCCCCAAAAATACCTGTTGTACTGAACCGACAGGTAAAAATCTTATTTGCTTGTAATACTTCTTTGTGGGTTCTAGCCCATCCTTCCATGGGTACAGCTTCATGAGCATCTTTATAAAAAAAAGAACATAGATGGAATCAGACAGAGCTGATCAAGATAAATAAATCCAGTGAAATGCAGAGTCCCTGTGAGAGGCATTCCATAAGCTGAGCAATGCTGGCCAAACTGCATTTTCCTTTAGAAAAAAAGATGGAGTATAGATTTCAGAACAGTCAAGCAAAGGGTGTAAAACATCTTTAGAATGATTTAGCAGTAAATCCACATGGGAACACCAGCCTCAATCTCCTTTCTGCTCTGTGGATTGGAGTCACAGCTCCACACTTGAAGTTATCCTTCCATGACAGAAACCACACTGGATTTCTTCCCACTTCACCAGGGGAAAAAAACCAGGGAATCTGGAATTTCACAGGTGTGATCTTGTTCCAGGGAAGAATTTTTCTGAGGAGCCTGTGGCATGCTGGAAGCAAGATCGGGAAACAGCAGAATCCAAAAACTGAGGTGAACTTACTTGAATATTTTCCTAACTCCTTTGGCAGCAAAAACCTTGGCCCAGAGACTCCAAACCTTTAAAATTTGTTGATCTTGGCAGGAGGCTGTGCCAATTTTCAGGGACTTGTGGCTGGAATTATTAAATTAATAGAGGCAGTTTCCACCTACACTGAACAGTTGTTTTTATATGCCCACATCCTTAAAACAGCCCTTGCAACATCCCCACCACCACTTTGGAAGGCAATAGGAAAGAAATGACATGGAGAAGCCAGGGAATGGGAGGGGAAGTCCTTGGTTTAAAGAAGGAGAATATACCAGAATCCAGCCAGGTAATTCTGGGAGGAGATTAACAGCATCCAAAGATGAATGACGGAGAAGGGGCCTCTCTTCATACATAATCTGTCTCTCACTCAGATATTCATAAAGGCAAAGCAGAACACAGCAAAACTGTCTTTCAAAACCCCAACACACACCAAAATTCAGGCCAATTTCTATGCTTCTTACTGAGAACTTGCATCTTTTAGAGGGACTAGGATGGACAATTGCTGTTTTATGTTTTGCCTTTAAAAATCAATACTTTTTCCTTCTTAAACAGTTCACAAAATAAATGGGATAAATGATATTGCAGCCTTGAGCTACTCTTGCTGCTCCTGACTACCACGCACTGAAAGCATCGTACCCACGGAAGAGCTGGGGACAAACAAACCCTCATGCACTGCAGGCACCGAGCAGGCTTGGGATCAAATCCCTGATGGAGAGATTCAAGCTAGGCTGTCCCACTTCAGGCAGACATAGAGCAGGGAGCATTCCCATCCCTGTTGTTCCCAACTCATCCACAAGACTCCTTTCAGCTGTGGCACCTGAAACTATCCCAGTTAACCCCAGCCAAGCGCATCTGGCCAGGCTTTACCAGTTTTGTTTCCTTTGCAATCCATCTTAGGAAAAAATTACAGAGACTCCTTCACAAGCACATCCCCTCTGTGTTCCCCCTTCCCTGGAATACCATTAAATAAAAGAAAAAAAGGCAAACCAAAAGAAGATGACCCCTAAAAGGATCTTCCCAGCAGGCTTTGCTGACAACAGGCACAGAAGGACTGAGTTGCTCTTTGCAATGTTTCTAACTCCTAAGGCACGACAGGAACATCCAATTCCAGGGACAAAGGCCAGCTGCTGCTGCAGGCAGCCCATTAGCTTGGCTGGAGCGTTGCAGAGGCATTCCCACAGCACACAATTCCTGACAGGAATTCCTGGCAGCTGATGTCTGCGCACGCGGAAGTGATTCTGCCTCAAATACTTCCTCTACCACTGATAACACAATTCCTGCCAAGGCTGCGCTGATAAAGAGAGGATCTGTAACCCAGTCCTGCTCCCACAGGGATTTATTTTTAGACGTCAGATACAGCAAGGCAAACACAGAGACTGTGATGTTTGAAGGGATAATTCTGTGTCAAATGCAAGATGCAGAAGTGGTATGAATGTGCATTACAGCACTTGCCTTGAGCAAATGGCTTTTGAGGGAGCAAAGAATATTATCTGGAAAGCGTGGAGCTGATCAGCTCTCCATATTCCATTACCAAACGGAATACTTAGCTGAAGATAATGTCTTAATTCTTTCAAGTGAAGAACAGAGTATTTATTCCTGGCAGGAAGTAGATATTTAAGGAATTCCTAATCACTGTTTCTCCTGTTTATATTAATGGCATTTAGCACTCAGTAAAGTAAAACCATATTTCACAAAATCACAGAATATCCTGGGTTGTGAGAGTCCACAGTTCAACTCCTGCACAGACACCCCAACAATCCCACTCTGTGCATCACTAGGAGCGGTGTCCAAACGCTCCTGGAGACCTGACAGACTTTTTTATAGCATATAGTTATTGAATTACATTAATATCTTCTTAAATAATAAAAGAAATTTAACCCTGTCTCAGTCTAGAGTCAGTTCTTAATGCATGCAAAAGGATATGCGATTCCATATCCACTTTTCTATCTCACATTTTTAAACTTCGTGAATTTAAAATTCAATAGGTCCCAAAGAGTTTTGATGAGTTCTTTTCAGTTATTTATTCATAAATCTGATAGGAAACCAACAAATATAAAACAAAGCTTGCATTTGCTAGATGCAAAGTGCTGATGTTGAACAGCGTGCATTTTTATCATTTCATAGGTGTAATTACAGACTCTTTTGCACAAATGCAATTTAACCACCTGGAAATGACCTTCTATTTGTACAGTGATGTTTATAAACACTTATCACCAATGTGTTCAGTGAGTGAGAACCAGGTCAGAAAAGTCGAAGGGGAGATACCTTGTATTTTATGTAAACTGAAAAGAAGTAAATTAGGAAAAAGGTAAATTGAGAAGAAATATTGCATCTCCTTGGGAGATGGACCAGGAAGAAGTTAAACCGCAGTTCTGAACATTTATCCCATGTCAGACTAAAACACGTCTATGAGGCAGAGCCTGGCTTTTCATTAGAAATTAAAAATGAATGATGCAGCCCTTAAAATAAACACAGTAATGAACAGAAGGCATTTGGGCAACATGCCAGTGAATTTTGGGCACTGATGCAATCTGTGAGGCTTAACCTGTTGGTACAGCTTTGACATCACTGCCTTTGCCTGGCAACCATCAACTTCCTGGGATGCCACACGTGCCTGGGTGGCCAGCCACAGGTATGGGTAAGATATTGCTTTTGGAAGCAGTGTGGAAGGATATTTCTGAAGAGAAGAAGTCCCCCAAAATGCACCCAGCCTCACTAGCACAGTGCAAGGATAAGAAGAGAACACATCCTTTTTCATACCTCTCAGCAATTTAATTTAAAACGATCTCATGAGGTGAAATGCCAGGCTATTAATACTTCCTGCACCATGAGACCATATTATAAGTGACATAAATGTTACAAAACAACCTGAAATTTGGCCAGGCTGTTAATAGACAGCATTACACAATTCCTGACACGGACAGATAATACTGTATTTCTACTATGCAAATTTCTAACAGTGAATAGATTTTGAAAGCAGTTTACACCCACCAGCCCTCAGATGCAACTCAGTAATTCTCTATTAGGTGCCAAGCTGTCACTTCCCATCACTCCAGCCCACTGCTATTCTCTGCTCTACCTTGGGAGCACAAAGGAGCCTCCAACTTAATTAAAATGCATGAGCCCTGTGTGAACCTATTTTTAAATCTCCCAACTAATAGTGCTGTTGTATTAACAGCTTTCATTTATTTTACCATTAATACTGGTATTCTAAAGAAGTGCTGAAATACTTTATCTTTTTGCATTTCAGCAGCAAAGCTCTTGTTCTCAAAGAGATTTTTTACCATATAAAAAAGTCCTGACACTGTGGGGATTTACCAGAAACCTGCTTAGGAAAACGAAGCAATTAGAGGCACAGAGGGATGAAGTCACCTTACTTAGGCACGAATTTGGCTTTAGGTACACAAATAGCTAAACACGTAGGGTTTTTCAGAGGCAGATGTGGTGGAGACAGAGAACTGACCCCTCAACACACAGAGTCTCAATTTTATGACAGCTCTTCTCATGCTGCCACCAGACCCTGTTTTCTTCCTGGTTTCACAGCACAGACACAGAAAACAGCTCAAGGCTGAGATAACCAATAACAGCTCAACAACCAATACCATTTTTATTTCCTGTGCTACATCCTCCCACAATTTTTGTTTTTCAGACAGACCTCCTCTGGTTACAGCCTCTGGTCTGGTTGTGCCAGGGACCATTGAGCAAGAGCAGGGGAAGCTGCAGGAGTAGCAGTGGCATCACAAATAGCTGCTTGTGGGAACTTACCAGCAGGACGTGCCTCAGGAAAACCTGGAAGGATGTATTACCTGATTTTACTTCTGCCTCTCACAATCACAAAGATGAACCCCGCAGGTCTGCCCTGCCGTTCTCCAAACATCCCAGGAAATGCTTAAACCCACGAAAGAATGAATTATTGGTCATCAAAACAGTGTGCCATGCACAGCTTGTGCTCCCTCTCCAGTTGTACATTGTGCTGAACATCCCTGGATGATGGGAGGGAGAAGTCAGAGGACCACAGGATGTAAAAACCACACCTGTGTGGACACAGAGCTGCTCCAACATAAAACTTCTCTCCAGAATGAGTGAAAAATTAGTTGTGTCAAATCAGCAAATTACCAGGAGACAGAAAGCAGGGACATGGATCAGCCACGCTGTTCCTACACACAGAAAATGAAAATAAACCGTTTTCAGCAGAGTGAGGACTGCTCCTGCTTGCCCATTTCCCAGGGACCTCCATGGGAACTGAGCTCTTTGCACTCTATTTGTGCCCAGTACTTTGTGTCTCTGGCTCAGTCAGTGTGTGCCTGTGTCTGCAGAGCCCACACAGCAGAACCAACCCTCCCAAGAGCCACCAAGTGTGAGCAACAGCAGATCCCAGTCCTGAACAGGACCCAAGCTCCTTCCCAGACAGAATTTTAAGAGAGACAGAGAAAAAAACCCAGCTGCATAATTCTGCTTGCAAAAGTGTCAAGTACAGCAGCATGAAAGGCTGTAAATAATTCACTCGGTATTACAGGAAATGTTTTACAAATGAAAAGGTTGTAACCTCCTTTTGGCTACAAGGCTGGCAGATGCTGGAGGCATTCCTGCTTCTCTAAGTGCAGAACAAAATGTGTCCTGTTTGTGAGAAACTCCTAGGTCTCAGCCCTCCCTGGAAAATGCTTCTGCCTGTATTCCCAAGGGAGGGAGCACAGAGGAGCAAAGCCTGCACACTTTCAGAAATGCAGCTCAGGCTGACGAGCAGTTTCTGGTATTTTGATGACACAGCTGCTGCAATGCACAATGCAGAGCTAAGGGAAGGGGTAAATTTCATTTATTTATATTTACATAAATACATTCACACAATTGTTTAATCACACACACACTCAAACCAAAAATACACACGCGGTGATTACAGCCGACTCAAGACTGTCTGATACTGTCTTAAAACAGTGACATCAGCCAAATCCAGTCAAAATAAAACCATCTCTAAGCTCAAAGGAGAGCTCCACATGACTGAGTGCAGATTCTGCCCCAGCACATAGAAGCAATTCCAAATGAAGTCTCTACAACTTTAATTTCTAATCACTAAACATTTAGCAACAAACTAAATAAGCCTCAGTGGAGGACCCTCTACACCTCCCCACCGGGTCACCTAGCAGGAAGCACAAGAGGTTTTGTGTATAAAAGAAATCCAAGACTCACCTGTATGTTGCCAAAGTCCACGTTTTCATAGTGGAAATGTGCACACTCAGCCATCTTCGGGAAGTGCCCCTTTGTAAAGGATAACCTGGAGCACACCAAGAGCACACCATGAGATGGATGCAGACCACTCAAAAGAGATAAACAACAGGCACTAATACAAAGCAACAGCAACTTTCTCCTCCTAAAGCCAAGGGAACGCAGGGATTTGTTGATGTGATGCACCAAACCAGTGGGGAAGGGAACCAAGTGAGAAAGGAAAGCTGAAATACCAAGTGGCTTTTCCACTGCATCCCTACAGAACAGTGTGTTACATTGCAGCAGCACCACATCCCACTGCATCCCTACAGAGCCCTGTGACATTCCAGCAGCACCACATCCCATTGCATCCCTACAGAGCCCTGTGACATTCCAGCAGCACCACATCCCACAGACCGGGGACGGAGCAGGGACAAGCAGCTGCAGCTCACAAATGCACATCCACAGCCTTACACGAGACACGAGGAAAGCAGAACTTTACCTGTGAAAGGCATCACAGCCCATCAGTCCCGGGGGGATGTATCTGAGGGTGCAGAACAAACTCTATTTATCCTTTGCCTTTTGCAAATTCAAAAGTCAGGCATAATTATTCCAAAGTGTCTCCAGGCACACTAGTGGCTGCCAGGGAGCTCCTCTGGCTCTGCAACATGCTCCTGCTTCTGCTGAAGCTATTATAGACTCCTATAGATATTTCTGGTGGTGAGCCAATGAGATTGTCATTATCTAGCTCCCTCTTCCCACGGGAATACAAGTGGGAAGTGAGATGCAGCATCTGGCTGCTCAGCACTGGAACAAAGGGCCATTTCCCTCTCAGCAGAGCACTAGAGGGGTGAGCTGAAGGCACGGATCCGTCAATCTCGGGGAGTTCTGCTCCTCAAGTCAGCATTTTTAGCAAAGTAATATTGATTATTTCTGATCCCTGTTGCTGCAAGCATAATGACTTGGTTTACAGTATCTGGGATACAAGCAGAGACAGAAATACAGCATGAGCCCACAAGGGGGAAAAAAAAACAAACTGGGAGATCAGGGAATAAAAAATATCCCTTAGAAAGGAAAACTGTGTAAAATCCATTCAAATGAAGTTACAGAGGGCAAAATGCAAAAAGAAAAAAGATAAAAAATACATATAGGCCACCCACTTGTCCTGGTTTAGCTTTCCAGAGCATAAGGAGACAGGGAAAATTATCTCATTTACACATTGCCTGGGCTTCTTTTGAGATTTTTCTATACATGTTCTATTGTGGTTTTTTTTGATTAATCACTTTCAGGAAGAATCGCTAAAGAAAACTAAAAACACTGCAACAGTGAGGTTCAAAACTCTACCTAGCTTTGTTTCTATGGCCAGAAAGAGGAGAGTGAGCCAGGAAAACCTCTCATGCCCAGTTCCATTACCTCAAATTGCCTTAGTTCCACATGGATTTTGGTTGCTCTGCTGAAGATACAGCATCACAAATTGTTGCTGAATGCCCTGCACTGCAGCACAACAGCTAAAACTCAGCACAGCAAAACTGGAAGCCCAGGAAAGACAGGAAAATTACAGAACTCTGCTCTTACTTTTTCACATTCTTCACTTTCATGCTGGCTGTGCTGCCACAGGAGCGGAGCGGCAGCTCCCCCGGGATGTCTGGAATGTCGGCACCTCTGGCCTGCAGGGAAGGAGACAGGAAAAGCAAGGAAGTTAAAACATGGCTGCAAGCTCTGGACTCTGCCTGCTGAGCAGGAGCCCGTCTGTTCTGCGTGGGGGTACAAACCTCAGATGTGCTTACACTGATCTCTGACTCTGAACTCAGGGAAAACTGACCCTTGGGATGGGGATCAGGGAGGTGACAATCTCTTCCTGCCCCAAGCCTTGATAACCCTTGGTGTCACTGTGAAATCCAGTGTTTAATTCATTGCTACTTCTGGTTTCTAAAGCAGAGATTTTCAGAGGTGGGAGTGAAATAGATATTCCCAAACTCCATACTTGGACTCCTCATTAAGTACCTGATTTTCCAGACATCTGTGTATTTAGATTCAGGCAGAGGCACTGCAAAAAGCTGGATTGCTCACACAGTGGAAAACAAGTTAATGACAGAGCTGCTTATATATGGGAGGTGAACTTCTAAAATAGATGTTTGAAGCTATCAGTTTAAGTGCTTGAGGATATTAAAATTGCTTAATCACTAGAATTCATTTATTTCAGTGAGGCTAGAACTCCAAACTCCCTTCCTTTCTGTTCTGTCATACTTTCCCATCCCCTCCTTCCTCCAGCTGCTTCTGCCTACACCATGAGCTCTGCTGGGGTTAAATTCTCCATCACAAGGGACACAAACAATTGGCTCCATGGGTTTCTCCCACTGTGATCCAGAGGAATGAGGGGGTTCAGTGAGGCTTTTATCAAGAGAGCAGTGATCAAACAGCAAGACCAGCACAGACTTCACAGAGAAGGAGGAGAAAAACAACTGATGCTGGCAAGAGATTACCCATCAGTGATGTGGGTGACATCAGATGAATGAGCTTTTTCTGCTTTATACAATGCACTAAACACATGAAAAGTGTCCCAAAGAGGGAATGGTGAACCAAGAGGAAGAAAGGCACTTCACTGTTACTTCTCTTACAGGCCTGGAACCAAAAACATTTTATTCCATCAAATCCCTTTTCTAATGACAGAAGCAAACAAATGATTGCCTTGATGTTACATCAGTCCTAATGGTTCTAAGCTGGTCCAGCAGATCTCTGAACAGTTGGATCTTTCCCAAAGCTGCGACTGATAACAGAACACAGCTGCATTCTGCAGTGTGAAATACGGAGAAATTGGTCTCCACCCCCAAAACTTTACAGCTGGACCACCACAACTCAAGCTAGCAGCCCATGTGTGGGATGAACACCAGGACAATTTCTGTCACCCCTCGCTGAAGGTCCCACTTCACCCTGCCACAGGTCACCTGTACCTGAGCTTCACCACATCACTGAGAGCTGCAGTGAGTAAGTCAATGTCATTCTCCTGCTTGTTTTCATCAAGCAGACCAGTGCCAGACAGAGAGAGATTCATCCCACGGACCCCAGACAGGCACAAGGGCGAGGCTACAACCACATTATTCATGTGAGGGTCCTGCTACAGTCACCAGGGATACTTTGGTACTTGTGGTCCATTCCTCTGCTTCAAACAATGGGAGGAGAGTCCTGGAATGGTTTGGATTGGAAGGAACCTTACAGATCATCCAGTGGCACCCCCACCCCTGGGCAGGGACACCTCCCACTGTCCCAGGCTGCTCCAAGCCTCATCCAGCCTGGCCTTGGACACTACCAGGGATCCAGGGGCAGCCACAGCTTCTCTGGACACCCTGCGCCAGGGCCTGCCCACCCTCACAGGAAAGAATTTCACCCTAACATCCCATCTAACTACTCTCTGTCAGTTTTAATCCATTTCCCTTGTCCTGTTGCTTCAGGTCCTTGTCCACACTGTCTCTCCATCTTCCTTCTCAGCCCCTTCAGGCTCCAGAAGGCCACATTTAGGTCACACTGAAGCTTCTCTTCTCCAGGCTGAACAATCCCAATTCTCTCAGCCTTTCCTCAAAGCAAAGCTGCTCCATCCCTTTGATCATCCTGGTGCCTCCTCTGGACAAAGCCAAGCAGGCTGCAGGAGTACCCACTCCCCAAGACACAGGGCTCCAAGCAAAGCCTGGCTCTGAGGAGATGAACCCCAAGCTGCAGTCATCCACCAGCAGCTGCACCCATCCAGCTCCTGGTGCTTCCAGCACTGCCCTTGGAAAATCTATTCTGAGTGAGCTCCACCCTTTCAGTGCCACTGAATGAATCTGAGTCCAGGTCACTCCCTCTCCCAGCTGCACCTTCCACAGCCTTGACCACAGCCAGTGCTCTGACCCCACTGTCCACAGCTCTACACAACAAGCACAGCCACTCACCAGAGGAAAACAGGAACAATATTTATACACTTAAATAAACCTACCCTGGGCTGACTGACTTACTGAGCACACAATCACTTCAGGATGTAATAGGATACTTGAGATACTCATTGTGAATTTTAGCATTAAGAGGATCACCAATTTAATAAACCTTACAGGTCTTTTACATAAGAAAATAACTAATTACAAGAATAAATGTGCCATTCCAATAAGCTGCTTTTAGGCCAAGCTGGATGTGCTTGCCCAATTTTCTAAAGAACAGAATTTCTGTAGGAAGAAAAGTAATTTTTCTTCTCCATCAGCAGTAGGAGCTGGTGGGATATAAAAATGGATAAACAATCTGACAGAAAATGTGGGCTTCAAGCCAGTTTGCAGAAGTGGGCAGAGACCTCCCTGGATCTGACTCAAAGCAGCGTAGGCAAAACTCACACCTCCAGGAGCCTGAAATGCCAGCACCTCTCTTGGAAAAGTTGTATTATCCTCTCCTTCCCAATGGAGTTAAGTCCAAATGGAGTTGGATTTCTGCCTCTTCCATTTCCTGCATCCAGTTACCTGGACGGCAATGAGATGCAAGGCAGTAATTAACTCCAGGGGCTTTTCCAATTAGATCTGAGCTCCATGGACTGCTGTAGAACAACGAGCTCTCCAAGGCTCACAGTTGAGGCAAAAGCACAGAAAGGTAAGGGCACAGAACTTGTGCAAGCTCAAGCCCTGATTAAGAGGTACCAACAGGAGAAAAAAACTTGGCAAAGAGACAGATACCAAAAAAGAAACTTACTGCCATTTTAGAAACTGTATTACTCCTAAATAACCACAACTCCTTTCCATCCAAACCAAAGATACACAGCTACATAAAATAGATTTTATACACTATTTTGTATCTGTTCTGATGCAAAACTTGGCATATAGCATGCAGGTCACTCTCCCCTCAAAACACAAACAAAACCCTCCAAATGAGATTTGTCATCTTTTGTGCTCTGCATCACAGTAATTTAATTTTAAAAATAATTTTGAAACAGTTGGATTATTTACATCTGAAAATTAGCTACCCGGCATCATCAGTGGCTTCTCATTTCCCTATTCTCTATGCATCGCTGTGCTGTGGAAACCTGGTAATTGCAGAGCAAATCTGTTTATGCAAATTCTTCAGTCCCATTTTCACAGCTGAATGTCATCGCTGTATCAGTCTGCTCTGGTCCAAAACTTGGTAAACAAATTAGAGCTCAACCCAGAACTCAGAGAATTGATTTATCAGGAATCTCAGTCTCTTACCTCTGCAGGGAAGGCTTTGAGGCAACACCACTTCACCAGCTTGCCCTGAACCAAGAAATGCTCCTTCCAAAAGCTGCACTTGTATCAGCAGTAGTTGAAACAATTGCGGAAAGAACAATATTGCAGTATTTTGTCACAGATACCTGCAGGAATTGCCAAGCAGGAAGATCTCATTAAACCTTTCCTCTAGGGAAGAGGAAGAAAGCCTGTCTGCCTGTCCAACCCTCCCATGGATCACAGGATCACAGAATTGTTAAGGGTGGGAAAGGCTTTTAAGATGAAGACCATAACTCGCTGCCACCACTGTGCTTACCACTAAAGCGTGTCCTAAGGTTCCACATCCACACGTTTTTTGAATACTTCCAGGGACAGTGACTCCACCCCTGACCTGGGCAGATATGTCAGGGCTAGACAGCCCTTTCCAGGAAGAAATCTTCCCCAATATCCAACCTGAGCCTCCCCTGGCCCAGCCTGAGGCCGTTCCCTCTCCTCCTGACCCTGTTCTCTGGGCGCAGAACCCGACACCCCTGGCTGTCCCCTCCTGGCAGGGAGTTGTGCAGAGCCACAAGGGCCCCTCTGAGCATCCTCTGCTCCAGGTTGAGCCTCTTTCCCAGCTCCCTGAGCTGCTCCTGGGGCTCCAGCCCCTTTCCCCAGCTCCGTTCCCTCCCCTGGATATGTTCAAGTGTTGCTCCTAATCTCCCTGGGAATTCGAGAGCGGAATCTCGGAGCTCTCACAAATGGGGCTGTTTGCTTTAAGCATTTGAAATTTCTAGTCTTTTTATTTATAGACATGACTTAGAAAACTTCAGCTTTGTGCTCTCTAGCACACAAAACCTTAGTCATAAATAATTTATATCTAACAATTCCACGGCATAATATGGAAGGATTTTCTCCTAGAAAGTCTCCTTGCATTTATCAGAAAACGTGTCAACCTGTCTCCCTCACATGCAGAGACATAACACAATCTGAAAATATGTGTAAAACTCAGCACAACAGTCCAGTGAACACGACATGATGAAGTTTCCACCTTGGTATCCTCGACAGGAGAGAATATTGAACCAGTGCAGAACCCACAACCCTTCTCCTGCTGCCTCTGCCCTACTCTGGGATGCACAAGAAACCCTGGAACCTCTCGAGTAATCCCACAGCTCGTTTTCCACAGGACTACAGAAAGACCCCTGAGGAGGCACCACAGATACACCTCGGAAGGAGGCTGAATCCAGGTGAGATTTCTGAAGGCAGGAATCTAATCCAAGGTTATCACGAAGCAAGAATAACTATTCGACAGGCACTAACATTTATCCAATTTCTACTGTCAGTCTCTCAACAAAACCAGTTTGGAGGTACCAGATTGCTCTGGATTCTGTCACCACATGGCCTTGTTTCTAAAAACAGCAGAGCTGATTCCAAATGCTGCTTGGTTTCCATGACAGTCTTTCCTTTACATCATCTTCATTTCCCCTAGATTTTCTTGGAGGGAAAAAATACAGAGAGGAAAAAAACCTTAACCCCCTTTAGAGCTCTCAAAACCACTAAAACTTTGCTTTAGCGTTACTTCTTTGCTGGAGAACAGCAGGGAACAGAAATGTTATTTCAGGAGAAGCCATTACTCTGTAGGGAGCAGTAATTTCTTCACTTGGCAGAAGGAGGAAAGAAGAGGTCTGAAGTGGGTGCTCATGTACAAGGACATTAATAGCTATCCCAGATTTTGGGTACCAACTCACTACACAGAGCTGGCTCAGCATCCACTCCATCAGAGTTTGCTCTGCAGCACTAAAAAGGAAGTGTCCCACAAAAGTCCTTGCTCCCTGTGAGGTGGAAGGTGATGGCTCCATCAGCACCTGCTCTCAGGAATTACTGCCCAGGAACTCACCTGGGGCACAATGAAGGAAGAAATTTGGTCCATCTCAGCTTTGAGCCCGCAGCCTTCAACACACTGCAGGGAGACAAAATTCTCTCTGCTCTTCCTTCGGATCTTGTGACAACTACCCTAGTTCTCCACAATAAATAAATCAACAAAGGTAAGGGAGAATGCTCCACAACATGGAAAGTCACCATGTCCAAGCTGCTCCAAATAATTCCAAAGGAAAGACCCCAATTCTGCAACATTTTATCCCTAAAAGGATTAAGATGTACTGAGAACAGCAAGGCTACAACTGGGTCACTGTTCTGAACCGCAGAAATATATGGGAATGGATGAAGAGACAATATTCATCCCAAAATGTCAGAGGCACAGGGGCAATATGATGGAAATGCAAATATTTGCCAAGTTCCTCGTGTTACCACTTTTCGAGGTTAAAGTGGTTCCATTTATTGGAACCAAATGAATTTCTTAAGTATTTTCATACATTTCATACATACATGACTCTGTCACATTAGCACATTGCAGCTACATTTTTCAGAGCTTAAGGTATTTGTATACCTTTAAAATAAAGCAGCAACACCTGGTTTAGGTATCCAGGTCTGACAATGCCATCTTAAACAAAAATATGTGCTTATCATACTACAGCAGCTTTACCAAAGAAGTTAAAAATAACATTAAATAACCCCCTCCAATTCTGCATTTTTTAATTGAGATGGGAGGCTGTGGTCTCCCCGTCCCTGGAAGTGTCCAAGGCCAGGCTGGACAGGGCTTGAAGCAACCTGGGATAGTGGAAGGTGTCCCCATCCATGGCAGGGGGTGGAACTTGATGGGCTTTAAGATCCTTTCCAACACAAGCCATTCTGTGATTCTGTGATTTTAAGGATTAATCCCGTGCTGTTCACATTCTCATCAGCAGAGTGCAGCATGGGCACATTCAATAACACCCAGCACAAGGACGTTTTCCAGAGTGAGAAATACTAGAATCTTTTAATTTTTAAAAAATTTTCTTTTTTATAAATTGAAGTCATCACTTACTTAGTGCAAATATCCTTTCTGGCTGGAGGGGTGCTTTAGGTGCAGAGCTCAAGGCCAGGATGGCCTAAGTAATTAGGGACAGTACTGACCTCTTTGTGGAATGTGGAGAAACACTCACCCAGCCAGAGATGCCTTTAAAATCTCATGGCAACTGAGATAATGGGATAGAGAAAAGGAATGAAAAAATGACAAGTGCTTACAGTAAGAAAACTCTGAACACTGGCAATGCACATTCTTAATCCCATGTCTAAGAAATCTGCATTCAATAAAGACATTTGAATGTGTATCATTTTGTGAGTTTAGAACTTTTAATTCCATTTTCCACATTCCCAATTCTGAATTGCTCGAACCAGTGCTTACTTCATAGCATGTATAAAAGGGAATTATTCTCTTTTTTTTAAAGGACCACACAGAATGTGTTTTTTATACTCCCAGTATCTCCACTAAAAAGGGGCGGGGAATAAGAAAAAGCAAAACAAAAAAACCCCACACTTTAAAGCATTGCCATGAGCTGGCAAATTCATGGAAACCTCTCCTTCCAGAGACTTAGCATCACAGAGGAGTTAGTCCAGGGCATCCATTTACCATAGTTTAAAGGATTAGCCTGGAATGAGCAAAGAACAAATTCTTAACTATTTGTCTACTGTGTTTTCAAATAAAGATCTGCAGCTCATGGATATGTGGGTAAAACCTTCTCCAGCTCCCATGTAAAACCACTGAAGTGGAATCCAAGATATAGAACAAGCAGCTTGGCAGCTCTGAGCACCTCCTTTGGCACTGCCACTGTCACTGTGACCAAAATTCACCTCTGCCCAGCAGCATGATTTTGTGCCATGGTAACATTTCCCAAGCGAGCCTTAAAGAGATGCGGATTTTTGCTGATTCTCTGCACATGAATCCAGTGCACCCAAGGGGTGCTGGTGATTTTCAGCAAAACAGTCTGATCCTTCACAGAATCCATAGTTTTAAGGCTAAAAGGAATGCAACCAAGCACGAGTGAATGATCAGCCACTGAGGGTAGCATTAGCATGATAACTCCCCAACAGCCCTAAGTTTGGATCTGACATTCCTATAGAGAAGCCTGATTACCATTCCCAAAGCCCTGGGCCCAGGAGCTGCAGGGTACAGTACACAGCCTCACATAATGGCAGAGTGGCTCAGGAATGTACTTTCTTTAAGAACAAAAATCCCACATATAATACGCGTGGGAAAGGCAGCCAGAGTTAGAGTCCTACTTCTGTACAGCCTACAAAATAAATTACAGAGAAAAGCCACAGAAAATAAAACAACCAACAAGAACAATACTTTGATTCCAATTTCTTGTTGGTAAACAAAAGATCCCAAAGATCCCAGCTACCGTTTGATGCTCAGAGGGAGAAGGGGATCCTAATCATGGCTTGGATATAAAAGGACAATTGGAGCTTTGGGCTGTTAGGGTAGGAAGCAATTTCTCACCACATAAAACGCAACAGAGCTGGATTCAGGCTCAAACAAGCAAATCCCACTCTGTTAAGTCCCCTGGCCACAGCCAGTGATTATGCAAATAACAATGTGATGTTATGTTATAGGTATATATATTAGCAACTCAGGAGTTGTCCCAGTGTAGCAGCAGCAAGATGGGGAAGCTGGAAAAAAACAGCAGCCTGACGTTCAACCCCAGCATCTGAGTCAGTACAATTAACAGGAATTTATATTTCTGTGTGTTAAGCCAACCTGGGCTCAGCTTTTGTTTATAGAAAAGAGCTGTTTCCAATGGCATGAGCACAAAACTGGGATCCACTGCACTCCCTGCCCAAAGCCTTGTGACAACACAGCAATGTGAGGAATGTGTCTGTCTGTAGCATGCACTTTATACCATATGCTGTCCATAAAATTCTGACCAACACAACAAGAGTCACTTCATCAACTCTGTCCAAAGGTACAGGGAAAGCTTGGCCTGGGATCAGACATCAGGCTCCACAAACTGGGCAAGACTCCTCACTCCTACCTGCCACCAGGAAAGGTGACACGTGCTGGAAACAGGAGACGACACTGCTCTCCAGATACTACTTGGTGTCACTCAAATGAGGTCAGAACAGGACACTTGATGCTACAAGAGCTGGGAAGGTGAATAATAACCACAAGGATGCTCCAGGACTGGTGTCCCTCTGCTCTGGAGCCAGGCTGGGAGAGCTGGGGGTGCTCACCTGGAGAGGAGAAGGCTCCAGGGAGAGCTCAGAGCCCCTGCCAGGGCCTAAAGGGGCTCCAGGAGAGCTGGAGAGGGACTGGAGACAAGGGCTGGAGGGACAGGACACAGGGAATGGCTCCCACTGCCAGAGGGCAGGGCTGGATGGGAGATTGGGCAGGAATTGTTCCCTGGGAGGGTGGGCAGGCCCTGGCACAGGGTGCCCAGAGCAGCTGTGGCTGCCCCTGGATCCCTGGCAGTGCCCAAGGCCAGGGTGGACAGGGCTTGGAGCAGCCTGGGACAGTGGGAGGTGTCCCTGCCCATGGGAGGGGTCAGACTGGATGTGCTCTAAGGTTCCTTCCAACCCAAACTGTTCCATGATTCCATGAATAATCTATGCCCTGCCAAACCACGGTATTTAATCAAATCCCAAAAAACATCATGCAGCCTTCCACCAACACAGCAGTGACCAATACTGTGCAGCAAGCCAGAAATGTAGGGAATGACTGAAATTAAAAAGTCAGGCTACATGTTCATGGAATAATTCATCATTTTATAATTTAGAAGGCTGAATCATGGCAAAACAAAAAAAAAAACATTAATAACTACAACCTTCAGAAAGACAAACTCTGACATGATTTGTTTCTTCGGCTTAAATTGGGGTGGGGAATGAAAGGGGATGGATGAGCAGACTGCTGATAACCTTCAAAAACTGTTCCATCTTTTCCTGCATTACAGTAACTAAGAAGACATGGACATTGATTAAAAAAAAAAAAACAAACCAAAACACACAAAACCCAAAACCCCAAAATCCCCACTTATTAATATGAGACCTCTTTCCCTTCCTAAATGTTCCACCTTATTTTTAAGCATCTGGGATTAGGGAAAAGTGATTGACAAATTGTAAGTTTTATCTCCCAAATAAGTACATTTCAAATAACATAGCATTTCCTGTAATCTGACAACAAAACAGACATAGAAAGAGATCAGCTTTGGAACAGGGCGAGAGGGAAAGAGGTGGAGGGTCATGACTGTAACCCTGACTGCAGAGCTCAGGGTAGGGAATAAACTGGAGTAGCAACAACAGCATCCTCAGCACCACGGGAACAGCACCACCAGCAACAGCAGCCTGGCTGAGCCAGAATTTGGAAAGAAATTACAAACAGGGTGCATTAAAACTCGTGATCACGGTGCATAACAAACTGCACTGATCCAGCCTTAGCAAATTCTAAATCATTCCTTCATTTTGTTATAAAGAAACAGACTTTCAAACAGGTATTTACAACACATAATTCGGATCTCCTGGCTCACCACTGTAGTGCCAGAGTGCACACACTGGAAAGGCTGTAAATGTAACCAAAAACTATTGCTGCTCTTGCCTATGAAAACCAAATGATTGCTATGAATTAATACTTCCTGCCAAAAATACAGTATCCATTCTGGATTAATTGAACTTATTTAATTGGCAAACACAAATGGAAGCCAATGTGCAATTAAGTGATTGCCCCAGTTTCTGAAGATTCTCAGGGACAAGCCTGTGCTGGGAGCCAGCCTGTGAAATGAAAAGGCCCCTCTAACCAAGAGGCAGCAAAAGAACCTCACACAGCAACAGAAACCCTTGCCAAAAGCTTAATGAGGGAAAATAATGCTAGATTCATGCAGCAATAACAAGGAAAAGCAAGTTATGTGGATTGAAAATGTTATTGGTGCAACGCCAGACCAGCACTGCTTTGACAAAATATTATTGCACCTTATGCATGCGTGGTGTGCTGGCCTGCCCCAAAATATTTGTGTCAGATCAGTGCCTGCATTGTCCACACTTTCTGGACTCCCACTTCTATCCCACCCTTACCTCTGTTACCCACCCTATTCCCCAGCCTGCAGCAATTCACATGAAAATCCTGCCCAGTGCTGGACACAGAAGACACGCTGCAGTTCCTGCAAGATTAACACAGTTCTGACTCACTAATCCAGGCAAGCCAAGAGCTTGAGGACCTTCAGCAGCTCAAAACCAACATCCAAACCCAGAGGTAACATTTTCCATAGCATTTAAGGCAGTGACCCCGCCGAGCCAGAAGCCAAATGCTGGAGCATTTAGGTGGAGAACCATCAAAGTCAGGCTCTGATGCTGTCAGAGCTCATGGAGAATTTGGACAATGCCCTCAGCACAGGGTGGGATTGCTGGGATCCTTGGCCTTCCTATTCAGGGCCAGGAGCTGAACTCAATGACCTGTGGGTCCCTTCCAGCTCAGGAGATTCCACGATTCTAAAGTCCCTTTCTACAATTTCAGCTTCCTATCTCCTAAAATTTCCCCTTGCACTTGAGAGCTTACAACTTTAGACTTTTTAAAAGAACTTGCAGCTGGGCAGTCAGAGTTCAAAAGCACACTTTTCCCCAAGAAATTTTTTCCATGATGTGGAACCCATCTGAAAACAGGATCAGCCTGACAAAACTCTGTCAGTGACTTCAGAGCTCCCAATCACATCCTCAGCTGTAAAATTCCAGTGTTGGTTCGCACACATACAAAGCATGAAGAGACACAGGGAAAAAAATCCAAAATACCAATTTTAACATGTTTTAAGGGTATTATATCTACATATCTCAGAAGCTAAAATTAGATCACTTCAGTAAACCACTATCTGGAAATCACTACAGCTTACAGGGCCAATCAAATGCATTCACCACACTCCCTTTTTTTTCAGATTTTTCCACAATTCCTGGAAGAATTCATGTTAACCTGCATCAAAAACAGGCCTGATGTTTTGTGAACTAAAAACCAACTAACGAACCAACACTAATTAAAAAAGAAGCCCCTTGTATTCTATTTTTGGCATCTATTCTTGCAGAAGCTCCACTCAAGACCTGGGGCAGCACTGGCCAAGTGATGTACAAAGAATGAGAAACAAATATTAAGGACATAAAGATCTTTCTTTAAACCCTTAAAATGCACTAATCTCTGCACACATTCATAATTGCACTTAAAAATAGTTTTCTCCTCACTCATGTCCCAGATTTAACAGTGATATATTGAGGTCTCATTAAAAAGCCTCTATTACCTTCCCAAGCCATGGTACCTTCCCTATCTGGCATTAAATGCTGAAAATACAGATCTCAGAATCCCTCTGACCTAAGAACTAAGATTATTCCAGGGACCTCATAGGACAGTCTCTAACCCTGTGCCTTTCTAAAGCATTTAAAGGCTTGCATTTCTTCTACGAAAATTTCATCAGCATAAGCCTAAAATGATGATGGGTACCAACTGCAGCTGCTGCCTTCTTGTGTGCTTGTCAAATTCACAGATTCATGGGAGTTTTCTGTCTGTAATTTAGAGGTTCCCCTTTTCTAGGCACCCTGGTTCTACAGAAGCAACAGCTGACTCCAGCTGTCACCTCATGGCTCTGTTATGGACAACAGAAGTCCCAGACCCTGTGAGATCCCAGCCAGAGGTGCACCAGAGGGAAAAATAAACCTTACATGGGATCAGGGACTCATATTCTGAAGACTTCCAAAGCTGAAGGAATTGGAAAAGTGCAGGAAAAGTGACATTTTCAGAAGTGTGTAGAGAACCATAGAAAGGCTTGAGTTGGAAGGGATCTTAAAGCCCATCTCCTCCCACCCCTGCCATGGGCAGGGACACTTCCCGTCACCCAGGCTGCTCCAAGCCCTGTCCAACCTGACCTTGGACACTGCCAGGGATCCAGGGGCAGCCACAGCTGCTCTGGGCACCCTGTGCCAGCCCTGCCCACCCTCCCAGGGAACCATTCCTGCCCAATATCCCATCCAGCCCCGCCCTGGGCAGTGGGAGCCATTCCCTGTGTCCTGTCCCTCCATGCCTTGTACCCTCCAGCTCTCCTGGAGCCTTCTCCTCCCCAGGTGAGCACACCCAGTTCTCCCAGCCTGGCTCCTGAGCAGAGGGGCTCCAGCCCTGGGCCATCTCTGTGGCCTGCTCTGGACTTGCTCCAGCAGCTCCACGTCCTTTTTTGAGTGTATTCCCCTGATCTCCAGTGTCAGGTGAATGCAGCTTCACATGGCACCTTTCCGTGTCAGCACATTTGCAATGGGTGCATAAATGAAGATTTTTGTATTTATCTCAGCATTTTAATCCTGCTTCCCCACAAAATTTAGACAAGTGGAAGACAAAGGCGACATGAACAGAGGGTCTGTAAGCACAGCAGCCTGATGGGGGGAGAGCCATTGGTTCAGTGCTAACAGTGCAACTCCCTGAACTCATCAAGAGGTGAAGGGAGTAACTCAGGAGGTCACTGACATGTGGTTAATGTAATATTAAGCACAAATATCAATTTATGCTAAAGTTAATGCAGGCTGAGGACAGCTGTTTTGTAGGCTCATGTGAGAAATATTATATAAAGATTCTTTCACAACTTCATTTCTTGTAACTCAGAAATAGAGCACTCAGCAGGGCCTGACAAGGAAAAGATAACCCTTTCCTTTAAAATAACATTACTGTCTTGGAGAAATGTTAGAAAATCCATAAACTGTAATTTTCCTTGGCTCACACAAGGCTTTGCAGCCCCAGAACTCAGAAGTGTTCTACGAAGAAAGTCAGCTTCATCAACTGCATTTTCTGAAGTGGAGCAGAGGCAGAAATCCCGGGATATGTGAAGGTTACCCAGCAGGTGCAGCACAGTGGGAATTGGGGGCTGAGACAGCCAGAAAATTGTGTCTAATACACCCAAATTCCAAAAATACAGAGCGTGAGTCAAGGGGGAATACAAAATATAGCAATGCTTGAGGAGCACACAGGCAGCTGCCTCATTACCCAGCTCTTGGGAACTCTGTCCAGCCATGGCTGCCTCTCCTTCAGCCTGGACCTCACCTACAACACAGAATTGCACCAGAAATACTGAGGAAGAGATGTCCCATCCCTGCAAGTGTCCAGGGCCAGGCTGGATGGGGCTTGGAGCAACCTGGGATAGTGCAAGGGGGGTTGAACTGGATGAGCTTTAAAGTCTCTTCCAACCCAAACCATTTCAGAGTTCTGGGATTCCCCCCAAACAAACCAGATCTCCAACGCAGAAACACTTGTCCTCCTGCTAAACCACAAACAAGTAGTGTTAAAAAGCAGATTAAAGCATAAATAATAAACTAAAGAAGACAAAAGAAGTTGCATCAAACAAAGGACTGAAGCTACTCAGGTGCACAGAATGAACTGGCAATGAGAGAAACATTAAAAATAAGTTTCTGTCACCTTATATTTACAGGATAGGAGGACATTCAACCTCCACACATTTAGAATGACCTTCAGTTTATTTCTTGTTAAGAAAAAGCTCTGGAAACAAAGCACTTACATAAATTATTAATAAGCCCTTTAAAAATATTATGGATAAAAGTGGTGAAGAAGAGTAGGGACAACTTGTTCATGTAACTGTAGATGCATAAACTGACTTTTCTTAATAAAAGCATGTACCAAGGCAAAGTTCAGGAGACAAGTACCAGGACTCCCCCAGCTCTCCACAGTGTCCCTTGTCTCAGCCTTTGCTCACCTGGCAGAAGGTGAAATTCATATGAGCTGACAAAGCCTGGTGCCCGTCAGGGCTCCAGCAGCAGCCCGGGGAACCAGTGGAGGGAACAACTTCTCCAACCCTGTGTCCTCCCTTCCCTGGGGGCTGGGGTTTCAAACAGCAACAAAACCTAAAATCTGCATCTTCAACAACCACTAACCAAAACTCAGATGTACTGTGGCACTCTGAGACAGTCACACAAAGAGCAATCTCTGGGACAAGGCTGAAGCAGCGGCTGCGAAAAGTGCATAGTGAAGGAATAGAGCGATGGAAGAAATCTCAGGCTTCAAATGATCAGGGAAAAGGCAGAATATTGAAGATATGCTGGTTAAACAGAGAACAGTGCCACTGCTGAACAAGGTCCTGCAAGTGTTTACATCTAAATCTTGCCCCTGACTGGAGGTAACACGGAGGTTGGAAGTGGAAATTTGATTCACTCAACACAGTCAACACAAGCAAGAGAGGTTTTTCTCCCTGCTGTTTACACTGTATTCAGAGGACCCTGAGGTCAAATCAACACTGTGAGCACAAATCCAGCCACTCTAAATACAGGTTCAGTAGCTTTACTGTCCATCACACCAAGGCACTGTGCAGCAATCCCAGCTGGGAATTTCCCTGTTTATCATCCTCTAAATCTCTTCTCCACTGGACCAGCCAGTTTTGGCATTGCTGGCACACAGCTGCGCAAGAGGACACATTTCAAAACGTGATTTAATTAGGCAGTGAGAGGAGCAAAATAAACACTAAGCAGTGTCCATGAGCACAACAGCCTCAAGCAGGTGAACATTCCCTTCAATGCAAATCAACCAGGAGAAAAAACAACACCAAATGAGATATGCCAGGAAACCTGTGTCACAGGTGAGGATACTGAATTACAGCTCTGAGACACACCTGAAGGTCACAGACAGCAGCAAGATGTCACACAATGACTCCCACCAGACTCCAGGGGGTGGGAAGCTCCAAGCTGGGAGCAAGTGCTGCTGCCTGAGCAACACTGATGGGAACAGACAGTGCTCCCAACTGTGGCCAATGTGGAGAGAAGGCAAAAACAGCCACACGGAGGAAAGAAAAAAATTACAAAGTGAAAAGTGAAGAAATTGACAGGCTGGGAGAGCTGGGGATGTTCACCTGGAGAAGAGAAGGCTCCAGGGAGACCTCAGAGCTCCTTCCAGTGCCTAAAGGGGCTCATAAATAGGCAGGTGAGAAACTTTATACAAGCAGAGGGTGACAGGACAAGGGGGAATGGCTTCCCACTGCCAGAGGGCAGGATTATTGGGAAGGAACTGGTCTTCAGTGAGGGTGGAGAGGCCCTGGCATAGAGTGCCCAGAGAAGCTGTGGCTGCAAAAACCCCCATGTATATTAAGATAATCCATTTGTCTGTGGCCCACTGCCCACCTGAGTGCCTTGTCTGAAATGAGAACAGCACCTTTGTTGTGTGCTTTTCTGCAGCTCTGGTCCCTCTGATGGCAGGTTTGCTCTTGGGCTGAGGTTTTATTTATGTAGACTTAGCCAGCATTTTGCTGAAATCTCATTTCTTCACAATGCTGCATGCTTCAAAGAGCATGTTTTTACAAGAAGCTCCCTTCATGCTCAGAAGTCTTACTGAAAAAGAGGTTAATGCAGACTGAAAATCATTGTGACATTACGGACCTTTTAATTGGTTACGAGGCCTGCTTTGGGGCACGTATTAATAGGGGAGAAGCATTGTGAAAGCTCCTTCCCTCTCCTTGATAAACTGCTAGAGGAAGGGAAGCATTTTGGCCTTGTTCAAAGTATTGTGCAATCCATTTAAAAGGCTGAAACTCAGGGAGTACAAATGGAATAGAGGAGTACAGTGCTCAGAGTGGAAAATAATGGGAAGAGAAAATGTAGCCCAGGTGTTTTACCATGGCACTGAGCGTCTCCTCCCAGTCCGGCCTCTCCCTGGGATGGATGCTCCTCTGCAGCTCTGGAACAAAATCATCTTCTTCTGCATGGACAGAGGACTTCATCATTCTGGAAAGGAGGACAGAAGTTGGATATTTAGTGACAATTCTTCTCACACCCAGTCTGTTACAGTGCTCAGTTATGTGATAACATCAAATGATTTTACACATCCAGAAATCCCTCCTGAGTTTCTCCCACTTCCTCATTACACAAGCAGGACAAGACTGTAAATCTGGTGGAGAGAAATCTGCACTTCCTAACCAATCAGTGGATAATTTTGTTTAATCACTGCACAATTTGCAAGTCTCACAACACAGAAAAATGCAGAGGAGTGATTTTCAGTCCACTTCAGAAAAATGGCTCCTATTGCCCAGGCAAACAGCAAGAGAAACATACATTTGTAAGGAGAAATACACACCTCCTCCTTTCAGGATTCCTCCTCCTTTCAGAAGGTCTTGCCTGAAATGGGGATAACAGTTTCCAAATCTTAGTCTGACTCCACATCCACCAGCTTGCATCCCTTCCTGATTCTACCTGAAGAATGAGCACCTCAAATCAGCCTGATGTGACCAAGCACAACTTTTCTTCAGATAAGGAGCCATTGTGCAAATACCCTGTGAATGTTACTCCAAGCCTGCACAGAGATCAGAGGCTCAAAATGAAAACTGAGAAAGAATTCCTAAAAGATCCTCAGCCCCTGCACATGACAGCACTCTGTAGATTTTTTTTTTTTTTTTTTGTTCACTTTGTTTATATAAATCTGCCTTTGCAGAGATTATGCCATAGACTTGAAGTACCAAAGGCCTGTTCAAAGTCTGGTATCACCCATTCCAGTTTTATTAAACATGATATTCAGGCAGGCTTTTATTCCCTTAATAGATCACCACTTACGTTTTTAGGATAAGCATTTTAATAATCAGCAATGCAAAGGCATGGGCAAAAAGGGCTGGTTTCTAACCCTGCTGATTTATGCATCACTTGACTGAAACATGCCTAGTGAAAGCCAGTTAATAAAACTCCTTTGCTTCAGATCCAAGATATGAAGTTCTGAAACCCCAACATGCTGCCTGACACTGGGCCAAGTCATTTAACTCTGCTTTGTTCTTTCCAAGAGGGTTAAGGATGAAGTAATTAACACTGCAGTTAATGGCACAGCTGGGTTAGGAATTATAGCCCATATAATTTCATCCCCAGCTTTGTGATCATATTTCTGCTCCAATAAAAAACACATCCCAGAGAAAATGAGCCTCAAAACAGAAAGTCACAATGCCTCAGGGAAATGCTGCTCACTGGGTCTGTGTCATTCCCACCCCAACCATTACCCACTGTCCTCAGGAGGGGAAAAATGCACCTACCTGGGTGCTGCAGAGAGCTGAAAAAACCTGCATGAAAATGCTATGACTTAGAATACAGAGGTGCAATGTCAGCTCAGAAAGGAGACCCTCATCTTTGCAATAAATGTCTAAAAGAATTTGGGAGTTGAAAGACTAAAAATTTGCTGCTTCAATTCTCCTTTGCACATCAAGAGGAAGAGACCTGGCCTCACAGCCCCAGCTCCACCACAGGAAAGGTTTCCCACTTAATTTAAAGCAGAGGAAACCAAGTTGTGCAACTCAGAAACATGACATAAGCCAAAAAAGGGGAAAAAAAAGAAATAAAACTCTCAACTTTTTAAATCAATGTCATGATTTTGAAAAAGGCTCAATACAGTTTTTCTGAGGATTTCTAGATGTTGGGGTTTGACCATATTGCAGCTGAATAAAAAGATTCTAAACAAATTATCCCATGGCAGCACCAGTCTAATTCCCTGAGTTGATGGGATGGAAGGAAGGGTGATGTGATCAAGACCCACCTACTCCAGCATTTAAAGCAATCAGCTTATCAAAGTGCTTCCTCAGTTTAAAGACTTGAAAACAATGGGACTGCATTTACATCTTTATCAGCACTTGGGAGTACAAATGGATTCACTTCCACAGCTTCTCAGGCTTCTGGCAATTCCTGCCGGGTTTCTCTGAAATGTGTTGGCTGCAGTGGTGAGAGTGAGTGCAGAGCATAGTATGTCCTGTTTTAAATAATCCTGGGAATCAGGTGCCTGTTCAGGGTCTGCACCCTCACACTGGATCAACATGGATGTCACAGCACCCAGCTCTTTTTACCACACTCCAATCTATCTACTCACATTCTTTCTTTAATCTATGTCTACAAAACTTCCACGATAAACTCTTCACAAACCTGTCCCACTGAGATCCCAAAATGCAGTCCCATTATTCTTCCTATGAAGGTGTTCTGGACTCCACATGCAAAATTCAGCCTTTAAAACAGTCAATTATTTGAGCTTTTGCCGGACTTGGAATATTCTACTGCTGAGGAAAATTCAAACTTGGTCACACCTTCACAGAAACGTTGGGAATGATACTGAAGATTTTCTCTCAGTCACAATTATCAGTGCTTGATAACCATCTGTGCACCCTTATTAATTTTTAATAGCCACTATTTAATTCCATGCCATCTGAGACACAGAGCAAGGAAGGCTGAAGATGCTGCAGGTAATATTAATCCTTTATGGATAAAGTCTGGTGGCTTTTTCCTGCCCATTAGTGGCCTGGATGAAGGAAAATAACTTTGTGAACCTGCAGCACTGAAACAAGGGAGAGTAGGGACAGAAAGGGGGAGAGTAGGAAGAAAAGCAGCTTCTGAACACACTCTCCTTTTTACAGTGTTTCCTCTAGGCATGTAAAATCTTAGAGCAATAGCTAGGGAAGGAGCTTTCCTACCAGCCAGGCACAGGGAAAACCCTGGCCTCACCCCAAGGCAAGCCTGCAATATTATCCCTAGGTATAACGACACTCATACATTTTCATATGCATGTGCATTATGTATATTTGACATTATTTTAATTTATATAATAAATAAATAGCACAACATACATATGTCTGATTCACCACACATCAAGCTGTAACAAGACAAATTATCTTGTTTCTGCCATGGATTCTTTTCCACAGAAGAGGAAAATACCTCAAATGCAAGGAGCACTTACACAAAACGCTGACACATGGATCTTGTAAACACTAAAGGCCAGACCAACTGAAGGAGCTACTCTATAACGGCTCCATTTGGGTATATATATTTGGGGCAGATATAAATGAGTGAGAAGTCACTACAAAATTTAATCCTGACCATTAGAATAGAAACAGAATTTTATTTAAAATGCCACTTCCTCAACCTCTCAGCAGCTCTGCCCTTGCAATGAAATGTGATA
Source organism: Phylloscopus whistleri (assembly GCA_017589585.1). NCBI lineage: Eukaryota > Metazoa > Chordata > Aves > Passeriformes > Phylloscopidae > Phylloscopus > Phylloscopus whistleri. Next base: position 532,813 of record JADMLD010001095.1, read on the forward strand.
CTGTTATATTAATAAAAGTTCTGCTGTACAGAGGCCATTAAGCAATTCCTCTGCAGATGAATGAACCCTTCGTCATTGTAAATTGAGAACCAAACGTACTGGAACAAATGTTTACAGGACATTTCACAGAAGGTCCAGCCCACTTTCACACCCACCCTTTGAAGTTCTCTGGTACGTCAAGTTGATTAATTTAGTTAGAAGTTGTATATTTGTACATGACACAACTGTGCGAGAAATGACACTCGCTTTTAAAATTTAAAAGGTTTACTAAACCCTAACAAAATACAACAAAAGACTGAATAAGGACAAAGAGCAGCACAGGGAATCCCTGTGACCGGCAGCCACCTGTAAAATGGCTGCTCCACCTTTTATACTCCTGGTGTCACATCAGCCAATCCGGGCCCCGCCCAGAGCCTGTCAGTCAACTTCTCTTCAGCGTCCATTGGTGGAGACTGCTTTCTTGCAATTTGATTGGAGGTCAGGCGTTGCCATGCCACGCCCCCAGCAGCAAGCCTGCCCTCAGTACCAAGGCTGTCCAGTGCCAACACCACCAGGAGCAGGGAAAGAGGACTGTGGGAGGCCGTGCCACAGTAACAGAACTCCACATCTACAGAACTTCTTCTAACGTACACATAAGATTCATCCCTTAAGCATGGTGAGAGCCAACCATTGCATTACCCATCTATAACAACCGTATCGAGAAAAACATCTCATGTCCTTTTCCACCTTTTCAAATCCAATTAGCTGCTCCCATCATTTTATGGTATTTCTGTGCCATATCAGGAATTAAAACCCCCTGGTGCCTTATCAAGCATCAAGTCCTGCCTGTTCACACTAAGTTGTGTCACAGGCCAGGAAACGCCTATAGGAGATCTTCAGGGTGATTCGTCTTAAGTAAACTTTATCTCAAATAAATGTAAACTTTGTATTAAATAGATGAATATTCAGCTTGATGTCCCTAAACTCTACAGTTACAGCTGGTTTATAATATTGTAAATTTTAACCACACCTTTCACTAGATGAGAACCTCCCCTACAGATTTGAAGGAGTCCCATATCCACAAACGCAATGTATTTTCACATTCCTGTTTGCGTAAGAGAGAAAGAATCACAAAAAAGGGGGTTTGTGGAAAGAGCTCCTCAAGTTAAACAAGAACAGAACTCTTAAAGCATTGTGGGACCCCTACAAGACTGTCTGTTCCCATTATTCAGGTTCTTTGGCACACCCCCAGTGCCACAGCAGAGGAGTAACACAATTGTTATGGCTTTGGTGCCATGTGACACCCCAGTTAATAGCAGGACACAAGGTGGTGACAAATTCCTTCCGGAAGTGCAGATGGTTTGAGAGCCCTGCCAGGCTCCTGTCAGAGAGTTAATTGTCTGCCTGGCCCAGCCTACTTGGACAGGCAATGGATTCCTTAGATTAAATGTCAAATATGATTTGGAGTTGTTCTCCTCCTTGGGGACATGAGGCACTGCAACTTCTCCTGGCTGCTCCCCCCACCAGTGACTTTTCTTCCTGACCTCCAACTGAGAGGTGAGAGCTGGTGAGAACTGATTTATTAGTTTATTTATTATTTCTACCACACCATTGCTGTGCCTGGAGATTGCTCCCCCGATGGAAAAGCACAGCTCTGCCCCACAGAACCAACAATTCAAGAGGATGTAGAGCTCCACAGAAAGTGATGTTTTCAAAGATACAAATTTTACCTCAAAGGCTACAATTTAATTAAGGCCTGTGCTGACACCAACCTAGACTGAAAACCAAGGAGCTTCAAACGCTATCTGATAAAATCTCATGTTTGTTTTGCTCAAATAATCTGCACAAAAGGCAAAAAAACCCTATCCTAGCCTGGGTGCAACATCCTTGTCCTTCTGAATGTAACAAGTAGAGTTTTAATCCCATTACTCTCAATCAGTTTGGAAACATAATCCAGCAGTGAATCAACAGAGAAATGCCTTGAAAACTCTGCTTCAGAGGACTTAAAGTAAGTCAATCAAGATGTAAAGCACTGTGGGTGTCCCCCTACAATATATGACAGCAGAATTAAGTCAGCTTTTCACATCTCATGCGCTGCCCATTGCCACCAGGAAGGGAAGAAAAATTATTAAACAAGAACTGAGATTTGATCCAAAGTTAAACGCTTGGGCAAGAAGTTGGAATCATTTGAGAAACCCTGATATGTCTTCGTTTCTGACCTCAGACTTCTACCACAAACACACACAAAAATTAGGAAATTACATTAGGGAGATGGGGAAAACACCAAAATGCACATAGCCCTCTCAGCCCAATTTTCCATGTAAACTCTGTGTCATGAAATTAAAACTAATACAGTGGAAAGGAAGAAAACTAGCACACAATATGGAAAGCAGAGATAGCTCACGAGGCCCAGGAAAAATGAAAGAAGAGATGGGAATTGCAGGCTGACAGTGCTGACCTGATGAGGATTTAATTTCACATGTTTCAAATCATCTTTGTCAACAACTCCCTGATTACATTATGTCCATCTGTATTATATAAAACAAGATTTCACAAGTCTTACTCCAGGATCACATAACATGAATCTGGAAAAGCCTGGCAAGGGCAGCTCCAAGCCCACCTCATAAATAAACAAATGCTAAATTGATTGTATTTAATCCTTGACCACAGAGTGAGAACCTGGCACAACTAAAGGGCTGCTGTGATTGATTGGACAATGTTGAAAGCTGTATTTGCTACTTTTGATGGAAGTTCACATCGGAGAGCCAAAATTCAATTATTTGTGAAGGCACTGCACAAGGAAAATCAGGAGAGTAACAGTATATTACAATAAGAGAATATCTAAAAATCACTGGAATGAAATGTCATTCAAATATCAGCATAGAGCAAACTGGTTTTCTCTGCACTGTGGGTGCTCCAGGGCTACTCATGATGCATTTATTTATTGCCCGGTTCTGAGTTGAGCTCAGTGGGTTTCAGCCTGGGGGAACCCACCCCAAGCAGACTTGCTAGTGAATTCTTACAAGGAAGTGAATGGAAATGAGCTCTGGGACTCCAGAACCTGAATGGCTGAACAAATAATAAAAGGTAAGCATAAGCAAATAAATACAGAGTAGCTCCAGTTACTCTGACTTAAATAAATAGTCTTAAATGATGGGTGGTCCTTGCATCATATTTACAACAGTCCTCCTCCTACCCTCCTATTATCACTACACTTCAGTGGTATCAAAAGCAAACAGGAGGATGCTCAGTCCTTTCTCCATCTAGAAATCACTACTTGCATATTTCACTATTATTATTATTCCTATTGGATAGCTCCTGACCAGCTAAATGGAATTAAATTGAGGCCTTCAACTGCAGCAAGTCATCATCAGGGACAGATTTAAGCAGGTGGGGGTCACACAGGCAAGGAATGTGCAAAGCCACACTGCAATTAATTCTCGACAGCAGAGCTGTGAATCCAAATGATTCATGACTCCCTGGGCTCACACAGCACTGGGACAGACCTGCCCTGCCACCTCTCTGCATGGGTGTTTGTGATGCAGGGAATGGGAAGATGGAAGTGGAAGGGCACAGAAGACACAGGGGAGACAAGGAGAAGCAGTGCCTGAGAGCTGCAGACCTTCAGGGGCACAGTGGTCAAACCCTCTTGCAATGTCTCAGAGCACATTTCCCTTCAGTGACAACCCAGCACTGATGAAGACTTTCACAATCAGAAACACATTTCTGAGGACACAGTCTCAAGCCGTGCCAAGGCAAATATAGGCTGGATATTAGGAAAAAGGTTTTACAGAAAGGGTAATAAAGTATTGGAATGGTCTACCCGGGGAGGTGGTGGATTCACCATCTCTGGACGTGTTTAAGAAAAAACCAGATGTGGCACTCGGTGCCATGGTTTAGTTGAGGTTAGGGTTGGGTTGGACTTGATCCTGGAGGTCTCTTCCAACCTAATGATTCTCTGTGTGTGACATTTACTTTGGCTTTTGGAATAATTTACAGTTGTTAATTAGCATTTTCAGTGAATAATAAAACCCCCAATAACCAGGAAAGAGCTCCTCACTCTCCCTTGCCTGGCTCTCAAGGGTCCAGCTGCAGCCACCCCTTTTCCCCTCGACATCCACAGGCAGTGTGGGACAAAGGCAGCCAAACTGGCACACACGGCTGCTCTCAATGGAAACCCTGCTGCTTGGTTTCCTGCTGCCTCACAGATGAACACAGAAAGAACAATTAGCCAAGCCTTCAGTCTAATTTAGATGTATTTTTCTTTTTGGAGGGGAGACCGAGAGATGGTACATCATAATCCCAAACCTTAACTCTAAAGCTGCAGATCTGAATTCCAGAATTCCCTGCTGTCAGCCTGTGTCTCTTCCTACTAACTGAGAATCTGGACATCTATCTTTGCTTTGCAAATGCTGGAGCTGAGTCCCTGGGCATGGAGGGGGGTTCAGTGCCTCATCATGCAACATCACCCTAACCCCCTGGGAATACCAGAGAAAAAAAGAATAGTTTTGTTGGTTGTTGTTATTTCTAATTAACTGGGGGGGGGGGAGCATCTGAAACACAAACACTTTGGGGAAGAATTATAGGTCATATTTGTGTTAATTTTAAAAGGAAACTATGAACAACAAATGTAAGAATTACAGAAACAACCTGTGACTGAGAACAAGGAGATTTTAAAACTGGGGGAAAAAATGCAGTCTTTTAAAACAAAACATTTTAATTGCACTGCTTCAAAATTTTGTGGGCTTATGAAACCTCTTTAATTTTGTATCAGGCCAGACAAGAAAGTCTCTGAAATACCAATCCAATTTTAAAGACAGAAGGAAGGAGGGATAAGGAGGAAAACAGTGAACTATATATTCATAGTCAAGATTGAAAAGATACTCAAAGAACAGAGGCCCTCTCTAATACATTATAGGGGATGAAAAAAATGAAAGGTGTTGAATTGCCAAGGCAGATGCCAGCAATGCAATGCATGGAAAATCAAAAGCAAACAAGGTTTCCTGACCCCTCAACTCCAGCAGAACCTGTCTGCATCCACCAGCTGCCTCTGTGCAAGGAAAAGGAACAATTTCAAAATGTGAATGTCACCGGAATAACCGGCCCTGAGCATAGGACAAATCCTTCACTAAAACATGCCTCACCCTGATCACAGAGAGATACCACGGGAGCAGCACTGCACAAGTGGTTGGACAGAGTTCTGGTACACTGGATGAGGAGGAAAGCAGAAAGGGTCATGACAACGAAGTCAGGACTCCAGAAAGCAAAGCTCACAAAGGACTTTGTGAGCTGTGCAATGACTCAGCAGGAAGAAAAAAAAAGGAAAAAAAAAAAAAACAAACCACCATAGCAGCTGATAGGCAAGTATTTTCAATAAAGACAGGTACCATAAAAAAGTAAGTAAAGTAATAAAGAGACAGAAGCAGAGTTCCCTGGCTGGAATTCTGCCTATGTGCACAGAGCTGTCTCCGTCTCTCAGCATCCTGAGAGAATGCTCATCCATTCTGATCCCCTCCCAGCACACCTGAGCAGGCAGAGGAGCAGGAAAGCCTGGCTTTAAAGCTGCAAAGGTGCTTTCCTTGGTGAGCAGTGTGAGAGGAAGCTACAGCCCAGCCAGAAGTCAGGAAAGCACAGAGCAGACTGCTGCCCTGCCAGGCCCAGGAACATCAGGACAGGAAGGTGACAGAGCGGTTGTCCTCGTGAGCATGAAATTCCACCTCCTGTTTCTCCTGCATAACTTTCCAGGAGGGCTCTGCCATAACTGTTGAGGCTCAACTGCTCCTCCTGGGAAGGTAGGATTAAACATGTAATCTGTTAAATAGAGATAACTTGATCCAGCCAGATGGATGAGCAAGACAAGCTGTGCAGATTTCACTGCTCAGTTTAAACATATTCTCACTCACACGCTCCTTTGCAAACCTTTATGCAAATAGATTTTCAGGAACATTTAATCCTCCACCCTCCCAAACTACCACAGCAGCATCACTGTCCCTTCAGTCTGGAGCCCAGAGAGACCCCAAGGCACTGGGCATCTGCCTGGCCTGAGCCAGGTGACATTCAGTGACATTTGAGCAGATGCTCATGGCTCTGCAAGGCAGGAGGAGAAAGGAGATGTATCAGGTAACTGCAATTCCTTTCCATCATTACTCCCTGGCAAACACAATCCCTTGAAAAGCACTGTGTCTTATCTCAACCTTTTCGAATCTCACTTGGCCTGGTTCAATTCTGCATCTCTGCCACCATTCTGCTTCTGCACCAGCATAATAAAAAAGGAGATGATGCCAACAGCTCCTCTGTGCAGCAGAATTAACTCTGTGTTCCTGGAGCAGGGAACTATAAAATCAGAGGGGAGGGGAGAAAAGGGCAGCTGAAAGGTAACAGCACTAGGAATGACACTCTAAATGCTCTCCTTTGCCATCACACCACTCCTGACAGCCAGCACAAGCTGTGGAAACTACTGAGAAAATTAACCCCTGCAAGGCAAGGAAAGCTAGGGCTTCATGACTTGCACACAGAATTACATGTGTTAGAAGAGTTGGCAGTAAGGGATCAAAGGAGGCCCTGGCCTGGTGTATCACAACCAGTTACAGTAAAAAACAGGAAGCCATGGTGAGGACAATCACAACATCTGCAACATCCTCCTGACATCTGTGTCAACATCCAGCCCACCCAGCACCTCAGGCATAGCTCAGGGGACTCGAGGGGTTGGGATGAACAAGGACAATCCTGCTGAAAATACAACCTACCTTTCAACCCTCTTTCAAAAGACCAACAGGAATAAAATTATTTTTTCCCTCAAGTAATTTTTCTACGTGAGCCATGCAGCCTTTCACAATTAAGTCAAAATGTTCCTGTAAAACAGCTATTTTTGTTACTCCTTTAAAAATGATGTAAATAATGCACAAGAAGACTCAGCATTGCCTTAGTCAGTGAAGCCTGGAATAAAACCCAGAGTGCCAGCTGCTGTCTGTCCTCCATAAAAGCTTTCTCTCCATAAAACATGACAACGGATAATTTTTTAACCCATGCTGACAACCTGTTTGCACAGAAATGCTGATGAACTACATTCCCCCTCCCAGGAGCTCCTAAAACACTTTGAGGGAAAGAGTTGCTGGGGGGGCTAAGGAAGCAGTTCATGAATTATTGCTTTTCAGTATGACTAAGGTAACACTTCATTCCAGTTGCATCACAGTAGAGGCTGGAATATTTCACTTCAACCTTCAATTGTCCTGACTCACAGTCAGTAATAAAATACCCTCTTGGGAAAACAAATAAATAGACAAATAATGCCTTAATGATTTCGTTAAGCACCTACCAGTGAAAGCACACTGTCCATTATTTTGAAGGCATTCAAAAAGGTTGCAGGTGTGATGTGTGATGTATGATGAAGCGATTTACAGCTTTGTCACTTCGACACGGGAAAAAAAAAAAATTCGGAGCAGCTTTGGAAAGCATTTGTCTCAAGCACCCAAAGGGTTGTCTGGAAAATGAAAGCATTTCTATTCCACTGGCACTTGTGCAGAGCAGCAGGATAATGAAGTGACTGGGCTATTGCCCTTCCCAAAGCAATGAGATCTTGCTGAAAGCAGCACACATTAATCTCAGTGGCCAGGAAAAGGGCAGTAAACAGTGCTCTGCCAGCCTCTTCCCCCCTCTCTCAGTAACCAGGATCATTTTAGAACTGACACCTGCAACAGAGACTTTTCAGTGCATAATGAATAACTCAGCAAAAGGAGAAGGCTGTGAGAGAATGGGTAAAAATAAAAATATAGTGAAAAAAGGAGTAGAATTACAAGATATAATGCAGCCTCAGTGAATAGGGCAGCCTATTCAGCAGCACTCCAATGACTCCTGGTGAAGATGTGGCTTACAGAGCCACGGAACAGGTAATGAACCGTCCCAGAAAAGCACCTGCTCCTTGCTCCCACATCACCCCCACACTTTCGGAACACTCAGAGAAGACAGTTCCTCTTGTCATCAGGACAGAAAAAAGCCCAGTGCAACAAAAATGAGCCTGTAACCATCCCTAAATCTCCTTGCCAAAGAGGACTGGGATTTCCTACAGCCATGATGCAGGCATTACAATCTGGCTGATCCAGGAGTCTCTCTGAGTTTGTGGGAAGGTTCATTCCCATTTCAGGCTCCTCTCCCTGCTCTCCCCAGAATGGGGCTGGTGGCTTCCCACAGGGATGTGACTTGGTGATCAATGTCTCCCTCTCTGCTCCCCGGCAGTTCACTCCCAGGCAGTGAGACTATTCCATGTGACACCACTAGCCACAGCTCCTTCCCTCCACTTTTTTTGTTTCCAGTGATAAACGAGCTTGCTGGAATGTTCTCTGCAAACTTTGGGCAGAAATTGGGGTGGGTTTTTTAAAATACTTTTTCCTTATTTGGAAAAACATTTCATAAACCATGGAGACACAGGTTGGGTTGGGAGGGAGCTTAAAGATGACCCAGTGCCAACCCCTATCATAGACAGGGACACCTTCTACTCTCCCAGGTTGCTCCAACCCCTGGCCTGGGACACTTGCAGGGACAGGGAAGCCACAGCTTCTCTGCGGACCCTGTGCCAGGGCCTCAGTACCCTCACAGGGAAGAATTTCTCCCCAGTATCCCATTCAACCCCTGCCCTTTGGCAGTGGGAAGCCATTCCCCTTTCTCCTGGCACACCAGGATCTTCAATTTAACTATGAAAGGCCTTCCCCTGGGAATGGTGACAGAGGAACTAGCCCCTGTCTCAGATCTGATGTCTGTTTTCCCCTGACATGCTGCCACACACTTATTACTGCACAGAGAGCCAGTCAGGGTCAATTCACTTCAGCACACTCAAGTAGCAAAAAGCATAGTTTTTACAAAGTTCTGAGGCTCATGACAGTGGCAAAAGGTATCCCTTGGCGTTCTTGTTTTTCCTTCCTGTTCTGTTGCCACAGAAAGCGTCAAACATCAGTGGGTGCTGTTTCTCTGATTTACTGACTTGGGGAGTGTTTTAGGATAGCTGGGAAAGGGGGAATGTTTGGGAAAGGATATCTGAGAGACAAGGCATCAGTAGCCTTATAATTACTTTATTTATGGTACCAGCAAAAGCAAGAATATTTCACCCCATCAGAGTACACACCTGGACATATTCTAATGTACTCACTGGCTGTTGGCTTCCTTTGAATTCCTCATTTCTCCAAAGAGAGCTGTATCCCAATTTTTAGCTGTATCCCAATTTTTAATAAACACATGTGCAAAGGGAAAGTCAAGAGTGGGCAAATAACAAGTATCCAGAAGGATCTGTGGTTTCTGTTTCAATATTCCTCCTCTCTAACAGTGCTGAACACAAGAAAGCTTCTTCCGAAACCAGTATTTCCTGTTTGTTCCCTGTGCTGCACAGGTGACTGAGCTCCCTGCTGATCAGCACTTCCAGAACCTGATGGTTGATGATAAAACACCTTTAAAACCCCAGCTACTGCAGGAATCTCAACACTCTGGCCAGAGCCTCCCACACATGACTTGGCAGCTAAAGGGGCTGGAGCAGAGAGCTCAGCAGGTGACACCTCCAAACTCCACCCAACACCACAGCAACCATTTCATCCATAATTGCACAACTCCTTTTTACCAGGAAGCAGCAGTCTGAGGTTATTTCCTATGAGCCATCCTGTTTCTGTGCACCCAGGCTTTGCTTTGTCCTTAGCAGGTACCGTTCAGAAAGGGGCCAGATACTAATTAAACATCCTGTGTGCAGCAATAAGGGTTTTACATCTCAGTGGTGTCTGCTTCCAGTGCCGTATCCAATGTCTATTCCTTGTTAGCTGTAATCAGAGCCAAAATCTCATTTACAAAGTCTGCATCAGGCAGAGCAGCACCTTTTCTCCCAGTGGCACTGTGGAGTTCATGAAAGATACTCCCAAGTCAAGGTGGCATTTTATTTATTTCAACAGGATACACAAAAATAATCAAAAAATACAGAGTTGCTGTCATTTCCCTGTGGAAGGCACAGAATAACTCCACAAGTCAGGGAACATTATCCCAGTGCCTTTTCCAGTACCTGAAACTCCCCCTTGACCCAGCCAGAAGGGAAGATGAGGTTACCTGCTGGTCCTCTGCAAATATTTATAAAGCCCTACACAGAGCAAGAGATGCTGCCACAGAACCTCACAATTCTATGTGAAGCTGTACTTAAAATCCCCTCTAAAGAGAACAAGGAGTGTGTGTACATTTAACAATACACATGCAGAAAAAATGTCCTGCTGCTGGTTTTCAAGGAGCTGTCAAGAAATGGGGAAATATTTTTACTGCCAGACCAACCCCCAGAACTCAAAAGACCTGTACAAATGTCCTTGGAACTGACCACGGCCTTGAATTACAAGCACATTAAAACAATGTTAGAATTTCTCACCATTTCACTGCAAGTTTCTCAGCATTTCATATTTTCAAAGCTCCAGTCATGGAGTCAAAGAGTGATGAAATATTCTCAGTTTTCAGTATAATCATTAAATTATCTTGTGGAGGAAAGATGAACAACATGACACATCTTGCACTTAAAAACTCAACTAAGGCAAATAAAATTATAATCAAAACACACCTAGAAAAGCATGATTTTTAAAGTCAGACTTGTGATTTTCAGTAACTTGATTGCTGTTTTTTAAATGCTGGAGAAGTCAGTCCTACCACAGATGAAAAGTCACTGCAAAAGGTAAGCATTTCTTTAAAGTAAGTCCTTGGGTGCAGAAATGAAGTGTTTTGCTCCCTCTGCTCAGGCTCAGGGCCAGGAGGCAGTGCTGGACCACAGGGACCCTTTGCTCCTCTCCCCCTGAGGTGGCCACAGGCCCCGAGCAGGAGAAATTCAACATCAATGGACAAAGGAAAAGCCAAAACCCTCCCTGGGAGATGACAGAAACACGTTTTAATCAAACAAATTTCAGGGACAAGTGCAAACTTACAAAAGGTCAGTTCACTGCACTAGAAAAACCAAACAAGTACATGAAGGAGAAATCCATATTGCTTCGACTCAGGGACTTGTTTTCCATTTCAGAAGGGAAGGAAAGGGGGAAGGAAGGGAGGAGATGCAACATATGCAACTGCATTTTATCTTTTTCACTCTACTCTTGTATATACAAAATTTTAGGAAATTTAGTCTGTCCCAAAAGTACTGCATTCTACTAACAGCACTGCATGGCAACTCAGAGACAGGCCCTCTCTTTCACCCAGCTTTATCTCATTCCTTGATCTAACAGCTGCTCCAAGAGCCAGTCAGATCTGCCAATACAGCACTTGTGAAGGGAGAATAGAAAATACACGATTACCTCATATCACTCAGATACTTTTTCCCTTCTGATGCTTGGTTGTGCTATTTGCTAGGAGAATTAACCCAACTGTACATAGATTCGAGGACTGAACACAAAGAAACCACGTACACATACTTTTTTTCTGTTGTTAATTTCCGCCATGATGGTTTAAAGTGTGAAGAGCAGAGTTCACAGGGTGTGAGGAGGTGAGTTTATACGGCATGAAGAGAGTCAAATGAAAACCTGAAAAATAGCTTACAAAGTCAGCTTGAACTTTTCCCCTTTCAGTAATGTTTTCCAGCAATTTGCCATCAGAGCTAGGTGGTGTTAGCACCCAAGTACATCATTTTTAACACCCTTCCTACTGCTTAAAGAAGCGGAGAGTGCTGCAAAGGCCCAGGAGGAGGTTCCTACCCATGAAGCAGCAGGGTGTGCTTTCACCATTGTTCTAAAGCCACCGAAATCTGCAATTGAAGAGCATTCCTCATGCCTCATTAAAGCTGCCTCCATAGAATCCAGAGTAAAAGTGTGTGGTAAAATCCTTAAGTGGTACCACACTCTCTCAAAGGGTTGTGCTCCAGGAGGTAGGAGTTGTTCTGAAGCACATTGGTACTAGAGCACAGGGAGCAGAGCCATCGATAACCCGTGGAAACATTCATTCTGCCCAAATACACTCCTTTTTGGGTTCTCTGGCTGCAAATTAACCCATCCTGGCTTTCTGAACCCACACAAAACTCGCCTTCACAGCAGCAGGTTTCAAGCCCTTCCCTCCAGCCCCACAAGCCAAGCCCCTGCCGAGCCCTTTGTGCCTGCAGCCGATGGCGACTGCTCAAGGCTCTGCTGGCAGAGCTCAGCACCAGGAGCCAGATCCAGCAGCAGCTGCATTCCAGCTGGCATCCCTGCTCCTGCTGCTCCTCACACAGGGTCCAGCAGGGCCCGGAGCACTCCCAGCCCTGGCTGTGTGGGGCTTTCCTGGCCGTTCCTGCGGCAGCACAATCAAGCACAAATTCCACTGCTCACTGACTGCACGTTGGCTCATCTGAAACTAATTCACGGCGTTTGTAACCATTCTTGCTCTAACATTCCCCTGCCAAACACGAGACGAGAAATGAGGAAAATCAGAATCAAGGAGCCGGATTCAATAGTCCTGGAAGGGAAATCTTTATCTTCACAGAGTCCTGTGGCCAACTGGCTCAGATTTTCCCTTGCCAGTGGTTCCAACCTGAGCACTGAACTGAGTAACAAATTCTCAGGGGAATGAAGTTCTCCCCTGAAATTCATAAGAAGCAAAGCCAAGACCAGGACTGATGTTGTCTGCACACTCAACAGCTGTGCAGACCCTGCAAATCACTGCAAATTCTTGCTAAAGGGACAGTGACAGCAGCAGCCAAGCACCTTCTGTCTACCAGCCCCAAATGGAGAGAAGAACAGAGCAACAAATAAAAGGAGTTTTGCTTTTTATCTCTGAATTTTGAGATTTAAAAGTGTCTTGAATACATATTTTAAGTGAGCAGAGGATCCTGAGCCTAAAAAGCAAGAAAAGAGATTGGAAGAGGTCAGCACAAACAGGCTCTGTACAAAACAGAACATTGTATTCAGGGTCTGTCAGCATCTGGAATTATTTGTGATCAGCTGCTCCTGAGAAGTATCATGTGTGGTCAAGCACTGAAAAGTGAGAATGTGCTCAAAGCCAGAGACATTTGCTGGAGAAAAGGTTTTTGTGTGGTTTGTGTGCCTCCAATGTTTGTTAACACTGAAGAGTGGAGAAAAGCTGTATTATTTCTGCAAGTCATCAGTCCTGCACACAAGGGAAGAAGCAGCATCTCCGCCAAGGTTCTACCACTCCAGAACTGAGGAAAAGACTTTTTTGTCAACTGCAGAGACACTGCTGGGAAATTGGGGGAAATTAATTAAAAATGAGGCATGGAGTTTGCAGAGAAAGGGCTGTAAGCTGGGGAGATGTCCAGGGAGATCTAACATAGAGATCGGGGCAGGTTTCCACAAAGTATGTAACAAAACTGTTATCACCTCAACAAGGCTAAAACCACTGCACATAAACAAAGCCCAGGAGCACAACACAGCTTCAGAATCAATTCTTAGTTGGAATTTTGATTCATTCTGTGCTGTTTATATATATATATATATATATATATATGCACACAGAAACTGTGAGAGTTCTTCATTTTGGTTCTGTTTTAAAGAAAAAGCTTCCCATTTTGCACTCAGAAGCAATCAATCATGCATGCTTTCATAAGCAGGGGAAAATATAATTCAGGTGTCCATCTGCATTCCTAAACCAGACCATGAAGTGTGTCATTTTAAAACAACAAACTTCATTGGAAACAGCAAACTCTTTTAGGGTGAAGCTGGTAAGGAGAGCCAAGGCGAGGAGGTAAGGAAGTTTCAAGTGCTCCAGGACAACACTGTGCCTGCACACCACATTAATGGGAGAAAAGGGAAGGAATTGGTATGTCTAACATGGCTTTTTCCCCACAAGAACTCCACTTGTGGTGCTGGGAGCTGTCACAGCAGTTTTTCAGTAGCATAATTATCTCTGTATGAAACTTCCTTCCCTCTCCAGAGTCCAGCAGGGGGAAGGAGGGGGTGTTTGTCTTTTCTTTCCAGTAATGAACCCCTGGCTGGCAGCCTCAGCAGCTCTGCTCTTTCCCAAACTCATGCTGGCTCCAAGGCTGCAGATGGAAGCTCAGCTCCTCTATCATCCCAGCAAACACATCCCAACATGTCCCATAAAGAACAACTCTGGGCTTTGCCAGAGCAGCCCCCACACAAGAGCAACAGAGCTCTGACACTTTCACAGCTTCCCAGGGGGGGTTGAGGATCAGATACAGAAGCGATCAGAGGCTTGTTAATCTCATTATATTGCTCCTGCAAAAAGCTATGAGCAACCATGGCAGTATTAAACAAATTAGTTTGTATATGGAAAAAGTCAACACAGCTTCGGTTAACCTTCTGGGCACGAATTTAATGGCTCTTTGCAACCATAAATACCAGGATTTAAGAACGACCATCCTCTGAAATTGGTATCTGGTGTGTGTTGGCCTTGTTTCCCCCTCTGTTAATAAGGAAGAGAGATTCCCAGCCCATGCAAATATAAGTGTTTTCCTGTGTGCCCAGAAGCAGCTCACCAGGTACCACACAGAGCTGGGAAAGTCCCTTTAAGTGAACCCGTCAATACTGAACATCAGATGAGACCCTGCAAGATGAGGACATCAGCGTAGTTTCCTTTTCTTGTTCTATTCTTCACAAACCCATGCCTTGTTTCTGGCTAGGCAAGTCCTCCAGCCAGCCAGCCTGCTCCCCTCTCAGTGTTCCAAATGAGACCAATTTAACTGCAGAAAAGGCTCAGGTGTTCTCCTACACTCTGGCTGTTCCCTGGACTGGCACCACCAAAAGTTGATTTCACAGTAGATTTTGCTTATGCAAAAGTATGCCTTTATCCTCACAGGAGAGTGCCTGAGTATCCAACACCTGGTATCAAATTTGTTACAACACATGTTCAAGGTCAAAACCCACTCTTATTTCACCTGTAGCAAGGGGTTTGCTGGGTGCTTCACGCAATTCAAAGTTCTACTAAAGCAAAACATTAAAATCTGGTCATGGTCCCTCTTCCTATCACTCCAAATTATGAGATTTACTCAGAAACCATGAAAAAAAAAAATGTACCAAGTAGTCAAGTACTCTTTTTATTTACCTTTTGACTGTCAATGGCATAGACTTTGGGTTGTCAAAAGCTTTCTTCTAGCACATCTTTATTAGAACACAAACATTTTCACAGAGCCACTGTAGGCATATGCACTTAAAATAGTTGGATATTTTACATAAATTTTTTAAAAAGCATGGCTTGCACTGGCCCAGCACATTTACACTCCCAAAACAGAAGCTAGCAGAGTGACACTGCAAAGAGATACAATGCACATTTACAAATGACATTTATCTCATACAGCAAGCAAAGCTATTCCACTAAAGTATCAGTAAGAGCAAATGCACATAGCACAGCAGACTGAAAAGGCTTGGACATGTTGCATTTATTATTTCTGAAAAATGTTTGTGTGATATCCTGTTATGTTTCACTTTTAAAAGAACAAAGCCTTCTGAAATACACAAATGAAAACAAGTGGCCAGAGAATCAAGCCTGTTTGCATGGTTAAAATACTCCTTTTACAGGCTGAAATCTCACCTGCCACGTTCCAGTCCTGAACAAGGTTTGGAGCCCTAATTTATAAACCCTGGGGGAAAAAATGTTGAGAAACCCTTGACTATTCAATAGCCCTGTGAGTAGGAAAATCTCTGTGTAACACACAACGAAAGGGAGAAACCCCAGCCCGCTGGTGCTCATTAGTGTCACACTTGGAACAGGGGCATGTACCCGGTGATCTGGTGGAGGGTCACAGCCAAAGAACTGCCCCTCCCAAGGGAGGTTAAATCCCACCAGGACTGCACACTGCACTAAATCCATCTGCAGGAGAAAGGAACCACCACCACTGCTGCCCATGTATCAGCTCTGTGTCCAGGAAAACATCATCTCTTATTCCAAAAAAGCCACATGATCCCCCAGCTAAAACTGTCCCCAGCTTCAACTGTCTGAAGCAAGAAACAAGAAGCTGACTTAAACTCTCATCAATGCTAGTGAGCAAGGGCTTTATGGTCTTTAACATTACGGGAAGCATCAGGTTAAAAGTCCTTCCCCAAGCTGAATTAATGAGAATTTAGACCTTCGAGTAGCCTCAGAGTGAACCTGGAGTAAGTCTGTAACCCAAGGAGCAATGCTGTGTCACCTCTTCAGGAGTTTAGTCAGGCGTGGCACAGGAGAGGCAAGGTACAACCCTTTATAAATGCAGCAATCTGACACAGATGATCCAGCACATCCAGCCTGTTCCTGGGCATGCTTGGCTCTGCCCAATACAGCCACTACAACCAGGGGTGGCCTATGCCACCACAAAGTTCCTCGGACCAGAACGAAGGAAAAATGGAACAGATCTTTTAGCAAGCACTTCAACTGCTGTTTTACCCAGAGAAGGAAGCAAACTAGATTAGACGTGGATTGCATAAGGTAAGGCAACTGACAGAAAAGCAGGTGTTAGACTCCAAGATGTCTCAAGAGGTGCTGGGATAACTAATTCCACAGTCACACTTTCAGAAGGAGTGAACACGGTGTGTAAGAGAAGCTGGAATGTAAATGATGCTTTAAAGCAAGACACCAAGTTCAAATTCCTACCCTCCTTCTCCTGTCATCCTCACTCTAAATCACACTGGACCTTCCCAACAGCAAAAGGAGCAGCTTGGGAGTGTGAAATGCACCCAGGTGCTGAGGGTTATATTTCAGCTTCTTTCTGGATCCCCAATTCAGTCATGTTGGCAAGCTCCAGAAACACCACACACAACCTCCTTCAACAAATGCACAAGAGTGAGCAGCTGAGTTGCTGCACCACTCCTTCCTTCAGAAGGAACTGGATGGAATTCTAGAAATGCCCACTCCTTCTCAGCCCCTGCCACTGCATCCTGTCACTATTCCCAATATTCAAAAAAACACACAAAAGGTGTATATCTCTGCCTGGTTTTTTGTTTTTACATTAAAAGACACTGGAGCCTACCCTGCTCTGACTCAACAGCTAATGACCTGCCTGGTCTTTATCCTCAGGACTGGGAAGCTCAGATCCCATCCCAGTTCTGCTTTCTGTCCATCATATTTACTGTTTCAAACTCACCTTATTTCTCCTTTTCACCAGAGATTCTGTGGGGTTTTTTTTTCCTCTTTTCTTCAGGCTGATAACTGAATGGAAGCTGGGAATAACATTCCTCTTTTCAACACAGGTGAAAACTGAGGGATTTAATTCCCTTTAATGACAACTATCAGGAGCACAATGTCAAAAGATTAAACTGTGGTCCCCAACACCAGGGCATAAAGTTTTCATAAAGTATCAAATAATAAGGAGAAACATAGTTCAACACAAAGAAAGATTAAACCAAAATGCTCGACAAAGCGGGATTAAAGGATTATTTCTGTATTTTTGATATAAATACTGAGGATATGTCACACAGGACATTGTTACCCTGGTTGTTGCAAAAAGGCCCGGGGGAGCCAAGGACATGCTCACTAACGGTCTGATAAAATTGTCTCCTCCTTGCATAAGAAAAAATGCGAGTTTTTTTTCCACAGAAAGCATCCCCAGGGGCTGGAGCCTGGGAAAGCTGTGTGCCGGAGCTGGAGGGCATGCAGAGGTCAGGAGGAGAGGCAGCTCAGCCGTGAGCAGGGGACACGCTGTGACACCCAAGTCACCCCGAGCTGCCTGTGCCGAGCACCAGTTCTGAACATCAATCCCCCAACCTGGCTCAGAAGATGTTCCCCATCCCGGGAACACACACAGCTCTGCTCCTGTCCTCCCAACCACTGCCCTGGCATGAGCTCACCACTGCTGCTTCCTGTCCCTCTTCCCTCCAACCCCAAAGCCACTGTAGGGCTGTAGAGCAAGGACTCCACAGCCCTCCAATGTGCCATTCGGAAAAGGATCTTCTTCCTGAAGAAAATCTGCATCAGCACAGCACATTCACTTTGACATCAATAACCAGCAAACTCCCTGCACTCCAAGCATCCATCAGGAGCACTGGAGTGAGAGCAGGAAGTTAAAAATACTCCTGTAATCCTATTAAATGCAAGCTTTGCTTCTAAAAGACAATATCAATTTTATCTCTATGCTGAAAGGCAGGACATGAGCAAGAGATCTGCCTTCAGAGAGCCAACCTTAATAAGCTCATCCTGACTTCTGTCATACTCTGGACTCTTTGCACAAGTGACAAAAAAGGGGATGTCACTGCCAGAACTAAAACCTATTTAATCTGCAAACTTCATGGATGACAAGATCCATTCGGAGGAAAACTGCATAGATTTTATCAAACCACTGCAACTTTGTCTGTCTTCAGCCAGAAACCTCATCCTGCACATACTGACATTGCCAGCTTCTCACAAATACCAGAGCTGTCATTCCCAAGGGAATTCACACCAAACACAATTCCTGTAGTTCCTATTTACAAAATACCCTCTGGCAAGCATGTGGCGCTATCCTTGGGTAACAACATATTGCCAATATACTGCATTTTGTGCCTTTTCCATGACAAAGGAAGCTGGGGAGTGCAGAGCCTTCAGCATTAGCACACTAGACACAGTTATTGCAGCCCTGATGTGAGCTACTCTCCTTTGGTTTCTGGCAGCGTAAGTGAAGTAGGAGGAGTCAGCATAAATTACCAAGACTTTGTTGATAATGTGTTAAACAGTGAACTAAGAACCTGCATCTCCAGCTTCTGGCACCTTGGTTCATAAATAACTTCTGGTGTGGTAAAACCACCTTGATCTGTAACTCAGGTAGGTAGCAACAGCAAATTTTAATTGATACTGGGCCCACAGTTCCCTTCTTTTTTCCTCACCAGTAAATGTTTATTCACTCTCAGCCCTGAAGTAGAAAATCCCAACTGAACTGCAGCAGCACCAGGCATACCTCCTATCAGGCACAGCACAAACCAGAGCCCAAGGTGAAGGAAATTATTTGCTCTGAAGATAATCGGCACTGCCTCATTCCACAAGAATTTTAACAACACACACATGATAACCTGGCCCTCCAGAACTACTGCTCCTAAACCCGTATCCCATCAACAGCTCTTAGTTATCCATTAGAAAGGAAAAAAAATACACTCAGCACAGAGCCCTTGAGTACACAAGTACACATTGTGTCCTCCTCTCTGCTATGCACAGGATATAGTATATTTTTAATAGAAAAAATGCATTTTCTGTCATGCCGATAACCAAATTCTACACACTTTACCCGAAAATGCCTCAAGGACTGCTGTCACAAAAAGGACTGGATGCAGAATTAGACTTTGTCGGCTTTCTCCATGCCGGTGGGAGCTACACAGCATAATGTGGCTGAAGCAGGCAATTAACCTTTCTCCATTCAAGCGCTCAACCACTTAAGACACACAGTCATTTACATGGGTTTAAAAACACAGCAAATATTAAAATGAACTTGCATTTGCTGGGTGGAAACCCCACGCCTTCCTTAATCCCGCTCTACATTTATATTAGGCATTGCTGGCTCTGACCAAGTGTGAAACAATTACGTCCCTCGGAGATACGGTCTCAGCACGCCATTGATGAGGGTTAAAATAAAGGAGGGGAAGGGAGGCTCGCCCCGGAGGAGCGTCCTGAGGGTATCGCTGGCACTGACCTGTGCGATCCATCGAGGCCGCTCCCGGCTCCGGCTCCGGCGGTGGCCGCGGCGAGCGCGGCCGAGCGGCTGCCGGGGAAGGCGGCGGCGGCGGCGCCGGTCCCTCCCTCCATGTTGCGTGTACGGCACACAGCGAGCACAGAGCACAGCAGCAGGCACAGCGAGCACGGAGCACACAGCGCAGAGCAGATCGCACACAGAGCACGCACAGAGAGCCGCGGGATGGAGCTGCCGGGCGAAGGAAGGGGCAGCGGCTGGGGCTGCTCCCGCGCCAGCCCCGCCGCGATGCTCCGGAGCCCCGGGTTTAACCCCCCCAAAAAGGAGTGTTTATAAAGGAAAAGCACAAGGCAGCTCGCGGGTCTGGGCTCCCATCCTGCACTCCCTCAGCAGCACCGATTCGTGTTTTCCTGAGGCTGCTACAGGCATTTCAGCTGTAACCCTTTCCCGGCTCCAGGAGGAAAAGGCATCTCTTGTCCTGAGCACCTCCATCCCGTCCCTCGGATCCACGCAGGGATGTTTTCACCTGCTCTGCATGGTCCGACCCCTAAATAACACTTAAACAAGTGACCAGTAAGGACCATACGTGCAGGAGTTATTCCCAGTTCTGCCAACTGGTTAACCTTGGATATATCACATTAATGTGTTTGCTGTTCTGCTTCCTCCTTTTGGAACACAGGGTAATATTTACTGCATTCCCAGAGGAGACCTGTAAGCCTTCATTTATGTCTCTGTTTATACAGCCACTTTGAAAAGGAGCTGTGTAAAAACTGCTATTACAATTTCTAGTTCACACACCAAATCAGAAATGAGAAATAATTATTACGACCCAACTTTCAGATTCCATTAAAAGACTGAAATCCTTCACCAGACCACCAGTGCAGCACTGAGAATGACGAGCTCTCCATCCAAGGCACTGAAGTCCAGCAAATAAGAAGAAAGCCTGGATGATAGATGACCCTCAGACCTGGCTTGGCCATCAGCTTGTTGTGTGACCTTCATCAAGTCATTTTAATCTTTCTGTATTGGTACAGAATGCAGAGCTGTTCTCACTTCTGAGAAATGGCTCAAGATTTTCTGTTTTGTTATTACTGCTACTCCTGGCTGAAGCTCGAAGGTACAAGCCAGAATTTGTAGCAATACTGGATATTGTCTGGCCGCAGCCCATGGAAACTCCATGTGGAATCTAAAGGTTTTGCACATAGCTCCCTCAACTCAGTAGGATGCTGAGAGTTATCAGTGTAAGTGAAGATTTTGAGGAGGTGAAATTCTGTATGCTTTTTGGACTCAGCAAGACAACCAAGTTCAGAAAGACAAAAAGATTTCCAAAACACCACTTTTTTGTTTAAAATTCAGCAGAAGAGGCTGCAGAACCCCAAATTATACAGAACAATCCATATAACTGTTCTTTTTTAGTCTGTAATGGTTGGATCAGCACTGCTTGCTAAATGCTGTGTAACTGAGTGACAATAACCCCTTTCATCAGCCCTGATGCCTAAGGACACAGCTAGGCCAAGCATGAGCTCAGCACTTACAGAAGACAGAGAAGATTCAAGCTTGGCAAAGTCAAGTCAAAGCGAAGTCAAACAGGTTATACCTGTTCTGTGCCTAGAAAGCCTAATGATCTTTTCCAAATCCCTCTTTCCCAATGCTAATTTTTCTTTGTTTCACCAAAACAGACATGCAGGAATGGGACAGCCTAAAGATAGAAGAACTTAATTGAAAAGAACATGTCCATTTAGGAAAAAAAGCTGTTCTAATTTTGCATAGTGGCTGCTGGGCGGCAGGAGCTGTTTCAATACCCTTCCTGACCCTGGACCCCTCAGCTGCAGCTCTCAGTGACAGAGACCAAGGGATACTGGGTGGATTCATCCCAGGGACTATAAACCTCAACTGGTGGGCTTGACCTCTCTGACTTGAGTGGGGAAGTTAATTTAAATTCCAAGACAGAAGAAAATAGAAGCACACTGAGAAGTGAAGGATTTGCATGAAGTGATGGGGACAGAGCCAGGGCAGAGGTCCCCAGTGATCCAAGATCCCAAAGCACCAACAGAATGAGAACACAAGGTGTTCTGTGGAAATTCTCCACTCAAGTGTACTACAATAAAATACTGCACCCTAAGGTGATCACAGAGAGAAGATAAACCTCAGCTTAAAGTAGTGAGGCTAAATCCCAGTTCCATAGTTCCTAGTGAACAGTGTTCAATCCAAGCTGAATGAAACAGAACCAAAGCTGTCACTTCAGAAAGTGATAAAGTATAACAACAGACACTGTCCACACAGCATCTGCTACATCTTAAGGTCTACTACCCTGCTTGGAGGAGTAAAAATAGCTGTGGGGAAAAATTAAGGAAATGTATTTCACTACAAGACTCTTCCAACTACCTGGAACCTATGAGAAGCAGAGAGAAGCTGCATTTCAGTGCAGTGAGATTGAGCACATGCACTCCCACTGGCAGGAGTTGGGGGCAGAGGATTGTGCCCTCCTGCTGCTTCCCGTGTCTCCATGCTGAGATCCCACCTCCAGCTCCTCCTGCCAGCTTCTCTCTCCTCACCCAGAGCTACCTGTTCTCCTGCACTTGAGCTGCAAACCTGCCAAGGCCAGAGCCTCTCTTGCTCTTTATCTGTACATTTTTCAGGACAGCAGAGCCTTTTTCCAAGGCTCAGGACTGTACAGCTGAACAGTAATAAGGATTTTGTTTCACAGCTAACTAGAATTCACCAGTTATTAGGAACACCACTGTGCATGTCCAAGTGTTACATTTAAAAAGGTCTTTAAGATGTCTCTTAGACAACCAGGCTCAAAACTGCTATGGTTTGATGTAACCTCACAGGTTCCCTGCACATGAGCTGGGTTCTTTCTGCTGGAGGTAAGTTTTGATAGTAATGGATCATTTTTCTAATGCAGATAAAATCTCTCTCCAGTTAGCTTTGCTTTCCTTCTGTTTAGGGCTTGAATTATCACAATAACAAAACTAAAAGGTGAGACTCAAAATGTGAGTTTGTTGCCGTTTTTTCAATTAGGCGAGCAGAGCAGAGAGGTATCACTGCAAGCTCTAATTTGCTGTTAAATTAGCAATTGGCTTGGAAACATTTCATCTCTTAATCCTTGGAGTAACAGGGGATGGCTCAGAATCAAATTCAAAACAAATCTCCAAGCTGGAAAGTTGCTCTATGACATGGTTGCACCCATGACCAATTTATTTAACTTCAGGTTGATAGAACTAACACAGATAATTTGATTACATAATGATTCAGCTTTCTACCACCTAAATAAATTTTGGGAAGCTGCAACAGCAACTCCTGTTTCAGACAGTTCTCTCTAACTGAAATGTCTGTCAACCACTTAAAGAACAGGATTATGCAGTTCTTTACCACTTCTCATCTCTGCCAGTACTTTCTTTCCACCTTTGATAGTTTCTCTGAGTTTAAACACTATTCTATTTAAGAAAATAACAGCGCCAAGCGAGAGAGGATTTTAAATACAACCTCTTCAATCTAGGCAGAGAAAGACCAAGGATGCTGCAAGCCTTCCTCCCTTGCTCTTTGCACATTTTTTCATTAAAAATGGATTGCCAATAATAATGTATGCATGATAAGACACTGTAGGATCTTTTTTTTTTTCCAAAAGTAAATTAGTTTAATGCAAAAATAGTTCAATGTTAAGATAGACAAATTTTTGTGTAAATTATTTGAAGCACCACCATTCTTGTAGGGTATTTTACAATTTTAGCAATTTTACAATTTTAGCTGATGTGCTACTCAATACACACTAAAGCAAGTTCTGGAAACAAAGACCAACTGGACAGCTGGAACTAAGAAACTGAAATATTTAAAAGGAAATCTTGCTGCTAGCCCAAGTTAAGAACTATTTCATTGCTAATTAATTATATAGGTCAGAAACTGCTCTCTCCTGAGGATTATGACAGGACATTGCCTCCCCTAGCCACAGAGAGCAGTTGTTCAGTGGCTGTTTAATGTAATTTTATATGAAAAATAGTGGGTTTATACCAGGCTGCACTTTGTGATTGACAAAACATATGTAAAGGCCTTTCAAGCTGTGCCTACATCAGAGGCTCCTCAGGCACAGCTAGGGCTGGATGAGCCTCTGAAGGGCTCTTTGCAGCCGTGCTCCCATATGAAGGCAAAAGTGCTGAGCAGGCACCTCCCAATCCCTGTCCAGGGGGACATTGCTGCACATTCTCCCATGCAAGAGATACGCCCAAGGCTTCACTTTAAATAGAAGTGTACTGCCACTGCTACACACCTCCCAGTTAATCATCTTAAGGGCCATTTACCCAGCTATGCATTTATTGCACCTCCAGAACAGTTACTAAATCTTCAGACCCCTGTCCTGCTGAATGCCTTCCTGCACCAATCTGTTGCAGGTGTGTTACTGATTTCATAAACTGCAGAATATATGTGTTTATCAGGGGAAGGAGAGGAAAAACAATTCAGGATCTCAGTGAAAACCCAGCCCTGCAAACACCTCATAGCAACAGGGCAATTGGGATGTGGAGACCAAGCTCCACCCACACCAGGTACATAATGTGGGACATCTTCAGCTCCCAACCAAGACTTGCATTTAAAGGTGTCAAATGCAATTTTTGCTACAACTCAGGCTGTAAAAGGAACACTCAGCAGCACAGTCATTGCTAGAAATGCCAAGCAAACACATGGAACTGAGTGTCCCACATCCCGCTCCTAAACCTGAGTCAGGCTGAGTCATCAGGTGCTGTACCTGTGCAAAGACATTGGCACATTCTGTGGCACTCCTGCACAACCCTAATGTTGCAACGACTGACACTCCAGAGTCAAAACCACACTGAAAACTCAGATCCTTTCTCCTGAGTTTGCATTATAAAATGCACAGGTGTCAAGCTCCAATAGGATAGTCAGACTTCAGATCAGACACAGCACACAAAGAGGAAGCTAAGGAGCCCTTACCTGTCTCCAGGTCCTGCATGGCACACACAGCATGTGCTTTTAAGTCACAAACCACAATCCTCACTGGTGGAATCCCTGCCAGAAGAAGAAACAGGTGCTCCCTGCAACTTACTGTTAGCAAAACCTTATTCCAGGGTAAAGGGAAACCAGCCTTGTGGAGCAACTAGATGAGTAATTCCAGCATTCCCACACTGCCTTTCTTCCTCCCCCAAACAGTCTGAACAAGCTGCTGCTCAGGACAAGTTTGTGCTTGTCCTGTGGTGCTGTGCCCAAGGTGTGTCTCTGTGTGTGATCCACCTGCTCTATTCAGCACTGTCCATAATCCCTCAGCACCAGCCCTCGGGGAACGAGCAGGCACTCAGAGGTATTCCCCTCAAAAGTATCTTAGGCAAGGCAAAAGAGAACTCTGCAGTGCAAAGAAAAACAGCAACCTTTGTTAAAAATTTACATTTTCACAAGTTCACTTTGGAGAAAATAGATCATCAGTGTCACGGCTGCTCGGGAGTGTTCAGAACCCTCTGGAAGAGCCTGTGATCTGCACCCAGCACTGGAGCACCAACTACTTCCAAACACAAGTAGCTGGAACACCCCAAATAAATGAGGTGTGGAGTTTGTCCTTCACAGAAGGTGCTGCCTCAACACAGAGAAACAGCCAAGGGGACAGAAATGCAACATGCAGGAAGTTCCAAAACACAGCTGAAATTTCTCATTGATAAGGGATAGTCTTATCTTTGCCTGCAGGGCACTTATTTGGTCAGTCACAGCTCTGTATCTGCAAATTCTCCTCCATTCCTGTGCTATAAACACACGAATATTCTGGTTTATGAGGCCTGAGTAATATTCATGGAAACTGTCACTCGGTGTCTCTCATTCTGACATTCATTCTGCATTGAGAAGGATGAGATCACTGAGATCCCAAGGAGAGGATCGTTCTGGTGTTTCTGGGGGGGGGGTATTTTTGTGTTTAAACATTGGAGAAGGGGATAATGCAAGAAAATGTAGATCTTGTGTTACATAACACAAATGTTTCAAAGCAAGAAATGCTGCTCCTGCTCCTACCCCCAAGGAAAACCAGTGCACCTCCAAGCTTTAGCTCATCCTCTGTTGTTCCAAGGTAAGGATCAATTCTGGGTAGCACTCAGAAAAACACACAAACGAAACACAGAAGACATTTTTATCCTAATCTTTTCATGAAAAAATCACTGATTTTGTTAAAAACTGTACATAAATGCTTTTTGTTAAAAGATAAGTTCTGTATTTTCTAACAGTACAGCCTCTGAGATTTTTTTTTTCAAAACTACTGAAAGGTTTTTAACATAGCACACAGTTAAATGACAATAAAATGGCTGTTCTGAACATGAAGGAGATTACACTTTTTCCAAAACAGAAAGAAAAGAAGATGAAAGACAAATCTATTTTTCTCTCATTATAATCCATTGATGCACAGATTTTTGTTAATTGCTTTCCTTATGGGTATAATCTAAACATTTTAGGCTATAATAAACCTATGAAGCACCACAGGAAAATAGTAGAGAAAGAGCCTGGGGAATCTTTTAAAATTTTTTTAATTAGTTTTGCATGGAGAACACCATGTGAGAAGCCTGGGGGTGTATTATAGCCAGAAAACATTAACGTGTAATGCCAGGGAAAAAGGACACACAGAAAAGGATATTCCAGCCCTCCCCAGGCCCAACATCCAGAATTCCTAACACTCCCATTCCTGGATGTCTCCAAGGCCAGGCTGGATGGGACTTGGAGCAACCTGGTCTAGTGGAAGATGCCCCTGCCCATGGCAGGAGGTGGGACAGGATGGGCTTTAAGATCCCTCCCAATGCAAACCATTCTGGAATTTCATTATTGGTTTGGTGGGAAAGGGAATAACAGAAGCTGTTGAACACACATACTAGAAAAAGGAGCTGTAAGATGTTCCAAAAATATGTCTGGGAAATAAAAACTAAGGTGTGTCAAATTTATCCCAGAGTCAGGAGAGCTCAGCCAGGCTGGTTTGCAAGGCTCAGGCACCCCTGGTCACCTGACCCCCAAACCAGCCCTGCTGAACATGCAGCAGGAAAGCTGGGAATTGTCCACACCAGGCTAAAAAGGTGCTTCCACATTAAGTTTCCAGAATGTAATGAGCACACAAGGTGTAAAAACAGCAGTTTAAAACCCAGTCTCTCCTATCTTCATGATGTAACACTTCTAGACATCCCCCCACATCCATAGGTAACTAAAATTAAACACAAACTGCAAAATAGATTTAAAGTATTTTCTCGGTAACTGGAATGAACTGAGGATTTCATGTGTTATTTGTCTTCATGCTCACAGTTCTGCAGCAAGACTCCCCACAGTACCTGCACAGGGTGACATGGCAAGGTAAGGCCATTGTTGCCAGGGGAACACACACAGATCATGTGGAATCACTTGTGCCTATTTGTCCAGTCCCACCAGAGACCCCTCAAACACAGCACCTCTGATTTCTCTCCAGGAAGAGCAGGCTGTCCCTTTTTAAAGTCTCAACAATCCACACATGGATTTTAAGATGTCTTGAGACTCAATTTCTGTAAGAGGAATGGAGGGAAATGAGTAAGTCACTATGTTTAAGTCAAACCTATAAAAGGAAACACGAGTGTCAGACTCCTGGGTGACAACTGCAGGGTGACAGGTGACTCATGCCCTGGCACAGGCACACTGTAATTTAGTGGAAAGAAGTCATCATAATCAATATTTACAGGTGGGTATTTTTATAAAAAAGTGCACATTTGCCACAACAGAGTTAGAGACTGCTCTTTGAATACAAAAAAAGCATCAGATGAAAAATTCTGCACCTCTCTCAAAATTATTCAAACATAAATAAATCTTCAAACCTGACCATGCAGATGGGCATTTACCCTGGGTCAAAAGCATCACTAGAACATCCCTACTGGCACCAACACCCAAAAGCATGGGGTGAGAGAATTTCTTCACAGAAAGGGTTGTTAAACACTGGAAGGGGCTGCCCAGGGTGGCAGTGGAGTCCCCATCCCTGGAGGTGTCCAAGGAAGGCCTGGACGTGGCACTGTCAAACCAGGACAGGTACTCAGTGCTCTGGCTGGTGACAAGGTGGGGATTGAGCACAGGTTGGACTCAATGGCCTGGGAGGGCTTTTCCAACCTAGATCCAACCTGATCTGGCCATTCTGTGACCACTCCATGGGGGACTTATGAACCTTGTTTAAAAGGATCAGCGCTATTATACAACTATTAAATATGCTCATATTTCCAAAGTGAAAACAAACACTGCCAACAACTCCTCGGGGATGAATCTTGGGAAGCACCAGATAGATTTCAAGCACACGAGGTGATTACTTGGATGTTTCTGACAACTTCATGCCTAAGGGCTACAATTGTGAACCAGAACTGTCGCAGAGCTGGTGCCTCTGCTAAGGACCTCTGATCTGCAGTGCCAGTAATAGTCTTTTTTCTGTGTCCTATTATCTGGGAAACACAGAATAATTTTACAAATGAAATCAGGAAAAAACCCTAAATGCATGCAATAAGCTTAAGAAAATCAAGATCTTATAAAAGAAAGAAAATTTAAACTCTACTCATTGCAACACAGTTACATATAGAACACACTTATTTCTCAGGCTTCTAATGCTCACTGCAGGCTCTCCAAATTATCAGCTTTGCTTATGGATTTGCTTTCAATATATAACCTTATACATAGCTTATATACAGGGCTTACCTGCAAGGAGGCCCAATATTTGCAAACTGAAAATAGGACCATCCCATCATTTTAAACCACTACAGAAAAGCTCAGACACATCTTTTCCAGAACAAATAGGAGGTCTAATTCTGTTAGTGCCAAACACCCAGCATTCCAGAACTAGTAAATTGTGCGTCCAATTATCACTCATAGAGTTCAAGGGGCTGCGTTTAAATGAAGATTATGAAAATGAAAGGGACTCAAAATGCCTTTCGGACTAGAGAAGTGAGCATTGGAAGTGATAGTTGCTCAGGGAAAGCATTTCTAAAAATGTCTTACCAAAAGTCTTACCAAGTGTGGTTTTAATAAGGATCTAAAGATTGCCACGTTTTTTTCTTGCTGTCCCTCACTCCCACCGCATGACAAAGTAACCTACAAGATGCAAAAAAGGCAGAGAAACAAAGATTTTCACTAAGAGAGGCCTTGTGCGTGAATGAGAAGGGGGGGAAGATATACTGAGGGGGAGAAAGGAAAAAAAGAGGAAACATTTTTAAAAAAGAAAGATTAAAAGAAACAAGCAACCCAAACAACAGTGGAAATTAAAAGCATTAGAAAAAGTTTGTCTCTAAATGGAGAGCAGACACTGCAGAAAGAAAAGTTTGGGCATGCTGAAGCACCGTAATTTATGGAAAAATGCAACTAGGCAGGTTCCCTAAGTGCAACTCCACACACCCTTGTGAACCAGCACATCCAGGTGCCTTTTCCTTCCTTGACACCTCTGCGGCACATTCCCTCTCCCAGAGTACACAGTGACCAACACATCAACCTTGGGTTATAGCTACAGAATTGCTGCCTTTTATGTTTATTCTACCCAGAGAAGTTGTGGCCACCCCATCTCTGGAAGTGTCCAAGGCCAGGTTGGACAGGGCTTGGAGCAACCTGGGATAGTGGAAGGTGTCCCTGCCCATGGCAGGGATGCAATGAGATGGGCTTTAAGGGCCCTCCCAACCCAAACCATCCCTGATCAGTTTTCAGGATGGAGATCCACACCTCCCTGTTACAAGGTTAATTCTAAACAATGTGCCACAATCTGAAGTTCCACACAGGAACAGAACTTCTATTTCATGCCAGAATAAGATTTTGAAACAGTCAGATGGGTTAAAGGTGACCCATTGGGTGAACCACTAACTAAAATAATGTTTCCAAATACATCTTTAGGCAGAAGTTTGAAACCAGTAAGTCATGTTCCTCAATTTCAATCCCAGTGCCTGACGCCCAAATTATTTCCCAACACTGCTTCCAAAGCAGAAAAAGCACAGAAATATTTATTACAAAGAAGATAAAATAAAAATCACTTGGCATAATTTTACTATCACAGGCAGGAGAAAGACAGGTGAAGAAGGAAAGTGGCTACAAATACTCCTGATTTAAGTTCCTACACAGCAGACAAACTGATGGATTTGATGCATTCAGCAATATAACCTGTCTAACAAAATCTCCTCCAAGAACATTCCCGGGGTAGCAAAAGTAATGTTTGAGCACCTTTGGAGATTGAAAAGAGGTTTACTCAGTTTGAAGGCAGTAGCAGAGCTGAGCTCAGACTCTGGTGGAGCTGAGGAGACTCTGCCTGCCAGGACAAAGCACAGGAGCCCCGCCCAGCTCCAGGGAAGGAGCCTCAGTCTCAGGGCCGGCACGGAGTCCTGGATCACCCGAGTTGTGCCAGGCAGTGCTTTCCCTCTGGAAGATGTGCAAAGAAGTGCACAAAGTGCTGTTTACATGAGCCAACGTGGTGCATCAGCCTTGTCTGTTTTCAGCCCTATCACACAGCCCATCTACTGGCACAGGATTTCCCTTTTATCTAAACTAAAGCTTTTAAAGCAGACTAATGAAAATGTTATCCTTGCTGTGACCGGATTCCTGGGCATGGGACACAATAAGCACTGATTCAGCCACAGATCTCAAATTAAAACTTTTATGGATTCCCTGTCAAGTGATGAAGTATTTAATTTAGCCCTTTTAGGTGGGCTATATATGAGAGCACTACAAGTAATCACATTCTGGAGAATTATTTTGAGTCACATTCCTGGTAACAATCAAATAGACAGAATTTCTGCTCTGCTTCTCCAGAATTATTGCTACCATATAAATTCAGCCTCTCTGTTTTCATGCCAAACTTACTGTTGTCAACAATGAAAGCAAAACCAAAGCAAAATTTAGTGCCGGACAGAGGTTCTGCCCCTTCTTGTGACTTGATCTAGATGCAAGGGGTTTAGAAATAATAGTAATAATTATTATTAATTACTAAAAGTAATAATTATTATTAATAATAATCAAATAAATAATACTATTGAATATTTAAGCCAGTAACCATCTCTTTAAAAATTTCTGCTGTGTGTCTCACAGTGCGTGTAATTAGGAATCTTTAAAAAAAGATCCAAATTTTCAAATTATGTTTCTGTAAGATTCAATATGTTTTTATCATTGTTGAATATCATGACACTCCTACAGGAAAAAGAAAACAGAGGAAGAAGGAAGAGGAAAAAATACACTAGAGCTTGCAAAAAGGAGAAAACATTGCTCTTCTCCCAGTGCTTCTTTATAGAAAGGCTGATGAAATTAAGCAATATATACAGCCCATGTATTCCAACAGAGGCTTGAAATGCCACTTTAACATAAGCCAATAAAAAAAGAAAAATCCAATAAAGTAATAAAAAAGTGCCCATGTTACTGAGAGACTAATTTTGTTTTCATATTTGGAGTCACGAGCTCCTACTTTATGTGGCATCTGAGGACCCAAAAGGATTATTCAGAGTTTTCAAGCATCCTCAGTAGCCTGTGTTCCTCCAGCTTCTCCCCTGCACATCATTCTTCAAACTTGCAG
The DNA here is from genome assembly GCA_017589585.1 of Phylloscopus whistleri. Classification (NCBI taxonomy): domain Eukaryota; kingdom Metazoa; phylum Chordata; class Aves; order Passeriformes; family Phylloscopidae; genus Phylloscopus; species Phylloscopus whistleri. The sequence goes on from JADMLD010001095.1 coordinate 563,808, forward strand.
GTAATCAAAAGAAATTTCTGGGATCTTCACTTCCATTTTTAGTGCTGGCCTAGTTAAAAAAACAAAGGGAACCCAGTAATAAATAGCGAGACAGGCTCCTCATTTTTTTGTTGAAAGAGTAAAGGGAAAGAATCTCTCTGTTCCTCCTTGATCAGATTATTGAGGCAAACAGGCTTTTCAAGAGCTGTTAGCAATGCACCCAGCCTGGCATTAAGTCTGGAGGGAAAGGAGATGGGGAAGAATGCCATCCTGGAGCTGAAATGCACTCAATGCAGCACCAAGACAGACACCTGGCCATGGCGCTCCTCAGAAGTGCTGGTGGGACACCTTGGCTGTGACTGAACTTCTGGACTCCTGTCCAATTCACCTTGGGTGGATTCAGTTAAATTCTCTGTGTGTGACTTCCTGAAGAAGCAGGTACCTGCCAGACTGTCCCAGCTTATTTTAAAGTCCGTGAACTGCAATTTTGTGCAGGAGGGAGACTTTCAGAACCCTCAGTTACTCACAACACCCTGATCAGTTTTCCCTGATGAATGGATGATAATGGGTGATAATAAACCTTGACAAGTCACATGGAGGCAGCTGGCCTGGAGCAAGTGAAGCTTTGGAGAAAAGGAACTGCAGGGGACGGAGGGGCTGTGTGTACTCAAATAACCCGGAGTGAAGGGGCTCAAAGACTGCCAGGCGTCTCTTCTGCAGACAGCACTGCCAAGGAACTCAAGGATTGTCCTACTCTATACTGTAAATCATTGGAAACTGGAGAAATAACACCATGGACTTCCAAACTCATCCTGAGTGAAGGCATAGGTGTAAATGAGGTGACAATCCCTGCATCAGTTCTGAGAGGCCAGGGCACTCTTTCCCTCCTGGTACAGCACAGTCCCTGTGCAGCACCCCCAGCTCTACTGCAGCCATCCCCACTCCTCAAACTTCAGGGGTCTAAAATGCATTAATTATAATGTTAAATGAGCCTGAACTTGAAGGGGGATTGTGGGGAGGAAAAACTGGTGTGCAGATCCCCATGGCAGCAGCCTGAAAGGACAGGCTTCACAATTCTGTGATTATTTCACCGAGGCAGCTCTCCTTCGTCTGAAGCACTTCTGCTGCAGCTTATCTGATGTGCTCAGCACTTCTATCTATACAGACGTGACTCACCTTACAACTGCCTCACACAAGGTTCCTCTTCCACCTTCCCTTCAAAAAACAGGAAAAAAAAATCACTGTGAAAGTAAGATCTCTTCCTAGAGTTCATCCCTAGCTGGTGACAGGGCTGTAAAGACAAGGTGATACATGAGGTTTGGAATGCTCAGAACTGCCATGGGGATCTGGGGTGAGCACAAAGGGGAACTGCTGGACCAGAAACTGTCACCCTGATCCCACCTGACACTGCCATATGTCCAGCCCCACAAAAGCAGCAGGAATGGGAAGATCCAAACCTCATCTGCATTCAGAACATTACTTCAAAGGTGTCTTCAATGGGCAGACGTGTGATGCAGTCATTTTTTTACTGCAGTCCCTGAAGTGAATTGTTATGTTGCCTTTATTATTATATTGAGGACATTCATTTAAAATAGGAAAAACAAGGAAGAAAGCAGTGAAGCTTGCCTGGAAAGTTGGGTAGACATGTCCCTAGAGCTCTCCCATCTAAAGTCTGAGAAAAAACAGCTCTAATCTCCTCTGGAACTCCTTAGACTGGAAAAGAGAAACACTTGCAGATGATGTTCCTGAAGGGGTGTGGGAGGCAGGGAAAAATATTTTATCCAGACTCGGCTTTCCTATAATGCATAAAGGTAAAGGGAATTGGATTTTCTCTCACTTCTTCAAATTCTGCGTTTTGGGGGGTTTTATATTCAGCCCTGGTTGCTTCCTTCTTCCAATTCTTCCAGTTCCCTGGATTCCCATCCACATGCTCCCTCTCCACTACAACTCATCCCCCTCCCAGGGCTGCAGCACCTCGTCACCAAAATCTCACAGTCCCCACTTCCCAACAGCTCTTTCCTGTCAAGAACTCCTTAGCAGCTGTATCAGGAGGGAATTTTGCCTCTTTTCTCATCTGTGTAACATGGTCAGAAGATCCAGACTGACTCACAGGCACTAAAATGGACATTCCAGTGAATCCGGGAGTCTTGGATACACGTCCTTCCTCCCACACAGAACTGGGAACTGAGCTTGTGGGTTCAGCTTAACTGAAACTGCAAGTCACAAAAAGTCACAATGGAATAATTTAGAGGTTCATTATCACTATCAATTATCAGCAATAAGGCTGATTTGATCAACTTCACACCAAAAAGTAGTTTGGACAGAAATAAGTAGAACATTTTCCCATCCTGTCCTCTCTAATGTCCCAGCTCTAATTGCAGATGATCCTCATCTACAGCAACATCTTTTGCTTAAAATTATTTAGTGTCAACTGCATTGTTGGCAAAACTCGCATGTTCTCATAAGAAAAGTGTTTTGCTTATTTGTTTTAAAAGCCCAATACAAAAAGATCCGTTTCTTCCTTTATGCTGATCTAATGCTCCAGTGGGCAAAGCTTAATAGTAATAACCTTCACAGGGAAGAGGCTGAGTTGTTCTTCCCCAATTTCCCAGCTGTAAGTAATCCTGTGTCAACCACTGAGAAAGAAGTGAAATTCAGCTTATGCTCCAAGTGAGCTAAGTGTCAGCATTCCTCAGTGAGGGCCAGGGTCACTGGGAGCCCTTCAGTGGCTGCTAACCATGTGCTGAAGTGCTGCTGTGAAGTGAAAGGGCCAAGACAACCCTCTCTAAACAAACCATTTCTCCTGCTTCCTGTGTGTTATAGTGTAAAATACAATTTTTGGACACTGAGACTCCATCATCAGCCCAAGAATTCAAGGTGACCTCTTCTATTTCAGCCTTGCCAGGTACTGTTGATAAGCACATTTTAAAGGAATTCAGCCACAGATACATCACAAGACAATCCAATATGGATATCAAAGCAGCACAGACATATAGGAATAAGAAGGAAATGCTGTCCAGCAACTCTCAACTCCTGTCTTTTCCAGCAGGATGGAGCAGAATTACAGCTCTGACATCACCAGAGCTATTAAGGAACCAGGAGGTGCTACAGTCACCTGCAGACTCACTCAGACCACAGGATGACTCTTCTGATATAGAAACTGCAGAGGATGACCTTGGATTTCCTCCTTCAGTGAAATCCTATTTAAGCATGCCTCACCTCACAGCAGCTCCAACATTTCCAATGCCATCACTCAGATGTCCTTGGCTTCCACAGGCAAGTCCTATGAATGGAAACGGAACCAGGGCAGAGGCTGCTGAACACCGTTTTTGCTTTACTGCTGCCTAATTAGATGATGCTGACTAATCCTCTGCATTACTTCACAGTGAAAGGAACGCAGCAGGAGTGTTCGGATGGGTTTGAAAGAGCTAAAAGCCATGAATTATTTCCTTTTACAAAGAGCATTTCACAAGTTGCTTCTCCATCAAGTGTTCCTTTCTGAGATTATATTCCCCACAAAATGTCTCTGTGGCCTCCAGTGTTGCAAGTGCGAAGAACAGCAGACAGAAACAAAAAAATTAAGAGAAAAAAGCTAGATGCGTTCCCCTGAAATATTTTCCATACTGAAGCAACTACAATGAGAAGTGATTTGCAGGACTGGCCACTTCACCTACCATTAAGTAAACAGGGGGTATAAATTTTTGTTCTCCTCTTGCAAAAGTGTAGATCTGTGGCTAATGTACCCATAATGCACCTCCCAAGAAAATTCACAGAGAGCAGCTTCATTAGAATCATCAGAAGGCTTCACATATCTGTATCTCGTTATTCCAAAAGTCTCACATATCTTTCTTCTTTAGCTTCTACGAGCAGCTCCACACAGCCCTGGCTCTGTCTCTCTTCTTCAGTTCTGGGTCTGGCTCCATCCTGTCCCTAGCACGGCCGCCTAACCCTGTCTGTCCTATGTACAGTAACTCACCTTCTCTGGCCCTTGCACGACCTCCTGTCCCCCTAGGTCTTCACAGCACCGTGAGCAGACTCCAACTGAACTCTTCCCAGTCAACTCACTTTTTATCATGCCCTTGGCTGTGAGGGCAAGGTGTTTCTACTCTAATTAACACAGCTGTAACCTATTAGAAGGGAGACTGCCTTCTGCAGCATCTCCTTTTGTATCACCACACCGGTGTACCTGCAGATCAGTCCCTACTGCACTGCCTTTTTAGATCTCATGTTTTTATTGGCAGATGATTTTACAAGTACCTAGTGCAATAATGCTCCAAAACACGTAATGCATAAATATTCCTGCATACAATTAAACTAATAATTAGTTCCCATCAAAGACATGCATGCAGGAATGTGGAACAATAGCTGACAATGGAAGTGTGCAGGCATTCATTAAGTCACTACATAAATGCAGGAAGATGCGCTGCTGGAAATAACTTTTGCTCAAGGTCACTGGTGAAGTTTTTTTAAATATAATTAATTCAGTAGCATTCAGAATAATAAAAACTGGCATAAAGCACTAATTCAGCTGAAGGACAACAAGCAGCCACAGACTGTGTATCATCCATAAACAAAACCATGACAGAGCTGGCAGTGCTGTGCTGGGACAGGGTTAAGCAGCCTGTGCTGACTCACTGGGCCACTCTGCCACCATCCCTTCCAAACAGGGGAGACAACAAACGTCCCCTGAAAGTCAGGACCCAAAATGCAGTTCCAAGGGGGAAAAAGGAAAGCAATTCATTAAGTTTAGTGCTGGCTGTTTTCTATTTTAGTAAATAGCATGTCTCTCCCCTTGGTATTTAGATAATGTGACAACATTGAGGAAGAATTTTGGTTGGTCTCAAATGAATAAGAGTGAGAAACCGTTTCAGCCTCTCCTGCTAAAGACAGGAGGCTCAACAGTCTCACACCCTCTTTCTTTCCTTCCAAGGAATCTTGTCATTTTATTGCCCAGCCAGCAGACCTGCCATGGCTGACAGGAGGAAGATGGGAGAGCAGCAGCCAGGAAGGATCAAACACCTCGGAATGGACTTCAGGCCCAACCAAACAGATTTAATCATTTTCAGCACATTTTATTCCAAACAGCATGTGACCTATTTTAGGCCTCACTCTGAGCTGACTATAATTAACTGTAATTTGTACAGATTTCAATTTAATACATGAACTAGCTTCCTAAAAAAAAAAAAAAAAAAAAAAAAAAAAAGGAAAAAAGAAAAAAGCAGGGCAATTTCCAAAGTTAAAGGAAGTCAGAAACCCATTTTTAAGTCCAAACGTCAGACAAAAGCACATTGTATATTGGCTCTACATAATAATCTTTCCAACACAATTCCAAGGTAAATATTTTAGAAGCTTTTATGGTGTCTCAAACTTAGCACAAAGACAGAATGTGATTCCATACACTGAAAAAACTCAACTTCCCTTTAATAAAAATGCAGTTAATATTTGCTTTCTTAGCAGTAGAGGAAGCTTATATTTCAGAATTTGGCTGGGTTTGGGATTTTTTGCTGTGACATAAAGCAAAATTGTGTTTAGGTTCAAATGAGATCTCCAACTCTGGTGAAACCTGTCCTTATTTCCCATCTCCAATTCTCTTCTCTCCTATTTCATTGCTCAAGAGAACACCACCATTTCCAGCCTTCCCCTCCACTGCCACCCCCAGTGTCACACAAAATCCCAGCAGTAAAAATAATGAGAAGAAAGCTCTGTTTCAGAACCTCATGTGGACATTCCCTGAGGGAAAAAATGCACAAGAATAAATTCCTACTCATTTACATCCAGACCTCTCTTTTTTCCTCCTTCCCAGGCACTCATATCAATGTTACAGTATTCTCTGTTGTAGGTGAGTTATCACAAAATCCCTTTTACTAACAACATGACAAAGAAAACCAGAAGAACCCCACAAGGCTTTGAATCAGAACTTGACATAATGTACAGTTCCAAAAGGGTAAATCCATCTGCTCTGCACCTCCCTTTTGCTAATTGAATTGCATTTCTGTGCTTTGCATCCCTCTTTTGTTGGGAACTTTTATTTCTCTGGTAACTTCTGAGATAAGACAGCAGGTTGTGGAGCAAAGAAGAATAAACCCGTGAAATTTTTTGTAAGGGAGGAAAACAAGAAAAACTCCCAGTGCCCTTATCTGTATCAGCACCTGCATAAAAACACCCTTGGATTTCTCTCCAGCACATCCCTCCAATGGAGGCAGCCACATTCACACACCTGAATTCCACAGCCTTGGAATTCAGTGTCAGACTATTGCCAAAGTTTTCCTGACTAATGCTGCAAAGCCTGGCTGTGAGCTAAGCTGCAGTGACTTCAATTGGAACGCAAGTCTGATAGTTTTGCAGTGCTGCCTGGCAAGCCAGGAAAGAGATGAGGGATGGAAAAAGTGACAGAAATGGAATTAAGAAGTAGTTGATGAGGTGACATTCAAGAAGGGAGAGACTATAAAAGCAATGACAACATTCTGACCTGACACACTTCAGATAATGTAACTTCAAGCTGACAGAGCATAAATAGTCACTGATGATGTAAGAACAGTTAGGAGTACCTGGAAGTATTAACTTTCCCTGGGCAACTGTCATCCCTAAAGCCCAGAGAGAACTTTTTCACCTCTCTGCAACTAAAATGGCACCATTTTGCTTTCAGCTTCCAAAAAAACTTTGTTCTAATTCAGAACAGTCCCTTGCAGAGCAGAGTGAGTTCCCAGCACCACAGTAAATTAACAAATGCAGCAAAGGCAGATACAACTTCCACCTTGAAAGGCTGTTCAGAAAGTCTTGAATTCATTCAAACAAGAGAAGGCAACATCCAGCCAAAACCATCACAAAGCCAAGGAGAAACACAAACACAGTCCTAACTCACCAGTGGAATATTAAATACGAGCAGAAGAGCATTGCAGAAGTGTAAGAGGGTTGGGCTACAAAGCATCTACACCTCTGTGGCTCTGAGCTGAGCTCCTCACTAGCAACACAGAAACATTTTGGTGAGAAAACACCACTGGGATGTGCCTGAAAGTACCAGAGGATGTGCACAAAAAGGCACCCAACTCTAGTACTCCACAGAATAAGTGAATTTCCAGCACACTGCAAGTGCAGAGAAGCTGAAAGGAACAATTCAATGAGAGCCAGGGCAGGAACAGCTGGATGACCCCAGATGTGCCCTAATTCCCAGTCCTTCCTTGTCCCTTGCAGCAACTTCAAACCGTGAGACAGGATCTTCCCCAAAGGTCTGGAGTCATCCCAGCAGTTCACCTTCTGCTTCCACATCAGCCCTCTTAGACAGGGAGTAACCATGGGCTGGCTGAAGTGTCCCCCAAACACACACTCACAGCAAGTGTCACCCCAAACAAATCAGAGGGAGCAGAGATTAATAACAGAAAAACATCAGGAAAGAAATACAATTTGGTTTTATAGAAGTTAAGCATAGAAAGCTTCATATGTAGGGTGTGAACAGCTGAATCAGGTGGATTCAGTGGCCTTAGCCATAAAGAAAAACAAAGCTCTGCAGAAGAACTTGTCCACATGAAGTTTCTTCCAGCATAGCTGCTATGCTGTCAAACCAAAAATTGCCATAATTTGTGTGTCTTTTTTGCTTTGTATCCCAAATTTACTTTCATACTAAAAATACTGATTAGTTTTGCTCCTGTCTGACTACAGAGATAGGAATATAAGTGCTGCTTGTGTTGCTATTCTGTTTTCTCAGCAGTCAGAACAGAACACTGCTATCCTCCAGACACATCTCTTTCAGCTGCTGTCAGATATTCCATGGGACCTATTTCTACATGGGCTTCTTTGGGCATCCTGGTGAGTCTGAGTAAAACACGAAAGGCAGAGAATATTCAGTGTCGACTCTAAAATTAAACCTTTCCCATGGGTGCCAGGTGACATTCAACCTGGCAGGTATGAGCCAGCAGTTTCACCAGGTGAGGCAGAAGCACAGCACTAACTAATTCAGCAGCAAGAGATACCTTTGAGGAAGGATTACTTCATTCCCCTCCTCCACATTTGCTCCCAATTGGAATGATGATGTAAAAGCCATACTGATCATAAAAGACAACAGCCAAATGAAGTGCCAATACACAGCACAGGAAAAAGAGGGAGGCAGAAGGACATCTCTGTTTCTCCCCACAACTTTGCCTCCTGAGGTGAGGAACATCTACAGTAGAGCAAAATATGGAAAAACACACAATCAAATGAAGCCAAACAAAAATAGCCCCACTAATTTAACAGAAGATTAAGAAAAGCCCCACAGAGCAGCTCGTATTACAGAAGTGGCATGTTAGGGCACCTCAGAAATAATGGAGAGATGGTTCTTAAAGCCCACAAGGGCCCCAGAGGTTTCTTTTCCCCTCCTCCCCACACTGAATCTCTCTCAGTTGCACATGCTGTAAACAGATGAGGTTTGGAATACAACAAAACAATTGTGTGAAAGAACAACTTTGTTCTTTTGCTTCATTAAAACTAAAAGGCAGAGAGGGAGGGTTGGAAGCAGATTCCAAGATGGGAAAGTTAACAAGAATTTGGTCCCAGCAAACCAGCTCCTTGTTCCTCCACAGCAGAGACACCCAGGCTGGACCTTCTGCCCTGCTGTACCTGGATGGCAACAGGAATATTCCCATTTATGCACAGCTGGAGAAGGCACCTAAAACCTCAAGAGCAGTGATACACCATGGATGTGGAACTCACAGCAGCACCCACAAAGCTTCTAAACCTCCCCAGGATAAATTATCTCAGCAGCAGCTAACCAAAAATGCCAGACATCAAACCCTGTGCACTGACACATAGTTGGTGAAAGAACTACTCCAAGAGTTCAGAGATGTGGATTTGTAACAGTCTTGACAGAAGGTAAAACCACAGCTCCAGCAACAAGATGAACTCTTTGATTGTAGGAAAAAGATACCCAGGGAACAGAACAGCCCACTGAAACAGAAATGATTAGAAGAAAAACTGATCACCTAAACCATAGAGTTGATGGCAAAAGCATAAGCAGGAAGAAATGGAGGAAAAGGTCACCCTGCGCCTTGAAGATTTAAACAGAAAAGCAATCAGTAACAACATACAGTATTCAAATTCATAAAACCTATTAAATCACCTCTCTGTAGTCTTAATTACTGACAGGAGTGACTCCTTATTAATTGAAAGGGAACCCTCAACTCAAAGACAGCAGTGAAAATTTTTGATACACAAGGTTTTTCCAAAAGCTTAAGTAAATTTATATCATACCCATCCACTCCCACAAATCCACAAAGGTCAAAAAAGAGAGCAACACAGTTCTTTGGCCACTGCAGCAGCAGCTTAAAAACAAACCAATAAAAGCAGATAAGCAAGAGATTCTCTTCCTAATGAACACAATATAAAATATGTTAACTCATAAATTGCTTTCATTTTAAAGAGAACCCTGAAGATGCATCTTGGGTATGCAATGTGAGGCTAAAATTTCACTCAATTTCTGTACTATTAAATAGAACTGAGGGATTTGACGAGGCTCTGGAAACATATCATATATAGCACTGGAGGGATCCAGCAGTTAAAGAGGATTCAACCTCCTGGCACTTCTCAGAGATGAGCCACTCAATCATTCTCAGCACCAGCAGTGCACTAAACTATGTGTGCCCAGCATAATCCTGCTGTTCACATCTATGCTTGTGTATGTGCCCTGCAATTACTTAGGTTATATTTATATGAATATAAACAAAATGTGGGATTCGGTGTGGGCACAAACACCATTTATAGAAATTAAGGTTACGTTTAGAAACCCTGATCTGCAGCTACCTCATTCTCATGTCCTACACTGAGACCACATTCACATATACAGTACACAAACCTGTTCTCAAACTCATCCAGAATTAAATCAAATTGCTACATTACCAAATCCCAGGCTTACAGTTTTTGTATTTTTTGAATTTAAGGCTCAGCTAAAATGAAAACAAGAGGCAGGTGAGTATTCCCCACACCGAGCTGTATTCACTGCTCAGATGCTGAGTATCTACTTAGGGAACACCCTCCCTACCTTTTAAAATGGTAGAAATAAAACAGGATATGTGGGGAAGATGTTCAGAACACCTCCTAGGGGAAAATAAAAACACAAACACAAACACTATTTCATTGATTCACCTGAGAATTGGAACTTATTTCATTTCCAGACACCCACATTGAAGCCATGAATCACCACATCTCCTGGCTGGAAGCCAGTGCTGCAGCTCCTGTTTCCATGACAATCCTGATGCCTCCCTGCTCCACGGTCTTGGTATAAAGGTATTCATTCAAAAATAAAAACAGGGGGACTGCGAGTCAAGTGATGACTCAAGAAAATGCTTTAAAATGCTCATACAAGATTCACAGCTTGCTGAAAACACAGTTAGGAAACAGACAATCCGTCACAGGAGCTATTTCTGCAACAGGACATGGCTGAACTTCCTTAGTACCTCTCTCTGAATCAAAACTTTCCTGTGTAGGCTTCCCTTCTTCTCATGACAGCTAATGCAGAGGAAACGTCATTTTTTTAATCTTTTTTATTATTATTTCTGCTTGGACATCTGTTTGGTTCTCTCTGAAAGGATACATTGTTATCCACATACATCCTGACCCAGCTACTAATCTTCAATTCAGCTTAAACTGTTCCCAATTTGAAATCCTTGGCATTACAGGAAGAAATGGGACCAACTCCTACGCGCTCATAGGGAAGGTTTAATAAAACAACATGCCTATTCTGGTCTTCTGACTGTTTCTTCCTGGATTTTACAAGAACAAAACAAGCTTAATGCACAGCTCAAATATATAGTGAATGTATGGCCTTCTGCAGAAAAATCAGGGTGATATTTTAAGCCTCAGGCATGATATATGAAACCATTCCCATGAGGAAACACAAAATTCTGTCTTTTCAGAGAGAAAAGAGCTGTCAAAGAGCTCATCAGTTCAATGAGAGGTTTCTGCAAAATACAGCAATTTTAAATCAAACAAGGGTTACTCCAGATGAATCTCCTTCAAAATACAACTGTCACTTCTTCCAACTGGTGAGGACATGAGGAAGTCAGCAGCACTCTCAAAAGGATATACCGTTTGGAGGATTTACACTCTGTATTAAAATTATGCTGATCATGCACTAATGCAGAGATGATCCCTTTAATCACAGTCTCATCCAGGCAACCTGGGCAAGTTTTCCAGAACAACAGAAACAACATCTCAAAAAGCACAGTGGCAGAAGGAAAACTGTATCTGCTGGGAGTACAGCATGGTGACAGGCACACAGCCCACACCCAAGCCTGTGGAAACAGTCAATGGGAAAAATAAAAATTAAATAAAGCTGACAATTACCATTATAGTCCCTGTCTCCACACTATAAGGGAGCACCACAGCCTTTTAAATGCACTTACCCCAGTCAGGCAACCCTGTGTTATCATCCCTGCTGTACAGAAACAGTCAGAGAAGTGCAAGTTTCTCTCAGTAACAGAGAGAACTTGCATAGGTGAATAAAGCAGGTTCAAAATTAAGGTCTCACAGCTGGAGTGCAGGGGCCACTCTCCCAAGTCTGAGTCTCTATGGCAGCACAGAGCATGGTAATTAAAAATATTTGAGTGCCCTCCAGAGCAAATCGATCCAAATTACCTGGTACAGTACCTGACAGGCAAGCACTGCACTCACTCCCCTCCATGAGAACTCAGGAGCCGGGAATGGCAGGAGGAGGAACCTCTTCACTGTGGAATGCTCTCCTCAGCTGGGCTATATTCACTTTGCCTCAAGCCCTTAAAATTAATTTCCATTATGGCAATAAACACCACTTAGCTGACATAAGTTATTTATTTGCAATGTAATTGTCTTCAGAGAGTTGCAGTGTCATTCCTCCTCATTATAAAGGGCCCTGCAGTTGTCTCTGTACAAATCAGTGTCGCCCAGGGTTTCACACCAATCCCTATGGATTCCCCCCCCCATCTAATTATTAATAGAAGTTAATATCTTCACCTCAAATGATCTGCACTTCTCCCTGGGAAAGGCACTTCTCTTCCAAGTCCCTTTTTGCACTATGGCCTCTGTTTTGCAGCAGAAACACCTCTGGCTCTCATGAGAAGCATAATAAGGTACTGCTGAATGTGTTCTCACTAAAAAAATGTATAAAATTTACACTAAATAATGAAACTGTCCTTTCAAAAGGGGGCTACGTCCTTCAGTCACTCCAAAAACCTGCCCAAAACCATTAAAAAAGCTTCCTGTAGCATTCTGGAGTACAGAATTTCACCTGAACACCCCCAAGCCACTGCCTTGCATGAAAGCCCTGCTTGTAAGAAATCAACAATTAGCACTGGTCTCATTCTTTTCCTCTTTTAAGTTTTGTTTGGTTGGTTGGTTTGGTTTTTTTCTTTGTTTTAAAGCTTCAGAGCCTGAAAACTGCTTTGGCTAAAAACTCTCTCCTATCAAAAATAAAGAGTTGATAACATCAGAGATAACCCCCAAGGCTGGAAACTGAGAGCTCTAGATCCACATGAGTGCATGTACTACCAGAAAAGCCTAATAATCCCAACAATTTCAGTAGATCTGCTAGATTTAAAGATTAATGCTTTATATAATTCAATATATGCTCTTTTAGAATTTCAGCAATGGCTTCTCACAGCTAAAATTACATGGAGGAAAAGGGCAAAGCAGTTATCATCATAATCTTATAGCTCCATGTCTTATGACTAGCAAGAACTAGAAACACATTAGTTGGCTGGTCAAACCTTTTGGGATTTGCAGAGCTGGGTGAAATTTTGTATATTTGATTTTTGTATTGTTTTTCTTTTCTTTTAGGATATGCTCTAAGCATTCAGGAAGTAAGAGAAGTTTTATCTCCTGTATCTTCATATTTGATGGCACTTGGAGATATTTAGTAACTGTAGAATCCTCTATTCAATTGCCAAAAGGGATGTCAAACCTTGAGGGCATCACACCTCTAAGCCCACTTTAACCACACAAATATGTTTGATTAGTGAACATAAGGTTTAAGAAAAATACACAAACCACATCCACTTGAGTGTCACAACCTGAAGGTACTGAAAAACATATGGAATAAAGATAAAAAGCATTCTGACTGGTAATAAAATATTCCTGAGAGTTTACAAAGCCCAGTGGAACACTGGAAAGAGCAGGGAGAATAAGAGTTTCTGGAGAGTAACATACAAACATTTTCTCTTTAGTAGGGAGTTTGAAACGTGTTCAGACAAATGGGTTTTGCCATGTCTCATCCTGCCTAGCTTTTTAAGGCCTTCCAGGGGTGCTGCTATACCTGCATATTAAGGAACTGCCAGGTAAAAAGGAAATTTTTTTTGCATTTGTGAGCAATGCTGACAGTACACTGCTCAAAAAGGGGTTTCTCTAGTTTGCCCCTCATAGTATTAGAGGTCAAGGACGGCAAGGAGCCAAAAATAGCTGTTTCCTTTCCACAGATAACAAATGTACTGAGCTGTCCACCCACATTTCAGGCAGCTGGGGAAGATTTAGAGTATGGAAATACCGGCTAAAGAGGGCAATCCTGCAACAGTGAACACAACTACTATAGCAGATCCAGGCACAAGAAAACCTAAGGCTGAACGTTTCTCTCAGTCAGAAGAGTTCTTGGTTTGCTATGAAAATGAACAAAATTCAGAACAACTTCTTCAGTGCAGTCCCTTCTATCAGGAAAAAACACAACCCAAAACCAACAAACTCAGGCAAACACCCAAATCCTGAAGTGCTGTATAAAGGGTTAGAAGCTGAACTTCCAAATAGCCAGATTAAAAAGAAAAAAAGAACCCACAAAAAAAAAAAAAAAAAAAAAAAAACAAACACCAAAAAAAAAAAAAAACCAACCAAAAAAACCCACAACACCCAGCCTTTTGTTTTGGGGGATTTTTTTGGAGTAGTTATTCAGAAAACTCTATGCAAATGGCTATAAAGGAGGAAATGAATGTTTTCTGGTTTAATTTACTACCAACACTATAATGACACCAGCAAGATTCTTGCTAGAAAATGAGAGTAACATCACTGAGAGCATTCTGTAAGTCAGGCAGCTCTGCTCAGTATTTCAAGCTCTAGACTCATTTTTTGTTTGACACAGGAAAGGATTCCCTGAGCAGCTTTATTTCCCAATGACTTCAAATGATTACAGTTCCTCTTCTCTATGTTTTTGCTTTTCCACGTCCAGACTGGAGACAGCTCTCTTATTATCTCACAGCATTGTTAGCAGCTCAACAGTTACAAAATCCTGACTTCACCAAATAAAACATGCTGTAACTGTATGAAGTTCCTGTAGCACTTAAACTCTCTCAATACATGGTTTTACGCTTCTTCTGGCAGTCAAAGCTGTCCTCCACCAAGAGCAGCACAAATTCAGCACATCCCAAAACCATACACACGGGCTGAGGAATCAAAGGCTGTAATAAAAGTGGATGCTACAAACATATTTCATTTTTAAATTCCTATCTGCAATTTGGTTTGGTTTAAATTATTTCCAAAGCCATAAACCCAACTGTTCAGAAATCATTTTGCTTTTCAGTTATCTGAAAAGCCAGCCTTAGCAGGAATGGTATAATGATGTCAAGAGAAGGGACGACTTTGTCAGAGGCAAGAAAATTTACCTTCAGTTTACCATCACCTCTAACAAGGTACTTCTTGCTCAAATCAGAGATTCAGCACTGTGCTGGTTTGTGGAGCAGAAAATCATTTTTTAAGAGTGTCTAGGGATGAAATACACTTCTTACAAGTGGAGTTGAGAAAGGAAATGGTGAGCCAGGAATAATCTGAGGTGCTACTATTAATCATTTGCACAGCAGCACTGTTTGAAATACATTATTTAATGGGACTTCCCTTCAAACAATGACAAAAATTATTTCCAAGACTAACAAAGTTGATGCAGGCAAGATGATGGGTCTCCTTCCTCAGCTGAGGCAGGACTTACAGTGAAGCCTTTCAGCTTTATCCTTCGGGGCACATCTCAAAACACAGAATCTTGCCAAATGAGGCTATTCCGTGAGCAGAATTAGGCTGCAAAGGACCCAGGAGAATTTCCCTCCTACATGCTATTGCAAGGCCTGTCCTGAAATGGAAATCAACAGTCCTTTATAGACTTGCTCCATCTCTCCCCAGAGGGGGCTGATAATCAAGCAGGGCAGGTAAGGCCCCATAAAGCCTCTCACTTTGTTAAAGCAAACTTCTTTTCCAAAGGATGGCAAGGACACATTCCCTGCCCAGGAAGGACAGAGGATTCATTTTAACAAGTTCACTGCACACAGCAGAGGCACAAATTTCATTTCCCAGTATTTACAACTCTACTTGGTTTTGGAGAATACATAAAAATTGGTTTTTCACTGCATTTAATTCTTCTCCCATCCTATTCCAATCACCATCTATTTCAACTCTCACAAAGCAACCTCAGGTATTTTCTTCCCTGCAACTGGGAACATCAGAAATACCAAAACACCAAGCAACCCAGAAAAGCTCTTAGCCAGCTCTGACAAGAGTTAGCCACATTGTTCAATTCCCTTAAATAATGAAGTCAAAATCTGAAAAGAGACAATACAGACTGAAGCTTTTAAAATGCCAACAGCATCTCCAGAAGGACCTTTTGGGGTACACAAAGATACTTTATTCCCTACAATCTGCGTCTGCAGTGAACAAGGCACTTTTGTGCCTCCTGTAGCTTGTTACCTTCTCCCCCAGCACTTCACTTTTCAAGAGGGAGGCATTACCCATAGCATCAGTGAGTCCCCCTACAGTACTTTTTTTTTATTCTTTAGTCCAGCTAAAACACTCTTCACATAAGATCCTTCATCCATCTCTAACTTTTCTTGCTAAAAGCCTTACAGAAGTGCTCGTCTCTCCACTAAAATAAAAAATAAGCATCTTGTCACTCTTCTACCCCTTTCTGACAGCCTTCTAAACATCCTCCACTGATTTTCCCTGCAAGCTTTCCCTAACTCTGAGCAAAGCCCTCCCTCTACCTCTCCTATTTCCTTCCCTCCAGGCTTTTGAAAACCCCACATTGCTAAAAACTTCACAGCTGTGCAATTTTCACTGTTTACTGACAGCAAATAATCCAATTACTAACTTCTGGAACCATTTCCATTTCATGCCATCCACAATGCTAAAGCTCTGGGTGAAGTTTCTGCAGAGGAGATTCCACACTGTGGAACTTTCTCCTTAGCACAAACACTCCCACTGGAGCAGCAATTATAATGCCCACTTGATGTTTCACCAGGAACTTGAGATGACAAGTACTCTTCCCAAGAGCTCCAGTAATCCCTGTCTCAGGATAACAGACGTTGTTATAAATTTAGAGAGCCAATTTCATAGAAAGCGATTTATTTGCCAGCGAAAATTTCGGACAGAGAAATCGACAAAGCCAACGACCAAGGAAACGGTGCCGACCCTGGGTGAAACCACGAGTGCAACCTCTACCGCGTTACACTCCCCCCGGTTTCACAAAGGACCGGGCTCATGCCAGTCGGTTTTATACCTTTTCTGTCTGAGCTTACGTGAGTCCAAGATTCTGTAAGTTCTTTTGTCCCTGGTGCCTTCGTTGTCGTTGACGAAATTTCGAAAGGGTCCTTGTCCTGGTCATCCTCCACCTTCTATTGGTATTGTAATTCCTTTGTTTGCTTTGAGGAGAGCCCCTTGCGAAATTTCCAAACCATGTACCCTGCTTGGGGGGGGCGTTTTGGCTTTCTCAGAAAAATACATCTTTTATTTTCTGCTTATAACAACAACATTATGAAAACATGAATTATCATTTATCACAGACATCATGCCGGAATAGATGTGGGGGGAAATAGCAAATCAAAGTCTGTGAGTTTAAAAAGTAGGGGTCATGAACCAGCCAGGAGCAGAATTGGGCTCATCCCATTTATCAAGTTCAAAGTATCACCTAAAGCCAGGCATGATGACATTCTGCAATCATTCCAATAAAACCTTCCCTTCCCAATGAAATCCTGATTTATGACCAAGACTGCTACTCCAGCCAAGCTTTAAAGTGTGTGAGAAGTGCTATCTACTCTTGAAGATTAAAAGAAAAAAGCAGAGTTAAAACTACTTATCCTCTAAAGGAGGGTTAACCCCCTTTATTTGCAGCCTAGCAGGAGAAAACAGGAAAAGGCACCTCTTACAGCCCCAGATCTTAGAAGGCCAGGGAACAGAAATCGATCACTGCCTTTTCTTGGGGATGTCCAGAGGCAGCAATGTGTGGTGGTGCAGTCATTGAAGACTCCACTTAAGAAACACCCAGGATACCAAGTTCCATCTTCACAAGCTGCACAAAGGAGCTGATTCAAGGTGAGGGGGGGGAAAAAGTCTGAATCATCAGCAAACGACATCGTCTAATTTACTGCTCCCCAGAGTTCCAGTCTGTCACTCTTCCTGCTCCAAATACAATCACCAAAATCTGATTTCAATAATTTGTAAATACATGTCGAAGCCCTTCCCCATCTGCGGGTTAATTGGTGACTCATTTCACAGCATTGCTGAAGGATTTGTGCTCTTCCCTTCTTCCTCCTGCTAAATTCATCACTCCGTTCTGCTGTGCCAGTAAGCTTTTCCACGCCAGAGCTGGCTCATCTGTTGCCATAGCAGCCACGAGAAACAGAATGCAACGTTAACAAAAGATTATTCGCATCCCCCAATTTATTTATATGCAAGTAACCCACTGAGAGCTGACAATAGCAGTGACTTGTCATTCACACTACAGAAAAGGGTTGGGTTTTTTTACTTTTTTTTCCACACAAGTGCTACCAAAAATAATTAAAATTCCTCTGAAGGGGGAAAAAAATCCTGAACTGCTTAGGATTAAGGAAATGCAGCAGCAGATCTGTATACGATGCTGATTTGGAATTAGAGCTTGCAAGCAAGAGGCTTAACACATACACTTGCTTGAATCAGAAAGCTTTTCAATATTTTCAACAGCACCATTAGAATGAGTGAGAGGCTAAACCGTGGAGAAAACCTAATTCCAAGTATTTATATCTAACTAAAAACCTATTGGGAAAAGGAAAGCAAGCTAACTAGAGAAAGGCATAAAGCCTTTAGAAAGGTACCTGTTCCTGATGTGCTAGTTACCTGCACAAGTTGAATTCAGCTGTTCTGTTATTAATTCCTTTAAGAACTGCTTGAGTAAAAGGAGCTGTTTACAGATTGTAGTAGTTAATTAATTCATGTTTTTGTAATAATGTTGTTTTGGTGGCGGGTGAATTATATTTTATAATAGCAGTGTTGTAGTAAGCAAAGAATAAAACTTACAGTGTCTGAGAAACTAAGAGAGAAAGCCACAGACGAGCTGAAAAATTTCATAAGAGGATCCCTTCATCTCCGAAAAGGGAGTTAGAGAATTACAATACCAATGAAATGTGAAGTGCAACCAGAACAGAACAGGGATGATCGGCATCTGATAAGGATTAATGGCCCAGGTATTAATGGACACAGGTATCTTATCTGGGACATTAAGGGTACTCGAGGATACTCTCACACCCAGGAAATCCTTTCAGATGGAGTCTCTGTTTTCCAAATCCTATCAACCACTGCATCGAGGGACAAAAGAACTTAGAGAAACTTTAGAATTGAACAGCAAGTCTGGCCACAGAGTTTCAAGATTCCCCCGACACCTGGATCTGGGGAACAAATCAGGACATGTACACGGAGTCCAAACCAAGAAGGGTATAAAGTGGACTGACTTCGGGAGACACTTGGTGAAACCTCGGAGGGACTCGACGCTGCGGAGGTCACGTCTGAGGTTTCACCCGGTGCGCACTGTTTCCTTGATTCGTTTGGCTTTGTCAATTTCTTGTTCAAAATTTCTCCTTGGCAATAAATTGGTTTTGGTTGAAATTGGCTTTCGAAATTTATAACACAGATCATGAGAGACCAACAGTTAAAGTGAATTATATCCTGGTTCAGGTGCCTCTAGTGTCTCAGGAAACAGCCAGACTGGATGGCAGGATCCACCATTCTCCAGCAAAGCTCTTTGTCTGACCACATCCATGGCAAAATCCTGAGCTAAATACAGAACCTGGAACAAAGTTCTGGTCAAAACATTCCAGGTAACCTCCAATTCACTGCCTTCCAGGTCTAGAAGATCTGCTATCTCACACACATCTCTAAAACATCTGCAGACTATGCCAAATCTTGGAATTTAATGCCAAAATGAGAAATCCCAGTATTTTCAAGGCATAATGGCCACCTCAGCTGAAAGATGTTATGCTGCCTTTAAGTGGGTTTTGAACTTGATCTATTAAATAAATTGTAAATTAACCAACACTATAAAGTAAGAGTGGAACATTAAGAGTAATCAGAGCAGAATACTAAACAATGCTTTAGGTAAATGTATTCACAGAGTGTGGTTTGTGGTTCCTAATGGATTACTATAAACATACACACACAGTCCTACACTATTGTGATGCAGTTTTTCCAAAGACAGCACAGACTAGAGGCACACCTGGTTCCAGCCCCACTAAAAATCCATAAAGATGCATTAGTGTAAGTCAACTGTCCCGTGCAAATTACTAGTTTCGTCTTCTTTTCAGAATGGGAGGGCCCTTCAGACACCTTTAGTTTGGATCAAATAACTCAGATGTGCCTGGTGCCTCCAGGGCAGTGCTGGGAGGCACCAACTCACAGTGGTATCACTGCAAAGCATCTGTTTCCTTCGGGTGTCCCTCTGCTCTGCAGATATCCAGTGTAAATCAAGGAAAATGAGACAGCACAATGCTCAGCTAAACTCCATCTCATCCCCTATCCCTATGGTCCTTCAAAGACTTTACAATTAAAATGTAAGGTGCAAGTCAGCAATATTGGCTACTAACCTCTGTACCCCAACCTCCACCCCAAATTTCTCATTATCCTATTTATTCTATCTATTTTTCCAGCCAGACAAGATGGTCACTTATAGGAATCTGATTCCAGGGAGGGCAATGGATTGAAACCTCACTACAGAGAACCTCTGCATGAGAGATGGGAATATTCCACTTTCTGCTTCACACTAAAGTCATAACTCCAAAGTTTTATGTATTTTGTGTATGTACTCTGCAAAAGAACAAAACAAGATGTAGCTGAACTGTCAGAATTGAAAATACAGGGAAAAAAAATTTAAAATAAACATTACTAAAAGACTTTGGAAAAAAGATTAGTTATATGTGACTTCCGCAGCATAACCACCACAGACTGTTGTTGTTAAATCATCTTAAAACTGGAAGCTCCAGCAGCCTGTTAAGCAGCAGTCAAACAATTTAAAGCAGTTTTACAACTAAGTAACTCAACTTCCTTAAGCTTCTTTATAGAGAGAATACATGTACCTTATATAGATATATATATGAAAGAGCAGTATTTAAACTAAAGAACAAGGGTCTGAGAACTAGAACATCAACTGTCTTATGCTGGGGAGGAATTCTCTAGAAACCTTTCTTTGGCAAAATCTCACTGAGACAGGTGTAGGTAATTGAGTGCTTGAGTTCAGTTAAATATCTGTGTTTTAGATAAAAAATAATCCCAAAATGAAATAACACCTGGACAGCCCTTAGCAGACAATGCCCCAAAGCAAGGATGATGCTGCAAAGTCGAATACATTTTAAGTATCCGTCTGGGAATAAAGGGAACACTCATTTGCCAGCCCAGAAATTCAATTTTTAGGCAGGAAAATTCCTATACTTTGCTTATAGTTCCCTTTGGAACATTCTGCAGTTATTACGTTCCCCATTATTTGATTCTAAGTATCAAATATACAACATATGAATTAAAAATACTCCCCAAAGAAAATGGGTTTTATCATTGCATATCTTCTGACTAACCAATTTCCTAAACAGCTCAATTAGACAAAGCCTTTGAAACGCCAGATGAATTGGGGATGATTAGTTTGCCAATAATCAATGCTTTCATATCTGCCAGAGCTTTTAAAACCCAAAGTGTGCTGTGCAGAATCATAAAAGATGAGCTGCTGGAGGTTTATGTTTGAAGTAATGCAGAGTAACATTTGATTCCAAGGCCTCTAGGCCCCATTTTCCAAGACACACTTGATTTTATGAGCAGCTTGGAGCCTGTGCTGAGCATTTCTGACTCTATCGATCGCAAGAACAGGTTCCACACACACACGGAGGGAGGAAAGGGCGTGTGGGAACCTTCATTTGTGGCTGGAGATCAGGGAGGGAGGACGAACTTCATGCAATAAACAAAAAAGATTGCAAGCCCCAGAATAAACAAATATTCAGAGCTGGAATAAGCATCTGATCCAACCCACAATCCCACCTTTGCCCAAAAGTCAGAGTTTCATCTGGTGTCAACAACAGCAGCTGAAGGAAAGCCAGGAAAGAAAGGAAATGTACAGATTTTCTTTTTCCAAGTAATAATTCAAAATTCTTTTCTACAAGTTCTGTGTGCCCAGTGCTTCTCCATGGTCTTTGAATATAAGTGCTCTTAAAACTTTCAGTGAAAGCAGAAAGCAATGCTAAATTTCATGGCAACAATGACAATTCTCCCTCAATATATATCCTTGTTCTATTTTTGCTGTAATCGAGGACATCCCTTTGTATCACAAACTGCCACCACTGTTTTGCTCTAACATCCATGGAAAACAAATCATAACTACAACATGCTAAACAGAGACAGGTTTCCAAAGTTATTAATTTTAAAAGTTCATAATTCTAAAGTATTTGCTGCAAGGCATAAATTATTCTACTTTAAAAGAAGACTTTTAATGCCATGATTTATTCAATGTGACTATAGGGTGAAAAATTCTGAGTCACTAAAAACACTGAAACAAAGTAGACTATTTAAAGCTCCTTCCAATACACACAAACACACATTTCACTAATTTAATAATCTAATAACCTCAGTAAGACCTAAAGACACACTCCAGGATGCAGCACTAAGGAAGAGTGAGTACAATATTCTGGCTCTATTACCCGCTTCCATTTGTGCTTGCCAAATGCACAGGGCCAATTCCAAACAGCAATACACATAAAGTAGGCTGTTCTCAAAGGAATTCAAAGAGACAAGTATGCTCTTTTGCAATTCAATAACCCACGTTTTCTCACGCTCAAGTGGTGACCTCCTCTTAAATACACAAGTCGCTAAGGAAAAGGTGCAGCCAAAATCCAGTGTCTGTCAGATAAAATAATCTGTATTTAAAGAGGCAAGAGCAGACAATATAAGCTTCAAAATTTTGTTCTAATAAAGGGAAAAAGAAGATGGAAAAACGGAACTAGTGTTGTGGCCTGAACTCAAACAGATTTTCAACATCTCTTGATGAGGAAGGTCAGCATGGTGGAGTCACTCAAACCTGGCAGGTTTCTGACCTAAACTCTCCCTTATCACTTGACCTATGAACGTTCTGATATGTCTTCCTACTCAGACTGAACCCAAACCACTTTTTTTCCCATTTGTTATCTTGGTGAAGTCATTTCTATACAGTTCAACTACAGAAGTGGCAACGAACTATGAAGTTTCCTATTCAGAAAAAAAAAATCTAAATCTTAAAAGGTAACAAAGAGGAATAACTAAGCATGGGAAAAATGCCCTTTTACTCCTAAAAGTACAGAGTAATGGTAGAACTGATAAAATCCAGTAATATCCTGGTTTACATCCTATTTCAGCTCAGCATATGCTTCAAGTTAAATCCGTGCACTCCCTTGAACCCGTGGGGCTGTGCTGATGATTCAGCAGTGTTGGAGCACTGTCCTAAATCAAGTGCATCTGCAACTTCAATGAGTAGTGGGAACGAAGCAAATTGTTGCTGAAATGTTTGGCTTTCTGCACCTCCAGAAGTGTGAAGGCTTGTAAAGGGAGCTGAGCAAAACCCACTCAATTGAAAGGTTTCCCCTTCCCATGAAGTCAGCATAGCTCATCCCCAGAGCTGGAAAAGGCTGAGTCTGGAGCACAAGCTGAGCTGGCCAGATTCTCTTCTACTGCAGATAAACCAGGCAAAGGATTTTTAAAAATGCATTTTTAAAAACAAGATGGTCAAATTATTTAACTTGGACACCAACTGGTTTATTAGCAAAAAGAAACTGAGACAAACTATAAAAAAGGTCTTTAAATAAAACCATGTGAGGAAGATACAACCCTAAAGTCCTGTTGGCCTTGAATGCAAAATTTCAGTGACAGTGAGTGATTTTATTTTTTCTGAAATACTGTGAAAAAAATTGTTCCCATCCCCTCCATGCATTTTAAACGTTTCTGAATGTATGAATTACACCAAAGAGCTCAATTAAAGGATTCCAAATGCTCATTAATAAAGGCTACAACTAACCTGTCACAAAATCTAAGTGAATCACCAATAGCTCTACAGTGGGAAAACAAGTCTGCTTCAGGTGTGGTTCATATTGGCTCATCCTCACAGCCACAAAATGACTCCTTCAAACAGTGAATTAAAAATATCCTTCTTTGATTCAGGTTCATCATCCTAAATAATATTCTACAACACATCCTCCTAGTACTTACACAGGAGCCATGAAAACAATGACTGAAACTGTCACTATTGTCACCTGCCTGATCCTTCTCTCTCTCTTTGTTTAAAGCTAACAAGATCTTACTTAGGAAATTTCAGCTATACACTAAGGCACTGTGCTTTCTAAGGCCACAAGTTACCTGGTAGCTCCTTAAAGCTTTCAAGGGAGTAACACAAGAAGGGGAAAAAACACCAAAGCATCACAATAAAATCAGAGGCAAAGAAAATTAATTAATTTGGTTTTAAAACTACCTTGAGCCAGGGATTTTTTTCCACTGTATCATTTCAAGCTGCCATGCTCATTTCACTAAGTTCTGCAAACCTCACATCGCAAAGCATATAATGAATGCTTTGTTCTCAAAGGAGAAAAAGACATTTAAAAGCAGCATGCAAAATTAGTAATGCCAAGGTTGTGGCTTCAATCCCTGCACAGACCATTCACTTAAGAGCTGGACATAATGACCCTGGTGAGTCCCTTCCAATTCAGAATATTCTGTGATTCTTTGAAAAGTGGTGCTTTAACAATTCTAAAAATTGAACTGGTTGTTTCTAAAAAGAAACAACCAATTATCATCAACACCAGTGAAAAATATCCTTTTAAAAATTATCTCCAAAAAGCAGGTAACTATGAAATCCCCTGGAGGGAGATTAAATAGATAAATAAATTGATAAGCACTATTTGCAGCACCTTGTTTGCCCTACCAAAGATTTTTTGGTCCTAACAAATCTCCTTTTACACTTGGGAGTGTTTTTTTCCAAGACTTCAGAGACTTGAATTGCCTCTAAAAGTTTTTCCATGTTGACCTCTATTTCAGTACTTGGGAAACCTTGGAACCACTACACTGTTGAATGTTAGTTTTACCAGATGCTGCTGCTTCTTCCTAAACGCTGAGCAATTTCAAACCCATTTGAAATCAGCAGGAGCACGACTGCAGAAAAGCCACACAGAAATTAAAGTTAATACTGAACTCAATGCTGCTGCTGGCCCAACATGACAGGAGTAGCTGGGATTTATTTCCTGGACTTCTCACCATGGTCTGGGGTATTGCTAACCCAGAAAGCTCTGGCAGAATTGGGTTAAGGAGTGACAATGTGCGAACCTGGGGTGACAGCAAGAGGCGGGGAGAAGATAATAATCTCTCACTGCCACTGAAATAACTTAATGGCTCATGGCTTAATACCATAACCAAACACTGGAGGAGTATCAAGCCACTGGAGGAAAGAGTTAAAAATTACATTAAGTAATAAATTGAAATAAATTGAATAAAATAAACTGGGTCTTCACAGCACGGCAAGCAGACTACAATGACTTCAACTGATCTCTTCCCAGTTAACTCACTCTTCATCATGCCCTTGGCTGTGAGGGCAAGGTGTTTCTACTCTAAGATAATTAACGCAAGTGAAACATATCAGAGGGGAGATTGCCTTCAGCAGCATCTCCTTTTGTCTCCCCACAATTCCCCACTTCTTTGTTATAATTAAACATTTCTAGAAACACATGCTTGGATAAATTGACCATTATAACATACAAATACTGTCTCTATTTTTTTTCTATAAGTGGATGCATTAGACACAGATAACACTGCTTGATAAATATCAGTTTCATTTTCCCCAAGTGTATTTTTTCCCAATTGTATTTTTCCTATTTATTTCCAGTTTATTTTCCCATTTTTCTTTTATTTTCTTTTTTCTATTTTTCTGTTTTGTATATTTTTTTTTAATTTTCCATTTTTTCTTTTTTCTATTTTCTTTTTTCCATTTTTTCTGGTTTTTTAAATTTTCCTTTTTCTTTTTTTTTTTCTATTTTTTCTGGATTTTTGTCCTTTTTTCTTCTGATTTTTGAGGAAACAGTCCGATACCAGGATAGCCCCTCAAACTTTGAGAAAACAGTCCAATACCAGGATAGCCCCTCAAACTACATTGATTAATCTATTTAACATCTTAGCTATTTTCTTCCACTGTGGCATAAAAACTTGATACAAGTGTCACTGTTGAGGCAGTCATTACACAACCTCCCTAGAGAAGTTATGTCCCATTATCACTAGTTGGTGGCTCACCTATTTCCAGGTGTCTCTATAAAAGAATGAGGTCCGGACTTACCTGTGGCTTTCCACGCCACTCTCAGCTTCACCAATGCCGCCTCCCCCACTCTCTTCCCAGAGTCTATGTTGCCAGTCAGTAGGACCTCGTAGGGGTCCAAACCCGAGTATGTTACTTCTCGGGTTTTTTTGGGTCTGTCTGTTTCTGGTTCTGGTTTGTTGCACCCGAGATTAAGGTGGTTAAATGTCCTTTGCCCTCTGAAAGCCCCATGCCAAACGCAGAAATGAACTGGATTCTTCAGATGTTCTTTTTCAAGGATTTTCTCATGTTTATTTTATCTTATCTTGCCCCTTTTTCTCTGTGCCCGGCCAAGGTCTGTCCAGCACGGGCATCAGGCAATGACTCCCTGCTCTGATGAAGGCTCGTCCTCTCTTATACAGATAGTTACGTACTGATTGTTTACAATTACACACCAATATCTACATTCTATACTAAACAGGTCACTTCTACACTAAACCAATCCCTCTATACCTACTTGGTGCCACTGTCACTGCAGAAGATGGAGACGAAGAAGGAGAAGACCCCAGGGCACCGCCCAGAATTCTCCATCTTGTCCCCATTCACCCCTATACTTGAAACCCCAAATGTGAAAATAATACTACTTTTTATTACACTTTGTGTCTTGCAATTCCTCTCCCAGTGTTGGAAATCTTTCCCATGGACTAAAGTCAAAGCCCTTGCCTTCCTGGGCTCAGTGTCAGGGTCTCTAACACCCCTGCACAGATCCCGAACCCCCCTGTACAGGTTTTAAACCCCCCTGTACAGGTTTCTGTTTGGCCAGGGAGTCCAAAGGAATGCCCTGGACTCCCACAGTTACTCAGGCTGTTATATCAGTATATAATTCTTGTTCTATCAGTACATAGTTCTCACGTCACTCCTCACACGGGGTCACCAGATGTCACAGTCGCTGATATGTGGCAGTTGACATGGACACTGCACTCGAGGTGCTTCATTAGAATCATCAGAAGGCTTCAAGTATCTTCATCTCTTGTTCTTCCAAAAGCCTGCCATATCTTTTCTCTGTATCCTCTAAGAGCAGCTCCACACAGCTCCAGCTTCTTCAGTTCTGGGTCTGGCTCCATCCTGTCCCTAGCACGGCTCCCTAACCCTGTCTGTCCTATGTACAGTATCTTACAATATCGTAGCTTCTCTGGCCCTTGCACGACTTCCTGTCCCTAGGTCTTCACAGCACTTCGAGCAGACTGCAACTGACTTCAACTGATCTCTTCCCAGTTAACTCACTCTTTATCATGCCCTTGGCTGTGAGGGCAAGGTGTTTCTACTCTAGGACGATTAACACAGGTGAAACATATCAGAGGGGAGACTGCCTTCAGCAGCACCTCCTTTTGTCTCCGCACAATTCCAGGCTGTTTCTACTCTAGGACGATTAACACAGGTGAAACATATCAGAGGGGAGATTGCCTTCTGCAGCACCTCCTTTTGTCTCCCCACAATTCCAGGCTGTTTCTACTCTAGGATGATTAACACAGGTGAAACATATCAGAGGAGAGATTGCCTTCTGCAGCACCTCCTTTTGTCTCCCCACAATTCCAGGCTGTTTCTACTCTAGGATGATTAACACAGGTGAAACATATCAGAGGGGAGGTTGCCTTCTTCAGCATCTCTTTTTGTCTCCCCACAGGGGAACATGTAAGGCGGGAGAGAAGGAGAACAGGGAAGGCATGTTGGTTTATGTTTCTATGAAGGCATGCAGTTGTGTTTACATTTTAAGCTTATTTAAATGTATAAATAAGCAAAACCTGGCCTCTGTAAGCAAAACCAGCCCTCATTTAAATGCTTTCACAAGCATGTTTTATCTAGTTAAGAAAGCCTCCAAAAGTTGTCTCTTCTATTTTAAGCATCAGGCTAGACACCTACATTGCCTCCTCCTTATTGTGCAGTTCTGACGGTCCTTAATCTCTTCTGAATGTTATAAACATGGATTTGAAGAAACAAATTTATAAATGACAAATCCACACCGATTTTTATGTTTATAATCTCTTAATCTTCGCAAAGCTTTCAATAAGTAGAGAATACTTTTCTCTATTGTGTGAAAGAGCCTCACACCACAAAGAACTTAATAACCTAAGTAAAAACCCCTTTCCTTTACATGCTGCTTGCTATTTGCATTGAAAATATTACAAACACCAACATTTAGCATCCTGGAATGAGATTCTCTATCCATATAGCTGGGATAGAGTGGAAATACAGGATGCTGGTGGAGGCTGGACCTTCAGTTCAAAATTTTCTACCACCTTAAAATTTAAGCAGCAGCTGTAATAGTCTATACAGGTTTATTGCTTAGAGCTTTGACCACCATTTCCTTATGACTTGGGGAAAAAAAAGAAAATAAAAAGGCAGAGTAGCATAGACTAAGAATGGAGGAGGAGAAACATTTATTGCTATCTCTCTGCAGGAATGTTCACCAGCTGACTGATCGTTCAGAGGGAAATGGGATGGATCCTGACACTATTTTATGAGGGTGTAGACCCACAGTTCAATCAGAATGTTCCCAGTGAGACTGGAGGAGGTGAAAGTAGAATTGGAGCAGAGGAAACATTCTCAAAGTGTTTGTATACATTCCTAATTTCTCTTTCTGTAAAATTGCAGCCTCTGCTAGAGAAATGACACTAATACAAGCCAGAGAGATGGAAACAAGTTCAGAAAACACAGGCCATTCTACATCTCCCTGTATATTTCAGGTCCTTTTTTCATGCCTCTTTTATGTAAATCTACATTTGAGCATTTGTTTCACTTCTGTTCATGTTCTTAAGATTTGCAGTTCTGCATATAAAAGGGAAAAACTTAAAATATTTCTTGAAAAAACAATAATATAAAAGCAAATAAATAGTATCTTCATTACAGTACCTACACGGGCCCAGCTGGAAGATAGCAAACCCACCAGCAACTTCCATGGTATCAAGAGTTGTGCCCGAAACAGTCCAGAGCATTTTTTTCCCTTTGAAGCCTTTTTATTTCAATATCTCCCACCAGGGCAAAAAGGATTTATGTACTTTTCCTGAAACTCCATCATCTCAAATTTCCATTTGCCCAAGTTTTAAGATAACAATTTGTCCCTGTTATTTTTTCTTCTTTCCCTATAAACCAGATTTTTAATAAAAAAATGCCAACTCTTGACATAATTTCTTCATCTTCACAACATCTAACAGTGTATCAAGTTTGCTATTCCAGTGGAGAACTAGGATGACTTGGAAAGAAGATGTTACACCAGGCTGTATTAGCATATTTTCCAGTCCAGTAGCTAGTCTGGCTTCCATTTCCACATCATAGGAAGGTCTGAGACAAGACACCTTGGAGGCTGCAGGTAAAAAGCTAAGAGAGATTTGCAAGTACTTGATGCTACTGAGACCCTCAGCCCTTGAAACTCTAAGATCTATTTATAGAATAAAAAGGGAAGAAAACAAACAGTCACAAACAGATGGGACAAGCAGAATAAAAGGAAAGTGTAAATTGACTTGGCCAGGGCAATGTTGGAATATGTCTACAAGTACTTAATAGAGTTAAATGTTTAAAAAAGAAAATAATTTCCCTGTAAGTTCAGACTCTGAGGTGGTAAATAGCACCGTATGCCACACCATATGTCAGTCAGCAAACAACCTTCAAAAATCATCTCTCAAAAACCGTTCTCTGAATCGTCCGGATTTCCCCACGCAAGCAGGAACAAGCAGTGACACAAGAAAATACACACACTGTCCATGCATTAATCCTTTCAAACACCAGCCAAATATAGGGCAGGAGTTCAGTGCTTGGAAGGTGTCAATCTACTCCACAAAAAAACAGTGCCACTGATACGACCAGAGTTAAGACCACGCTCACTGAACCCACACACTACTCCAGTTGGAAACAAAGCCTATTTTTTTTGCCACTGTTCTACAGACTCTAAAGCCTTACACACTTTTATTTTCCACCTTGTCACACCAAAGTTGTGACCCAGGCTTTCTGAAGTGCAGTTTTCCATACCTGCTCCCACACAGCAGCACACACACAAACCTTCTGCAATTTCTGCCTACAGGAATATTGAGCAGGGAAATTCCAACATGCATATACATAAGTTAACAGTCAGTTGGAATTCCAAAATAATTCAGAACTGCAGTTCTTTGTGTATTCAAATTTTTCTGAAATTTTAACACGTAAGTGAGGAAAGCAACACAGCCTCCAAAAGGAGCCAAAGCTACCACTGCCAGGAATCTCTGAGCAACTGTCCCAGCTGGCCCTGCCTATGTGGCCCAGAGCAAACCCTCCAACATCTCCATGCTAAGGAGCTTTCCTTGTCCAAAAGGGTAGGGAGTATTTTTAAGTCTCTCACAGGACTGTTATGAAGATTAATTAAGGTCTGAGCAGTGCTTTGAAGATCAAAACTGCTATGCTGTTATTTATTATTAAAGAACAACAAAGTGCATTCTTGTTGTCTATAATTCAGCTTCAGAGAAAACAGTGGACAAGCACATGTTCAAGTGCATAAATTAATTCTCCCTGCCCCAACAAGCTGTGATTTGCATAACTGCATTTTAGCCACCAGAAAGTCTATACTCATCCCTTTGAAATATTTTAAAGGCCTGAAGGAATATAACCAATACAGTTTCTCTTCTGATTCTTTTCCAGGATAAGCTTTTCCTATCAGATATTTCTGCCTCAGTTCAGCAATGCCTTTTATCCTATCAGAAGCCCTTGGATTATTCACAGGATAACATTAGACATATACTAAAGCACTTTGCTAAATCAGTTCAACACCTATTCTGGATGTTTGCATTCAAAAAGAGGAGCGAGAATGACAGTATGGCACAGTGGGTAATTCTTTTTCTTTTTCTTTAATGGGAGGAAATCACAAGTATTTTGGAGCTCTGCTTTCTTCACAGGTTTTCCCAACAGAAAATTACTAATCTCCTTAATAGATTATTATTTCACAATCAAAGTATTTCACAAAAACATCCACTGCTGAAAAATACACAGAAATACTCCACTGCACAGTGTGTTACTAACTTACACTTCCTTCAAACACATGCACAGATACAATTTGAAAACACTTACTAGAAATGCTCCCATATTTCAACTGCAGTTGTATTCTTAAAACATGGGATCACATGTATTTTGGCAACATCTCCACACAAAAAAACACAAAAGGTTAGCATTAAGAAAAATTTAAAAATCAGAATTAAAAGTTGCGAATAACTATTCTCAAGCCTTGCCACTGTCTTCCTGATCTTATTCACACAGCTCCAGCAGATCAAGTTCTCCACCATCCCAGCACTGGGCTGCAGCAGTGCAAATATTTAAAGCAAACAAGGATAGGAGCTGTTGGACCTCGACGGTGGTGAGCAGAAAACTGGTGCAACTGGGCAGCTCCTGCCACCCTTCCACTGCACAGACATTGCTGAGAAAGGGTCTGCAGGATGCTGAGCACCTCCCCAGTGTGTCAGCCCCCATCACCTATCACAGGAAATACTTACATTTTATTGGATTACTTTTTGGCTCTCTTCCCATTACCTTACTCTGCACTCCAAGTCTGCAGCACATTCTTATTAACAACACAGATACCAGATTGTGAGCTTCTGTACTTTTTCAACTGCTTTCAGGAGCAAGTTGAGTTATATTTAGCAGCCATATGGCATCCCTCCTCCACACATTTGCTAGAGATAAGAACTGACAAATTAAGTTTTCTAAAACACCGATCTATATGTTTTCATTTCCAGTTTTAATCATGGGTGTTAACTGTGGTTTAATTGTTAACCCTGGCATTTGCCAAACAGGAAATGTAAAGGGTACCTCTAGCAAAGGATGCAATCTCAGAACTAAATTTTTCTTACAATCTAGGTGAAACTGTTAAGAACTGAAGCTGTACTACAGACAGCTGCATTCTTCTTAAATGAATACAATATGGCTACATAACTAAATAGCCATGGGTGTATTGGCTTCCTTATGAAATTGGCAATTGTTCTGTGTACGGATGACTGAACGTAGGTTACTTGAGCAGCTCAAGGGGAGAAAGTCAAGAGCACAGTGGCAACCAATTCATGTCCAATAAAGACTCCAAAGACAAGGGCAACCACCACACAGTTTTCCCATGCTCCTGGAAACCAGGTTTACAAAGCTGAATTTCCCTACAGCCCAGCCTAATTTCACAGAAACTGCAGCGAGAGGTTAGAAAGATATCAACAGCTTTAAGAACTAAGACAAGTCATTTGAGAGCTGCTGTCATTTAGGACAGGTGAAAAGGCAGGTTGAACACACGACAAGGATCTACAACAGCCTCACGCTGAGTGCCACCCCATGTGTGTATCCCTCAGGGAAAAGGAAAAACGGGGGAAGGACTGGATACCCCTGATAATTTGAAAGAAATTTATTTTTTTTCCTCTCTAAACAGTGAGAGGAATCACTATTTAAAACACTTATCTGTCAGTTAAATCATACCTGATGGCTAATTCTTCTTTCTGGTATCTGGAGCTTTCCCAATTCCTTCTGTGCTTTTCTGGGAACCAGGTATGCAGGGAACACCCCAAGAAAAGCTCTCACTCAAGTGGCTGCAGCCATGAACACCTAGTGTGAAGCATCCTCCCCAGAGGTGACTGCATGAAGACAACCAGATTCCAGGCCTCATTCCATGCCTCCACTTGTTTTGCACCTAATTCAACTCTTAGGAGGCAAACCCAGCTCTTTCCTATCTGTCCAAAGAACTGCAGAACAGCACAGAGTGTTTCTCCAGCAGGGGAAAGAGGGACAGACATGCACATTTCACGCATGCCTGAGCACACTTATGAGCTGCATGTGCAGGATGAGATATATAAATGAACAATTGTGTTTCTTCCAGCTGGTGTGTTACGTTCACTACTCAAGGAAAAATAATAAACCCTCAATAGTGGTTTCTCTCCCTGTGCAAGAAGCAATTTGGAGAATCTGTTCATCCAGTGCAGCCCATCCTCTGCTTAAGCCTTGTAAAATTCATGAAGGTGAATGATAAGGCACAAATCACTGCCTGCAGCAGAACCTTAACTGGACAACCCACTGGAGACCCAATGTGCCAGTCAACACATTTTGCAAAGAAGTAACAATTTCTTCAGAACACTGGTAATTCCCTACCGTCTTCCTTGAGGAGACAGCTACCAGTGAATGGAAAATAATTGTGAAGTCAGAACAACAACAGCAGGAAGCAGGAGAAACAAATTGCTTCAAATGCCAGAATCCCTAGCACAGAACATTTGAGAGAGAACAAAATGTTTAAGGATGCAATCAATCATTAAGATTTCTCCCAAAAAAGAGAGTACACACTCCATTTATTCAAAGCTTGCCTTGGTGAAAAAAAAGGTAAGAATAACCATCCCTGAATGCTTGATTATCAAATCAGAGCTTGGTGGGAAGAACAAGTAAGGGAGTTTTCCAATTAACCAAATTTTTTTTTTCTTTAAATTCGGTCATTGAACATATGCTGAAGAAAGACGTAGAGAAAAGCAAATCCCTGGTCTTCTGGCAGTTTTTCCCATTCCTGAACAATTCCTCCTTCAGAAGCACAGCCACAAGGGTTCAAAGGTCCCCGCGGCCTTTGTTCTCAGTTCCAGAGTAGTTACAAACAAACTTTTGTTTCTGTTTCTTCAATGAAATAAGCTGCAGCAGTTACCAATGACTGAACTTTACATCTGAAGCTTGCCTTGTGCATTATGCAACAGGAGGACTATGGAATCTCATTTAGATTTTAAACTTCCAAAAATAAGTTATCAGAACTTTTGCTGAAATAAAAATCAAGTACTGCTTACTGATTCAATCTCCAGTGAACACATTACACCTCTGCATATTCATAGAAGCGAGGAAGGAGTAACACATTCTGGTTTACGGATTGTGCCAAAGAATTCTTTTTGGTTTATCTGAATATTTATAGCTATTGCTCATTCATTTGTGAGTTTAACAAAAAACCTACATTTCATATTTTAGTACAAAAGTGGTATCATAATCAATACATATAAATACACACATATATAAGCATCAACAAATCATGATCCTCAAACAGCAGTTTTCATTTCTATCCCAGACAGAGTGCAAGGGATAAGATGATAATCATAAGGGCAAGTTATGGTAAGCAGCTACTGAAATGTATTCATAGTCCGTGAAAAGTTGATATGGAAATTGTTGATAAAATTCGTAAAGATTCCATTGTATCAGCTGCTATGTAATATTGGGGGGGAAGAACAAGCAAGGTGCATTATCAAGCAAGGTAACAGTCTTTTTGAAGTCAAAATAAATTTTTAAAACTACTGAAATTACCCTGTTAAAAGACTGATTGTTCCCAGCAGGCAGGAGCTGACTCTCTAGAGATGCTTCTTGTAAAACACAAACGGCCTGGCACAAGACTGCTATTATGAAATCTAATGAAGACATTCATGAATCATAACAAGGAGGAAAAGGGTAAATACCAGCAAACTCAAAGACTCTTGCAACAATTATAATTGTGCACAAACAGGGCTGTCCAGCTACATTCTTCATAATAGCCACACTTATGCCTTAGTGAAGCCAGTAAGAATATGGCCAAATTATAACATTTAGATTTGGGAAACTTCTTGGTTTTACGCTGGCACCAAAAAACCAAACTGTTTTCAAAACACCAAGCACTGTATCTTCTCTTTTTCCCTAGAGAACTCACAGGCACCTTGAGCATTCCGAGTATTGAGGCCAAAAAGGTTAATCTCCCAAATGTCAGGAAACATTGTTACTGAAATTAAGGGGGGGGGGGGGGGGTAAGCAACTTAACTAACATTCTAATAGAAATGTTTTTAGTCTGTAATAAATATCTCTCAGATAACAAAATACACAAAGAACTAAATATGTCTTTCTGTAAGAAGCAAGAATTTTCAAACCACACATAACAACCTAACACCTTGCCATCAAAATTATTTTGGGGAAAACTGATTTTCTCAATCTGCTAGTAAGTGATGACAAAGCTTTTAGCACACCACCTTTCATCCACATACCTTAAAAGCAATTTACTCAATGGAAGAGCTGCCACCAGAAGGCCTAAAGCCACAACTGTAGCTGACCAAGTGTCCCTCCATCCAACAAAAAACCTCAAGGATATTTAAAGCAGTTAATTTTACCCTGAAATCCATAGGAAGCCAGGCTCAAGCGCTTGCAGTCTTGCTTAAATGAATTAATGGTGGAAATTGGAGAAAGTCTAGTTCCTCTCTGATTCTTAATGAGTTATAATGGATACACTAAAAATCAATGCTTTCTACCCACAAACATCACTACTGAGATGAGGGCAAGCAAAAGCCCTGGGCACACCAGAGACTGGATGAAGACGCAGCAATTGCAGTTTCTTCATCAGCAAAAGTAACTGAGGTGACCAAGAGGGTGAATAATTCATTGATCAGTAACTGATGCTATTGTTTCTATAATAACTAACAGCTATTGCTTTAACCACTGACCTCATACCACCTCAGGACACACTCAAAATATTGCAACAGCTACAGAAACAAGACTGAAAGACAACAAAAGTGCCTACAACAACAATTTAAAAAAGTGGAGATGTATTTTACTTTCTAAACTATGGGTTAAAAGCTGCTGAGCCATATTCTCATAGAATATTAAGAGATGACACTATGAACTCCAGAACTACAAATGTGTAACGGAAGCACAGAGCAATAACATCCAGTGAACGCTAACTTCAGTGTCAATCATCACCTGACAATACTAAATGCATTCAAATCTTGAGCATGATGAGAGTTAACACGGGGTTTAATTATAAAGCAAGACAATAACATGAGGAAGTAGGTATGTGGCACATTTACCAACCTGATTACAGTAAACCTGGTAGCATTGGTTTATCAGCTTAACCAATCAGCAGGTAATTAACTGTGCATTTAACAGCTAGGTAGTAAAGTTTCTTCCCAGGGAAAATCAGATTGGAAAAGTCAACATCAGCTTAAACACGATTAACTTCCTGTCCCACTGCTGGCAAAGCAAATCCAATTTACTAAATAGTTTAAAGCGCAGGTTTTAATTATTTTGCACACTTCCAAAGAATCCAACACTACACACACTACACATGGATAAGCAGATCTCCTGCAGTGAGCGCAGACCGCAGAACCACAAAACACCACTGAAATAAACACCCAGAGACTTCTTAATGTGCCTAACAGCCCCAGCACTTTGCACTGCAGAAACCCCACATATTATTTGGGATATTATACAGGAGAGAGGACACAAACAGCTGCAGTTTCCTGTTCTGTGCAACAAAATTCTAACTTGGAACGTCTCCTTCAGACTTCTCCAGTACCTCACATTTCTAAAACAATCTTATACAATATACAACAAGTAAACCTTGTGAGATTTACGTCTTTCACCTGGTTTCTAATGCACACCTCCCTAGGAACATGCACAGACTACTTAATAATCTATATATCTAAAATCTTTTGCACTGCAGGAATTGAGGGTTCGCAGACGGTGTGTGAGAAACACAAGGCACACACAGAAACAGAACAAGGATTCAAATGAGCAACTCAGTTTTGTTGCATTCCTACACTTCTTAACCAACACCATAATTAAAAACTGAAGAAGTTTTCCAACTTTAATTGTTCAGCAGCAAAGATGACAGTAACTTTTCAGCTACAACACAGATTGACAAAAATCAAATCTAAGCAAAAAAAACCCAACAAAATCCCTCAAAATTAATATTGAAGAGCAATTTTCACCCAGTTTGGTGGGTGAGAATTGCTAAATGCTCCTGACCTGCAGCATCACATCCTCGGATTATGCAGTATGTGATTCTCCTAATTCTGGTTGGCTGGAAAACCTAATCTGCATAACAATAAGTACAAAAAATGGCTTCTCTTTAGTGTCTGGGATGTGCACACCCCTCCTCTCCAACACTGCTGGCCAGCCTGCTCAAAGGATTAGCATAAGAATAGAAATCACCGGGAAAATCCACATGCTCCAACTGCCCAGACTTGTTGACCAGCTTCACCCCAGATACCAAAAAGACTTATTTTTCCAAGGAAAGCAAATATGGACTTTAAAAGCTGATGAACACTGCAATCTGTTTCTCTTTTACTGCAATATAAGATATCCCAAGAGCAGCTATCAGAGCCGGACAGAGACACAGAACAACCTCCGCTGTTGGAAGCACAGACTCACAACGTGCTCAGTTTCAAATTCTAGCACAAGCCTGGTGGGGAAGAATGGTTCTGTCAGGAGGTCTCAGCTCGGAACTACCTGGCTCATCATGAAACCCATACAAGCAGCAAGGTCATCGGCCTTGCTGATACACAATGCTGCTGCACAGGGAAGGCTGAAACCAGATGCCGGAGCTACAGGTGAGGAGCACACCTGGGAGACGACCTGGTCCTCTGGACACCACACCTGGCAGAGGCCGCCCATGCTCACAGTCCCATGGGACCAATTTGGTTCTGACGCCGTAATTTACAAATTTACCTACATCTTCTTCTGTCTTCTTCCCTTTCTGTCCTTACCCTGGCACCAGGAGAGACAATTGTTCTTGCCTTGGTCACAGCCACTGCAATCAGAACTACTGCAAATATAAGAATATTCTGAGGAAATGCGAGTGAAGATAATCCCTCAGTTCATGAAAAAGCCAACATCTTCCTCTTATTGTGGAGAGCAGTTCACAAAGGCCAAGGGAACCCATCTCAATTCTTCTCTCCTACACAAACTATTCTAGCCATAATAAAGTATGAAAAACATCATTTATTTTCAGAAATATGGACACTGGGTTCCTGTAAAATACACTGAGTTTTTGTATAAACATATTATAGTATTTGACATGTTTGTTTTGAAATGGGGGAAGTTGACTGGAATCATCCCCATAATGTGGTCTGACACTTCATGCAAAACAATGCACTCAGAGAGCAAAATGACATTTCCTTTTCAGAAGTTCACAAAAGAACCAGAAGCCCAGGGGGGAAATGGCCAAAGTAGCACTAGTCCCATTTTTTGCTGGATTTCTTCCACTTCCTCTGGGATCTTCTCCCCAGCCAGTAAGTTACCTCTGCGATCATCCCCCTTAAACTCAACATCGTTCCCATCACTTTGCATTATAGAAAACAGATTGTTAGGGGTTGTGATCCTGATATTTCACAATCCACCAGTAGCAAATGACACAAAACCACTGCAATATCCAGCTACAAACTGGACACAAAACCCAAAAACTAAAGCACTTCCCTGGTGATATTTCTGCTGACTTGCCTCAGATGTATTTGTCGAGTTTTTGAAGAAACAAAGAGCATTTTAAAAAAGCAAACCCCAGATTAAGACCACAAGCTGAAAAACTGGCCAATAATTTGCTTCTGGCAATGGACTAATATTTCTTCTGTACACTGTAAATGGCATTAATACCACAGTAACACTTTCAGTTCTGTTTCCCTAAGTAACAGGCTTTGCATTTTGCAAGACTGACACCATTTTCCCCCACTTTATCATCTCTATCACCATATGCTCTCAAATGACTAAAATTTTGATTCTTGCAGCTGGCTCCAATGTGTTCAAACACTACAGACCCATCAGCTCCACATGCACACACCCCGGGGTAAGGCTCCGATAAGTTTAATGAAAACAAACCAGTCCAAGCACAAGAACTATTTACTGCTCTTTTATCATGAAGAATATGTAATATTTTACTTACCAATCAAAATAAGTTGCTCACTCAAGGTTAACCTGATTTTAGAATGAGAAGACATCTGTGCAGTGGGAAAGAAACTGCACGGTTCTCAATAAGCACATGCAGGATATTTGTCCCTATTCTGCAGAAGCTCCAACCTTAAACACTTGAGATAGATTTTAAGAATCTTGGAAACCAACTCATTTGGTTCATTTAAAAAAAAAAAAAGTGTCTGGTCACCTTTGAATTACACACTTAAAGCTGTTTCTTGAAATTAAATGGCATATTTTAAAGCTTCTACCTTGTCGCCTTTCGACCTATTCCTCTCGACTGCATTCTTCCCAGTGCCAGGACCAACCAACACAACAAACTGGGCGCCCACAGAGGCTGTCCAAGCCTCTGTCCAAAGTGCTGTTTTCTGCACAATCTCATGTGGAAAGGACAGAGAAGAAACAAAAATTGCCTCGTTCCCATCACCTTTGAACAATCCAGCAGCCCTTGGTCAGGTCTGGAGCAGCCGTTTGCCACAGGAGACAGATTCCCAAGGGAGAACAAGATGGGATGCACGGTTTGCAGAAAGCAAGCAGCACTGTAGGTGGATACACACGTGCAAATTTCAACAAATGTTCATTCGCCCAAGCTGCCACTGCTCACTCAGAGTCCGGAAGTGTTATGGATCCTTCCCTACAAACCTCACTCCGGCATCCACCGCTCACCTCCTTCTGCAACTGGGCGGGAAGCTCACCGTGATAATTTGGATAAACCACCTCCGTGAGCACACGTAGCACCTGTTGGGCGCTGCTCCGTGTCACACCGTCCCTGGACAAGGCTGCTCCCGGACACGAACCCTGCGTGCCCGCAGCAGCCCCACAAAGGGCAGCAGGACAATGGAGCCGGCACAAAGCCGCGTCCCCACGCCGAACTCCACGCGGGGATGGCACGCATGGGATAAAATGCCCATCCCTCCTTGCCAGTAATAGCTCCCTGGCCACGGGCGAATTCATCCACCTGGGAGACCCCCGGCGACACGGGCGGAGCTCCAGGGGCGGAAAAGGGGAGGGAGCGGGGGGAAGGAACCCCGGGACGAACAAAACCCCGCTGCGACAAACCCGCGAGTGCTCTTATTCGTGGTGGGTTTTTTTTTCCTTTTTCTCTCCCGCGCATGGCGGCAGCGGCCGCGGCGCGCGCCCCATCACCCACCCCAGGGCCGCCCTCACGCTCTGCAGGGCTCTGTCGCGACACTATCGCGACCATCGGTTCTATGCGGACCTGTCCCCTCAGCCCTTCCCTCTGCTGGCCGCGCTCACCTCGCTCCGCCGCCGCGGGGCCGCGCCCCGACCGCCGATCAGCAGCCTCGTCCCGCCGCCCGCAGCGCCATGGCCGCGGCTGCCGCAGGTGAGGAGGAGCCGCCGGGAAGGGGCTGGCAAGGGCCCGGCGAGGGGGATCCGCGTCCGACACACGCCCCCCGCTCGGGCTCAGGGACGGGCGGCGGGGCCCATGCGCGCTGCTGCCGCCGTCGGCTCCGCCCCGACGCCGGGAAGGGCGGGCGTGAGGCGGCGGCCGAGGGAGGGAGGGAGGGAGGGAGAGATGGATAAAGGGAGGGAGAGATGGATAAAGGGAGGGGGGAAGAAAGAGATGGAGAGAGGGATAGGTGGATGAAGGAAGGGATGACGGGGCTGGAGAATGGCGCGCTGTCGGGGTGGCCATAAGGGGGCTACGGAGGAGGGAGCTCAGGGTGCCGGCTCGGGGTGGCAGGGCAGCGTGTTGCTTTCTACAGCTCCCTGGCAGGACAGGAGGCTGTAGCCTGCTGAGGGTTGGCCTCTGCCCCCAGGAACAACGACAGGATGAGGGGACACAAACTTAATCTGCACCGGAGAAGGTTTAGGTTCGGTATCAGGAGGAATTTCTTTACAGAAAGGCTCATTAGATGTTGGAAGGGGCTGCCCAGGGAGGTGGTGGAGTCCCTGTTCCTGGAGCTCTCCAGGGAATGACTGGAAGTGGCATTCAGCTGGGCTGGGTAACAAGGTGGGGTTCAGTCACAGGGTGGACTCGATGGTCTCGGAGGTCTTTTTCAACAGAAATGACTCTGGGATTCCCGGACCGAAGCCACTACATCTGGGCTGCAGGTGATGGGGAAGGCGTGTGGGTCTGGGCACAGGGCAATGTTTCCCCTCAGTGTGGGAAAGCACTGCCAGGTGTGCCGGGTCTGGGGCCAGGAGGAGGAGGGGAGGGCGTGAGGGCTGAGCTGAAGGTACTGGGGTTATTTCATTGAATCCCACGATAGCTGAGGTTTGAGGGGACCATGGAGGGTCACCAGGTCCTAGTTCCCCTCTCCAGCAGGGCCATCTCAGAGTACAGGATTGTGTCCAGTAGGTTTTGGAATCTCTCCAGTGAGAGACACTCCACACCCTCTCTGGACAACCTGTTCAGTCCTTGGTTACTGCACAGGGAAGTTCTTCCTCATGTTCAGCTGGAACCACCTATGCATCAGTTCTTGCCTGTTCCTCTTGTCCCGTTGCTGGGTACCACAGAGCAGAGCCTGATCCATCTTCTTAGCACCCCCTCTTTATATATTTATACACATTGATGAGGTACATTTGGGGTTCAGGGATGTGCAAGGTGCTGGGGATGGTCCAGAGGCAGCAGAAGGGATGGAGCTGGTGGAGCCTGCATGGCTCTGTGTGTGCTGTAGTGAGGCCAGGGCTGCTCCTGTCACAGGATGCTGGGGTTGGAAGGACCTCTGGAGATCACCTGGGCCAAGCCCCCCACCAAGACAGGGTCACCTACTGCAAGTGACACAGGAACATGTCCAGGATGGGTTTTGAATGCCTGAGTATGCAAAAACTCACCAAAGATGTCCTGAAGTTTGTTTGCATGTTTTTTACTGTGTCTAATGCACACACCCCCTCTGAGGGGGGGATCCCAGCCAGAAAGGGTGTACCAGGTACCTGCAGGCACCACAACCCTCACACCTCACTGTGGTGTGGTGACGTTGCAATAAAACACCACCTCAAAGGTGTTTTATTACAATCACAGACATATTTATCTGTGGACAGGCCACTTGCACACCCTGTTCACAATGCAAAACTTTTGCCTCTATTTGAACTTCGAATTTATTAAACCTGTATGGGACAGTGTTTCTTTACCAGTAAAAGTTAATTCACACTTTTAAGTGAGGTTTAAGTGTTGGCCACAAACTTCTTCCTCCAGGTAAGTGCCTCTACGAATGCAAGGACTTGCTGTGCTGTAGCAGAGGAGCTTTTGGATAGAGACATTTACCCAAGTGTTATGTTTCGATGGCTGACCCTAAACCACTTCAGAATCTGCTTTATTTGCTTTACTGTTTCATTAGCATGGCCAGGAACACACGACTCAATCTTGCTGTCAGCAGGACGTGTGGAAACCCCTCCCTGATAATTATGGCATTTTGTGACCGCAGAACTTACAAGTCTGATTGCTGGTGTTGTTTACTCCTCCAGCAGTGGCACTGCACAGCAGTTATCCTGGGAGCACTCCTTGCCTTTGGGCAGGGCCCAGGGCCACAGACTGAGGAACACGGAGTGGGGGTGTGGATCATGGGCCTGGCATTCACAGACAGCTATGTGTGGGGTGTGCCTGGGCTTAGCCACATTTGTGCTGCAAAAGCAAATATGAAATGGCCCACTTGATACATTTTCAGAAATGTTCTAAATGAAAGGCATAGTTGAAACTGTTCCTCAAGCTGGATTTGATGCATCCTGGTATTCATTCCATCTGTGAAACACTGTAAAGGAAGTATATCATTTACATTAGGGCTGTGGTGATACCACCTACCCAGAGTGCTTGGATAAATGATACCACTGTTTGCTGATGTATTGGGTGACTAAGAAAGGCAAGCCTAGACATGCAGAAATCCCAAGTTGTGAGTTTTAATTTAAAAGATTTGAAGAATTTCTAGTTGTTGTGATGAGAATTTTCAGAGCCTGCTGTGAATAACTGATGGTAACCGTAAATGTGCAGAGTCTGGAACAATAGCTCTGAGATGTCAGCATATGCTGTGCCAGATGCCAACAAACAAAACTGGAGTTAAGAACATTGGTGGGGCTGGGGCTCCACGGGTAAGTAGACAGCAAATCATGAGGATGTTGCACAGCAGTCCCTAAAATGGCAAAAAGTATAATTATGTGGGCTAATAAAAAAGGTGGCAGAAAATATACAAATTATAGTGATGACAAGGCAAAATGATGTGATGTATTGTGCTGTCTACAACTCCGGTTGTCAAACCTGAAAAGTGAATTAGGATGAGGCAGGACAGTCACTGCTGATAAACTTCAGGGTGCCAGAAGCAATTTGTTGGCTCCCTATTTAGGAGAGAGAAGATTCAGTAATGTGCAAGAAGGTGAGACTTTGAAATTCCTGGAGGAAAGATACCGGGAGCATCCCCAAGCAGCTGAGCCTTTCTCACTGTAATAGATGCCATCATCTCACTTTGGTGGTTTTGCCTCTTCCTGATTTTGACTGGCTGTTGCTGCATGATTTTTGCAAGGCCCGTTTGTTGCTCTTCTCTAGCAGAGCATTTTTCATTATGCCTTTCTAACTAAAAACAAATGGTGGGCTGCATGTGGGAATGCGGCTTGGGAAAAGTTGAGGTCAAAGAAAGGTCTTGACTCAGTGCTGAGGATCTTGCATGAATTTGCCTTTAACTGCCTCCCATCAAGCTGTGCCTTGTGATTTGAATCTCACTGCCTTCACTTCTGTGTCTGAACATTTTGCTTTAAAAGATAAATAAATAAGGGGAGAATGTTTAACCCTCCTCCTTCTCACACTTTGTGTTTCTTGTCAGTTCTTGGTCTTGCTAATTTTCTGGAGAACTTTAATGGCTCTTGGGGATGCCTGGAAATGTTTCACCAGCACAGAGCCCTGATATCCAGCTCTGTCAAACAGGAAAGGACTGATCCAAACTGCTTCAGCCCTTGCCAGTTATAGGTTGCTGCTGTCTACAGGGTCTGTCTGCCCTTTTCATGGATCTGAAGGTCATTTGACCCTCATCACCTCATCAGCAATTTAGCCAGGGCATCCAGGAAAAAACTTCCCCAGAGGATGAGAGGAAGGGATATGACCAGGTGGCAGTTACTCCAGGTCTGCTTTCTTGGTTTCAGATTTTAAAAACTGGTGCAGATCTATTTGTTGGCAAGGGTACCAATTTTTTTTATCATGAGTGAGGATTTTTGATCCACATGGTTTTCTTTGTTTGCTATGTTTGTTTGTTTTTTTTCCACCAAGGAAGGGATTTTGCCTAGCTTGGAATTATTGGGGTTTTGGGGGTGGCTTTTTTGCATGGGTATGGCAATGGCAAGATGCCTCTGCTGAGAGAAGCCCTAGAGAGCAGCTCTGTGCTTGCTGGTACAGAATTTGGTTCTGGTTTACATCAGCTGGCCTGGCTGTGCTTTGAGATATTGATGTGAGATAACTGTATCTTTCCTTCCTTTACTTCATGTTCTTCTTTTAAATATTTTTCTTGGAGGGAAATGATAAATATTTAAGAAATCAGTTGCATTTGGAGACTTCTTCTGAGCTTTG
Source organism: Phylloscopus whistleri (assembly GCA_017589585.1). Lineage (NCBI taxonomy): Eukaryota > Metazoa > Chordata > Aves > Passeriformes > Phylloscopidae > Phylloscopus > Phylloscopus whistleri. The sequence goes on from JADMLD010001095.1 coordinate 607,490, forward strand.
TATGTTTGTTCTGAGAAGACACTGATGCCAAGGAGTACTAGACTGTATTTACAAAATAAACTGGGACCACAAGAAAGACGTGTGAAAGGATAAAGTGTGGGGAAGGGAAGAGTGAGAGATGAATTACTTCTGTTCCTGAAAGCTGCTTTGCACTTCTGTAGCACCTTTCCTCCCAGTATTCCAGGACACAGCACAAGCATTAGTCATGGCTCATGCCAGATTTGGGAGACAAGTGAGGCAATCCCTGTCACCCTTCAGAGGATGAGTCTTGGGGATATGAAAAACCTAGGGAGAAAGGCAAGTCCTTTCTGGAGTGGATCTATGGCAACTTGTGCTAGGTGTGGTGAATTTGGGCTGAGGCTCCGAGATAATCACTGCAGAGACGAGCTGGCTTATCCAAATCCTTACAGTGGTTTTGCCATCAAGAAAAAAGCATGAGCATAAAAATATGACTACTTTCATTAACTTCAGTTTTGAGCTAATCCTCATTCCTGCTGGAAAAGCAAGTAATTCAGTTAGGATTGGGATATCAAGTGTGAAATTTTGCCTCTCTTGAAGCCACCAGGCACATTGCTGTTGACAATTGAAGCCAGACTCTTTCCCAGAAGTAGATACTAATGATAAGAGCAAGAGATTTCATCCAAGTAACTCCAGTAGCAAATTTGGCATGTTTGAGAGGACTCTGCGGGAGGAGAGATAAACGCTCTAGTCATTACTAATTTTCCAACTCGTGTTTTCAGAGAATAAATATATCTTTTCCTGGCAATGGGTGTATTGAATCTGTCTGGCTCATTGCTCAGCTGGTCACTCTGTTGTGACAGGTTGTACTCCATTCCCCAGTGGTTTGTTTTCAGACATCTCAACTCATAATCATCAGATACAGTAGATTCTTTTTTTCCTGCAGTATTTTATGGCTAGAATATTTGTTTTTAAATATGAGCATCCCCCTGACTCATGCAGGACAAACCCAACAGCATATCAGTATTATTGAAGCTGCTCATCCTTGGAAAAGGAAAGGGTGTGGTGTTTACAAAACGCGAGCTATCCATCTGTGACTGGTTTTTGTACCTCCTATACCCAGGGACTGAGCCATGAGTACTTGTTACTGGCAATGCCACAGCTTGTTGCTGTTGCATGACATTTTTTAAAAGCAGTGATAAACAGGAAGATAGCTAAACAATGGGCATGTCAGGTGTGATGCTGATGTGTGCCTTGTGCATGGTTAGAAACAGAGTTCAGTAATTCAGAGATGGTGTTCAGGATTAAAAACTCCTGGTGGGAAAGGCTCCCCAAGGTAGAACAGCTGCCAAATTTGAAAGCATCATTGGCACAGACCCTTTAGCTGGGCAACTTTCTGTACACACAGAGCTCTGAGAATTCAACTGACTTCTGGACTCACAAAGATAAGCATTCAGAATAACTGAGATCAGATTTTTAGTGAACCATTCATTTAGACTATTTTGCAAAAAATTACCCTCCTCTGAATTGGTTTGGCTGAAATAGTCACTGAATACTCAGAATGCTTGCAAACAACAGTCTAAATTTGCAATATTCTGTAGCCTTCACCCCAAAAATTGGACATTTTTCCACCTTTTTAACATTATTACTATTTTATCGTCCCTGTGGAGAACATTGTGTTTGGTCATATGAGGTAATGAGAAAGATTAGAAATGTAACTGGATAAATTGATTTTTAAAGCCTTGAACCTCAATGTTTACAAAATACTTTTAGTGTACACTCAGTTTCCGGGACTCTGCATATGCAAAGTTCAGCTGTGAATAAATACAAGCAGAGCAGAATATTACTTTCTCTTCCAGCCTGTTTCTTTGATGGTCAAATCCACCAAGACAACTGCCCAGGCTGCTGAATGGAATTCTTCCGGTTTTTGGGCTTCTCGCATGCAAATATGATTCTGTGCTTGGGACAGAGTAAAACTGCTCTTTTGACTGCTTGCTTTTTAATCCTTCCTTCATAGTCTCACAAATGCTCCTGCAGCTACTCTGCCATGCAGCATCTGTGAAATCAAGTGACTCACTGGGTCAATCAGGCTGTTTCTCCCAGAGCAAACTTCAGGCGAGCGCATTCCAGCTGGTGACCTTGGTGCACAGGGAAGTGAGAATGTGTTACAACTTGTTCACACAATCTCTCTAAGCCACTTGTGCCGAATTTGCTTGGAGGTTGCAGACTTGCAGTTCTGTTGATATAACCCGGAATAAACTCCCCCTGCTGTGGGATGGGTTTGCACCAGTTTTCCAGGCAGTTGCAGGCACTGGTGTGGGTGGAGAACTGGCACAGCTTGCTCTGATAATGAGACCAGAAATTGAGAGGAGTTAGGAAAGCAGGGCCCTGCAAGGCTTAGCACTTGTGCACCTCTGTGACTTGCTAAACAAGTGCTCAAAATCTCTGTTTAGTAACTTGACGCTTGGGTATTTTTTCTGTGGAGAACTGACCTAGGGTTTGTGAAGTAGGTGTGAATTAGGACACACTCGTGCTACACCCTGGGTGAAAGGCACTGAGAAAGAAAACTAATGTAAAGATACTGGGCGGAGGGAAACCCAGCAAGGCCCTGGAATGCATCTTGAAAAGGATATCCAAGGCACTGTAGGATGGAGATCAGATGTGCACAGTAGACCAGACCCTGCCTTGTTTTCACAGAGACTGATTCAGTGCTGCTGCTCTCCACCATATGCAAATTCTGTTGTGTAATAATTGATATATTTATGACTCTGTGTGGCCAGAGCTGCCTATTCCTATTCCTGTCTCTCCTGGAATTGCCTGGAGTGAGTGAACGTGGCAGATGGGGGCAGGCCTGAGGTTTAGCTACACAAACTGGACAAGTATCCTGTGAGAAGTGCACTGAATCTTGCATTTTTAATCTTAGATTTTCTTAATCTCTAATAGAGAGTGGCTTAACCCCTGATGCAGGAGCTGTAACACCCAGTTGTTGAAATCATGATAATTGTAGCATTTCCTTATAACTGAATGTTAGACATGGCTTGGCTTCAAGTTGGACTGCTGTAACCCTGAGCAAGTGGAATGAAGTCTAGAGGCTCTTTTGGAAAAATTACAAGAAGTTACAGGATGACTTAGTGGGGGCCTGAAAACGTTATGGGAAGGAATCTGAAAGTGAACTGTTGAGATGAGGAGAGCTTAAAACAAAGTGACGGCTGTCAGAGTTGGAACTGGGATGAGATCTGAACTCTGCCTTCCCAGTCACACCCACTGAGTTACATTCCTGCAAGACGGGCAAGTGAAAGGAGGGGAAGTGAGGGGCTGCACAGAGCAGGTGCCAGAAATGGCCTCTGGTTCCTGCTGGCAGAAGCAGAGCTGCTCTCTGGAGCTGGGACAGACGTATGGCATTTGAGGAGCCTCCAGGAGAGCCTGATAGAGCTGTCAAGTGGGAACACATCACACACGGTGCAGATGCTTGGCGGGCTCTGGCTTATGGATACTTGTGGATGGTTTTTCCCCTCACGTGCACTTTAGACACAGCCAGATCCAAGAGAGTTTTTTGGGGGGAAGGAACTAGTGAAACGCATAACAAAGGAAAAAGCTGTACTGTCAAGAGGCCTTACGAGCAAGACGACAGAGCCAGACCTCATTATTATGCTGTGTCCCATATTTATCTTCCATATATTCCTTTCCTGAACTGGAACACTTCATCTGATCATCGTGTAAGACTGATGTGACGAGCTTACCCCTGCACTGTGATGTTTGAGTTGGTTAATCAGCACGGGGAAATCAGTGAAACTTCTGGTGAAATCTTTCAGTGAAATCTTCATCTGCCTTAGAGCTGAGGCAGCTCTTTTGCTGTTCTGTTGTTCTTTCAGGGAACTGATCCCACATCTAAGGAAAGAGGGGTGATTATTTTTCAAGCTTTTGCTAATTTTTTTTCTTGTTAACAAATCTACTGTGAAGTTCAGAGGTGGGTAAAACTTCCCAGCAGTCACAGTAAGAAAAGCCACAACTAAAACAAGTTCTTTTATTTGGCTGTGAACTTTCCACAAGCTTAGAGTGGCTACTTACATCAAATGCACAAACAGAGAATTCCTGTCTTTAAAAACTTAAAAGTAAGAGCAGGATTTTAATTTTTCTACACTCAGCTCAGAGCTGGAGGAAGCCCAAGTTGATCCTGACTTTCTGACAGCTGTATAATTACAATCAGCAGCAGTTGCTGCCATAGGATACTGGTGCTAAACAGGAATTAGTGTTGCATATTTATCCAGGGAAAGAAAATATCTACAAATATCTATAAATATACTCAGTTATTATTAGAAGTATTTAAATCTTCTAGTGCTTGGGTGTCCCAGATATCAACTGATGGAAGGGAATCCTCTTGCAAATGAGTTGCTGGGTACTTTTTCACCACAAGTTTTGATGCTTCAGGGCAGAGTTCATGGGCAGGGCACTCATTTCAGCTCATCAACTATTCATCTCATCTTTCACAAAACTTACTTTACAAGTGTAAATATTTGTGGCAACTTGCCCACGTTGTGTGACCTTTACACAATTACAGAAAAGCTCTGGAAGGCTGCTGATGTTTTAGGGCGCATTCTTTAACAAAAGTAATAAATCTAGCACTCAACCAATGGTTATTAATTTTTTTTTTCTTTTTTCTTTTTTTTTTTTTGGAAAACTACATTTGTTAACCCAAAGTACTGGGTGGTTATTTGTTTAGGCAAACAAATGATACTGTAGGAATTTAATACTCTTACAACTAAATGTAAGAGTCTTTTAAAGTGAGTATCACCTACTGTAAGCCCTCACAGGCTCCCTGTACCTGGCTTTGGGCTTCACAAAAGTTAATACAGAGCTATAAAGCTGAAGCCTTTAGAACAGCTCAAACTCAGTGCTTACCTTCACAAAATTTATAGCAAAAACCCACTGAATTACTTAGTAATTATCTAAAACTTCACCCTGCCTTTTGCTGAGAGTCAACTTGTAATATTGCTGCAGTAAAAACCAGAAATCACGCTTATTTTTAAAGGCAGGCTGGACCTCAATACACAATTCTTTTACACTTCTATAGACACTATTTCACTTAAAGTGCTGCATAAAAAGCTTAATCTGTAGATTTAAAAAAAGGTTAAGGCTGCAAAATTTCACCTGAATGAATGGACTAGAAGAGAATAGATAGAAAGGTCAGGATATGAACACTGAATGTAACAGCTCTGCAGTTTCAGGTTGATATTGAGCTGAAGAGCTTGGCAGATACCAGGACTACAATGTCGGGGAAAAAAAGGTGATTGTTGCTGGTGTGTGTCCGAATTCTGGATATTGGTGTTAGCCACCCTGAAAGTCTGGAATGGGAGAGGGAAAAGTCCTGAGCACCAACCTGGACTAAATTGTGAGTTAGTAGAAAAGATTATAAGAACCGAGCACAAGAAATGTGGCAAATGCAACAGAAAAGGTGACATGTTCCAGCTTTCTGCCCCTACATGGCACTGCAATTCCCAGAAGAGTAAAGTTCCCCATGAGAAGACTTCTGCAGGAATTCAGCTGGAACCAGCAGATTGAGTGTTCCAGGTTTGTGTGCAGGCAGCAGAGGCTCCTCTGTCACTTGGGCACTGGTCAAGAATCCCAGATGAGGGGAGGAAACACCACAAAGAGCCAGAGAGCTTCTGGGGCCAGAAGGGGCAACCTAGGGCAAAAATAAATACTGGAAGGGAGGATTTGAGGTGGCTTTGGGCAGTGGGTAGGACAGAGGAAGTATGAGAAATAAGCAGGGAATTTTGCTAAAAGGTTCACTGGAGAGAAACTGGCCTTAGGTCAAGTCTGCAGTGCTTTTATGTGATTGTTCTCCCTCTGAGCATCCCGGAATGACAGCTGGGCCAGGCACTTTAGCCTGTGGGCAGCAAACAAGAAAGGCATAAGAAATGTCCCTTCCAAGGACAGCTCCCCAATATATCCTTTACATGCCCATTCAGGAGTTGTGAGTCTTTTTCCCCCTGGGCTCCTCTCTGAGGAGGTGAATAGGAAGTGCATCCACCTCCCTGTATCTGAAATTTTTTTAAAAAATGCTGCATCATCAGTTGTGGCTTTTTTGGAGCTCATTTATGATATGGAAACTCTCCAGCTGTCTTTGGAGCAGAGCCATGTGCTACCATACCCTTGAAAATATATGTTGATTAAATATGTAAGTCAGAAAACAGAAAGCACATCCCAATTTATTTAATAGATGGGAGTTTTATTGCTTAGTGCTCTACCACTGGAGCTGCTGATTCGTTTTTGAAAGTAATATGGTAATAGCTTTGTTTGTAGCTCAGAGATTGTAGTGATGTATAATTTTGTATTTTAATGCCCGATGGTTTGTTCCTTTCCCCTGGCCTTGGTTGTTGGTTTAGCCTAAGTTGTACCCATCCGTTAAGCTATCAGTCTTCCCTGATACCTACCCCTTATTCCCGAACGTTCTGTCAATCCTCCCTTGTACCAGCCCCTGCTTAGACTGCCCCTGGGGAATCGCCTATTCCTCGAGGCCGCATTGGTTTGTTTATATTAATCTCCTCCCGTTAGGCTCCCCATTGGTTTGTGCTCTGTAAACCCCACCTTGTGTCCCACCCCAGTCTTCTCCCTATTGGTCTCTCAACCCAGAACTCCACCCTGATTCTGCTCCTCAAAACCCATGGTCCCTGCCTTTGTTGGGCTCCTCGCCACTGCTCTGCATTGGGGTTATGATATGATTTATGTTGCTTTAATAAAAAATTTTCTCGGACTTGCAAGCGAGGCCCGCTTCGCTCCTTTCTACACTGATCCTACGGCAGCTGCTTGGGACTCTGGGACCCCGGGGGCTGTGTCGCGCCCCAGCCAAGCGCGATACCACCAGGCACACAGTGAAAAGAGATTAAGGAAAGTCACTAGGTATTGCTTCCCAAAGGGCAGGTGCAGGTTATGTGGGGATAGAACTTGGGGGAATAGCCTTAAGATGGAGGAAAGCAGGGTTAGATAAGGAATTAAGAAGAAATACTTCCCTATGAGGGTGCTGAGGCCCTGGCACAGGATGCCCAGAGAAGCTGTGGCTGCCTTATCCCTGAAAGAGTCCAAGGCCAGGTTGGACAGGGCTTAGAGCACCCTAGGCTAGTGGAAAGTGTCCCTGTCGGTGGCAGGGGGTGGAATGAGATGAGCTTTAAGATCATTTCCCACCCAAACCATTCTGGGATTCTATGATTTAGTGGCATTAATAAAGAAAAATACCTATGTCTTGGTTTGGAAAGACAGCTATCCATCAGGGAAAGCTGGAGTTCCCTTGGAATGGAGAATGTAAACCCCTCACCCCCTCCAAATTATTATAATTTTGCAATTAAGGGCTTTCAGGCAAAGATTTGGGAATAGGAATAACAGTTCTTTACTAGGAATATTGACAATACAAATGTAGTAGTAAAAAAACCAAACAAACAGGCAAACAAACAACAATCCTAGAAACCCTGACCGAGTCAGAGATACAACCTGACACCCTGTTGGTCAGGGTGTTGGAAGCAGTCCAAAAGTAAGTCCTCCTGGAGTGGCAGATGTGGTGCTGTTGGAGTAGAGATGATCCTGAGGTGGTGGTGAGAAGGGTCTGGTCTTCCTCCAGGAATCTGGTGGAACCAGATCCCTGTGTTCCTACATCTGTTTTTATCTAGGTAGGAATGGTTGGCTCCCCCCTCCGGGTGGAGCATCTCCCCATGGGATGATGGAATGTGTCCTGTCCCTGCTGAGCCTTCATGGCCCATCAGCAGCAGATATCCCCTGGAGGGAGGACGGGTGGTGACAGAGATAACAAACACTGCCCCACCTGGTTTTAACAGCTGGCCCATTATCAGAAGGCACTGCCCCCCTCCCCGCAGAGTTACAAGAGATAAAGAAAAACATCTCCCCAACTGCTTTCAACAGATGAAATAGAATACACATTTTTGGTTCCATAACCCAAGACAACCTACCAGGGGATAAGGATAAGGAGTGCCCTGAGAGAAGGTTTGCTAATAAGCAGCAAAGTCTTCAGAACTTCTCTTTGTTCGATAAATCGGCCAAACATGAACCGAAGTGCTTCTCCACAGTTATATAAAACCAAAAAATAAGCCTGAAATCCTACTGGCAATTGTTGCCCTCAAGCCTTCATTATGGCCCTATTTTCTTCCTCATCCTCCAGTCAGGAAGGAATTCCTGAAGGAATTGGCCAGGGAGCTCCTCCTGCCTGGCTGCTTTGTGCTGACTGTCCTCCCCAGTTGTGCTCTCTGTAGCAGCCTCACACAACACTGAATGAAATTAAAAGCATGTCTGGGGCTGACTGAATCATTCCTCATTAGCTCAGTGGGCAGCAGATTTAGGAGCTAGATTTGCAATGAACACTTACTAGATTGTGTGTCTTCTGGGGATAGCTATTTTTTTTTTTTATCATCGGATTCCATGACTTAGCAGCATAATTAGCTATTAGACATATATGCTCCATTGAAGAGCTGCTTTTTAATTTTTTTTAAGCCTGCTTAATCTAGGAGACTTTCTTTTCTCATTTGTAGGGAGTTTTGCACAGTTCTGACAAGTACAAGATAGCCAGTGGGAATGAGACCTGTAATTAATGCATTGAATGCTCAGTGTGAGCAGAAGGCTCTTGGATAAAGAAGGTCTTCTGGCTCTGTCAGGTGTCTGACAGGAGGACAAACACTTAGAATGGTGGAGTCTGTGGTATGGTGGGGTTTACACCCTGCAATTTCATTTAATGTAAGATATTGAGGACAGGAGGGAAAATTATGTCTTTCCCTATTCCCCTGATTTTTGAGCAGTCACGTGTGCTTGATTCTACACTTTCTCAGTGAGAACTAATTCACTGGCTTTCTAGTAACAAAAATAAATTGAGCTCAGTGTCCTGCCCCTTTCTGTAGGTGTGCATGTGTTGAGGGGGCAATGTGTTAAAAAGTAGTCCAGCTGTGAGAGCCTGAACTGTGGGAGGTCCAGATTCAGCTGGAGGGTGCCAGAGACAAACCGTATGAATGTGGTCACGTATCCTCACTGTGCTTTGGTTGGCATCCATAAAAATAATTTCACTGATTCTGTGGTAAAATGAGAGCCCCTTGGATGCTGTGGTATTAGGGTGCCTTGTTGGTTTGTCACAAAATGTTAAGGGTGGTAGAAGCCTGGAGTGGTGCTGGTTGTCCCTTTCAATTAAGTTCTTCTTTTATGTAATGCTACTTGGTTTATTGCTCAGGAAATATCCTTGTTTCTCAGCTGTCTGGCTACAATGGTACCTGCCATTTCTTTCAATTTACTTTGGAGGCAGTTTTCCAACTGCCTTGTGTTTTTGGATCACATAGAACCCTCTTTGATTCCTGTTATCCTTTTGTCTTTGCTCACTTGGCTCTTAACATTTTGTTCCCTGAACACAAGCCCAGGTTCTCCACTCTCCCATGCTGCAGCAAACCAAACACTGCTTCTGAAGCAATTAGTTAGGAAGCATTGACACACACAAGGGGAATTAGGAATCTTGACTATTAATTTTTTCCCAAGTTTTTTAAAGGATTCTGTACTGCTTTTCCCAAATCTTCCAGTATTAGTTCCAGGACTGAGTGACTACACTTTGAGTGGTGATAGCACACAATATATGTCCAGTTACCTGATCATCCTTCACTGCCTTGCAGTCACAGCACAAGTCACGCCACCAGTGGAACTGCCTGTCTCCTGCTGAACTCAGCTGGATGGGTACCCCAAAAGACAGGTACGTCCAGATAGCCATGTTCCCAGGGTAGATAGAAATCTCACTTACTTGGTCACAAGACACTCAAAACATGGAGTGAAGCCTGGGGCATCACTGGTACAGACAGGTACAGAGTCTGCAGCAGGACTGACTCTCAGATCTGGAGGTGAGACCTCTGCAAATGGTTTCCTAGTGGAGTTTGTCAAAAAGAAGAAAAGAAGTTACTTTCTATTACCTCTCCTGATATACAGGGAAGAGTGGAAGTGGCAAAAAATGGAAAATAAGGTCTGAACTAAAATAATAACTGTCCCAAAGTTTTTGGTGTTATTTTGTCACAGCTTTATTCAGACTGAGTTCCTCTCCTATTTTATTTCTGTATTCTATATCCAAAAGGGACAGCCTCAGAAATATATTTGGGCTAAAATGCTGTTTTCAGTTGCACTATGGCACTTTGGTGCTCATCAGCACCTACCTGTCCTGGAACTGGTTTGCATCCACCCAGCTGCTCTTTCCTTGGCTTTATGGCAGATGTTGCACCACTATCTTGGTCTCAGAAAACAAAACAAAACAAGACAAACAAACAAAAAACAAAAACTGCACACATACACACACAAAGAGAAGTAACTCTCAGGGCCAGGTTGGATGTGGCTTGGAACAACCTGGTCTACTGGAAGGTGTCCCTGCCCATGGCAGGGGGTGGAACTGAGTAAGCTTTAAGGTTCTTTCCAACCCAAACCATTCTCAGATCCAGTAGAAACTAATCTGACTGCTGAGATGGGGCTGTGAATAGGCTTTGCTCTTCTCTCCTGGATTATGCCAGAATTTACATGAGTTGAAGTGTTTCCCAGCTCAGGTCAGGGCCTCTTTTGGTCTGTGCAAAATTACAGCAGATCCCATTCAAAAATTATTTATTTTAAGTTCTATTTAGCCTTAATAGCCTGAAAATATTTGGCATTTCTGGTCTCTTAATATTGCAGAGGAGGAAAATTGTTAACCCTGTTTTGTAAATGGCCAAAACTGCAAAGATCGGCAGGAGTGGAGCAGGAACTGTAATCCCTAATTCTAAACTCTCTATTAAAACCCTAATCCCTCAGCTATCCTTCTGCTTCAGGCAGTGTTTGGGATGGATGGTGGATAATTTACCTGAAGTAATGCACCTACCACTGTTTAAAGCCAGTTGTTTTCCTTTTGTCCCTCTGTCAAAGTTGCTTCTTTAATTGCCAAATTCCTTTTTTGCTGGAGTGATTAAGAATTGCATCTGCTTGCATTTTGTAGGTCTCTCTCAGAGTCCTGTTCAAATAGTTCAACAAATTCCATGTAGACTCACGGTATCTTGGGACTGATAAAGGTTGATGCCTGGACTGGTTAAAGGGGAAAAATCTGAGCATGTGGTTTCCAGCATTCACTGTCTGGTGAGAATCAAAACCTCTCCTCATTTGCCCAAGGATCCTAAATTTTTGGAATAATTTTTTTTGGAAAAGGCAGAAAAATACAGATACTTCACAGAGAATACAGATAGAAAAGAACAGCAGAATGGGGTGGGGGCGGGGGGGGGGGGGGATGTGGAAGTAGGTCAGATGCATTGCAGACAAAAAAAGTCATTATGATTAGGAGAGATTAGGGAAGGCAAGAGCAACAGCATCAAAGGAATCCAATTTATCCAGCCATTTAAACAAGACCATTCCTTGCAAAGCAAGTTCTCCATACTGTGCACAGATTTAGAGCAAAATGAGAGGAGGATGTCCCATGCTGTGTGTTTAATTTAATATCTGGTTTTCTCTAAAGCCAGCCATGGAGGACTGAAGAAACCTTTTTTAATTGTCATGAGAGCAAACACTGCAGAACAGTTACTCACTTTCCTTGCTTGAATTCTTTCAGATTTTTCATTTTTTACACTGGTGTGTAGGTGAAGAATGCAGCCAGGGTAACGACAGTGCTTGCTGACAGCTCTCAGTCACTGCTGCAGCATCAGGTGCTTTACATGAAATAAGAAGACTCTCATCTCAAAGGTTTCATATAAAGGACATAGTCGAGAGGAATAAAGAGAAATTAGGCCTTTCCACAATTGTCTGGATATTTGGGCTCTGTTCCTAGATGTTTTACTAACTCCTGTGACACCTGCAAGTGCTTTTTAACACTGTATGCTTGAGAGTTCCCATTTACAAAAACACTGGCAATGGTGTAAGATTTAATTAATGATGAAGAATACTGCATTGCTTTGAGAGCTGCTGGGAAAAAAAAGGGCAAATCTTACCATTATTAGTAGTAGTAGTATTGTTCCATCTTTAAGCTGTCAGATTACATAAATCTAGGCAGATGCCTTAGAGCATTGTGTGCAGAGTAAAGCTCTCTAAAGGAACAAATTCCGTTTTCCTTTGTCTTGGACTAAAATATCATAATAGTACATGAAGATAGGACAGCTGTTACTGGAAAGGAGGTACAAAAGGGTAGGAAAGAAGCTAATACAGCCCTAGAAAAAGAAGAGATGGGAGACAGCTTCATCCAAACTGATAGTGATAGTTTTTTCCCAAACTGGCCTTTTGAGAGTATGCCATAAACATTTAGACATTAAGGGGCTGTGAGACAATGGCTGTTGTTCCCTGAATGCAGATGTAATACCCTGGAGTCTGAGATATTAGCACTTAATGCTCTTCTTTTTTTTAGCCTGTAAGTCTCAAAAGTGTTTTAAGCATCAGCTGGACACTCAAATTCATCTGCCTTTTTCAGGTAATCTTGTCCAACTGATCCATAAACTTTGTTTCAAAGGTTGGAAGCCTTCACTGTTTCTGTGGGATTTGGAGATCAGGGCTCCTGTCAGATTCTACAGGGTACTTTTTATATACTGTGAACATGATGAACAGAATTATACTGGTGATTAATGGATCTATAACAGAGAAGTATTAAACCATGTTGCCCTGTAATATTATGAGTTACCTATATACATTCTCCTTTCCTTAATCCCTCTCCAGGGCCTCCTACAGAAGTTTTTAGGCTTTTTTCTCAGGCTGCCACCATTTGTTGCATTGCACTACAACAGATGTGACATATCTGCTGCATTTTGATGAAATTATTGGAACCAGAATTATCAGTGGTGCAGTTATTCCTTATACAGATGGTTTAATTACAGCAGTGAGATGTTACAGGGTTAATTAATTGTTGCTTATTAAGTGCTTTGAGACCTTCAAATGAGAGATGCTACGTATGTGCCAGGGATGATTATTAGTTATTAACAGCAATGCTTTCAGCTATTTGGAGGGTAAAAATAATTTAGTTTCATTGTGAAATATTAAATTTTCAGTCTAATCAGATCCGTGGCACATTTCAGGTTGCAAGTGGAAAGCCAAGTATATACTTAGGTAGTGATGCACTGTGCCAAATTTGGCTTGTGGGAGTGGTTCCCATCAGTTCCTGTTGGAACAGAAAAGAGCTGGAAATGCAGGAGATTGCAGAAACTGGAGGAGGGGATGGTGTGGGAGGAGGTTCCTAAGCTTTCAGTAAAATCAGTAGGTAATGGAAGAGTTTGCAGCAATATTGAGGTACAGGCTCTAATTTAATGATTTAGCCATGATTATTGAACAGCATCCATTGCCTTCAGAACCACCTTCTCCTTTTGAGGCTTTTTCCTTAAACTTTTCTCCACCAGCAGCAACTGTAGGCTTGCCCGAGCCCATGGACAGTGTATCTGTGTGGAAAATCAGTCTGCCTAAGCTCTGGTATTTATCCTGGCACTTAGGCTGCAGTGCTATGTCTAGAGAGATATTTCATCGGTTCTCAAAATTTAATAACTCAATGTGTCAAAATATGAGCTGTTCAATTACTGGAATTCTTTTACTCATTTCAGAGAGATCTCTCTTCCCTTTGCTCCTTCTTGTCACACTTATTCTTTCTTATATTGAGGAATAAATAAATTATTTACTGATGAGAGAGGAGGAAGAGACAGATTTTGTCCTCCATGAAGGAGCACAGAGTGCCTTTTAGAGCTTGTTTCCATACCTGGAAGTTCAGTACTTGTCTCCATCCCAGAGATGAGCCCACTGACAAGGGGTGTTTTTGTGAAGGTTTTACAGTGCCTCAGAGAGGAAGGAGAAAAACACGAAATGAGCTCTGTGAATCATGTGCCAAGCAAAAATGACTGACACCATTAAAATGAAAGTCTGTCTCTAGGAAATGATCACACACATGGATAAGTAGCAGCTCTTCAGGGTGCTGACCCATCACAGAGGGGAGGATTGGGCAAGATGTGAATACAGCTGCCTTAAAACATCCCCTGAGCTGGGGAATCCAGGCAGTGAGGCTGGCAAGGGTGTGATCTATGGGGGGTTTGTGCCTACAGCTCCTGCTGAATTGTGCTGGAGGGGCTGCTCAAACATGGATTTAGGTAGGAGAGAACCAAAGGAGTCGCCAGAGGGTGTGAAATGGGCCCCTGAAGCATATTTTTAAATTCTTGAACTGTTGAAACCCTCCTCTAGATAGAGCTGTCTCCAACTCCTGCACACCTTAGGTGCTTGGTTTGTGATTTACAATCTTTTCCCAAGTTCCTGTCACAAGGACAGTGTTTGTCTTGCCATTGAGAAGCAGAACTGCAGGTTTCCTGCTCAGGTGTTTTGTGCAGCACATTCTGAGCTCCATGAGTCACTCTGCATGGATGGGCTGTGAGCTGCATGCTTAATGCCTCCTAAGTTCCTGCAAGCCTTAGTCTTGCTCTGCTGGAATGGTGGGGGAGAATGAGAAGGAAGAAGGCAAGAAAAACATGTGAGCACAAGAGGTTCAAAGACATTCTTTGACTGCTTCTGCCTCCTGTACTGGCTCAGCCAGTGCTGGGACCATGAAGACACCTCTTAATCTACATTTCTTTTTCCTCTTTCACTGGGAATGGAAGAGTCATGTGTAGTTGACCCTGCTCGCCCCCTCTTTCCCTCTCCATTTCCTTTCCCAGCAGCATCTCTCTGGGATACGCAGCCATCTGGCTGTTTATTGCAGCATGAGCTGAACTCTTAGATGTATCCTTTGGAATTTGGTTCTGGTTTAGTGATCTCTCTGTCATTCCTTTGCATTTTCCATATGTCTCATTTGTGCCCTCGGAGCCACTGCTGTTTGAGTGCACTCTGTTCTTTTGTATCCCACGTACTTTCATGTTTCCTCTTTGCCCCAGAACTTCTCAACATTCTTGTTTGGTTTCTATTATTTTTATTCCATTTTTTCTCACGTTTCTCTGCTTCCTGTTAGCACAGGGAGCACCATCCCACTCTGAAACAATCAACTGAGGGTAGACATCAGCCTCCCTCCTGCTCTAGTCCCATCCACCCTGGGTCAAGACACATGCTCTCAGAGGGATTGCTGGGAGCGGAAAGGGAAGGTGCAAATGATTATAGAGGAAGTTCAGCTTTAAAAGCTTTTCAAGTTCAGCACTGGGATAATCAGAAAGGCTCCTTAGCCCTCTCCCTTTGTGCTATGAGTAAAATGCACAGTACAGTCAGCTTAACTCTTTTACTGCCAGCAGCAAAGGTGTTGGTAAAGAGATAGGGAAACAAAAAGGAGCATCTTCCGTGAAAAATCTGTCTGTTCTGTATTGGTAAGAGATCACGAGATACTGAGAGTATAATGATGAAATAGAAGTCTGTCCTGGGTACTTTCATACTCCTTGCCTCTTTCAGCATTTCTCACAAGAGAATGTTAGCCACACTGCTCCTGGAAATTGATTTCTTGATGGATTTTCCATGAAAGAATGGATTGATGCTGGGAATGTGTCTGGTGGTGAGATAAATTATGACTGAACCTTTCTCTTCTCTCACTGATTAATTCTGTGATTCTTAGGGATGTCCTGTGTAGGGCTAAGGGTTGGATTTGATTATCCTTGTGGGTCCTTTCCAGCTCACATTCTATGGTTTTGTTAGAGTGTTGTTCCATGTTCTTTCAGTATGTAAGACTTTTCCCTTTTCATTTCGTTCCTCTTGCTGTAACAGTGAACTTGCCATGGTTGTTTCCTTGTGCTGGACACCATGAGGGCAGGGCTGAAGGTGAAGCTGATGCTGCTATGCCATCACAAGTGTTCCATGTGACGAGGAGCACCCGTGGCTGGTGTGCTGGGATCTGTGCCAAGGAGGTTGAATGGCCACTGACAACTTCACAGTGGCAAAGGATAATTAAACAACTGTGTCTCATTGCAGCTCATGACAGTTTCCAGATGCTGCTGAAAGTGATTCCAGATGTGTTCTTTGGAACCTCTGCTTGTTGAGAGCACCCGCGTCTTGGGAGGGTGAGAGCACCTCCTCTTCCCAAGATGCACATGGCATCCCTGCCTTTCTCCCTTAGACATGAGAGGTCAGCAGCACTTAGAAATACACTCACAGGGTAAAACCCTGTACCTCCAGTGCCTCTGTGTTCCAGGAGCTCACAGATGTGCAGTTGAGCAGGGCACAAAGGATTGTCTCTGCCTGTTACCTGTAAACTCTTTTTCTTATGCACAATTACCTTTAGGGCCCACTGTGTCCCACAGTGGAGAAATGCAGAGTAAAGGGACCTTAATGAGTCTCTTTTCTAGCAGCGCAAGGCAGGATTTTCTCCTGGTTATCCGCATATCCTTGGTTTTCCTGGCCTGATACCTCCCCCTGCTGTTCCCTGTCTTTTTGGCACTCGGCATCCAGCCCCATCCCAGCTCTCCTTCACTCCTGCTGGTAACTGGTAACTTCGGAGCTGAGGTCGGATGCTGGCGTGGCAGGAGAGCAGAGGCGGGACAGTGGGTGAGGCTCACGAAGGTGGAAAGTGTCTTTAAAGGGAGATCGTGGGCTTAGCATTCTGAACGGAAGGTCTCGGAAGTCAGAGGGGCTTAGCTCTGGGAGCCCCAAACTCAGGAGCTGAAGGCCACTCTGGTACTGGCTGCAGGCACTTCTCTGTTTCCCCACATTTAGGAAAACACCATTGCCCTATCTCTCTCTTAGTGCTGGGTTTAAATGATTTCTTAAGCTTTGCATGGTTGATTTATTTTCTTTTTTTCTTTTTCTTTTCTTTTTTTTTTTTTTTTTTTTTTTTTTTTTTTTTAATGATAGTTTATGCATTCAGTCCTGGTGTCATAAAAATTCTTCTTTTATCCTTTCCACCATGAACACTTCTAGCCTGAGACTGGTTTATATTTTAGTGGTTTAAAAGTAACAAATGTAATGAGTGCTATAACTGTGGGAGAATATAGGGAGGAAGAGGAGTGTTACTGGTGTTTATTCCAGCCCCTTCACTGCACCACACAGACTACCCAGTATGAAGCAAGCAGGCAGCTTTCCCAGGGCATGTGCAGGGTAACAATATTCTGTCTGACTTCTGCCCAGGAGGTGGCAGGGGAGGAAAGGGGCTTCATCATCTGTGAGGTGCCCCAGAGAAAAGGAATAACATTAGAGTGTAAGATCTTGGTGAAAGGGACCATTTTGATTGCACAGGAATTCAACATGCCGCACAAAGGATGTTGATCCCAACTGGGTGCCAGCCCAGTAAAAGCACTTTAAAAACAAACAAAAAAACCCCTAAATGCACTGCAAAGCAAAATAATAAGTAGAAGTTGGCACATTACAAATAAAATGCCAAACAATCTTATTAAATCAGCACTTAGATGCTAGAACTGAATGCTTTCAAATTAGATATCAAACTTTGGTGCTGCAGTGGCACATCTCAGCAGACATGTGAATTCCCTGTTACAGGTGCCATCACATGAAGGCTTTGTGGATGGTTTTCTAAAGATGCTGTTTCACCCCCGAATCACCAACCAGAGTGGTCCAAGGACATCTGCATTGAGTCAGTGGATAACTTTATGGTACATGACTTGACTCCATGAATGTACTGCCATTGTGTTCCACATGTGCTACATGTGCTTGGTAGGAGGGTGCCTGGAAAAAAGGGGAGGAGAAGGCTGGGCTGAGAAGGTTCAGAACACGTGGTCTGCACTTCTGTCCATGGAAGGAAGTGGTGTGTTGTTTGTTCCATGAGCCTGGGTAGCCCTGTCTGTGGTGGTTTGTTTAGACACACAGTTACACTAGTAACACCACAGTGCTGGGTCAGTTTCAGTTGGAATTGGCTCTAGTGGTTTTCTTTTCAGCTCAAACCTACTGCTACAAACTGACTTGTCCTCCCAAATCCTAAATCAGCCTGTTCCCACCCAATGTTTTCCAGTACTTTTAGGAAAATCATACTTTGATGGAATTTAAACAGAGTTGAGTCCCTTGTGGACCAAGTTGGAGGGAAGACCATTAGTGTCTTTCCCTATTTCTGGGACACAAGAATGTGATTCATGAGGCTGTTCCTGTCTGTGATGAAGAACTATCCAGAAACATGGATATGCAGGACAGGTCTGATATTCCTGATGGGCAGGAGCTGAGGATAAGGCTGGTAGTGACTTAGAAACAGAAGGAAGGAATGGCCTAGATTTAGGCAAAATGGTTTCTACAAGTATAAAACACTCATTGCAGGCTCATTCCCTAGCTATTCCCCAATTTTCTATGGTAGGTCTCTATCCAACACTGTTACTGTGAGCCTATTGCACTTCAAGTGTTTTCATAACTCCTTTGAGCAGAAACATGCAGACTTTGGCTGTGATTTTATTTGGTTCAGCTGGTGAACCTGTCCTTGGCTTGTCAGGAGACAAGGAAAAATGCTCTATTTAGATGAGCAGAGCTCCTGCAGGGAAGAACTATGACACAAGACATCTGGTTACGCTTGGAATGCTGCCGTGAAAATCACTCTTATTTCCCTAGACAAATCTCATCCTTCATCTTCAGTTCCAATTGCACACATGTGAAAAAAAAAAAGAAAAGAAAAGAAAAGAAAAAAGATAATGTTGCCTGATCTGTGGGTGCCGGGAGAATGAATCCACAACTGCTTGCAGGACACCCAAATGCTGTGGAAACAAGCTCAAAGAAAAGCCAGCCAATAAAGAGGGTGATGAACACAGGCCAATGTAAAGCATTCCTTGGCCATGGCACAGCTCAGTTTTAATGACTCATGGTCTCGTGCAGTGTGAAACAACACCTTGGTTTCTGATAGAACAATAGTTTTATGTTGCATCCTACATCCAGTGTTCCCAGACATGTGCAAGGAAAGGCAGTTTGTTTTATACATGTTCGCTTTTTAACCTTCAGAAAGATTTAGGGGGGGTTTATTCCAAATCTGCAGCAAAGCCAGTGTTTCTTCCTGAAGATTAGTAATTAGATCCTGTGGCAGCACTTAAATATTTTGGTCCTTTAAAAGCATCTTAGATTAGATAGTCAGATAGGAATGCAGGATAATAAACTGAGCAGACGGGGCATGTGCTGAGTTACTCGTTATCACTTCAATCCAGGCTGAGTTGTGTGAGAACGCCAACACTAAAGCCAATACTAAGAAGGCAGAAAAGTTAAGTGGGCTCCTTAAAAATAATGCTATTTTTTGCTCTCCATAATTGATTATATACACGTTACTCTAGAACAATCCAGAAGACAGGACAAGGAATGTGTCATTTTATCCTGGCCAGTCTTTTGCTGATTTCCTAAAAAATTGCAGCTTTGAATAGATATGATGATACTCTGAAAGTCTAAATTATGTTCTATTAAAAACTTTGTAAATGGGCCTTCCATGAAATAGCAGCTCTGATGATGGCAGCGAGGCAGGCTATGTTTCAACGGATGTTAATGGGAGCTTGGCTGCCTCCAAACACAGGATTGGACACTTGTAGAGGGGAACCTGATCCCAGAAAGGCCCCGCGGGATGCCATTCACAGTTATGATTAGAAATGTCCCAGGAATGTGTGGGGAAGGATGAGTGCACAGCCTGCCTGAGGTAGTGCCAGCATGGTCTCCAGCTCTCTCCGGAGGAGCCAGATGGCATTGTCTCTTTTTCCCAGTGATTTTGATTCGATAAGGTTGCCTTTTCCATGTGCTCCACAGTAACAGCTCCCTCAGTCTGTCTGCAAAGGACCTGGGAGAAGAGGAACATCTGACTCGAATTTTTGCTGTGGGATTCTCTCAGGATTTGCTGCCCACCCCACTCCCCAGTGCTGGCATTCACCATGCTGCAGCACTCCAACAGCACAGACACCACCCTGGACCTATCTCGGCCTGACAGCCAATTTTCCACTCCTGTCTTTTTCCTGGCTCTCTGGCTAATGAATCTTTACAAGAAGTTTTCCTTCCTTTTGCCAGTGTTATAAATTTAAAGTCTTGAGATCACTGTACAAAGACCTAACAACACTGCAGCACTAATAATGTTAGCCAACAAGTTACTCGGTGAATTTAATTTCTTTGACTATTTGTCATTATCTCCCTATATGTTCTAATTACTTTTTTCCTTGACATGCAGACTTTGTGATTTGTCTGACATACTTACCTTTGAGCTTTATTCAGAACGAGCTCTAACCCAGCCTTGGCTTAATTGAAAATATATATTTTTAATTTAAATCGTGTTTTTAAAAGAGGCTTGCAACTGCAGATTTTGCCAGAAGGTGGAACTGAAGCTCCATCTCCCAGCAGCTGCTACAGCACAGCTGACAGGAATGCACTTAAAAGCCTAGGATTCAGTTAGTAATTTCCCTCTTTCTCTCGAGGCAGCTGCTAGAAAGAACTCTGTCTACATTCCAAGTGGATTAATTATTCTGTTAGATCCGTTTTACCCAAATCAAATGATCCATCATATCAGGTCTGAAGGGACTTTTAGCACTCATTTAAAATTGTGAAGATTTTATTATTACAGGAACTGCCTGAAAGAAGCATTTTTTTTTTGTTTAGTCTTTTGGTACTTAAGTTTCACAGCAGTCAGAATTTATCAGGCAGAGATGTGACTATTTCTAGTAACAGAACTCAGGGAGCTGCTACACTTTAGCAGAATGTCAGCACATTTTGCAATGAATTATTGGGTCATATTAGTCAATGAGAGTCAATGAGCCTATTCCAGAGACACTGATCAAGATGGAGGCCCTGCATGTGAGGTTGTTCCTTTTCAGCTGTATACAGAGTTCTCCAGAGAGCTGTCAAAGCAGAGAACAGCAACAAAAAAGGTGTGCTGCAACTTTCCTGGGGTCACAGTGCTGGCAAGTGGCACAGCAATTGCATCCATCTCCTGAAACAGAGTTATTTGCAGACAGCACTATGCCTTCCCAGGGCACAGCAATTACATTTATTAATTGTTCAGTTTAGCAACAGATCCATTATCTGTCCCTCCTGGTTTTTACTTCTGTCTCCCCTCCCTTCACCCAGAATCTCAAACCACAGCATATTCTGTACCTCTTTTTGGGGAAGAGAACTGCTTAGAGAGACTCACAGCCTTAAATGTAATGGAAATATTTGCTAATGAATGAGCCCTCGTTATGCACATTACAAGGAAACACTTAATTGACAGTGGCCACCAGATAACAGGGTTTAATTAATAAATCTATGTGGCGTCACATACACCACAGGAAGGGATTATAGGGGTTAAAGTGTCTGTCTGGTGGACTTTTATGGAAGAGTTGTGTTGCCTGTCTTTTAACATGAATAACCCGCATGTCTGTGACCTAACACTTGCAAAGGGAGGGGGTCAGTTGGTTCTGAGAACACGGCAGCCCCATCTGGGTGTTTGAACATGGCTTGGATGGCATCTGAAGCACACCAAAGGCACATTTGTTTTCTTGCCTCTCCAGCCAGCATCTGGGTTCCTATGCTGCCATCTATTCTGCTGCACACACGGCCCTAAGTTGGACAAACTGGCTTCTCAAACTCAGCAGTTAATGACCGGGTCATTAGTGCCTCAGACAGGCTGTCAGCACCCACTCCCTCATGAGAGCACGCTCCTGAAACGGGGACTTGATAACTGTATTGATAAACTAATGAAGCTCTGCTGACCTTCCTCTACTAATACAGTGACTCCATATCCAGTGGAGTATGGATCTGGAGATCCCACTGCAGTCTGTTAGGGAAGATGGATTACTGTCACTCTGACCTGCGAGCTATTCTCCATGTTTGCAGTGTGATGTGAAAAAGTCACAGGGAGTCTAGGACTCCTAATCAGTCTGGTTTTTGGTAACACTGGAAGGTTTCATGCATTGGCAGGAGGTGCAACAAGGTGAGCTTTAAGGTCCCTTCCAACCCAAACCATTCTGTGAGTCTGTGATTGTAATCCTCTTCTATTTGCGTGATCGTTTTAGAGCTGGAAGTGTTTGTTTGTGACACACAAAGGGGTAACATTCACAACCACCACCAGCCCAGGAACACTCACTCACCTTTACCCTCTCTGCTCCTGCTCAGATGCACATCACCCTCAGAAATCCCCACAGAAGGAAAAGGCCCACATAGACCTTTGCCCAGAAGAGCTGTACCTCCCAGTAGCAGCTGGCCAAGCCCTGTGGAACCAAACAGAACCAGCCCTATTTATCCTAGCCCATGGGCCAGGCAGCACACCTCCTGTTACTTGTTTGTGCAGAGTGACAACTGGGCAAGAAGGGAACAAAGGCTCTCTGCCTGAAGTGCTGCCTCAGACCCAGAGAGCCCTTTGGGATATGGCAGAGTTTTTTGTTCTCCTGTACACAGGAGCATCTTGGAGAAATGTGGCCATACCGTTTCTGCTGAGAACAATTAGGGACAGAAAATCCTTTAACCTATTCTTTGCCTTCCCAGCAATCAGTTCTGGCTTACCAGTACAACCCTAGTCACCATTCTTTACCTGAATGAAAGTGACATTGTCCTGCCTTTAGTATAGATACTAAAAAAAAAAAAAAAAAAAAATTAAAAATCACACTAAGTTGAAAGGAGCAACTTTTCTCAAGGATGAAGGACTTTATTTTTAACCAGTTACTTATTCAACCAAGAAAACAGTTGGACCATGGAGACCTAATTAGCTGGTAATTATCCTCAAGCTTTGCCTTATCTGGATCACAAGACATATCTTTATTCTCTATCAGTAAAATCCCATTGCAGGCAGTGGAACAGGAATCATCTATTAAACTGGATCCTGTTTACAATCCCAATATTCTGGAACAATGGGTGTTTTCACACACAGGTCTGCAAAAACATCTCACTGCAATTACTTTATTACTATTAATCACTATCAGGCTATGAAGAAGTAGTAATAAGTTGAAAAGGAACATGGTTTACTATGAAAAATTGTGTATTTTGATTTATTCTCTAGCTGCAGCTGAATCATTTCTTTCTGCTCTCTTAATAGGAGACTTTCCATAAGCCTTGACCCTTCTTTCATGTGTTAATGTACATACCTACTTTAATGCTTCTATATTAATATTCTTCTAGACTTAGAGCTACAGCTGTGATAAACCATGATTTTCTTTAATACGCAAAGCACTGAATAGGACATAGAGAAGAATTAAGACTAAGGAGTCTCCAAGTGCTCCCCGACCCCTGTAGCTTATGAGGAGATTTCCTGCCTACACCAGGGATCTGTAGCTGATGAAAATAAAATTTTGTGTGAACTAGAAAGACTTCAGAAACTAAGTCTTAGAACATTCTTTTTTCAGTGCTAAAAAATACATTCATGGGGAATTTAGAAATGAGAGAAAAAGAGCTCTGTATAATAAATAATGATCTATACTAATATGACCTTATTATAAGAGTTCAGGCTTTTTTTTTTCTTCATGGCATCCTTCTAGGCCAACATTGTGCAATTATAACCTACATAAACTCGTTCTACATTAGCCTTGCCTATATTAACAGTTAAAACACTTTGTTTTCAATTGCTGAGATTAACATTGAGCTATTAACACAATATAACCAGGAACCATAACTATTACAGCTCTCTTGGACTGTCCTGTCCCCTTCTTACAGTGCAGAAGGCACTGAGCACAATGACCCCTAGTTATTGCTTGTAGGTGGAAGTGCAAGGACTTGGACATCTTATGAAAGGGGGAAGATGAGCTTTCCTTCTGTTTATTTCTCCTTTTTTCCTTTTCCTCCTTATAGCAGGAAAACCTTCACAGCAAAACATGAAGTCCTGACTGGGGAAGGAAGGTGTTGCCCGAAAATGAGAGCGTAAAATGGAGCTAAACCATGAGGAATTTAAATGTAAAATATTAGTGCAGTAAAGTAGGAACATCTCTGGAATATGAAGAAATGTTAATGGCAGATTGATGGCAGACAGGGAGCAGGGACAAGCTTTCAGGCTGAGTCTAGAGACCTTTCTTTTCTGTGTTCAGGATACTCTGCAATTGCTGCTGTTGTTTCCTCCAGCAGGAAGGTGGAAATTTATCTACCCTGGGAAGTCTTTGAAATGGGTGGAAGGCAAATGAGAACAATTCTGTCTTGCAAGCAGACGCGATGAGGATCTGTGCAGTCTGGGTTAAATCCTGAGTGAAAGACCAGGGCTGCTCAGTTACCAGCTGAGACAGCCCTGAGGCTCCCAGCAGCTGTAAGATCCATGGCAATAGGGATTAAAGCCTTTCAGAATGCCATTGAAAAAGGACTGGGGAGAGCAGGCAGGGAAATAGGTAACAGTGAGAAGAAAAACAGCGCAGGATCAAGCATAAGGCTGAGGCTATGGGCCCCAAAATGGGACAACTGAGTTAAGGGACTTGGGGGTGCTCCTTAAATAAGGGGATTGGACACACTGGACACATATACCAGTTGTTTGATGTCCTACCCCTCCTTGTACCGATAGCACAGTGAAAGCTCTGGGGCTTAACTATTGGCACCAGGGTCTTAACAGCTATGTGTATTTGAACACCCTAATTACAGGGAATGGCAATGGAATTAGAGCTGATTCCTCCCTGTTCCTCACTGGCTGGTTTGTCTGATCCCAAGGCTGGGGTCAGGGCCTGTCTCTGCATGGAGCTGGGATTACCCAAAAATCTCTGTGTTGCAGGGAAGGGAAGTGAGGAAGAGCCGGGAGGTGAGCAGTGGCACAACTTGATGGATTGCAGATTCCTGTGGGTGCCTCAGTGCTGTTAAACAATCTAGAGTGCGACAGATTTGCTTCCCCAGTGGCACTGGTGCAGCCAGGTCCTTTGTCAGGGTCAAACCTTTTAGTCCAGGGTTGCTCTGGAGGTTTCAGTGTTCTAAGCAGTTCTGACTGAGCTAGGACTGAAGAAGCTGAGTGCTCTGCAGGCAGCCCCACTGTCAGTGCAGAATGTCCTCTGCAGCATTCCCAAAGCCCTGGAGCTGGGTGCTGGCTCCCAGCTGATGTTGAAATTCCCAACTGCTGCAACCCAGGTAACAAATCCTTCTGGGAATGGCACAGTTCTCCCGCTCTGGTGATGAAATTGATTCATGAGCTGTTACACAGGTAAGGATTCTATGACTTTGTGGAAGGTCAAGGAATGACACAGAGCATCATAGGGAGCCAAATTAGGCACTTTTAATAGGAGAGAGACTCTGTGTTTCAAGACCCTGCCTTGGTTGGCTTCCACGCACGCACACAGACAGTCCTCTGCCTGCTCCTCAGGAGGATAAATTTGGCCAGGACCTCTGGAAAGGACTTCTCACTGTAGCTGAGGTTTTTCTCTTTCCTTGTTTAGAAGGAATTAATCTATTTATATGCATGATCAGCCTCTTCATCTCTGTCCTTCCCTTGGCATTAGGCAATGAAGGTCCTGGCCTTACCTGTGGATGCAGAATGCTACAGTTAATTTTGGTATGCTCTGTTTTTTGTTGAGTTCCAGAGACCCTATATCTCCTTGTTTGTCCTTGTATTAATTAAGTACAAGTTTATCTACAGCAGTCAATTGCAGCAGCACAGCACCTGGTAAGTGAAAAGCAAGTCCTGGGCTATTCCAGCATACTGGGATAACTGGGCTTCTGGCTGGCAGCTCCTGACTGTCTGCAGCCTGTCAGGAGGGGAAGCTTGAGCAATTCCTGTAGGACACTCAGGTCCTGGGTTCTCTGGGAATGGGAGTCCTGGCTTCTCTTGGATGACTGTACAAGGATCCATCTGCAGGTTTGGATTGGGATCCTGCAGAGCCCAGAATGATGAAGGCTGTATAGAAACCATTAATAAAGATCAGAACTTGATGGCATCAATAACACCCTTTGGGCTTCTTGCTGGCTGAGATAGTGGCAGATTGTCAAAATCACTTAACGTCCTGGAACACCACCCATTCCCGTATGAATAGGTTTCTTGTGTACAACTCACATGATCCTGGTGTTTTCCTAGTGTCTCTATGGAGACTGGAGACATTCTTCTGGTCTATTGGTTGGGGATCTTTCCTGCTTTCAGGTAAATTGTCTTGTAGAAAAAAAGAAAGTAGAGATAATCCTCTGAATAATGAATAAAGCATCAGTCACAGAACACCAAAACATCCTGGCTGTTTTATAGAAGGATTTGCAAATATTTTGATTCTTCCTTTTTAACACACTACCAGCTTGGCAGAGATTTCACAAGACTTGTGCAAAAATTAATTGGCCTTAGGCAAAGCTGGATGAAGCATTCACATGTGGATCCTCATCCAAATGAGGCTGGAGCATGGATTAAATAGTCAAGCAGTGTTAGATTTGGGAAGCCTTCCCTGCCAAAAATTGGGGGTGTTTTTTGAAAGATGTTCCAATTCCAAACACTCTCATTCTCATGAGATTAGATACTTCCCCTCACAATTGGCTCCAGTCCCTCTAGGAAAGTAAGTTAAATGAGATTGTTGTTACCTTGGTCATATTAAAATAGTTGTCTCTGTTTTCACTGGCATCCTGGAGAGGACAGCATTGTGGGTAGGAGGAGGATGATGGTTGGGTGCTTCCTTCGCTTTAAGGGTGGGTTGTCACAGCAGTGTGGAATTCACCAGAGAAAGTGGAAAAACACTGTTTATTGTCCCATGAATATTTGGGATGACAAGTGGGGAACCAGGTGCTTCTGTCTTGCCCAAACTGGACCCTCAGGTGGCACAGAATGCGCCTTTGCATTCCTGGTTGCCACTCCCAAACTCCTTAGCCCTAGTTTATAAGTCCAGAATGTAGCCTCTTAGCTATAGCCTGGAAAAACATATCCCACTTGCTGAAAGATGGGCTCTGTTCCTTGGCATAGCCTCTGGTGTACGTGGTGTCTGTGCAACTCCCAGAAAATGAGAGCCACCCCATAAATATCTCTCTAAATGCCTTCAGTTCTGCCAGTGAATCTGTCTCAGGATTCATAGTGACTTATTCCTTCTGGTTTGGTTCCTTGGTGCCCTGTGTAGTGGCACAGCAATGCCCTGGGAGCTCAGGGAATACCCTAACTCCAGTCTGTTTGGGTTTTGGTAGTAAGAGAGCCTACAGAAGGAGAAGCTGGTCAGGTGTTGTGTGTCCCGCAAAGAGGTAACAGGAAAAAACTAACACACTTGTCTTGCAGCCCCCAGTGTGCTGTGGGGGAAAAAATGAGGTCACAGAGGAAAATTCTGGGATTTAGATTCTTCTCTGCCTGGAGAGGACACGATGGTGAGTTAGATCTGGCTTCTGTCCCAAGCATTAACAGAGGGAAATTTTGCCTCAGTTTCTCTGCATGTAGATCTGAGGCCATATCTATGTCTCCTTTCTAGGGGATTTTGCAAGTGTGTCATGAACTTTATGGCTTGTGTGTTCTGAGCCTGCTATCAGCACTGATAAAAATGGTTATTAGCTGTACTATTACTTTAAATCAGAGCATCAACTAATTTGGGGACTGGCCAGTGGCTCCAGTCACATGATGAATACCCTTATACTCTATTTCTAGATGATTCAAAGTTGGCTCTAGGCAAGGGAGATTAGGTTTAGGGCTTGAGGCAGAGTAGGAAATAAAACAAAGGTGCCCCAATTGATAGTTCAGCTTTCAGTATAATTTTATTGAAGAAAGTAACTCAAGCTTTGGTATATTCTGAGCATGTCAAGGACACCTTTGTAGTGTTGCTTCCCTAAGCCCAGGGCTGTCCATTAAGGGACAAAACCAGAGCCAGCAATGATTTGGAACCACACAAATGCTGCAGCATCACAGTGAGGGAATAGGGAGTAGGAGGGGAATCAGTTTGACTCAGAGTGAGGTCTGGTGACACTCAAAGAGGCTGCAGACAGATTTAAGGTGACAGGGGAAATAAGGTAATTGAGGATTTGAGATGGGCTCCATAGCTTTGGGAGCTAAAAAAAAATCCAATGAAACTGCTGGACTTGGAGCAGTCATATTCCATAGTCACTTAGGCCAGGAGTGAAATTTGGTTGTAAAGATAAGCTGGGAGCAAAGAGCCCCCCTGAAGGTGATGGGGTGTGTGAGCTTGTGCAGTTGTTGCTCCGCATTTTCTGTTTCCTCAGCTGCTCAGAGGTATCATCTTATCATCTGCAAAGGGGCCAAGGTAAAGCTCAGGGTCAACAAATACTTTAGTTTCTTTTCCATCCTCTGCCTTTACAAGGCTTTCCAGGAGATAGGGAGGAAACCTTGCTTAGAGGTGTCTTTCTCTCAACGAGCATTTCTGTCAGGGGAATGAACAGGACTGAGGGGCTCACTTAGCCACCCATCAGGTGGGTTTTCCTTCTATGTGCATGTGTGGGATGTTTTACACTCTCCCTGGCTTAAAAAAAAAAATCTTCCTGGACAATGCCCTTTTCTCTGGCATCCTCTGGCATGGGGTAGATACTAGAAACTGACTTTATTTATGTGGGGCAGATGCTGAGATCTGAGATCTTTTACTCAACGGGATTTTTATGCACTGAGACCTTTCATGCTGAGAGAACAAAGCCTCTGGATTCCCTGAAGCGAAGCGCTGGCCCAAATAGTGCCTTCCTCTTTCTAGCCACACATTTGATTTTTCTATACTGGATCAAGTATCAAACCCAATATCATTCTGAAGAAGGCATACATTTGAGATCAGAGTGTCAGTGTTTAGCAGGATTGATATGTCTGCACAGATCTGTTTTCAAAGGTGGATTCACTGGAAATGGGACTTTTCTAGTGATTAAAAATGGTAATGTCGGGGGCTTGTGAAAGGTGTCTTTGCCCTTTCCATATGGATACAGGAATTCAGACTGAGAGCCAATGCACTTTCAGACTTTGGCACTTTAGTTCATCCTGCCCATTCTGTCAAAATAGGGTTGCATTTCAAATTCTTGTGGAAACTGGTGAGCTGAAAACCCAACAGAGAGAATTCTTCTCTTTTAGCAAACAATCCCAGTGTGCTCGGCAATGTAGAGATACAGCAGCAAGTGATCACAACCAGCTGACTCTGCCCTAAGTGGAGCCACTTGGGTACTATCTAAATCACAAATTTAGTAATACAGCAGCAACTTAATTCCTCTTGCCTTAATCACTGTCTCTCATGGTAATGTTTGTACTGGGACTAAACAAGTCAACTCAAAGGTGCTTAATCATTTTCCCAAGGTGCACTGCACCTGTGGGACTGCACTGCAAACAAAAGGCCTGGTAACACAAAATGACTCCAAATTAAAACTAGTTGTCTCCAGAAACCCCAGGTTAGAAAGTCTGCTGCCATATCTCTCCTGACTGAACACAACTGCCCTCCTGGATAATCTATTTTCAGCTCTCTGGTCTGAGCTGACCTCCCTGCTTTTCCTTAGAAATTACTTGTTACTGACTGACAGGCTCACAGTAGTGCTACATTCCTCTTCAGTTCTGATTGAAAAAATGCTTTAGTCAGTGAAATGGAGGATCGTGTCCCTTGGATTAATTCCCTCTTGGAAAAGGGCAGAAGTCCCGGTCCCTGTCTGCGCAGTTGCCATTTGTGGCATGCAGGTGCCGACCTGGTGCACACAGACTATGTCAAATCTCCTGCCCTCCAAACCTTACCGAACGTGCCTTTCACTTCCCAGCCCCATCCAGTCCCAGCTCTCAACCACAAGAGAAACCTCAGGGAGAAGCATTTATCAGCAAGGCTATTCCACATGGGAAGGGTCCTGGGGCTCCAACAGCTGCTTGGGGTTTGAGTCCCCTTGGCAGATGTTCTCTATTCCAGCCACTTCATTAATTTTGGAAACAAAACCCCTGATTATTCCCGACCAAAGCACTCCCTTTTTGATTGACAGCCAGTGTGTGTGTTTCATACAACATAACCCACTGTATTGGTCTGGCCACTTACTTTTAAAATACCATTAATGAAAAGAAATAAAGTTTCTAGAGATGTGTCAGTGTGGGCTAATCCCACCTGCTAGTTCATCTGCTTGGACTCAGGTGAGAGCATCACATTTCTAGAGTATGTATAGAGGTGCCAGCCACACAGCTCTGGATATTCAGCCCTTCGGATGAAGAAAGAAACATTTAAAGACAAGCAGAGTCTCTTGTCCCGCCGTCACTTGTATGCGAGCTCGGCAAGCCCACGGTTTGCTTCCCCTCTTGATTTCTGGGCTGGATCTAGTCAAGCTCCTGAAATGTTCTTCAGGAAACATTCCTCTGCTGTGTTGTGTCAGGTTTTGCAAAGGCAGGAAAAGCAGGATAAATTTGAAGTGGGGGTAGGGGGGCTGCAGATCCTGGCTGAACCCCGAGGGAACACAGAGCAGAAAATGCCATTTGCTGCTGCTTTGGGGCTTAAATCAGTGGCTTGCTCACTTTGCTTCCAAAATATTCTTTGCAATAATTATCAGCAAGTACTAATTGCCGAAGTTAATGTTACTGGTAATTACTTTGTTTCCTAAAATAAAGAAAAAAGTGTCTGAAAAAGATGAAGAAAATGTGCTCCTGGAGTGGTTTATGTCTGAATGAAGAGGTGAGTACTAATAAAACTACGTTAATAACAAAGTCAGTTTGTCTGCTTAAATATCCATAGTTTGTTTAGGAATTAAAGCAGCAGTTTAAGTAATTTAAAAAGAGTTATAACATCATGGAGGAGAGAAGTTCTTGAACTCCTTAGGTGTTACCATTCTAGTTAAATTCCTCGTTGTAAGGTCACTTTAGTTTCTCAAAATAAAAAGAAATAAAACCATTTCCAACCAATTTATTTTAAACAAGAATGTCATCCCAATGATTTAAAATGAGCAGAACACTTTGCTTTACATTTGTTTTAATATAATTTGCTGTGCTATGTTTTAAAAAAATGTAATGAGATTTTAAGAAAAAAAAGTTCAATGGATGTTATCGAAAGTCTGATATATTCTTACATCTGCCTTCCAGTTTTGGCAGTGTGTGGACAATGCAAGTGTCTTATTTTTTTCAGTCTCTATAAATGAGCAACTGTATCACTGAAGTTAAATGAAATTTTGAACTGAACAAAGAAGTAGTGCTTTTACAAAAGAGGTTAAAGATAGTTTACAGTGGTTTGAACGCTTTTAAAAAATACAGTTGAAAAAATAAAAGTTGTTCAAATCATTGATGAGAGTTTGAAATGGTTGTTGCCTCTTGCAAACACAGATTGAGTTTTCTGTTGCTAAAATAAGAGTTTGCTGCCATTTGAGTTGATAAAGCATGAGAACTGAAGGATGGCTGATAACTTTTTGCAGATTATATTTAAATCCTTGTGTGAAACCTGCAAATAATATTTGGGGGGCTGGTAAATCTCCATAATGAGCCTCTCTTTACCCATTTAAAGTTAGTGAGCTGGCTGTGGGTTCTGGAAAACCTGCAGAAAACAGTTAACCAGAGGATTCCTCCTGATACACCTTTCCCTGAGTAGGGTGTCCTGATTATTCCTGTCGGAGGCCACAGAGATGAGAAATAAAACGCAGCCCACAGCCCACTGGAAGAAAACTTCCAGTGAGGAAGCCTCACTGGAAGCTGTCACCGCTCCTCGGCAGAAGGGGCTGAAAGCTCAGGTTTGCAAAAATCCAGCTGAACTAAGCAGGGATCCACCAGAAAATAATCTCAGACTTGGGGTCCAAGTAGT
Source organism: Phylloscopus whistleri (assembly GCA_017589585.1). Lineage (NCBI taxonomy): Eukaryota > Metazoa > Chordata > Aves > Passeriformes > Phylloscopidae > Phylloscopus > Phylloscopus whistleri. The sequence goes on from JADMLD010001095.1 coordinate 638,845, forward strand.
GCCGCTCCAGAGAAAAATAACTTCTACACAGTGCTGCTGCAAGGCACCTATCAACAGGATTTTTTTTTTCCCCCTCTGCCACTCTCCAGCACTTTGCGGCTCGGGAATCGGTTTGGTGCCGGTCGGGGAAAGCTGTAAAGTAAAGCGATGCGGCGCTCTACTCCGGCAGCCTGTATTTTAACATTTTAGATAATTACAATCTAGAGAGGAGGAGGAGGGGAAGAAGAAAGGAAGGGGGAAAAAAAGAAAAAAAAAAAAAAAGGAAAAAGAAAAGAGGAAAAAAAAAAAAAAGGCACCACACACCCCAGTATCTTAAAATAGCGAGCAGGGAGGGGAGAGGAGCGGCGGATCCTCCCAGCCCGGCGCAGGGTAACAATGGTGCTGGCGGGGAGCAGCGGGCGCCCTGATTGACAGCCCGAGCCTCCTAAAAAGGCCGCGGAGCTATGGGAGAGATGCTTATCGGCGGCTTTATATAGCGGGGAGCCGGCGCCGCGCAGCGCGGCCGAAGCGGCGGGGACAGCGCGGGCGCAGCCGGGACAGGCTCGGGGAGCCGGGCGCCCATGCGAGCCGAGCGCGGCTCTGGCCGCCCCGCAGGGGTCCCGCCATGCACGGCCAGCCCCAGCCCGGCCCGCAGCCCCCGGCGCGACTGCCCGCGCCCGGCCGGCCCAAGGCAGGCAGGAGGCGCTACAAGACCTTCATGATCGACGAGATCCTCTCCAAGGAGACCTGCGACTACTTCGAGAAACTTTCCCTGTACTCGGTCTGCCCGTCGCTCCTGGTCCGGCCCAAGCCGTTGCACTCCTGCGCTGGTAAGCGGAACCCCAGCGGTGCCCGTAGCGAGAATGTGGCGGGAGCGGAGACGGGGGTCTCGGGCGAGCGGCTCCTGCATCTCCCACTGCATCCCCTCCCAAAACCCTGCCTGAACGAAGCCCGGCTTTTACACTCCATCCCCGCTCCCTGGGTTTGCCAGCGCATGGATCGTTGTTAGTCAGTATCAGTAACAAGCAGCTATCAGTCAGTTAGTATCAGTTTTTAGTTATTATCGGTGTGTAGTGATGGGCTTCAGCCTAGTGGTCGTCGGGGTGTGCATTGGAGCTAATATATAACCAGTGCTAATGATAATGAGTTAAGGAGCTCTACAGGAGTCCAGCTCTTGTAGAAATCGCTCTTATGCTCATTAAAACCTCCACTGTTTTTTCATAATGTCTGTGTGAGTACAAAGAAATTAATAGAAATATTGTGAGAAGAAGAAAAAAATCTATAGAAGCACAGGTTTTCTACCCTAAATTCACTTTTTCTTTGAAAGAACGTATGTTATTTCTAACAGCAAAGATAGGAAAATACTTGTAAAGTTTTTGCAGACACCACAAATAAATACGCACAAGCGGCTCTGCGCTGAATGGGCAACACGATGAGCAATCGGGTCTTGACCATGGGCATTATAAAATTTCACAAGCAGACTGGTCTAATGTGGGCGTTTAAAAATCCACATTAAAAGTAAAAATAGTATTCTTGGAATACATTCCAGATTTTAAGAAATATTTTTAAAAATCCCTTTTTCTGGTGAAGCAGGCAGTTTTCCAGATTTCTGTTCTTCCCATAAGGCCATACTTCCAATGGTGACACATAATGTGTCAAGAGAAATGAGATGATGAAATTGCAAATTAAAAATACGTTCTTCAAAAAATCTTACCTATTGAAAAATATTTGTAAATTACCAATAAAAAATAATACCCATTTCAAGGCCACAGAATTCTATTTTTCATCTTTTTCTTTGCTGGAAAAAGTTAATTTTGCCCCTGTATTAGGTTGTATTTAAAACCTCAAGGCCTGTACTTTGGCTTAGGTTTGCTGGTTTAGTTTCTGATTTTTTATTGCTGCATATAGATAAGAAGGATCTTTTAAGCTCTTAGCAGAGCTGTGCTGATAGAAAACTTGCTGTTAGGGTACCCTAAGGGTTTGACAAGTAGAGTAAATCCTTGCTCCAAGCATAAATCTTCCTTCAACCTCAATATTTATTTTGTAAATACTAGTTATTAAAAATCCAGGAGGGATTAGGAGGCTGGATCAGAATTAAGACCCATAATGACCAGCTTTTGGGAAGAAGTTGCATGAACATTGTGATCCTCCATCAACATTTATTTCTTCCAACCAATTTGTGTGTGATGTCCCTTGCCTTCCCTAAGTAATTGCTGACATATTTTATATAAGAACTAGTTGTTAATCAAGATATTGCTGACAAGGGAATTTTTGAGAGCTGATTCCTTGCTACTGTGTAATGAAATTCAGTTCTTGGCCAAAATGTCCTGAAGGGGTTTGGTGCATGGCAGCAACACACCGAGTGCCCTATTCTGCCTGCAGACCTCAATCCAGCAGGACAAGGAAAGAGACTTTTCTCTCTTTCTGTACAAGAAGAGGTAGAATTAGAAAAGAAAGTCCCTTTATCACCCAAAAGGAATATTAATCTGGATATTATCAGTGTCCAGAAGCATGTAGAACTACCTTGGCATAAAAAAATACGGTCTGAATTTCACCTAATAGATCATCAGGATTTTGGATGGGTGAGGTGCTTCGAGCAGCTGTTTTCACTCTCACCACCCCCCATAGAAAAGAGAGAAAATTTTGAAATACATAGTTCTGGGCCACGTATAGCAAGCATTGTCTTTGCAAGAGTGATGTGAATTCAGTAAATAATCACTAATAATCCTTGTGTGATTCAGCAGTGGATTGAGAGTGATGCTAGTGAATCTCTTGAGGTTACTCTTCAATTAAAGCCTTATTTCTCTTTGTGCCTGGGATCTTCAATGAATTTTCCCTCAAGATTGTGTTTCTAGCCCAAGTTCTGGCCTGTCCCTGTGTCAGGCCAGGCTGTGAATATCTGCTTCTAGTAGACTAAGCTGTATGGAATTGCAGCACTTGTGAAATGAAGTACAGAGAGAGATTTGCTTGTGGAATTAAAATCATAGGGGAAACTGCTACCAAAGTCCACACTTCCAAACTGTCAGATTCTAATGTGTATAGGCACAATTCAAGTCTTACATGTATTAGGCAATGGGAATGGGTTTTTTAATGGATGGAAACAATTGGTTAAGAAGTGTACAATACCACAAAATAAAATAAATGTGAAAGAATTTGAAAATTACCCAATATAAAACTAAACTAAAGTAAAAAACTAAACCCATGAAGGCACACACACAGAGTGAAAATAAACTAAAAACTCCCAAACTACTTGGGGGCTAAAGGCTGCAGAAACATAGCGTTATAGAAATACTGTACGGCATTTAACTTACTGCCTGAGTTTCCTTTGCTTCTGGAGTTAATCAGGAAGGGAGTGAGCACTTAGTCTCTTCATGATCTAAGAAAATGAGTCTTAACCTAAACCACAGAGATTTCTTACTGTACCATCATAGCTGGGACTTGGGAGCATTTGAAAGAGTGATGAGTAATGAGTTACTCCAGTTGAACATCTCCTCGGTGGCTTTTTCTCAAGGCAAGAGTCAGGGTTTGTAGACATTTTCATGGGCTAAAGAGTTAATATTTCTTTCATCTTGGGTGAAGTCAGAGAAGGCTGATATGCCTTTATAATTTATTTGGAGCTGAAAGATATAAGACGTTTTACGTGTGCAGTGTGTGTGTTCAACAACATCCCTGGTTAAGTGAAGAGAGATCGGAAAACTTTGGTAACCCAATAGAAAGAGTTTTTCTTTTGGCTGTGATGAATTGCTGAATATTTAACTGAGTGCATCTGAATTGGAACAAAACAGATTTCTCAAGTAGAGGCAGAAGGAGGTGGAAGAAGCATTTGGGATTTTTCCAGTGCATCTTGAGGTCCAAGATTTACATTTTAGTTGCGAGGAGCATTTGTGAGGTCTAATGCAAAGCTCACCAATGTCACCAGGGAGATTCCTGTTGAAGACAGATTGGAATAAACCCCAACCCAATTTCTTTTATATTTTTTTTTTTGAAAGAAAACTGCAATTCCCTGTGAAAATGTTCCATCATTAGTTTATAGTTTGGTATATGAACATGTATTGTGGTGCTTACTGAGCCAAAAGAACAAGGCTGAACCAATACCGAATCTGTAACAAAATGCTAGTCTGGATTCAGAGCCATTATGATTAAAATTTTAAGGACTAGAAATATTTTCAGATGGTGATTAATGCCACTTTGATTTATGACTTTTTGGGCTGTGAGGGCTGAGTGAAAATACGATTAACCTTGTTTCATGATACTTATATTTTTATTGGCCTTTCATATTATGTCACATTTAATTAATTTGTATAAATAACGATACACTGTTCATATGCTTGGTTTGTTAACAGTGATTGCTGACGGTTGCTTTTTGACTGCAGAGTCCTATAGGAATCACTTCTCAAATTGCATTTATATAATTTTTCAATTAAAAATATTTGTAGGCAAGCCTACTCCAATTCTAGTTTGTTTCCTCTATTTTTTTTATTATCTTGGCTTAGTGATAGATTTTAAATCCAGGTGCCTTATTGGTAGATTTGGACATGATAAAAAATCAAGGGACACTGTCATTGTGCAGCATTAGAAGGTCAAATTAGTGAAGCTCCTTATTTATCAAAGGAACTAAAATAGTTTGAAAACGAAAACTAGGCTGGGGTGTGGAGGGGAGTTGTGTGCAATCCCTAGGTCTTAGTGGAATTTGTGACATTGTGTGTTAGTAATCAGTAATATTGGTCTTGGATGGCCTTTTTAAACTCTCCAGATGAATTGAGATGACTGGATTAAAAATAATCGCATTGCCTTCAACTGCAGAGTTAAGTTATTTCAGCAAAGTTGGTAATACAAATTGTTAATTGTCCGTGCCATGCATTCATTTGTACCAGGCTCTGTTCCAGAGCTCATAAAAAATCCCTCAAATTTGAATGCATCTTGGTGGTTTATAATTTAAATCCTAATGAGCAGCAGAGTAATTTATGTCTATGGCAAGGTTTTTTACTAGTCCGTATTTCAGATAGGGCTGTGCTGATTTCTCTAATTGCTGTACCAGAATAACACCTTGCAAGGCAAAAATATACTTGGATCAGTGTGGCCTTGCTTGTTTTCTGAGAGAATTGTCTGGTAAGATATTTGCCCATGTTTTAGGGGAACATTGTTGTGCTGAAGAGGATTCTACTGCTCTATGTATATTTAAAAGTGCTACAGCTTTGGGAAGTGAATGAAAACAAGTTTCTCCACTTGTTTTTTTTACTTTTTTGAAAATTTACTACTCTGCTTGCTGGTCTGTGCAAAAAATTTCCTTTGAAGAACATGATTAATTAATATTATTTGCTCTCTTCAAAATATTATTGGGATTTTTATTTTGGTGATTGGATTTTTTGGTTTGTTTGGGTTTGTTGGGGTTTTTTTTGAGTTCAAGACGTTCAGGATTTCTGTGGTTGGGATTTTAATGTAAGCAGGTGTCCAGTATAGGATTGTTCAAATTTTGAATTCTTCTCTTCCAGTTCCATGTCTGTCTTCTGTTGTTTTCTCTTAGGATGAAATTGGGAACTGGTTATTCCAAAGGATTCTTTTGAACTGTCATTCTCCTCATATAAATGATATTTTCTGGATTAAACTCAGCAGTACCTGCAGCCACTGCGGCCTTTGGGGAATCATTGCTTGGGAGATAAAGTATGAGGTTTGGTCCTTCTGGTCCTCACCCAGTCTCCTCAGCCTTTTTAGGAAACCATGGTAAGAAAGTAGATTTATTGTGACTTAAAATAGCTCAGCTTTTATGTACGACCTCATAACGAGATTCCTTCTGATTATCTTCCAAAAGGCCTTGATATAGGACAAGGTTTGATTTTGCTGTGGGACATTGCTTAAAATTGGGGTGGAAGCCATTTCTTTTGCTCAAATACTTGCTGAATCTTTTCCTTTAAATCGAACAGATTTTGTTATGGAATTCCTGGGGGAAGGCAGAACGCTTGGGAAAGGAAAAGGGAATCCGTGTAGTGCGTGTGTTCCACACACCGTTCATTCATCATGTTTCCAGTCTGGAACATCACAGCTGGATAAATCCCATTGAATAAAACTGATGTGGAATGGTGGGAGCACTTTCTGCCAGGCTCACTTGGACTTGAGTGCATCCCTTTGGGGATGTGATAACAGAAAATTTGCAAAGATATGGTCTTTCTCCAAGCAATAACATTTCAGTGACCTTAATGTGTTTGGATGTGTATGCTCAGGTCTTGTAAATTTTTTGACATACCAGTGGTTTCTATTTGTGTAGTTTGTTGTCTGACTCCAACACGATGACTCATGCAGAGAAGGGGTTGAATTGGAAGTATTTATATTTGCCCTGTATTTTGGATAATCTTACTACTCATTTTTTGGGTTTTCATCAAAGTAAGAGAGTTTTCCATGTAGGCACTAAGTCATCTTTAAACTCTTGGCCACCATTTGCCTTTGGATATTTCTTTTGATGATTATTTTGCAAGTCACAGAGCAGTTAATGGCTACTTTTCCTGCCAGTGATTTTTTTTTTCAAACTGGGATTTATTTCACCTTACAGGGGTTGAATTTCATCTGAATTAAATTTTAATAGACATTTTGAGAATTAATGTTGAAGCAGCAAGTTCCTGTACCTTTGAGTGTGCAGGTGCCTATTGCCACATTCAGAGTTGATCCATTAAAAAACAGAGCTCTGTTGTGTAAGCACAGAAGGGGTGAAGCTTTAATAAAAACATGTCCTTTTCTTTTAGAAGACAGAGAAATGTGCGTGATATGTTTGTGGTTACTTAAACAGAGTATTCTATACCAGATTAACCTGTCATCTTTGAAATAAAATCAGCAGTGCTGGTACTTTACTATGGAAAACCTCTCCTTGCATGTTGCACATAACATGATATGCCTTGTGGAAGGCCTAGTGCTCTGGATGGTGTTTAATCCTGTGGCTCAAAGAGGGAAAATAGGAAAAGGCCCCCTGAGACAGAAACCGGTAATGGAAACATTGATAGAAGAAAATAGTGAGAAGTCTGAAGCAAATGGGGTTTTTTTAGCAAAAAAAAATTTGCAAGTGTTTGTGAACGCATTTCACTTTCCCCTTCTGCCTGTTTTATTCCAAGCCTCCTATTGACAGCTTTGCTAACAGTTCATTTTGTTCCTGTGGTGACTAAGCCGTGGAGGTTTCTGTGGATAGTACCAGGAGGTTTGGGGCTCAGCTGTGTTCTGCTCTTGGCTTTCCTCGAGCAGGTCTGGTTTAGGTGGCTGCATATGGTGAAATTCTCCACCAAGGGTCAGGAAGCTGTGCCAGAAGTTAAAAGGGTTTGTTTCACCTTGTTGCAATAAATTACAGAGCAATCATAAATTATAGGAAGGAGTTTGATGAAGTGGACGAGGAACAATTGATGGATTACTTTAGTTAAAATTACTTAGAGCCCAGTCCAACTCCCACTGAAGTCAATTAAATCATAGCTGGATCAGGGCCAGAATGAGTCAAATTCAGTTATGCCTTAACTGTAAACATTTTAAAGCACATTACTGTAAGGTAGTTCAGCACTTAAATTACATTAAAACAAAAGCATTTATGAAATCCCGACTGATTTTATTTTATTTGTAAAGCCCTATTAAAGGTCTTTTTCTTGTGGCTGTGACAGAGACCTCTTTGGCCTAATCCCCAGAGCACCTGTCTGTTGTGAAGAGATGTCACAGCCATTGATACTGTAGATGAATTTGTCCATCACAGACTTGCTGCTGAAGTGATTGCATCAGAAAAGGCAGCTAAGATGACTGAAAGGAGCTTGTAGAAATCCCACTGCTGTTTCATCTAATTGTCAAGATTTAGAAAGCTTACTTGTGTAAGTATCAGCTCATAAATTAATGAAACTTTTACATGAGCTAATCTCAAAGCTGGAATGGTTACGGCTATTCATCTGTTTCTCAGCTGAACAAAGTACAGCATCCAAAATATCACTTAAAAAGAAATAATCTACATGATAAAATGGTGGATTTATAAATAAATTCAAGTATGGCAGTGTTTTCACAAAAGTGGGCAGATTATCTTTTAAATTGTGATTCACAGGCTTCCTTTAAGACAATCCATGTATTTTTAATACATTCTGGATTAGTTCTTTTCATTCTGTCCTTAGAACTTTTCCAGCAGAGCCAGGGAGCAGTTCTGAGTTGCAGATGAAGAGTTTCCTGGTTTGCATTTGTCTGACTGTGTTGGGAGGTTAGAGCTCCACATCCCAAGTGCCATTCCATCAAAACCTTGGGTTATGGCAAGCTGTGCAGACAGCAGGGAATGTCTGTTCACTGGGATCATCCCCATCTCCGGATGAGCTAAATTCGTCTCTGCACAGACGATCTCTCAGTCCATGCCAAGTGCTGAACTCTGCAGGTGTGGGATCAGCCTGGCTTGGTTTCTGTCTTTGTAGCAGTTGTGCTGAAATGAAAGATAGGGCCTGATCCTGGATTTAATGGCATGACATTGCTTTGGCTCTGTGAGAGGTTCTGTGTGGAGGATGGAGGTGCTGGACACGTGTGGAAATGGAAAAGTGCATTTGACTCCATGCCCAACTGGCATGGGGGTGCTGGAGTATCTTACTGCTGTGTACCTGGCTCATGGACTGGGCTTTGGTCTGGAAAACTCAGTTTGACAATTTCCTTTTCTTTTGTAATGTCACAGTTTTTGTAATTGTTTTGGCCTTTCTGTTTTCCTTATTTTCTATTAATAGCAGGATCAATTAATAGCTTCCACTGTCACATTCTACAGAGTTGGCAACTATGAAATAGAAATCTGGCCTTTGAAGAAGGGGAAAAATTACACCCATCCAGCAGCTTTAACCAGGAAAAAGGAACAGAACTGTGATAAACATTAGTACTTCTTAGTACTAAACATTATGACTTCTGTGGCACATACTCAACCATGGAAAAATACTGTCCCTTTTCTTCCCTGTCATGAGCAAAACCACTGCCATGAGAGCAACGAGACACTTTGATGGCAACTGGTGACTCTGTGGCTTTAATATGTTTGAAAAAGCTGATTTCTGTGATCCAGGCCTTATTTCTCTCTTTTCAATATTAGCACAATTAGTCATGATACAACTTGTAAAAATGCATTAAAATCAGCTGGCAGCTTTTTTAAACCTGCACATTGCTGTTCCCTCCTCACAGACACTGCTCAGCACAGCCTTGGCTCACCACTGAGCTCAGCTTTGGGGGTGCCTTTGAAAAAGCAAACCCATCAATAAAGCTCTCACCTGCTGGTGGTTTTTATCTCTGAGCTTCCACCCACAAAATAAGGCTGGTTCTTTGCTGTAGTAAATTAGAGGATAGAAAATTCTTTTGGCAGTGAAGGATACTGAGATGCCTTTCATTCATCACAGTGTCTTGACAGTGATTTTGGTTGAAGAAAACCTTTCCTTTAGAAAAAACAGCTGAATAGAAGAATAGTTCTTCTAGGAAGTAGAGCCAATGCTGGATTTCTGAGTACCTTGGGTGTGATTTTGCCCTGTGCAGGCAACTTGATGATCCTTGTGAGTCTCTTTTAACTCAAGATATTTTTTGATTTTAACTCCTTGCTGATGATTTGCTAGGACGGATCCCACTCTACTCTGAACCAGTCATGCCTGTGAAGCATTCACTTAGATATGGAGTAAATTATAATGGAACTGCGGCCACCACCCACTGCTGCAATGTTAATTAAGTGGAAAACCCACCTAGAAGAAAGTTAAGTGTTCATTTCCAGTACCTGGTGTGTAGCTTTAGTGTAATTTAAAATGTGGTGGACTATTAATTTGTCTTCTCAAAATGTTTGTTTTCCCCAAAGCCAATCATGGGTCATTTGCTTCCAGCAATTGATACCAACATTGGAAATACTTGTCCAGTTGATGACAAACTGAAGTGTTTGACAAATTACCAACTCTGGTTAACCTGGGGCTGGTTTATACCTCAGGAGAAAATTTAAATACACACCTCATCTAGTTTTTTTCCACAAGAATTTTCTTCATTCAGGTGTTTCACTTATTACAGCTATCAGTAAGCAGTGGGGCTTAGGTATTTTTGCCTGCTGCATAGATGTCCAAACACTGCTTTTCTCAGCACTCTTGATTTTCCTCCTGTCTCCACTTATTTTCTCCTTGAAGTCAATAGATGTTTTGCGTGTGTAGAAAAAAGAAAAGGATTTGCAATAGACTGCAAATAAATGACCATTTTCTGCTGAGCATTCATTTATATGGCAGCTTTGGGACATGCCGTGTTGGGAGCAGGGATAACTGAGTGGAGTTGGATTTTGCAGAGCCCAGGGAAGAGCTGAGAGCTTTGCAGGCAGCGCTTTGTGCTTGGGCCATCCCTACTTGGCTTTGCCCTTGAATTCATATATGACATGGACCCAGCTGAATTCCTCATCCTTCCCATTTTTTAAAGAAAAATGGTGGTTCATTACACATTAGCTATTGTTACGATTCAAGACAGCTCATGTAACGACACGTAGAACTCCGATTTCTTCAGAGGGCGTCATAGCAAAAACTTTATTGAGAGAAAGACCTTTTATACAGTGTTATGGTACAATGAATAGAATCATTTAGAGCAACACTTTCTTCTAAACATCTTTACCAGTAAACAAGTTGGAAAACACCAGGTGTCAGGAGGAGGCTATCTACCGGGATTGTTTACAGAGATTGTTTTGGGTTCCTCCTTATGATTTCCCAGGCCAGAATGAGAGTGTTGTGTGCTCAGCTTCTCACAGGTCCCAAGCCACTGCCTGGTGCCTAAAAATCTCTTTTTTGACCACTGTCACTTCCCACATTTAGAGTCAAATATTTTAAAATCCTTTGCTAAGAAATGCAAGAGAAGCTCAAAGTCATAAGGTCAGTGGGATCTGTGTGTGTTTAACTGTGTATGTGCAACTGTGCTCTTCATGAGTATCAATTAAGAACAAGTAAAATCCTGTTGTTTTTTTCCCAGCAGAGGGAATTCTCTAGGAAGGAAGAGACTTCCCCACAAATCACTTTAAGATAGGTGTTAAGACAAAACCGTATTTATTACTTTGCAAGAGTTTCAACTCTTTCATCACTATTTTTTATTGATCTTTTGTCTCTTACTGGATTTTTACACTCAGTCCATGCCCTATAGGGTTCTTCAATTTGCTCTTTTTCTGTCTTCCTCCCTTATCTCCCCTTGAGCTCTTTGTTCCCTCAGCACAAACTACACCTGAGAATGTTTGAGTTCAAGTCGAACTTTTGAACCCATGATGTCAGGTTGGTTTGGAATTAGGCAAAACCAGTTTGCCCATCCCTCACTGCAAAAGGGTTAATCCTCTAAACTATTGAGAGACAAGGGCAGGGAATTGTGAAAGGATCCCCTGTTTTATAAGCATTTGTATTGCCAGTGCTTGAATGCCCATAATAAGTAGGTTGTGCTGTGATTAATGACTGTGTTTTACATGGATGATGTGTCTCATTGGAGAAGCCATTTATTTTTATTCAGGCTCCTCACCCCAGCAGCACTGAAAATGAGATGTTAACATCCTGGTGGGAGTGTTTCATTCTCAGCAATTTAATGAAAGGTGACCCACAGAGAAGAGAAAATAATTTAAATTTGCCTTTTCCTTGCCTCCTTTTAATGTGAGAAGACAACTCAAAAAATTATTCTTTCATACTGGATTTTTCTTTTCCTTTCGAGATTTTTATTTTGTTCCCTCTAATTGGAAACAAGTAGGAATATGTTGTCATTCTGAAACTTCATGCATTTGGAAGGGGCAAGCTATTCAAATGCCATAAACTTTGTTTTCTTGATTTATTTTTAATAAAGGACTAAAATAATTTGAAATCTTTATGTATTTGAGACAATTTTTGTATCAGATTATAAGTTTCTGATTTTGCTGCAGTTTCAATTGCACCTTTCCCTACACTTTATAATTTTGTATGTGTAAAGGATGTGGTGGTCAAGTGTTTGTGGTGGTTGGAATACACAGAGTAGACACAGAACTCACCTTTTTATTAACTATATATTTATAGCCATATGGATTCGACATTGCATCCATCTAATGTCAAGGTTTTAACTTCTGTAGAATGGCTTAAAGTAAGGAGGAAAAAGATTTTCAAAAGCACTTTTTAATTAATTGGAGAAAATCTATTTCAAGGCAGTGAAATGGGATGTAGGCTCCAAGCAAATCTTTCGAAAGCTCTACATAAACTGAAAGTTCTTGGATCTCCTTCCCAGCAAATCTTCTGGGATGGAAGCAGGGACAGCTGTGGGCATAGTATCAACACTTCAACAGAGAGCAAAAGAGGAGTGGGATGTTTTTAAAAAAATTAAAAATGAAACAGATTCTCATATGTGGTTCACCAAACGTGAATTAAAGGCTCTTTTGGGTCTCAGAATTTAAAAGCTCCCTCAGAATTATCACACCATTGCTGAGAAGAGCAAACCAATTCCCGCAATGGGTCAGCAGTGTTGGGTGTTTTCATCAGAGAGCAGTAAATGCCAATAATTGCCTAAATTCTCTGGACAGCTTAATAACATTCCAGGTGGGATACAGGCCCTATTTCAGAGCTTAATGAAAACACTGTCAATGTAAAGATTTTGTCTGTTTGCCTGTGGAAATGCCAAATCTAAGATGCATTTCATCCTAACAGTGCCAAATCAGAGTCTGGTAGTGGTGAGATTTGGGAGATATTTAAAATATTCTCTGCAGAATTATTTAGATCATCATCATGTTAAAATTGGCGGGGATGGCTGATCCTGGGAAGAATGTCTTTCTTGGGTGAGGAGAACTTTTTAAAAATTGAGCTTAAAAAAGTTATTCTTGTTGAAAAAGCCACACACTGCATCTGTGCCTGTTATTGGAGGAGTTCCCATGGAAACATTGCTGCTTGCACAAGAACAGGACACATGCATTGCTTCAAAATTAACATATATATTAATGGCACATTAAGGAATTTCATAATCGTGTGACACAAAAGAGAGTTCTCAACACAGCGCTCATGCAACGTATTAATGGGCAATGTCTGCAGTGAGCTGGGAGATAGCAACACCTCTGCACCCCCTCATGGCTGCTGTTGAGTCCTTTCCAGACCATATCACTGGTGTGGTTGGTGTTATCACCCTTATTTTGCTCGTGGGGAAAACAGAAGTCCAGTGGGATTCAGGGAGTTGGCTGAGATTGAGCATTAAGGCAGTGCCAGGAATGGAAATACTGTGCCTGAGGTCCTCTTTCCCCAAAATCTACACCTAAGTGAACAGAACTTTGTTCTTTTGGTGCTTTTGTAGGACAGAGTAAAGTCGGCGGGAATGTGACAATATTCCCATCAGGCTGGAGCTGTTTCTTATGCTAGTGGGAATCATACACCCACCTAGGTGTGAAGGGAAGAAAGGGTTCTGTTGTTTTTTGCCTATTTTATAACTGGCATTGGAATGAGATTATGAAGCCCCAACATCCCTGTGGAACACAGCAACACCACATTTCCCAGTGGCAGGGGCTGTAGGAAACTCAGAGGAGAATCCATGAGTGATGAAATCAGAGGTGGGTGATAACCAAAGCTTTGACTTCAAATCTTAGATTGAGGGAGGGTTTTTCATCTGGATCCCTAAATTTCCCACCTCAATCCCTAAATCAGAGCATTTCCAGGGGCATGTTTGTAGTTCTGGATTGGAGCTGTTTGCAACAGTTGTCCGTCTAACATTTCTGCCCAAAAGGGCATTAATCCACAATTAAGGCTGAATTTGAACACTGTAGAGAACTAATTCCATCTGTTATGATTAATTCGGGCCTTATCTCCATCCGAAGTCTAATCTAAATTTGTCTGGAAATGTGAAAACAGTGTTTCTTTGGCTGACTTCTTATCAGAACACAAGAGATTGCACAGACTAATGTTGGACATGAGTGAGGACTTGCATTTGGAGATCATTGAATCATGGAATTCCAGAATGGTTTGGGTTGGAATCTCATCCAGTTCCAGCCATGGGCAGGGACAGCTTCTGCTATCCCAAGTTGCTCCAACCCCCATCCAACCTGGCTTTGGACACTTCCAGGGATGGGGCAGCCTCAGCTACTCTGAGCAGGAGGAGGTCAGGACAGCTGGAGCTCACCAGCTGGAATCTCTGGTTCATCCTTCCATCAGGGCTCTGGTATGGACAGCCTGGTATGTGGGAAAACCTTGTCATCACTTTTCTGCCACATACCTAGTTTCATGCCTCCAAAACGCTTTGTAACTCTGAGGCTGACATTTTTCTCATGGAACTGCTTATTCTGGGTGTGTCCATTTGGGGACTGCCCATCCTTGAGACATTTTTCAGCTTATTTTTTGAGATTAGATGAATTTCTGTAAGAGTGAAACTCGCTTTGTGTATCAGCTGAAAAACACCAATACACCGCAGACCCTGAAATGAACACACTGGGTCTTAGCTCCCATCAATCAGTTTGCTGGGAGACTGGGGTGCAACTGATGGGAACATCTACCTCCCCATATCCATATGGGACACTTATGGCTGTAGGTAGAGGTGGAGATGGAGCCATGACTGATGGTTCTTGCAACATCCTCAGCTGATGGCTGACTTGATGTAATACAGAGAGTTGTGAAGTCAAGGAAGCTGTTTTGGGAATGAAGCTGCCAGGACTGATTTTTGTGTTGCAGTGAAAAATTTCTGCAACTTGGAAATCCAGCTGTGTATTTTCCCCCATCCAAAAGTGAAAGCTTAGTTGTCCTCAATTCATTCTCTTTTTGGTTAAGATTAGATCTGTGAGGTGACATGGGTGTGCTGTTATTTGATGTGAAGAGGATAAAAATAGCCATGCCCTGTGCTTATGGACCTGTGACATAGTCAGCTTATTCAAACAAAAAGATCAGGTTTGGAGGAAATCCTCTTCCAGGGTGTTCTGGATTCTGTTAACAGGGTTTCAGCTCCCTGGAATAACACTGCAATGTCCATTATGCTCAACTTTGTTCCCTGTGCGTGTCTTTCCCCCTTAGCCCATCCACCAGAGCTGGGTTAAGACCACTGATCTAATTGGCAACCACAAAGGACAGGCAGACTGTGAACAAAACCTGCTTGTGTATCATTTGCATCCTTCTAAATTGCATTGTTTGTGCAGCTGTTCATCCAAATTGTCCACAGAGTTTATTTTTGTCCATAGAGGAAAGAGAGATGGGTTTTCTCTGTGTTAGGGCAGATGCAAAATCAAAGAATCATATGTGCAGCTCAGAAAGACTAATCTCTCCGCTAAATGTGTCCTAATGGGGGTAAAATTATTAATAAAGCAAACCTTGAGATTATAAGCCACAGCTATAAAAGCAGAGACTTTGCCAAATATGACAGGTTCATTTCAGGTTAACACTGGCACTTGCTGAAGTCCCCCTTTCATTTCAGCAGGGAGGAAAAGACCGGGATGCCTGTGTATTTTAAACACGGATCCACTATTCTCCTGAGAAGGAAAAAGTGGTTTCCAAAAGATCCATCGGGCAAAATTTACACAGTCTGGTGTTGAGACACAATTGCACTCTCTTCTCATGTGTCACTCAGCAGCGTGTTTTAGAGCCTTGGGGCAGGAAGAGGTCATTATATTTATGGCCAGCTTTCTGCTGAAGCTCACACAAGGGTGGGCTTGAGAAACCTGAAGAGCGTTTTTGTGTGCACGGCCAGTCAGCTGGCCAAAGCTGATGTTTGCTTATGGATGCTATGATAATAATTAACAGAGCAGGAAGTGAGGGACTGATTGTTATGTGCATCCATGGCATTGTGTGTTTGAACTTGGCCAGAAACTGTGGAATCCTGAGAGAAGGCTGAATTATTTGTCAGATGTGTGAGGATATAAGAATGGCCATAATGTGTTGGTCCAAGGTCCATATAGACTCAAAGCTTGGGCAGTGGCCAGGGAGAGATGCTCAGGGAGCAGAACAGAGCACAGGACAAGACTTAGCCTTCTATCAAACTCCACCCTCTCACCTAGGATGAGCTGTTTCTCCATCAAAGTCCAAATCCTTGACCAGTGACACCATCTGGACAGAGGAATCGGTTTGGTCTCTCCCAGTGTCCCATGATGTCTGGCCATGTCTGTCATTGGTAAATTGTTGCAACTTAAGCTGAGGTACCCTGAGAGTCTGGTGTCTCAGTACTGTATTCCCCCTCCATCTCCAACAGCCAAGACCAGAAACTTCCTGTGAAAACCACCCCTTAGAGCTGTTCCATTCTCTCACTCTTTGGCTGCTCCACATGTGAAGTCTGGGTCCAGTGGGTGATGAGCTCTACTGCTGAGCCTTCTCCTCAGTGATGAAAGGAACTCTTGGCTGAAGTATTTAATATAACTCAGTTCAAAAGAAAGAGTTTCAAGCTGAAGTTGGCTTAGTGGACCCAAAGTGTCCCTTGGTGCAGATCTGGGCAGGGAGAATTGCATCCCAGAACCTCCCTGCACTCCCTGAGTGTTGTTTATGGAGATGTGCTGGTGTTTATTTCTCTGGGATTGATGTGGCCTGTGCTTAGAACTCCCTCCGAGTCCAAGAAATTAGGGTCTGGAATGGAGGTTCACTTCCAAACCTGCCTTCCCTTGGGAGCTATTTGAAGTCACAATGGCCTTGGGCTCATGTATCCAATAAATATTAAGGCAGATGTGCTTGTGTTCAGAGCACCTTCTTTCCCACTGATAGGATTCAAAGGAATCAGCAGTTAAATATGAGGAATTCCAGACCGAGTCCCTTTTGTGTAGCCTTAGACAATGAGCCATGCTCAGTTTGGCTGGAGGGGACAGGTTTGAGTCAAGGGGGGCCCCCATGGAAAAGGCAGGTTGTCATTTGAGTACGTGAAGCAGAATAATTCAAAGTACAGAAGTGGTATCTGTTCTGATTCATTCTCTGCTGATGAAACCACTGTGCCATTACATTTGCCACAAAGGATTTCTTGAGTGCTGGCCAAATAGATTCTTTAAATGCTTATTTAAAACAAAATAAATCTTCTTTATATATAAATTTTCCTCTTCACTGAGGATCTGACAAGGTCCTGGCACACTCCTCTGCTTGACTGACAGCCTGGAAGAAAGGCTGCTCTGTGCAGGGACAGCAGCCCTTAGCTGACTTGTGTCTTTCCAGCAGTTGGGAATAAACTCGGTGGCTGAGCACTGTTATCCCAGGATATCCCAGTGATCACCCCAGGATAGCACAGCCAGGCCTTTCACTCCAGCTTCAAGGTGCATTACCATCTCCTCCCCCCTGTATGGCCCTGAACAAAGCCAGTTTGGCAGAATGGTGATCTCCAGCCCTGCCAGAAGATCCCTGGCACCATCCTTCAGGGGTCTGGTATCCCTGGAGACACTGCTGCTCTAGGTGAGTTTTGGATTGTGTTTTTAAGATGGATAATTGTCTCACATCCAGCCCTGTTCAAGGCAAGGTGTTCCACATCTGCCTGTGGCAGCAGGGAGTGAGATAGGTGTAGTTCAGGGAGGCTCTCAGGCTTCTCAGCTGTTGAAGGCCAATTACTTACTGTGTGCAGGGCTTTAAACACACATAAACCCACAATACAAATATCAAATGTTTTTAATAAGTAAGGATTAATAATTTTTCTGTTGGTTTTTGTGGAGGCCTGCAGCATGCATGCCTTGCATCATTCCAACTTAGTAATTGCTGTTATTATTGAGAAATTATACAGCAATGTGTTGATAAATTGCTAATCAGGACAGACGTAACAGAAAATCTGGATCCTACAGCTCCAAGAGCTGAGAAAATTTCCCCTGTAGCTTTGAAATTGGGCTAAACTCAGCCACAGCTCCAAGTGTCCCAGACCACAGAGAACAGAAGCTGGAGCTGTGTCCAGCTCCAGTCATCCCTGGGGAGTTGTACTGGTATTTGCAGAGCAGGAGATGCTTTGGGGAGGAGTATCTTTTAAGTGAACCTCAACCAACATCAGTGATTTTGTTTGCAACCGGTTTAGCTGAAAACCTGCTCCCTCCCAAAAAAGTGATTGAAGAGAAAATGGATTGTTCTCTTAGGGAAGGTTAAACATGACTCCTGGATGAGTCCAGGTTTTCTCCCACCTGAAAATCTGAGGTCAAAAATTGCCATTTGATCAGATGCCATTTTTTTTTTCCCATTCCCACTTGGCTCATACAGAGGTGTAGACTCCTGAAGAACTTTCAGTTCTTCAGTCAGAATGCCTAACAAGGCATTCCTTTTCAGGCTTTCAGTCAGAATGCCTAAAAAAAGGATCATTTTAGCTGTGCTAAAATTAGCTGTACTAATTTCCTTTCTTTTGTTTTGTCTTCTGTTTTCTTTCTGTGGGCACATGTGGGTGAAATCCTGGCTCCACTGAAGCTCATGGACATTTTGCCATAGACATCAGTTACGTCTGGATTTTTCCACAATGAAGAGAAGCTATTTGCTACACTTTTTGCTGTGTTGCTGAGTTGCATTTAATGTTTGCAAGACTCATGGTCCTTGTCAGATTAATAGGATTCATTAAAGTGGCAAAAGAATCTAGTGTGAATGTACCTGCAGTCTTTGGTTAAGGAGCAGTTAAAATTTACTCTGAGGAACCTCACTGGTGCTATTTTAGAGTACCAGTGGTGTCTGTTCGTGTTCCAGCTCTGCACTTAACATTTCAGGGTTGATTGCTCTGCCTTCCTGTAGCTTCCATGACATTATTCCTATGGAAATTTTGTCTTTGTGCATTTGAGCTGAGTCTTGAGACTATTTTTGGAAGCTTTCAAAATGTCCCAGAACTGCCCTTCACCTCTGCTCTTGTGCAGAGACTTTAGCTCTAGCTTTGCTACTACTGGTTTCCACATGTATCCAAAGAAAGAGAGAAAAAGAAACCAAACCACAGACAATTCTCCTCTCCTGAAATAGGGCTAACTGTGCCACTGAGCTTTGAAGTGCTGGAGAAGAAGAATGGCAACAAGAGTGTTTTCAAACACTCCTGGTTCCAGGATTCCCACTTAATATGTAATAGTCACAGAGAAATCTGCTTATAGAGCGGAGCTATGGCACTTGTATAGGCTCAGAGGATTATCTGCAAGTTTTCCAGCTCTTCCAATACTAAAGGAGGTATAGGAAATGTAAAAGAGTATCTATCTGGGGTTGTCTTACAGAAAGACTGGAAAGGATGAGAAGAGAATCAATGCCTGAACTGGTTGATACAAAGGGTTTCTGACAAATTACCTGTCTCCGCCTTTCTGGACAAGCTTTGTCTGAGAGGGGTGCTAAAACCATCTAATTCCATAGTGAGGTACCACCTCTAGGCTCAATTTTCTTGCTCAGGGACAGCTTAGGGAGGTTTTGTTGCCGTGCCTGGACTTCCAGCTCTGAAGGACCATCTATGCCAGTGTGTTCCAAGGGCTGCTCCATGCAAATACATGGACTCACAGGTGGGAAGTGCCAGGCTGTCAGCAAAATGATCGCAAATTCATTAGCATACCTCTGCCCAGGCCGTAACTGGCTCAGGAGCAGCCATCCCCTGGCATGGCTCTGCTGCTTCCCATTCTGGAGATAGCAGAGGGATCTGTTCCCACCATGCTGCATAGGAGAAACATCACCCAGGTCATTTTTTAAACTTGGGATTCAAGTGTTCACGGCAGTGCTCACTTCCTTGATCAAGCACCTTGGAAAGGGCTAGATCAAGGAAGTCTGAGAGACCTGGCAATTCTCCTCAATCCTCTCCTAAGCACTTGCCCCTGAGAGGATGTGAATTTCTCTGGTATATGCACAGCCTGTTGCTGTTCTTCTCTTTCCTCTTGCCTTTATGTCTGTATCAGGGTGCTTGGTGGGAGTACAGTGTTGGTCCTGGGAAGAACCTGATGCCTTCTATAGCTAATGAGAAAGAGTCTCCCATGTTTGGGGAACTTTTCAGTGCCTAAGCCTGGTATAGATGGAGGAGAGAAGGTTTTAAATTTAATGTCATCAAAAATAGATGAGATAAGGTCTAACCTTAGTGCAAGAATTGCTTTCCTGCCCTCAGTGGGGCTCCTAATAGACAAGAGAGGTGCTGCAGGTCCATGTGCTGCCTGAGGAAGCTCAGCAAAGGAACTGAGCCCTTGTAGAAGGGTCAGGTTTTGTCTCTGGTCAGTTTTTGGCGGGTCTGGCAACCGTAAGACAAAGTCCCACTCTGACTGAGGGGATGTTGTGTGTCCTGCAGCACACACTGGATACCTGCTTGTTGTCTTTAAGCATTTGGTTCCTGGGCCACATTGAGTTCCTGCATTGTACCAGGTCCCTGCTCAGCTCTGGATGTGGTGGTAAAGTCTAGCAGAGATTCGTGGAATTGGTATGGTTTGAAAAATCTCTGCTTTTTAGCATCTGTGGGGGAAAAAGTCAATGTAATGCCCTACCCACTAAAGAAACAGTGTGTGGTTCAACTAATTCTCAATGTTTCCATGCTTCTTTTGTTTTCCTTGCCTCACTCGAGGTTTGCTTATTCCCTTCAGGAGATTGCCTGCTCCTTCAGCAACATCCAGTTCTTTCCTAAATGAACTCAACTCCTTCTTGGTTCCTTTGTTTTGACACTCAGGAGATGAGAGATTTATAGACCTCCCTGAGTCATAAATTCATTTTCTTTTATTATTTACCTTTCGCTGCAGCCTATTCTGAGTGAGATTTATTCTGCCTCCGAGCAGGGCTGACATGCCAAGAGGAGCTGATCCATAAATCTTTCCTTCCTTTTTCTTTGCTGCTTTTCAAAACAATGTTTGGAAACTGAGTTTGCCTGGGAGGAAAACTGTTCCTCCATTACTGGCAGTCAAACCGTGAAACTAATTAGTGCTTTCCCTTTTCTCTTCCTTCTATTCTGTGTCTACTGGGGTTGAAATTAAGCCAGGGAGGAGGGGAAGAGGGGGTAAATAAGGGGGATTTGTTTCAAGTATTTATTTTTAATTACAACTTTTGCAAGGTGATCTGGTGCAGTGGTGGTGTATCCACTGTGTTTTAGGTAGTGGTCAGAAGAAGTTTAAAAGGAATTTATTAGAAATGTCCCAGAAGATGAGCAGAGATGGCTTCAGGTTGGTCTTCTTGATGTAACATCTTCTTCTTGTTGCTGCTGAAAAGAAGAACAAATGACAAAAAAAAAATTTGGATACATTCTAATGTAGATTTCTTTTTTTGCAGAAATATCTGTAATATAATTAGGAAACAGGAGTCCAGGGTTCTCCTAGACCTGTGTGGCTTTGAGTAAGCCAATTCATGCCAAGGTGATGTGGGCAGTGCTTACTGCAGATCTGTTATTCACTGTACTGTGGCTGCCAATGCAGATTCAAATAGCAAAGCAAAATGTTTTCAGATCATAGAAAATGCCCAGCAGATTCAAAGTCTATTTTATTTTTAGCTCTTGGTTAGTTTTAGCAAGAGTGGCCAGATGTTTGCTTTGTGGGATGGACAGAAATAAGAGCTTTCTTGCTGCTTGAAACTGGATTATTCAAATCCTTAAAAAATAACTGCAGGAAAAAATCTGTTGTTTAGGCAGTGCTCCTTCAGTTGTGTATGGTATGAAGTATGGGATATATACTTATTCTTCCCAAGTATTTGAGAAGTATTCAGCAGCAGAGTGAGCCCGAGAATCCCCTAGGCTTTGGGGTGATTAAGATTATTCTAATAAATAAAACTTGGACTTTTCTGTCGAAAACCCCACAGTAAGAGACCATTGTCCCTGTGAAGAGCAGTGAGACCTCCTGAGTCCTAAACCACTGGTGGTTTCACCACTGGGGTGTGAGGTGTCTTGACAGTTTTAGATGGAAATAGTAAAATGTTTTAGGTGTGTTTGTAAGATAGCAAATTCTTCATTTTCTGGTGGGCAGCTTTCAGATTTTCATGTACAAAAGAGTGGGTCAGAAAAAGTGCTAACACAACAGTGCAGGTGAGAACGTGTTCAGTGGACCCATTGTGAAAGGCAGGTATGGAAAGAAAGAGCTCTTCAGTCTCATTCATCCCAGTTTGGGAGACAGAGCGTGTCACAACAGTGCTGAACAGACAAGAGCTGCTTGCCAGCATTTAATTTGTTGAAGATTAGGAAATTATTCCATTCTGACAATGCCGTGTCAGTCTAGAAGTACCTTCGAACTCTGGGGAATGTGAAGTTTAGATCTCACCTCAGATTTCATGGTGTTTGGAAGGCAAGGTTTATCAGGGTGAGAACTGTACGAATGGTTTAAGGGGAGTCGTGTTAACAGTGTACCTAGAGACTATGGATTGGCTCAGCTTCATCTGCTCTGAACTTTGGGATAACTAGATCCAGAGCACGACACTGAACTTGGGCTTTTTTCTCTGGGAACTGAAAGCTAGCTCATGCAATGTAGAGGTCAGTTATTTCTGGTTTGCTCTAATGCAAGGGGCTGCTAAAGCATTGCCCCCTTTCTGACCTCCAGCTTTCCCCCAAAAATATCTGCAGCCTTGACCCCCATGTCTTTTCTAGATGCCATCCTTATTCCGTACTCCATGCCACAAACTTCCCATATCTTCACCAGGCTGAGGGCACAAAGCTGAGCAATCTTGTATAAGCTGGGCTGATCATGATGCTTTCATTTTTTATGATGTTTTCTAAAAGCACTGTCACAACTGTTGGTGCCAAACCATAAGCAAAGGTTACTCTTACAAGCACTAATGACAAACAAATACACAACACTTAGTGTCAACAGCCTCACAAATCTGTTCAGCACATGGAACTCGAATCAGCTTGGCAGTTGTGAACTATGACTTGCGCAGAAGCAGCACCGTGGTTTCAGAAGGGCCGTAAATAAATTTGCACCCTGACGTGGGCACCAAAAATAAGCATGTGCTGAGCTTTTCTAACTGTTTGACCAGGGCACAGCTGCTGGCTGCTGAGCATTTTGGAAAATGTATCCTCTCATTCAGGTGCTCAGCACTTGAAAACCCAGACCCAAATAACCCCAGTGTCATCTGCTTCTCTAATAACCACTGTTGTACACTGCAAAACAGCCAAGGCCTTGCTTCTGATCTTGAAAAGCAGTTCCTTTAATCCTGATCTTACCTGACTATTAGAAAAATAACCTGAAGATACTTTCCTCTGTTTGATAAAGGCAGATCTTAAGCTCTGGGGCAATTGTAACCATCCTCCCCTCCCTTCAAGCACTCTCATGTGCTGCTGCCATGCCATACAGGAAAGCAAATATCCCTGGTTGCTCTGATATCAAATAACTTTGCTGACCTCTCTTGAAGAGAGCTCCTTGTAAAAATCCTTTCATCCAGAAGTGCCAGTCACTTTGAGCTTTGCAGGGGTTTCTGAGCTCTGATGATTTATTATTCATGAATAATTTTGTGCTTTATGGAGAGCCCTGCTTGAAATATATGGAGATACAAAAGTATTGATTAATCAGCAATGTGGTGCCAAAAGCTACCCATGAGCAAGGACAGGAATGGGCTATGGCATAAGGTTTGGAGGATGAACTTGTAGAGGAGCAGGAGCTCTGTGATGGGCAGGGTTGAACCAGGACCCCATAGTAGTGGGATAAGGGGATGTAATAAGACTGAGCCCACTCTTTTCTGGACTAAGCTTAAGCTTAAGTGTCCTTATCCAAAACAGGGTAGAACTGGGATTTGAGAAGCCTCTTGGAGCCTGAGTGACCAAGGGCAGTTGTGTACTGGGGCTGAGTTCTAGGACTGCTGCAAATGAAGACATCAATACATGATGTCCTCATAAATCTCATGGCACACCCAGGAACACCTCTCATGGTGGAGGTGGCCTCAGTGTTCCTGCACAGGATTCTAGAAATGGAGAGACCCTTCAAGGAGGCAAGAGGAGATGATTTTTTTGGCAAATTTGGCTGAAAGAGAAGAAATCTTCTGTTCTACAGGTGGGTCAGCAAGATTTTGTTATCCCATAGTGTCAGAAATGAACAGTAGTGGGTTGACAAGGACATAGGGTATGGAAGCAGCATCTGCCTTACCTTGTGTGTAGCTGGGTGGTGTCAGAGGGTGCATGAATACCAGCACAGATTTAGTGTGTAAAGCAAAGGACAGCACACTCTGTCCTAATTTATGATCTTTGAATAGCCACTGAAGTTGTAAATCAAGGCAGAATTTCCACCAGGTTATTCAGTGGTAGTGTAGATCAGCACGGTCTTCAGTGGAAACAAATCCCTAGAAAGAAAAGGTAGATAAAGCTTGACACAAGCTAAAGGTTGGCTTGGCAATTCTGATTTCATCTCTCAAGTGCTTCCTTGGTGGTTTAAATGGAAAGCTTTACATGTAATGGAAATACTTTCATTTTTAGTGTTGCAGAGGTGTGGAGGAGAAAGCAAGACTGAAGCCCCAGTCTGCCTAAACCCCAGTCTGTAGTCACAGCTATTCTTATATCCCAGTCTGTTGGGATTTAGGGTTTTGACAATAGTTTCCCAAGCTTGCTCTGTAAGTGACTGTATTTTGCACAGCTTGCTGTGGTTGAGGAGAGAAGCAATGATCAACAACTTGTGATATTCTTTGAGGTATCCACCTCACCTAGGATCACCTGTTCCCGTGATCATAACCCTACACCTGGGGAGAGGAGTGGGGAACACATCAGCAGGCCAGGCTGGCAACACCTTTCTTCCACTGCGTGGAGTTGCTCATCCCAACACACTCATTGAGATCTAGAGATCATTATTTTCATTAGTGGTGATTCATGTGAAGGGTTTCACAATTGGGCCTGCTGGTGTAATATGTTCCTTTCCACAGTCCCATTTATCTAAAGATCTCCGAGTACTTTGTGTATGTTAAATTTTAATCCATGTTTTACCACCAGCGATGTAGCTAAGGAGGATTGTTTCCATCTTGCAAATGAGGTAAAATGAGGTACAGATCAAGAAAGTAACTTCCCAAGACTCTGCAGGTTGTATAGCTTACAGTGAGTTAACATTGCCTGTATGCAGCTCAATTTCCCTGCCCAAACTTTAAAGGAACATTCGATTTCGGGGGCTAAGGCTGAGCATGAAATTGCTATAGCTGTAAACAAGAAGGCCTCATGTGGATCAGAATTTCTTCTAGTGTTTGGGAATGTTTGGATTTGTCATCCCAGAATAGCCCTGACCTGAAAAGATTGGAGCAGAACTAGTTTGTTTTTAGGGCTGGTATCAACTGGTTGGTATAAGATGCAGAGTTCAGTCAGTGAAGATAATCCTCATCTTCCTGCGTGGTCAGTGGCATCAGTGTAGGCAATGGAGGATGAGAGTGGTTGTGATGCAGTTGCCTGTTAGGGGATGGAATGAGCTGTGAACTGGACTCTGTTGTCTGTTACCTGCAATGGGAGGGAGGGTCACTGTCTCAAGTGAACCCTGTCCTAGTTTCCCTGGGCAAAAAAGTTGGGAACAGAATGGGAATATATTTCATCTTTTCCTTGGAGTTTAATCTCTTGTGGTAATTAGACAGATGATTACAATGGTTATAATAGCTCCTAAAAAAGGAGTAGAAAGGCAGTCCTTCCTTTACCTGGGTTAGGGTTAGGGTTAAGGTTAGGGTCAGGGCTAGGGTCAGGATTAGGGTTCCCCAGCCAAAGAAACTGCAATCTGGGAGAAGGAACTGGTCCAAAGAGGGGAATATTCTTACTTGTGGTCGTTTAACAAGCATTCAGGCAAAGCCAGGAAAGCTGTTCCTTTCTCCCTCCTCTCTGCAGTGCTCCTCTTACTTGAACACATCAGGACTTATCTGACCTTCATGCATCTCTGCTTCCTCCCTGCCAGGCTCCCCTTCTCTCCAGGCATATCCTTTCATCTCCATCATCACCCGGCAGCCGCCCGTGCTGCCCCAGCTGCTCCCGGCCTCCAGCAGCTCCCGGGTTCTGCCCGCCCAGCCCTGCGTGGGGGCTGCGGGCACGGACGTTTCCCCCAGCGAGGCCCAGGGCAGCAGCGAGTCTGAGGCAGAGCAGCCCCCACCACGCTCGAAGAAGCCACGCCGGAGTAGGACCATCTTCACTGAGATCCAGCTCATGGGCCTGGAGAAAAAATTCCAGAAGCAGAAGTACCTCTCCACCCCTGACAGGTAGGTCAGATGCTCACACCAGGAATAAGGATGAGCAAAAGGGATGTTCCAGCTCTGCTCAGCTGTTCCACACTGAACATTCCCTGGCTGGGGTGCTGCCTCTAGCTCCACTGAGTTGCCTCTGCCATTGGCTGCGGCCATGGGCAGGTAACCTAATTCAAATTCAAGGTTACTTTTCCTGGGATCGAAGGTGACATGAATAGATCATGCCAGTGGAAATGTCAGATGATGACAGCAGGCCTCCAGGTCAGAGATCTCCTCAGGGAAGAAGGATCTGTACCTTTCCCACTCCTGCTGCACCCTTGCAAAAAGATGGAGCCTGTCTCCCTCGGAATCTGCTGTTTCATGGCTGCGTGTTCATGTTATCTTCAGCTGCTCCTGAGCTGGCTTTCATCCAGCACCTTGGGCAGCAATTCAGGGGGAAAGTGGTGGTCTGTCCATAAGCTTATAAAGCAGAGCCTGGGGTTGAAAGCTGCCTTGCAAAGACACAGGCAAGTTCTTAAGCACTACTTGGTACCACATGGGCAAACCAAACTAAGAGAAATTTCAGCTTTGAATCCTACTCTGCAAATTTCAATTATGGAAGAACGACCCATCAAATTCCTAGGAAGTTTGTAAACCTGGAGAAGGTTTGAAAGGTATCAGTCCCTGCCCTCCACAGAGGGCAGTATCCCAGTATAGTGCCATCACCTGTGGGGAAAGATCAGGAGCTTCTCTGAGCTGCATTTCCTTCATATCCTGGGTTTTAATATAGAAATAATGAATGGGTTCACATGAACTTGCAGGGGTTGAGATTTGTAAAAGATGAATCAGGATTATGGGCTGTCTGCCACATATACCATGCAGCTAAAATACAAAAATAAATTCACTTATAAGTCTAAATTGCCTAAATAGCAGAATGTATATAAAATTAATAGATTTAGATGTACTACTACTCCGTGAGAAATGGGCAAGTACCATGATCCCCATTCTGAAGGTTGCAAAGGAGAAATATGATAAAGAGTAGCTGATGCTGGATGTCTGTTCCTGCATGTTTGCTTCAGACACCGTGACCAGTTTTTCACCGATGTGATGTACCAGTAACTCCCAAATCATGGACAAACATGGAGCGTCTGTTGGAGTGCAGCAGGTGCATGTCTCAAAGAGGGCAGACAAAACCTGCCACTTCTGGAAAAGAGAGCTTGCATCTTCCACAGGAGCTTCTGTCTTTGCATCCTAAATTCATGGGTTTTACCACTTTTGTGTGGTTATTCTTGAGACAGCTGATCAGAGAGACACTGCTGAATGCTCTAACAGTGATGGACTGCCTCGACCTGGCACCTGAACTCCTCCTGGCTTCTGTAAACTCATTTTGTTGTCTGGTTTGTCTCCCAGGCTCGACTTAGCCCAATCCTTGGGGCTGACTCAGCTCCAGGTGAAGACATGGTACCAAAACCGTAGGATGAAGTGGAAGAAAATGGTGAGTGGATCCTTGTCATTTCCCCATGGCTCTTAAAAACTGATTGCAAGGAACAGATTTGGAAGCTGAACACAGTGGAATGGCTTGTGTCTATTTATACCAAATTTTGTTTTATTACTGATCATTTTTCTCAGAGATGGTCTCTTTTTTTAAAGTGTTCATACTGCAGCATATGTGGTGAGCTAGAGGGGACCAAAGGCAGTAGGAGGAGAACAAAGCAAAGGGGTGAAAGAAATGAGAATAGAACAGAGGGAAGAACCAAAATACCTCCTGCATTTTTGGCATTCATGTGATCTCAGTGCTTCTGAGATAGGTTTTGTGCATAGACAAAAAAGACTCTGTTGCCAAACAGAGGAGTTTTGAGAGCTGATATTAATTTTTCTTCTTGTATCTTCCTTTCACCTTTCACTTAATCTGATTTTCATGGTCCTTTTCCAGTTAAAATGCTTTTTTATAAAGGACAGCTACCCAATAAATGCTGGTGGGAACATGATGCTGTGGCATTCTCTAGTGGAGGTGTCCATGTTTTCTGATCTGGGAGAGGAGATGCGGTTCTAGGCTGTTCCTTTGGATGCTTCTGGCATGTGCAGAAGTTACTGTCACTTCTAACAAATTTGGCATTAACTTGGGTATAGATCCTTGGCTAGAGTGTCTTGTTGCTGCAGGAATGGTGTGAAGAGAGAGGGAATTAAACATAGGAACAGGATGTCTGAGACCTGCAGAGTTCAAAATCCTTACAGTTCATCTCTTTGTTCCAGGTGTTGAAGGGCGGACAGGAAGCTCCAACAAAGCCCAAAGGCCGTCCAAAGAAAAACTCCATTCCCACCTCAGAGGAGATCGAAGCAAAGGAGAAAATGAACAGCCAGGCTCAGAGTCAGGTGCAGGAGGGATCTCAAGCCTCTGAGGAGCCAAAACTTACAGAGGAGAACCCAGAAGAAGTCCTACTGGAGACAGAGAACTCTCCACAACATGTACCAGAGCCTCCCTCAGAGGTGACTACACCATTAAGTTAAAAAGGAGAGAAAGGAGGGGAAAAGAAGAACAAAAACAACAAAAAAAAAGATAAAATAGAAAAATCAAAACCAAATATATATATATATGTATATATATATTTAAATATGTACGTAATGATGTGTGTATACATATATATATATATATATATATGTATGTAGACCTTGTGTATAAGTCTAAACATTGGTCACTTTGTGCCTTTGGGAATCACGGGCCTGGTGGACAAAGACATCCCGAGCGAGTGGTGTCAGACTGTTCCTCTGGCAGGAGCCTGAGCCTTCCTGCAGAGAGGGCTGGGGCTGGGACATGTTTCCAGGGAACACCACTCCTAGAACCCCAAGACAGCTCCTTGAGAAGCCTAGGGCTCTCCCCAGGCAGTTGGAGCCACACGGCTGTGTTGGAGGGTCAGTGTGTTCCCTTGGCTTTATTCTTGCCTTGTGTGGTGCCAGTGGACAAAGAGCTTGGCCCAGGCTCAGATCAGGGATAGCTGAGGAATGAGAGCTCTGACAGCACCATTTCCTCATGTAACCAGCACTTAATTCTTTTAGGGATGGGCCCAACTTAAACAATTTTAGGAAACGGTTCAGACCCCCAGGTTTGCTTTGGCCCAGTTAAGATCAAAGCTTCCGAAGGGAGATCTATACCTGGGTCAGCTCCAATTGCCTCTCCTTGGGTGGTTTGTGTCTGTGAATTTTCAGTGATGTGGGATAAAACTTGGAATGAGATGAACATTTGGATATGTCTGCTCCAAAAGCTTTTGGGTACTTGGATCTGGGACTTTTGCTTTGGGCCCACTTCTAATTTTTGTAGGGATTTTTGAGATGAACTGTTAAATGTTTTCACAGTTTGGGGAAAATGACAGATTTCCAATGTTGCCGCAGGAAGTTGGCATTTGTTTAAGATGTGTGCCAAGAAAAGATGTGCATCATGTTTCATAAAGTCTTCTTAAGGGTGCATTTTGCCCAAAGGCTGCAAGAGATGTATTAAGATAACCTTTATTTTTTAATTAAAAATAAAATATATAAATCAAACAGTTGTTGCCGTTGTTTCTATTCCAGAGATTCTCATTTCAGAATATCAGACAGGGGCTTTTCTGGAATAGGTTTTTATATTCCAACAAAATCTGGGGGAAATGGAAATAGAAAACATCCTTAACATCACTGCACAACAATCTCTGTGTAGACTATTTGCAGCACTTGCTAAGGGAGGTGAGGGTGTTGTAAATGCCATCTTGTCACTGGATGAATGTGTCAGAACAGGGCATTTTTTTCTGTCACCTCCTCCAGTTTTGGACACACATTTAATGGCTCTTTGTGGCCCTGTGAAGATGATTTCTGAATATCTCTTTTTTGGGATGGCAAGGGTTCACACACATCTCAAGTGGCTTATCCAAGAAGCGTTGATTAGGGAGAAAGGGATTCTTTTTCCCCAAGTTTCTTGCTCAGTAGCGTGTGGAAGTGTCTGATTTCAGCTCTGCATCAGCTCTGTGTTGCATTGGGTAACATAAAATAGGTATTTGGTAAAGGATTTTTACAGTTTATTTTCATGGTTGAGTGTCCCAGCTTGGCAAGACTTCTCCATGGCTGCCATGCATCAAAGCCTGTTGTTTGTTCTCCATCCAGTCTGTGACTGAAGATGTGCTTTAAAACTTGAAAATGGATTTCAGAAAGATAAAAATAAATATGTCATGTACGCAACAATGATGTTTGTGGGACATCCTGTCCTAGAACCATGCTAATGTTATAAAATGTGGGTAACTCCTTGAAGAAATCAATCTGTATAATCCTGCCTAGGTATTGATTTTTGAAATGACTTAATAGAGAAATACTTTCCAGGTAATCCTCTCTGTGCTACTCATTGTGTGTATTTACAGTGTGTGAGACAGATGTGTTTCATGTGGTGAAACTCAGCTTTAGCCAACCCAGGGTGGGACATGCTCCACTCCCTGTGTGTCCAGTACACAATAATCAACTTGGAAAAGGCAGCCACTGGTTTAAGTGCATCTACAGGTTTGTACCTAAACCTAAACCAAATTTATCAGAACTGGGCAACACTCATTTGGAAAGAACTTAGAAAATACCTGGTATTTGTTACCTTTTAGCTCCTTTTTTTCTGTGTCACACTGAACTAGAAATGGGATGAAACATTTCCCTCTTGTCTGTTCTGTTGGAAACACAGGCTGCGAACTGCAAAGTGTTTCCTCTGCCATTAAATGCCTCAAAATTTCGTTATCTTTGAACATTTTTCTTTCCACAGAGCCCTGACTTGCTCGTGACAGCCCCAGTGAGAGGCAAAGGTGGCAAGGCAGGATTTTGCTGCTTGTCTGGAGCTATGATACAATCTCTGAGTTGTTGCACATTCTTTATCTGTGGATGTCTTTCTTTCCTCTTCTTTCCAGAATTGTGCTGTAGTTCAACTGTATCTATTGGACTAGAAATAACATTTTATTTAAAAAGGCTTATGGCCTGTTTATACAAGAATTAGATTAGATGGTCTATGAAATCTGTAATCAGCCTCTATTGTTCTTGGACAGTGGTATCAGCACTTTTATCTCCACAGAAAATGTTTCCACAAGTCTCAAATACTGCAGTACTCAGTGAGAGTGAAGAGAGCAATTGAGTGGAAATCATTTGTCTAATAATGAGTTTCACCATGAAGTTACAAAAAACTCTGCAAGAATTTCTACTCAGTTAATTTGTAAGCCTGAACAGCTGATTAAATCAAATTTTGTGTGTCGATGATTCTAGAAACAAAAAGCTGAATGTCAGGGAAGGCATCAAAGATATTTCAGCTTGTCTGAGTCAAAGTGAAATAATTTGTAATTAATCTGTTCTCTTTCAGGCCACATTGGACAGGGTTTGGAGCAACCTAGGATAGTGGAAGATGTCCCTGCTCAGGGAAGGGGGTGAGACTGGATTATGTCTAGGGCCACTTCCAACCCAAACTGTCCTGGGACTTTTTTAACTTAAAAAAAAAATCCAATCAGAGATGTACTGTAAACACAGCATTTGAAAACTTCAGTATTTTCTTCAACCAAAAGGTTTTTCATAAAATGGATAATGCCGATGCATTTGCTGGGTGTTTTTTGCAGTTGGTACCCAGTGGATTTGTCCAATTTGAAGAATTCTGATAGATTTACATAACAGGATGGGGAAATAAATGTAGAAACAGGAAAAAAATATCAGTTTCTTGCCCTGAGATAGGAAGTGGTGTGTGGTGTTTGCTGTCCAATGAAATTGATAAATATAAGAGTAGAAAATTTACAAAAAATTTAATGATAGGTTTCTAAGTCCCATGGAAAGGAAAGTTGGCCATTTTCCAACAAATGGTAAAGTAAGTTCTACAAAATGGCATTTCTCACTTCCCAGGTGAAAATAATTGTTTCTGATTCAGCCCCAATTTGCAGGGGCTGTGGGCTGAAAGTTGCATTTGCCTTGTGCTCCTATGACCCAGGAAAAACAGCACAAGGCTGGTTTTAGGCACCTGAGGAGAAATACAGGAACCTATTCCCTGAGGGAATCTGCACAGTCTCATCCTCACCCCCAGTGGCAGCCAAGGGCTGCCCAGGGGCCTTTGGGCCAGCCCTGGAGATGGTTTCATACCTTTGAAAGCCTCTTGACTGTTGTGCCTCTCAGGATCTGCTGTCCCAGGGCTGCTGGTTGCTCATCCCAGAAATCTGACCAGAGACAAGAGACCTTGGGATTGAGCCCTGATGATGTTCAGGGGTATTTGGCTTCCAGTCCTGACAGAAAGGAACAAGCCCCGATGTCAAAATCCCAACTCCCCTACAGGGATGGGAAGTGCTCATATCCGGAGTTCTGGCTGGGACCCACATTTTATTGTACCCATTCCTGAGGTAATTTTGCAAAGCACTGAGCTCATCCTGCAGGATGGTTCCCCCAGGTCCCAGCAAGGATGAATAAGGAAAGAAAAAAAGTCTTTATTCATATAACTTCAGGCCAGTACAAAGAAATTGGTGTTTGAGAGGGTTTTCAGTTTTCTCCCTCTTGATCATCTTTCCTCAGCAGCAAAATGGGAAAGGACAGTATACATGAATGGGCTGAAAAAAAAGAGGAGAGAAGAAGGAGTTGAAAGAAAAAAACAAGGGGGAAGAGCTTAACTGCATCAACCTACATGAAAAATAAAAACTAGGAAGAAAAATAATCATGGCAAAAAGTCAACCTCTTATTTTTTTAGATGAAGCACTAGTTCTGTAAAGAGATATTTGTCTGTGGTTTAGCTATATATGCAAGGATGATGAATGACAGGCTTTTTGTGTTTCCTTTTATGAACTATAAATTAAAGAACAGTTCTTGGATTAGACTTAAGTTATGATATAGGATTTGGGCCCAAATCTCGACAAAGGCACAGGTTTGGTGAAGTCTAGATCCTGTAGAATCTTAGATGTTCGGTATGAATATTGTGTAAGAACCTTGCTCCTCTTTTTCCTCGAGGTCTGGTCAGGTTTTATTGTAAACTGAAGAATAGGTGGTGTGGGAGCATTGATCTTGGGTGCACAGTAGCTTTCCATTATTATATTGTAGCTGCAATTTAAATCTCTTAAATTAGTGATATTTGAGTTAAATTACTATCTGAAAACTGGCCAAAAAACCCTGCAACTTGTCCCTTGTCTTGTGTTTAGGAATCCACAACTGGATACAAACTTTAGACCTCAAAGTTATGGAGTTAAAGTCCATGAGGGTGATTTTCAGTGCAGGGATTTGAACCCTAAAATCTAAATATATTTTTCCCTGGCAGAAATAGATTGTCTGGTTGTTGTTTTTGTTCCAACCAGACACCCTGTGATTTCTAGGCTTTTACCACTAATTCCAGTCCATTCCTGTATTATAAACCTCCTTGAACGTAGTGTCCCAGTGCAGTGGAATTTTAGCCACTGCTCGAAAGGAAGCCTCTGTATCTGCTGGGATCCATGGGTAAAATGATCCTCTCCCAAAGGGAGAAGTGTGGGCAGCTGCCAATGGACAGGGAATCCCTCCAGGCTGCTCTGACAGGTCTCTTCACTGCTGGAAACACTGGAGCTCCTGTTTTGTCAAACAATTAGGAGCAATAAAAACATTGCTCACTAGGAGAAGTTCCTGAAATCATAGACAGCCTGCCTTCCTGCATGCAGGTGGGAGTGGGGACTTTCCCTCCAGAGATTACTGAGGAACAAATTTATCAAGGTAAAATTTCAGGAGCCAAAATTTCCTGGGGAAGAAGGTGGTGGAGGCTGCCGAGCACTAACAAAAGCAGAGGAAGTGATGGTATCCCTTGGGCAAATGCTTTTAATATTTGCATAAACCAAAGGAACCAAACCCTTGTAGAGAAAACAGTAGTGAAATATTTCAGGCCTTCTATGCTTCCCCACACTAATGCCCTTCCCAAGCAGGAGCCAGCCTTGTCAGGTGGAGAAGGTTCAGATTTCCTGGACACTTTAGAGTTCACTCTTCATCACACCCAGAGCCAGCTCTCACTTAAGCTGAAGTAAAACCTTAGTTAGTTATATCAGAGCTGCAATACACAATTCTGATGCTGATCCTTGCAGACCACGATGATGAGTTCAGGCAGGTTTGGTGAGGACAAAAAGTACAAGGGACCCTGAAGCCCTGAAAGGTGTCTCACAGAGGTTGTCGCAGAAAGGGGATTAAGTTAAAGCTGGCCTGAGAACTGTCTGAAATCAGTCAGGTCCTGCTATTTATGCAAGAAGGAACTCACTGTGAGAAAGCTTTCAGCAGCGTCCCTTCCTGTCCCAGCGTGGGTGGCTGTTCTAGCAGCATCACCTTGTAATCACAGTCCTATAGCAGTACTCTTACTTACACTTACTCTTATAAAAGTAATGGGAAAAAACAGGAGTAAACTGACAGGAAAATAGCAGGGCTCCATCCTTGAGGCTGCTGGGCACAAACACTGCAGAGTTTTGTGGCTTTCAAGAATTTTTTAGCAAGCCAACATTGAGGAAGGGGGGTTATGTGTAAAGCTAAGTCAGACAGCTCCCTGTGGCACTTTCCTGGTGCCTCTGGAAGATTCACATTATCCTATAGGTCTGGTAGTTCAATGAGGAGCAAACAAGCTGAAAGTGGTGAATTAAAAGTCATAAATGCATAAGTAGGTCACAGGCTGGGAGTTCTTGCTCACAGTGATTCTACTGAGAGATGGTGGCACCAGATCAGTGAGGAGACACTTCTCCATCATCCATCCCTGTCCTTGGCATGTCTGGGTGTGTACAAGCCTTGGTGTTTTGGGTCCAAGGTCCTGCCAGGAGGGACAGGAGTTTTCATCTTCTTATGGACCTTTGGATTGCCCATAATTCTGTCTCTCTTCCCAACCTTCCTACCTTGGACACTTACTGATTAATGTTGCTCCCACAGGAGGTCATTTGGGCTTGGCAGCTGGAGAATTGCACCTCCTGGGATTCCCAGAGCTGTGATCCACCAATGCTGCTTGGGTTTAGAGTAGCAGACACCCGAGTGTGCTCTCAAACCACAAGCTGCCACACCAGGGCAGTTTTCCACATCCAGAGCCATTGTTCCCTTTTTCCAGTACTGTGCCCATCCCTGGATTGGTGTGGGATGATCAGAGGAACGTGCCTGAAGTCTCAGAGGACTGATCCCTGCCAAAAACGGGATGCAGAGCATCAGTTCTCTGCAAACCTCAAAGAGAACAAAGCTCTAGAGTCTGGGCCACCTAAGGAGGGAGAGCAGCTTTCCGTGCTGGGATTTGCCCAGAGAAGCTGCCTCATGGTGAAAATTAATAGTAGCTAATCCATAACGTCACCTGCTCCTCCACATGGAGATATTTCTATTGTTTGGGTGGGGAGCATGACTCAGAGAAACTATTTCCTCTCCTGTCCATGCTTTTCATTACTGGAAAGACAATGGCATTTTTCCTCCTGTGTTTCATTTTGTATTATGTAGGATAATGATGCTGATAATAATCCCTGATAATGGGATTAGAAACCCAGACTGGGAGTTACCTGCCTTATTCTCCATGTGCCTCAGTGCATATTTACCCCTGAGGTAATAATTAGATCTGTTCCTGCAGTGAAAAGTCACCATCTTGCATAGTGAGATGAAGATGTCAGAGAGCAGAGCATGGCTTGGTGTTTATTCCAAGCTCTTGCCAGGAGAGAGGGAACAGCTCATTTCTGAAGCATCGGCCAGTCCTTTACCTGCTAAATCTGAGGTTCATTGTTCCCCTTCCCCAGGTCCTGCCCCTCTCCTTGTGCCATGTTACCACCCTGGCATAAGCAAAAGCCCCTGAACTTGATCCTCCCTTTGATAGGAACTGATTGGAAGCTGTGGAAAAATCTCCCTACACCCTTTCCTGAAGAATGCTCAGCTCCCTGGCTCCCAGCCCTGGGCTGGATTAGGCCAAGCGTGCTGACCTTTTGGGCACAGCACAGAGCCCATCTGCTCCAGCAGCAATCTGGGAGCCCGAGGGAGCAAAGTGAGATTTTTGTTATTTACTCAGCACCCTGGGCACCTTGTGTGGGACATGGGACTGGAACAAGGGACAAGATAAGGTTTTAAAGTCTGAATTTGAGACAATTTTGGAGAAATGCTGATTCTGAAGCAGCAGATAATGCTCCCTCTGAAGGGACAAAGCTCCTTGGAGGGTGTCACACACTTCTCCTTGCAGCCGTGGTCCCCCAAAATCAGGAGTTACTGCACATCCAGCCCCTGGCCTACAAAGGCAGAATGCTTTTCCCTCTTTAAGAAACCCAAAGCTTTCTACATTTTAGCACTTTTCCAAGATCTGCTCTTAGCAAAGAAACTGAGTTCTAGCTGTGCACAATAAATCTGGAGCAGGTGAACTGGTGGTATTGCCAAACCACTGATGCCCCATAAGTGCTTCCCAGAGCCAGGTGTCCTCTTCAGAGGATCCTATTTCAATCAGTTTCATTTCCTGCTTTTTCTTCCTAACAGCTTACATTGATTAAACTCGGTGTAGTTACAATAACAACAGAGCAGGAAATAGATGCTTGTGAAACAGAACACAAATATTCCCCTTTTACCTGTGCAGGTTCTGTGCAGGTAAGTGTTGGGGGTGCCTTCTCAAGTTGGTTTCATGGCAGGAGATAAAAGTCAGGATAAGCAGGGTTGTTTGGGTTACAAGACCAGGTTGTTGCAATTCCACGTTAGTTCATGCTTTTTTTTTTTTTTCAGAAGTATTTATGTCTCTGTTTAAAAACAAATGGGGGAGTTTTAGGTTTCTACTCCTCTTGGAAAGCTGTTGCCAAGGCCAGTTCCTGTGCCAGCCCTTCATTAAATTTTCCATTTAGGCCTCTGTGTGTCCCACTTCATGGCCTCTTATTTTTCCCTGGCAGTGTCCACTGCCACAAGCAGTTCTCCCTCTCTGCTGCTTTTCTCCTCAGGTATTTAAAGCTGGGGATCAGATCTCCATGCAATCTTCATCCTGTCAGGCTCTTGGGGACTTGTCCCATGAGATAACCTCCCTCCGAAGATCACTCCCGGATCTTTTTGCTGTTTCTGTTCCAGGCTGGATTTATCTTTCCTGAACACAGGTGATGAAAACCATACACATTGCTGTGAAGTGAAGGTCTTACAGCAGCGCCTCCTCCACCCCAGATATCTCATCTGGCTCATTTTGGAGTTAAAATGGTGAGGTTTTTTTAAGGTGGGCCACCTGATTTTGGTAGCCAGAGACCTCATTTAATCAGTGATTACCACATGGTTTGCTTCTGCCATATCTTATTTCTCAATCTCCTGTTTTCGTGCAGGTTGTACAATTCCTTTGGTAATGGCAATCTGACTCAGCTTTTTGTCATCAGCAAACTTTGATGGCTCAACTCTGCTTTTACTGCTCAAGGTTTTAATTAAAGACTTATATAAAATTAATCTCAGTTGGAATCCTGAACAACTATATTAATAAACTTCCTTGAGCCCACTTGCCTCTCTCTGAATAATGTTTTCCTTTTATCTCCGACCACCTCTGGACCCTCTCATACAAGCCCTGCTTTTGTTAGTGAAGATACTATTTCCCTTTGCAGAAGTGGAGAATCGATACAAACTGCTGGTGGATGACATTTCCTTTGTCTAGAAAATCCATTATCTTTTTGAAAAGGGATTAGCCACAGCAAAACCTTTTCACATTATCCCATTTTCCTGTATCTCTTCTGCTTTATTTTCCTAAGCTGTTAAATTCTGTTTGATCAAATTTTCTTCCAATTCTTAAATGTAGGTGACAATTCTTCATGCTAAATTGGTTTATTAAAACCAGCTGGGTTTCTGTGATAAATCATCTTGTTTGTGACATGAGATTCATTTCTTACAGGATTGTCATAGCTCCAAATTTTCTGTCTGAATTTCCCTCCCTGAATCCTGCTTTCAACAATTTGAGGATTTGCATTCACTTTTCCTATACAGAGTCAGGGTTACCATTTCATAAATGCAAATCTTGCTTTCCACGAGCATGGAGATGTCCCTTGTCTAATCCGGGAGGTGCTGGTGGATGGGGACCTGCATGGAGAGATGGATCTGCACCATTCAAGGCAAGTTTGTCTTACCAAATACAGAGTACTCAAACATCAGCCCAGCCCCATTTCTTCTGAGAATTCAAAGGTCAGGCAAACAGGGGAGGAAAATGGGAGCAATGCTGCTCAATACCATTCCAAACAGTTTTAATGACAATGGCCCTTCATACCTGCCAGTGAGGTTTTAATTTTTTTTTCTTTTTAGCTCTCTGCCATTGTTAATCTTTTTTTTTCCTCTCATCCTCTCTGTTTATTTTTGTTGCAGATTTATTAGGTTCACAGTTAAGTGCCATTTAGCTTTGCAGAACTGTCATCGCCAGCACTTTATGAATGGGATCATTCACTGACAAACTATTTAAACACTAAAAGGGGGGAAAATTTACTGCTCCAGGTCAATGAAGAAGCCAAGATCAACTGAAACTCAGCTGTGTTTCTCCTTGAACACAGGAATATGACAAAGGTGCTCAGAGTTTTCTTTAATGTATTCTCATCCTTAATTTATTCTCACACGTCAAACGGAATGTCACTCTGTTTTGCAATGCTACTTTTCCTAAAATAATGCCCTTTTTTTTTTTTCTGACAGCTTGCAAGAAGATCTAAAAATATGGCTAAACAGGCAGTCACACACCTGCTAATTAAGGCTATGGATAAGCTGTGACCAGCCATGCAGGCACGGACAGCCAATTCCAGGCAGGGAAGTTTTGTGATAAAAAGCAAGGAGAGTTCTGTGGATCAAATGTAATCCTGGGAGTGGGAGCCTGGGAGTAGGTCTCCCTTCATAATCTTGAAAAAAAATCTTACTATATTTTAATATTTCTGACCCAGAGCTGCCATAAGTGCAGAGTGGTGTGTTCTTTCTTCAGCCAGTAGATTCACAAGAACTCCTCCCTGTGAGGGTGGGGAGGCCCTGGCACAGGGTGCCCACAGAAGCTGTTGCTGCCCCATCCCTGGGAGTGTCCAAGGCCAGGCTGGACAGATCTTGAAACCACCTGGTCTACTGCCTCTGCCTATGGCAGGAGGGTGAAATGAGCTGAAATTCCCTTCCAAGACAAACCATTCTGGGATTCTGTGGTTCTGTATCAGAGCTGGACTTTTTCCTTGGTTGCCTGTTCCACCCATGGAGCCCGGTATTAATTCTATGGGTCAGAACGGTTGTTACGAGTGGTTATCTCTGCCCTCCTTCAGTCTCCTAGCCCAGGAAAGTCCTGCAGGAAGCTGTACTTGCTGTATTTTCCTTGTTCCTCTTGCAAGGGAATGGTCTCCCTTTTTTTTCAGCCTTCTAATGTATATAACCTTCAAACAATGGTGCAAGGTTGTCTGTTTGCTTATGTGATTCCATGTGTTTAATCATGCCCTTCACATCCTAATCTTTTTGGAGTTGTCTTTAATTCCTTGGGAGTGTGTAAATACACATTTATGTGTGTGTGTGACTATAGGTTTCCAAAAGAGCTGGATGAGCTCCAGGAGCACAGCCGGTGGGGACTGCGGAGTATTGAGTGAGGTGGCCTCTGGTTTCCCAGCTCTCATGTCTCTGATGCTCCGACCCTCTGAATTCCACTGTTTTGTTCCCAAGTGAAATTTTCCTCTCCACCTGATCCCAGGATATTGCCAGGCTTACAGCTCATTATACATGAGGGGATCAAGTTGTATTGTAAAGTTCACAAAAGTGACAATTTTATATATTTTTCTCATGCAGTTCCACATTGCTGTGGAAGCTTTTTCACTAATCCACTCAGATTTGGAGTTAATCCTTCTGCACTTGGAATATTTGCGTGTAGGTATTTGAGAGATTTAAATGGACACCACTAACCCCTATGCAGTTTTGTTTCTTAACATACCTTAGAAACTCTATCTGTGGAGGAAGATGAGACACAAACCCTTCTTTTTTGTAGCAATCTGCTTTGATTTTGCTCTCTTTACAGGGTGAAATCAAGAAAACAAGAACTACGTGGCTATCATTTTAACGCTTTGACAATTTTAGCTAATGCAGAACTTCTAAGTTAGGGGATGTGCCCGTTTTACAGATATGGAAACTAAAGACACCAAGAGACGAAACCGTTCTCAAAATAACAAAGACAAAAGCAGCAGGAGTACAAACCCCAGGGGTTCTCTCTGAGAGCAGTAAGAGTATGGACATGAGTTCAGCTGCTCATAAGAAATGTATTTTAATTCCTTTGAGAGGCTTTGACTGGAGTTTCTCTTAAGTTCTCCCAAATTTATGTGCTTTTGGTGCATTGGGAAATATTATAACAGTCTTTATTTTTACCACCTGCAATTCAGCAGATGCAGGATGGAAACAAGCTGGAGAAT
The DNA here is from genome assembly GCA_017589585.1 of Phylloscopus whistleri. Taxonomy (NCBI): domain Eukaryota; kingdom Metazoa; phylum Chordata; class Aves; order Passeriformes; family Phylloscopidae; genus Phylloscopus; species Phylloscopus whistleri. The sequence goes on from JADMLD010001095.1 coordinate 679,010, forward strand.
TTAAGTGTCAGGGAGTTCATCAGCTCTTGGGTTCCAGTCAGAAACAAAGAGCTGCAATTGCAGCCTCCAGAGAATTGTGTCTTTGAGGATGGGGTTTTTCCTAATGAATTTTTTTTTTCATTAAAATCTGAAATGACATGCATCTCATTTTTAAATCTACTGGATTTCCCCTAATGGACAGGAGGGATAATGGAGACATCAGGGCAGATGTTTTAACAGCATGGCTAATTGAGCATGGACAATGTGCCTGAGGTATGGTGGAGTTTCCATTACTGGAAATATTGATATCCAGGGTAAATTTCTCTTCTTAAGAGACTTCCTTGAGTAAAAATCAATTCTGTGCTTGTATTCTAAGGAAGATGAAAAGAGGGAATCACAGTGGTTCCTCCTCATGGTGTTACATTGCCTCCCAGCCTGGCACTGCTGGGATAATGACAACTCTTTAGGAAAAGGATGGGATAACTACCAGGAGTTGATGGATCCTCTCAGCTGGGTCTGTGGCCAATCCCAAGCCCCCCCTTTCCTGAAGAATAGCCTGGAATTGCTGCAATAAGAGAGGCTTAATCCTGTCTTGGCATCGTGCTTGTTTGGGGCATACATCCCTGGCAATCTTGCTTTATAAATAGAGACAGCGGGATTGCCAAAATCACAGACAAGGAGCATTTTGGGCCTCTGACATGGTTTCATCATATGTGAATCCACCAAGGATGAGGAATGGATGGCACAGAGCTCCTCTCATCTCCATCAGGTTTTCAGGATCAACAGCAGGAGGAAAGGAGGGAATGGATAGACATCTGTAGGTAGGGCAGACTAGAATGACGGAAAATGTGGAGAAGGAAGCCTCTGTTATTACTGGGGTTTGTATCTTGCCCCATTATGATGTTTCCAGAAAAAAAACCCAGATTTATTTATCATTTCATTATCTTGCAACATGCATTCCCAGCACCCAAGGCCTGGAGTTTACAAATGAAACACTGACAGGTTTATGAAGTTCATTAGCCCAGCTGGTTAGAGCCCAGTGCTAATAATGCCAAGGCTTCAGGTTCAATTCCAGTATGGGCTATTTGCTTAAGAGCTGGATTTGATGATCTTTGTGGGCCCTCCTCCAACTCAGAACATTCTGTGGTTCAAATTTCTTCAGGAACCAGAAATGTTTATCCAAGTGTAAGTCTGACAGAGAATGCGTACCTGGGGGCAAGGTTGCTGCTTTCCAGTTTGTTTGGGTTTTTTTAATAAAGTTGGTAATCTGCATTCCACTGGGGCAGGAGAAGGAAACATTCTCATTCTCATTCTTTTTACCTGTTCAAGTAACTTGAAATTTTTGCTTAGCTAGAATTCCTGGATTCAAGAGCAGCACGGCGCAGGGCTGCACAGAAACCAAAAGATGTGGTCAAGTTGTATTTTCAATTGACATGAATCCATGGGGAGCCATTTATACCTTCTGAGCATCTGGCTGGGGATTATGTGTCACATTCTGTCTTCCCTGCAAGAGGCTCATCCCATGAAGAAGGAATAGTCTTGACCTGGAGCTGTTCCCAAGAAAGAGCAGGGTCACATACAGCAGCTCCTGAAGAGCCACCAAGGGTGAGAATTTGCAGCTCTTGATGCCACATCCATGGGAAGTTCTTTACCTTTCTGTTTTGGAGAGGGAGGAGGAGAAGAAAGTGCTTCAGCAGTGGAGGCAGTGATACCATGGGTTTCCCAGGCTGAGGTACAGGGCTGGAAATCTTCATATAGAGAATATAACCTACAAGAAAGGCCAGTGCTGGGGAACAATGGGACCTGTAATTGCAGATAAACACTGGGAAAGACCCATGAATCACAAACCTGTGAATTGAATTGTTACAAACATTTTGGAGTGGAAGAAGAAGAGTCTTAACTGGTGAAGCCTGGCCTTGGCAGAAGAAGCTGTTCCCATCTATTACCTTTTGAGGCAGACAAAGGGTGAAAGAAAAAGGGAAGAGAAGATAGAAACCACATATAAACATGAATTAATGCTTTCCAGGCTTCTTCTGCTTGGTCATGTTAAACCTTTAATCCCTGGGATTTAATAGTACTGTGGCTTTTTATTCATCTCCAGATAATAAGTGTGTAAAGGGAGCGCTGCGGAAATCCTTTGCATCCAACTCCTCCAGCGTGACAGCCTCCATCCCATTGGAATGCCAGTGCCCTGCAGTCCCTCCACTTAAGCCCACCCTCCCTGTGCTTTAACCCTTTTCTTTTCCTGTCTCCAGCAGGTTAAGGGAGTGTCCACAGTCCATCATGTCACCTCCACGGAAAGGTACTAATTTTGGGGAATGTATGATATCCCCTTCATCCACACAGAGAATCAGAAAATCATTAAGGCTGGAAAAGCTCATCAAGACCAACCATCCTGACACTCTTCCAAAATCAGTGGTACTCCAGAGGTTGCACAGCTACCCTATGTAGCACAGGAGCCCCGGATGTGTCCCTGCCATGTGGAAGAAGCACTCGGTGGCTGCTGGCAGGGAGAGCTGGAATGGATTTCTTCTCCAGCGATTACTGCTGCTCCTTGGCAAAGGGAAATGCTCCCTCCTTGAACCCTTAAGGTTAAGCCACATCATTCCCAAGTGTCATTCGTCGCTTAAAGGTGCTGTCAAGAAGATGAGACAAGAATTTGTTAAGAAACTAATGTTTCCCCTCATCCCCTGCTGTCCCTCAGGGCTCACAGGCACCCGGGCTCAGGAAGTGGTAATGAGAGGGGAGGAATACAATCACATTCCAGATGCCCCAGAGCCAGCACTGGGGACTGGCTCCTGCCTCTACCTGGGCTGTGTCCTCCATGGAGCAGAGGGGGAAGACAAAAGCTCTGGGCACTTTTTCTGACTATATCAATGTGTTTAACCCCAGTTATTGTAGTTTATGGGACCCCAGCAATATCTAATGTTTATTCCTTAACTCTGCTTTGCAGATGAGTGGCTGAGACTTGACTGCCCAGTGTTTCCCAACCTGACTCACTGTTGCAACCGACAGATAATAACAAGTTTTAAGAGATAGAAAATGGCACATTTCCATGGATAATTCTAAGAGCTGAGCATCCAAGAAATGTTCATCCCACCAACAAGTAGGAGAGAGCCCGGGAAGGACAAAGGGCCTGAAAGGGTCTCCCCTTTCAGAAGATTTGCTCTTTTTTTCTTGTGCAGAGCAAACCATTCATTTTCTCCAGCAAATAATGATAGTTTGGGGTTAAGATTTATGGCATGGCTGTTAGTGTCTTGATGGTAGATATGCAAGGCTATTTAGCTGTTGCCAAAGGTGGAAATTTATAAAGATGATGAAAGAGTTTCTCCCCAGACAGCACAAAAAGTCATTTGTTTTTTCACTGAAGATCTCGTTGAGCTGGCGATGCTGTCAATTTTTCTCTCTTCCCTTTTTCCTTGGCACACATGGTGTACATGACTCCTCTTCTGTTTTATGGGTTAACAAGGGTGCAGGAAAAGTACTTCTCCTTTATTTTCTCTCCCTCTCTATTTGTATTTCTCCCCTGACATCTCTCACTCAAGTTCAAAGCCTCCAGCCTAAGCACCTTTGTACCACTTTGTTCCCAGCTCATTCCCAGGCTCCTTCCCATTCAACTGCTTCACCCCACTCTGAAATTTTTAGGTGGTTTTTGCCCCATTGCTTGCTTAGTCCACTGGTTCCCCTCAAAAATAGAGGGAAAAAAATCCCAAAGTGGGTATTTCAGTACAAGATAACAACAGTATTATTAAAAGGAATATTAATACTAGTAGTAATGGTAATAATTATAATAAAGGAACTTCACAGGAAATTGGGTGTTTTGGCTGAATTTTTCCCACCATCTGGGGTTTCAGGTGGACTCTCAACAGGCAGTGCCACATCCTGCCTGTCCAGAACTCTCCACTCATAGAGCTTGGGAGAGCTCTCCAGATGCTTGGGAGCAGATATAAATGTGGGAATGAGCAATAAACAGAGGTGACCCAGCAAAACAAAATAAAGGAAGAAAAAGCCCTGATAATCATTTTTGTTTTGGAAAAAACTATTTGAAAACACTCACTGAAGAGCAAGAAAGCACGATGGAGCTGATGCTTGGCAGCTCCTGGTGACAGGGGCAGACACAGCCTCAGGACTTCAGCAAGGTCCCTGCATGTCAGGTGGAATTTTTCTGCTCGTATCTTTCATTGCTGAGGATGTAGCGATGATCTACCGAAAGATAGGTGGCCTCTAAGAAAGGGGCTTAGCCCCATGCCTCAACCAGACCCTGCATCCACTTTCAAGAAAAGTGAGACTCACAGCAGCAGAATTGAAAAATCAGAAGTTCTCCCCTTTCCAATCTTCTTCTGCTCCAGCAGAAGAGAAGTAGAGGGATGGCACAGCCAACCCTGGATGCTGGTGATGCCTCTCCGTCAGGTTTTGATACCTCCAGCTGTGAAGTGCTCTCTGCTCTCTTTTCACAGGGGCTCCTTTTGTGGCTTTCAGGGTAATTTAATCCATTGGAAGCAATTGGAATTGCTTCATGAGTAGGTAAGAGAGAGCAAATTAGGGGTTTTTAAACCTTTTCCCATGGCCATTGGGTGTATATTGGTTCATCTGGGCAGAAACCTCATCAGTCTGGGAGGGCTGGAAAGTGGGGCCATGTCAAGCGTGGGCTCTGGCACAGAGCAGTTGGTGTTGGGCACTTGATCACACCATCCCAAAACCCCTGGGCAAGGCAAGCTGGGAACAGTGGATGGAGTCTTCTTGCGCAGTTTCTTGGAAATTGCAGCCAGAATGTGCCGTGGAAGGTGGGAGAGGCTGGAGAAGACATGCAGCAACCCAGTAACAACCTCAGGTAAGACCTTTTTAAGCAGAATTATTTCAGATTCTGACCCCAGTGCTTCAAGTGTCATATTAGAATGATCTTTAAAGGAAAATGGAAGAAGTATGCACTTAGCGAGGAGAAAAAAAAAAGGATTGATGGGTAAAACCTCATTTTGCTTCAGATCCATGAGCAACTGATTTGACCTCCCATGGAATATATTCCACAGACTTTTCTGTGCAGTGTCTGTGTCAGAAGATGCCATAATGGCACTAAATTAGTATCAGGAGTGATAGACCATTGCAGGTTTCTTATCCTAGGGAACTCATGGTCTCAGTGGATAAAGCAGGAGGAGAGAAGGAAGCATGGAAAAATGACTCCTGCAAAGCCATGCTCCAAAAGAAGGCTCCAAGACATGACCACCCCCAGGTTTGGTCAGGTGCCTGGAGCATGGGATCAAGAGGAGAGGACACAGGTCTTTGCTGTGTGGGTGGTCACCACATGGACAAGGAATAAGGTGAATTCAACATCAGCTGCCCACGCCATGTCCTTCTTGATCACAGCTCTCCTGCCAGGGAGAAGGGATGGGAAGAAGCTCTTGAAGGATCTCTCCTTTGCCTCACCACTTCCCTCTCTGGTGTGATGGACATTAATCTTCTTACCAAACTTTTGAGACAACCACATCTTTCTGTCTCTTTCCCCAAACCTGCACACCAAACCTCTGTTCTTCAGAGGCCAGGTGAGAGCCAGGAAGAACTTCCCTGAGGCATGCAAACTCTGAGTGGAGCTCTAGCCCTGCCTGCTCCTGGATGCTTTCTGATTACAATGTTTTAATAAAAGATCTGTCACTCAAATATTATCATTAAAGAAAAAAATGAATGAAAAGTAATTAGACCTCTGAACCCAAAGGGGTAATGTAAAAAAAAAGACCCCAAACCTAAAACCCAACCAACAACACAGGGATTGAGAAACCCTAAACTTGAAGCTGAGCTTCAGAAGCCCTCTGGGAATTATTTTCTTGTCCAAAATCCAGAGGGGTTCATGATTCATAACCTGATCCTGCTCTACAACAGCAGCTGGTAAGAGGTTGATTCAGGTATTAAACCCTTTCTCTGTCCTCCACCATCAGGTTTGAGCTGGGAATGGAGCAGTGGGAGGACAGCCAGGAATGAGTAAAGCATCCTGAGTTGGAGCTGATCATAGGCCAGAGCTCTTGTTCCCACTTGGGCAGTGGTCCCACAACATGAGGCCTCTGCCAGCTCTGGGATTCTTTTTGTTGTATGTTGAAAAAAGTTGTTTATCCAGAAATCCTTGGCTCTAAGAGTCATGGGATATCCTGGGAGCCTTGTTTCCTGGGAGAAGTGAAGAAGTAAATAAATCAGAACATTTCTACCTCACAGTAGGTGGGAAAATCTGGAAAAGGTGACATCTATGAATGAAGAACTTAGGAGACTACCTTTTTGTGTTCAAGTTCTGGTTGCTTTAAAGCTGATCTCATTCTCTGTGGCAATGAGTCACAGGGGGTTGAATTTGTGTGGGTGGCAATTAAAAAATTTCCTCTGAGTAACTCCTTACAGCAAGGTTTGGTAAGTGGGCTCTTGGTGCTTTCTCCTCTCCTCCCACACTAGGACAGCATTTCTCCCAGAGGTGGTGGAGTGAATCATTTCTCCTTTTAATGCCACTTCTGCATCTTCCTAGCTCATCCCTAGCTAATAATTGCTTAAAACCCATTTGGCAGATCCCTTCAAAAATGATTTTTTGTAAAGGGTTTTCCAGTAGGAGAGGAGTTTGAAGGCTGAGGGGGTGGGGGGTTCTTTCTCACCTTCCCTCTTGTCCAGAAGCATCTTCTCCATCCAGTGCAGGCAGTTAATTCAATGGCAAGAGAAAGAAAATTCTGCTGGGGTAATTAATCAAAACTCAGGGCTCATGTGGGCTCTGTATCTGCCCTCACTGCACCTCGGGCAGTTCCATTGTCAGTTCATAATGTGCCTCATCCTGAGAAATACAAATTTGGGTGGAGCTTCCCTTTTCACCCCTTTGATTGTTCATCTGGAATCCCAGAGGACTGGAAATGAAATACATTGGCTTAAAGTGATGTTCCCCAGCAACTGGATCCTGGGAGGATCCCCCAGGGTGGTTTTCCACCAGGTGGGAAGAGGGATGTGCCTCTTTGCTGTGCTGACCCCTGTGAAGGCAAGCACATGCTTGAGTTACTCACTTACCTTTATTTGTGTGCTTTAGTGCAATAAATCACGCTTGTCTTTCCCAGGCTCCCCCGTGCAATCCGGACACTTTTCCATCCCATTTTAAAGCCTGGAGCTGAGCTCTCAGCAGCCCGCACTACCTGGGGACTCATTTTACCTGTTGATAGACATCTGCATTGACAACACTTACCCTGGCAGGTGATGCTTCCACCTTCTGCCTTGCTGAAAGTTGCAAAAGGGAAAGGAGAAAAAAACCAGACTCTACTCAGCTTCTTGGAAAGTAATTTCCATTGACAAATAGAAACATTAAAGCAGGTCATTTATTCCTTGAAGAAATCAATGTACTGGGTAGAAATTCCACTGTTGTTAGGAAGATGCTTATAGTTAAAATATTTTGGCTTTATCCTTCCAGCTGATTTTCTGCAAAAGAGAATTCAAATTAATCGCTTCCATCTCATCCTAACAGATGTTATTTATGTTTCTCTCTGGCCCAGCTTGGTGGAAAACCACCATTTTAGGTGCTGTCTGGTAAACCAGCCAACAACATACCTGGGAATCCCCAAAAGTCATGAAACTCCATCCTTCTAGGACACAGAAGTTGTCTGGTTTTGGTTATTTATCAGATTAGCTATTCTGGAATAATTACTTTGGTAGGAACATTTGCATTCTAAAAGAAGTGTCTTTTTCTCCTTTATCTTAACATAACCTGAAAGACAATTTCTCCATACCAGCATTGGGCAACTCCTCAACAAGATGGTTACACACCATCATGCATAGTAATATTTCCTTCTGGGGCTGGATCTTACACTCCAAGATTTCCAGGTCTTTGACAGTTCATAGCACCTTCAGTGGCATGATTAAGTCTTGTTTACTCTCCTTCATAGACAGAGGGAGAAATAAGTGCAGCAGCCAAGCAGTTTGCTACAAGAGGACCCCAAAGCATAGAATCATAGAATTATTTAGCTGGAAAAACCTCTGGGATCATCAAGCTCAACCATTCTCCAGCACTGCCAATCCCACCTCTAAATGATGCCCCCCAAGTGCCGCATCCACACAGCTTTAGTTCACTCCAAGCATAGTGAGTCCACCACTGTCCTGGGCAGCTGTGTCAGGGCTAGACAGACCTTCGGAGGAAGAAATGTTTCCTAACATGTTACCTGAACCTTTCTTGGCACAAGTTGAGGCCATTTCCTCTTGTCCTAAACCATCATGTTTGGTTTGTGTGACAGCCATGCCATTCCATTTGTTCCTGAAGATGTGTCCGTGGACTGTTCAGGGTCTCAGCGTGGGGGGTGAGTGAACAGCAATGGTTTCCCCACCCCTCTGAGTTCCTCTGTGCTGTGCCAGGTGATGTTTCGCCTGGTGCCACATGTAAATACAGGCACAAAACAGATGGAGGAGGTTGCCTGCTCTAACTGAGCACAGAGCTCTGTTGTGGTGCCTGTTGCTATAAACACACTGATGATTTGCACAAGTATGTGACATTGTAAAAGTTCCTGAAAGATTTTATCTGCTTGGTTTTGGCTCAAAGCCCTTTATTCACATAGAAATGCCAGGTAGAAAGACAATACATATGTATCCACGTGTATATTTTCAACTCCCTAAAGGCCACCAAATTGGAAAGGCAGTGGGTTTGTTTTACTCAAAAGCTGAAGACAAGGTAACCCAAGAAAAGCATTTCTTCTTAAAAAAAAATACAAATTATAAATGTTGCCTCTCCCTGAGAGATCTGTACAGTCTGAGTGATCTGTAACAATCTCTCGTACTTCTGAGTTTTGACTTTAAAATATTAGTTCATAACAAATCTTGAGTTGTCAGAACTAAAAGATTGTGCAAAATAGCTTCAAGGTTACATAAACAGAGTAGCTGGGAAACAATTAGGTAACACGTATTCATCTGGACAGCAAAGATGTCTATTTTTTGAAGAAATTTTCCACCTGAATACTGACCCTCTTTGTTTTGGGAAAAGTTGATTTAGTCAACTTTTAGGATTGAAATACTTTGTGTCAGGAAGAGGAGAGCAAATGGCAGAGGAGGGAAGAGAGAAGCTGGGGCAGCAATTGCCAAAGGTGTGTTTAAGGAGGTTTTTAATGAGAAGGAACTGTGAATGAGTGGGAGCTGGGAAGGACAAGGGATATAAATTAGGGTGTGCTTGGACTAGGGGTAAATAATTGGGAAAAATCAAGCAGAGAATGTAAGTGAGAGCCGCTGAAAGTAAAGGGAAGGTGAGGAGCTGGAAAGATCACCTAAAAGGAAAATCCAGGACATATATGGGTCAAAAGAATGGAACATGGGAATAAATATGAGGGGGACTGGGAATGGGTTCTGGACTTTGTGCTGGAGGGGGGAATGGATTAGTTCAGCACAGGGGTCCTTTGGAGACAGTGGGTGGAGGAGTGACAAGGAAGAGAAGATTTATCTGCATGGTGGGGGGAGCCCATTCCTTCTGCCCTGGCTGGATTTAGGACCCAACATCAATGTAAAAGAGAAGGAGGGATACAGAGTATCCCTGCAGCTGGGTGTAGAAAGAACAGAGTTATGGCACTGGTTGTGTCTGAGGAGCTCTCAGGGCTCCCAGGGAAGGAAAGTGGTGGGTGAAAATCAGAAGGAGCAAATTGCTATTTGCAATGTGAGATGGAGGAGGCTACACTTGAAGGAGCAGTTGGAGTTTGGAGTGAGCGAGCTCTTCACTTAAAATTACTGTGCTGGAAGAAGAGGGCTGGACTGGAGGTGGAAATAGGAGCAGGAAAGAATGTGATTATGAGAACACAGAGCCTGTGGTGGGGACAAGGGGGGAAAGGGGAAGGAGAGGGACAAAGAGGAGGACTGTGGTGGGACAAAGCTGGTAAGAGGTCACTTGGCAAATTTCGCCCTCCTTCGAGCCTGGAACAGGAAATCTTACTGCACTAGGGCATATGCCAGAGCAAGCTGCTCCTCTCCCAAATGTGAATGTTATCCTGCTAAAGTGACTGGGATCAACAACAGGAGGTGCCTCTCACAGTACCCCTTCTGAGTCAAGGCTCCAGCTGCTTTCTTTCTTCATTATTTTTCAGGATATTTTTTTCCCCAGCTGCAAATCTGCACCCATTAAATCAATGTCAGCACAGCTTCCTAGATGCTTACAGGAGTTGTGTATTCACACTGACCCTAATTCAGCAAAATACTTAAACATATGTCTGACTTTGAGCAACTGAACAGGGCTACTGTGTAATTAAAGCTAAACATAACTTGGTGTCTCGTTTATTGAGGGCCTACTCAACTAATTAGCTAAACCTTCCATGAAAAGTCACCAAGATCCTTAATGAAGCAATGCTCCACAAACAGCTGCTGTGGGACTCTGCCCAGGTCACATTATCTTGTTTGCAGTTTAGATGCCTGAAATACCTTTTTTTTTCATGTGTGTGGAGTTTAGTGTTCCTGAGATACCCTCTCCTTCCCTGGTGAGGTACACTAAAGCCACCAAACATTAATTGATTTAAATCCACATGGTACCTACCAGGTAGATGTGGTAAACCACAGTTGTCAAGTAATTAAACACAACCCGTAAATCACATTGGAGCATGTGAACCAAGCATTTAGTGTCAATGCTTTTAATTAATGTTGTAAAACAATATTTTGGGCTTACATCGAGTGTACGGGGCTGGTAACATATCAAATTATGGCTAATAAAGCATGAGCAGGAGGAATGGCACTAGGAACCAATAGCCTCTGTAATCTGAAATATCCCAGTTGCACCCCAACAAGTGGCCCTGCTTTGGAAGGCAGAATGCAATGTTATTGCAGGGGGATTAAGGGTGAGCATTAGACTCTCATTGCTCTTGTAATGCTGGATTAATTAACCAGAAAGCAGAATTATCTGTCCCCGGATCCATCACCTGCTAAAATGTACCAGTGGGTCAGGAAGGATTATCTTGGGAGGGAGGGAGGGAGGGAGAGAGGGAGAGAGCAAAGGAGGGAAAAAGGGAAAGAGGAGAGAGAGAGAGGGAGAGAGGGAGGGAGGGAGGGAGGGGGGGCATGAGAGTGAGAGAGAGAGAGGAAAGGAGGGAAGAAGGGAGGGAAGGGGCGCTGACTCTGTCCTTCCTCGCAGTGTTGAGGTCTCTGTTGGTGGTGGGTTCCTCAGCCCTGGCAGTGGCAGGAGGGGCAGCCTGGAAGAAAAAAAAAGATGATTTATAACATGTAAGGAAAGGGGCAGATTTTGAAAGCAAGATGAACGAGTGGGATGTTGGTGGGTGAGAGACTTCATGTGACGCCAGAAATTCGACCATGACTTGAACTCATCCCACAGTATGGGCAGCACATGAGGAGGGATTCTGCCCATCTGCTCTGAGGAGATGCCTCTTTCAGAGCTGATTTCAGTTCTACAGCCCCAAACAGCGAGGGAATGTGGAGCTGCTGGAGCAAAGATTGTCCAGCCTGGAGAAGAGAAAGCTCCAGGGAAAAGTTAGAGCCCCTTCCAGGGCCTGAAGGGGATCCTAGAGAGATGGAGATGGATTTCGGACAAGTGCCTGGAGAGACAGGAAAAGGGGAAATTGCTTCACACTGACAGAGGGCAGGGTTAGATGGGATGTAGGGGAGAAATTCTTCCCTGTGAGGGTGCTGAGGCCCTGGCACAGGGTGCCCAGAGAAGCTGTGGCTGCCCCATCTCTGGAAGTGTCCGAGACCAGGTTGGACAGAGCCTGGAGCAGCCTGGGACAGTGGGAGGTGTCCCTGCCCATGGCAAGGGGGGTGAAACTGGATGAGATTTAAGATCCCTTTCAGCACAAACTCTTCCAGGATTTCGACTGTGATACTGTGTTCAGAAGGCAAACTCTGGCGCTTTTGAAAATCCTGTGCTAATTTACTTGCCAGTCTCAGATGGGTCAGTGGCTGGAAGCAACTTTCCTGCAGAATGATGGGGTGACCAACCTGGTTCAGTGGCACTGAAGATACTCCAGAGTCCAGATGGGTGCCCAGAATGCTGAGGGTGAAAATCAAATGTTGACTGGTACATACCAAATCCTGCAAACCCCTTTGTGATGTCCCGTGCACGTTACACTGCACATAGGGACTTTGGGGGGAATTAATGAGTGGAAAACCTTTCCTTAGTGGATGTTTTCTGGGGCAAAGAGCCCATGACCATTTATGGTCTAGACATCCCAGCTTGGTACAGGAATGCTGGGAGTCTGGGATCATTGAATTTTGTTGCATTCGAGAATTATTGAGCAATCAAGATGAAAAAAAATTGAAATGTCCTTTTAAAAAAAATGCTCAATGTTAACAGCCTTGATTTTTCACCAAAAGCTTCTTTTTTCAATCAGAAACCCTTGTTGATAAGTCAGTCCTTTGCTGATAAAGCCATTAGCTATAACTTTCTTAAAAGACACTGATGTAGAAAAAGCCTCAAATGTTGAAAAACTATCAACTATCAAAATTCTTAGCTTTCATATTATGATCTTCTTCTTTTCCCCACAAAAGGAAAAAACTTAATCTCTAAGCCAATTACTCATTTTCTTCTGTCCACCTCCAAACTCTCCCATGCTTGAAAAACCTGTTCTCTTCCCACATTTAATTTTAATTCCATCAGGCCAGCCTTTCCCAAAATAATGAGCATTTTTAGGGGCTGTTAATCTGGTCTCCTATTTAAATTTACACCTAATTTATTTCCTCATCTCTTCTTTCCTCTTCTCACTCAGCCATTTAGTTATTAAAAGTATCCAGATAGTCTCTATAACCCCTTACATACAAATTATCTGTAATTTATTAAGGATTAAGGTTTATCTAAACCCCACTACTTTAGTCATAGATCCATTACATCACTCTGGATTTAACTTAGAAGTGCTTTTTGGCTTGCTGAGCTCCCTGTGGGAGGAAGCTTAAGTTCAGACCAAATTTATCGTGTCCTAAATGCCTGGTGGGAAGGAACCAATGTCGTCACTCAAGGTTTCCTGCAGATCCCTGTAAAATACAGGGCTTAAAAGTCCACCATTAAAAATTCCCAGGAATTTGTTGTGCAAGTGAAATCCTGACCCAATGACGTTTGTAGGTAAATTTTAGCTGGTGCCTCAGGAGTGGGTTTTGAGGCAATGCAGGTCCTTTGGAGTCAGGAAGGACATAATACTGTTCAAAATTAGAGTGGACTGTTTAGGAAGGGACATGTCCAGGAATCCTGGTTCTGGAACTCTACTCTTCTCTCCCTTGCAGAGCTTTGGTCCTCCTGCCCTGCTCCTCACTCCTTTTCCTCTTCTCCCTTTAAATAGCAGCTCTGGGTCATTGGTTTTCACCCTCATTCCTCAGAGCTGCTCGACCAGTCCTCCCACCTGGGAGGCAAGTGGAAACAAAAAGGCTTTGTGTTTTCCAGAGAAAAGTCAAAGCCCCTTGGCATAAATATTATTTCCTGAAAGGGAAAAGGACTCTAGAAAAAAAGGCAAATAAATATTTTCTCCTTCCTCTCTTACACCTTTGTTTTGTTCCTTGATGTGTTTGTTGTACAAGCCTGGTGTTCACTTACTGCTTGTCTTGCCAAGGGGTTTTGAACCATTTTCCTCTTCCCTTGACTTTTTTGTTTGCTTATTCTTTCAGTGTCCTTGGGTGAGGAAAAGGTGAACAATCCTCTGGCTTTTAAAATACAGGCCAAGTTGAACAGGTCTTGGAGCAACCTGGTCTAGTAGAAAGTGTTCCTGCCCGTGGCAGGGGGTGGAACTCCATGGGCTTTAAGGCCTCTTTCAACCCAAACCACTCTCAAGGATGCTTGGGGAGGCTCTTGCCCAAGAGCCTCTATGTTTGAAGAATTTTTCTCTCAGGTTTACTGTTCACCTTGATTATGATGCTGCAGCTGGATGTTGTAATTAGGAGGTGTTGATTGAGATACATCCTAATATTGAGGAACAGACAATACAGGGCTTGGAGAAATAAGTTTCAGGTTGTTTCCTGAGTTTCCACTGTTCCTTGTGCTGTTCCAGGCACATTTTTAAATTTTTTTTTCATGGGCATGAAAGACTGGAAAATAATTGTGAGCAACACAATTTTCTCCTTTCACACTTTTCTCCTTTCGTTTTTCTCTCTGTCTTGCACATGTGAAGGCTGTCTGTTCCCTCTGCACTCCTCCTCTGAAGAGGGATTTGCTTGTTTGGGTTTGTGATGTCTCAGTGCTTGGCACAGAGGGTCTCTAAGGCTTTATGGGTTCCACAAGAATACTGTAACTCCTAGTGCTACTAATGCTCATGTAGATCAAGAACTGGGGTATGAAGAGAATCCCTTTCTGCCACGAGCTGAGCAATGCTGTCATGGCAAGTTATGGCAGCACCACTGCAGAAATGTAGGTGATTCTGCAGCAGAAATGTCATGCTGGAACCTCTATTCTCATTTGTATTCCCCTCCATTTTCCTGCTCTTTTCCTGTCTTTTTGTCTTGTTTGCTCCACATCCCCTGCCAGCAAAGCAACAAAATAGATCAGCCTTGGTGGCATTTCCTCTCTCCTCAAGAAGAGATGTCAAACCTCCTGTAACCTGCCAGTTCAACTCAAAGGCAGCAGGACTTGGGGTGTTGCATTTAAACTGCCAGAGGGCAGGGTTAGGTGAAATACAGGGGAGAAATTCTTTCCCTGTGAGGGTGGGGGGGCCCTGGCACGTGTTGCCCAAAGAAGCTGTGGCTGCCCCATCTCTGGAAGTGTCCAAGGCCAGGCTGGACACAGCTTGGAGCAACCTGGGATAGTGGAAGGTGTCCCTGCCCAGGGCAGGGGATGAAACTAGATGGGTTTTAATGTCTCTTCCAACCCAAACCATTCTATGATTCTATATCGCACCTTCTTAAAAGGGGTGAAATGCTGAACTACAGGTTGACACTGACCTCCTGTGCAAATCCTCAGGGTGGGTTCAATATCACAACAGATATTTTCTTTTTTGTCTCATGAGTTAAAGCAGCAATTTGGGGCTAACAGCAATTTGGAGGTTGGGCACGACTCATTCCGAGTGTGTCACACGTCATCTGCGCTTTCCAACTTCCATCTGCCATAGGGCTGGACTAAATACCTCACAGAGGTTAATTGTACTTCCACAGCACTAAATAATTCACACCCCAGGGCTTCATTGTTCCTGTGCACCAATTTTCCTGTAGCACTCCAGGGCTTCCTGTGGATTTTGTGAGCATTGTTCATGGAAACAGAGGTGTGGGGACAGATAGGATGAGAGGGAGTGACTTTCCCCCTCTCCCTTCCCAGTTTCCAAGTCTTTCTCTCTCCAGGCACACATGTTGGGGCAGTTCACAGTGATCTAGGTGAGGAGCTGGCAGAACAGAAGCCCAAATCTAAATTACTTTCCTCCTTGTCCGTTTGCACAGGATCCTTATCTCCCTCCATGTAACTCTCTGCATTTAATTATATGCAGTGATAATACTTCACACTCTACGTGCATTATTAAGCAATTCCTAAGATAAGTAGCTTTCTGGATCCCAAATTATTATTAGATATTGGCAATCAAGCTGTCTTCCAGTTTTCCTTCTGGGGCTAGCCTGCCAAAGACAGGTTTGTTTGGGTAGGTCAGTGTTGGGGGGGTTAGGTTTGTTCCTTTTAGAGAATTTTTCCCCATGAAGTTGCTAGGAGACTAAGTACTGGGTGCCTATGGGTGCTTGACCAAAACAAAGAGGTGGACAGAAGTCGGGAGGGGGAGTTAACTCGAGTTTTGGGGCAGATAAAGGACGGGGGTGGGAGCAGCTGCTCGCTCTTGCTTTTGGCATCGCAGAGAGAACGGGAGGCTGCTGCTTCCTGCGGGAGGAGTGCATTGTCCCACCGGGTCCGGTCCTGAGGAGTCTGCCACCATCTGCTCGTGTGTCCCGGAACTCTGAGCTGTCTCCTCCTGCCCTGCTGGTCTGGCCCTGTCCTGCCACCGCCGTTGTCTTCTTTGGGAGGATAGAACTTGTGAAACAGCAGTGAAGGTGAGAAGATAGAGTTCAAAGAGCTGTGCTAATGCTCCCCAGAGTGCCAACAATAATACACTTTCTGCCTTTACACCTTGCATTTTGCGAGCACATTTCATTGTGCCTCTCCCAGCATCCTGCAAATGTTAATTAATTACAGTCTCATTACATCTCTGTTAGATCCATTTATTTGTAGATTAAGAACTTTCCATTCCCAAGCACTCTGGAATCTGTTAATCACCTGAAGGCAAACAACAGGCCTGGAGAGACGAGTTTTGCCATGAAAATGCTGGGAATAAACACAAAGATGTTCTTGTGAGCAAGGGTCTGGGTTAGGAATTCAGTTGAGATTTGATTCCTGCTTCTGCAAACCGTGTCACTTGAATCCTGCCGTGGTGTAAATGGACACACTTTTTTGGGGAAGATGATGGTGCTCTGTCCCATCCCTTGTCTACAATGCTGTGATGTGCTCTCCTAATGTGCTGTGGCACAAATTAAAGGAGATTCATTTAAACCACAGCTGGGACACTAATTTCCTGGACCACTGGTTCATGCCTGGCATGTTCTGTGTGAAAATATCCTTTTTCTCTCCATCTTTTGCTTTGCTCTTTGAACTGAAAAGTCTTTGGGATGACAAGAGGCCATTCCTTATTCTGTGCTTGCACAACATGGAAAATAGTTTTGCGTTCATTTCTCCATGGCACCATTTGCTGCTTTAATCTTCCAGCTTTGAGCGCTGACGGTGGGGAATACCAGCTGGAGAAGTTTTGGTTGATGGTGAGCAGTGAGGCAGGCAGAGGTAACAGCAGGATTATCTGGGTTGACTTTACATCGTCTCCTTGCCACATGAGTTTTAATTCCCATGTCAGAAGGGTTTGTTGAGCTGCGCAGCGCAGCTGCATCTGCAAAGTACCCCCCAACTGTCAAACTGGGCATCACTACTGAATTTGGGATCAGGTTTAGCACCCTTGGCTTTCCCACAGTATTCAGGTTGTGCTGGAAGTTAGTTGACCTGGTATTACCCTGATCCCCTCACTGCCCAAGAGGTTGGATTACATGGATATATTCCTCCAGGCTCTGGAGAAGTCCCCAGAGAGAAAGCGAGATGGGACATGCTGGGATAAAGCCAGCAGCACACCTGGGAGCAGGTTTCCAGCCAGGCAGGGTGGTACTTAGGGTTGTCCCAAGGACTGGGCAGAGCTGAGGGTCTGGCCGTGCCCTCACTGCTCTCACTTCCAGCCTGGTTCTCCTCCAGCACCAACAGGCATCAATGCAGACACCCTGAGAGGCACCACAGAGGAGCAATTAGCTCCCGTGAAATCTTCCACCATTACGAACAATGGCTGGCTTAGTTCTCATCTGATTGAATAATGATATTCTAACAAGTGACTTTTTTTCCTTTTAAATTCTCTCATTTGGAAGGAATTGCTTGTCATAAATTACACTTATAAAAATTAGGCTGGCGTTTTGTATTGTTTACAACAAGCACTTCAGGGTTATGGATGTTACTCATTGATTTATAATGTTTAATTCTTCTCCTTTTCTTTCCCCCTCCTTTGAGCTGTTCATAAATCAAGCAGCCTTGTCAAACCTGTGTCAACATTTCACTCAGCCTGCAAGTTGCAGGCAAGTTGGGACAGTGGATCTTACAGAGAAAGTTGACTCTTCTCCTTTACTGTCTCTCCCATTTTGATGAAACAATAAAAAGGTGAGGCTGGCACTTGTCAGTTATTTCTGAGTCACTTTTCATTAGGCCTTTTTCAAACACTCCAAAGAACAATGTTGGAGGCAAGTGATCCAAACAACTCATGTTCCCGCTTGTGCACTTGTGGGTTCGGGCAGCTACTGCCATGGAATTATACTGGGAGGCTCAACAGGTGTCTGATGGTCCTGGACCAGATCCGGATGGTGTCAGGCAACCTTATCCTGGCAGCCTCCTCCTCCCCACCAACCTGAAGTCATCATTTCAAGAGCTTGGGGAGATGGTTGAATTTTTTTAAAGGGTTCTCCAAGAACTGATGGGACTTCCAAGAGTGTCCAAAGTTGGGTAGAGTTCCTGGGGATTTGCAGGTGACCCAGAGCTGATGCCTGGATAAACCCCAAGAGAAGGAGACTTTAAGGGGTTTTAGTGACCAACACAGAACCCTAGATTGCTGTTAGTGGGAAGGGACCTCAAAAAGAATCTAATTCCAACCCCCAGCACTGTGGTTCCAACATTGTGCATGTGGTCTGTGGTGTAAGGGACTGAGTTTTGAGGGAAATTAATGGGAATTAGGGACTGAAGGTCCTCTGAGAGCCCTTGGCAGCAACTTGCTTAGTCATAGGATAAATTAGCTCCTTTGGAAAACTGGGAAGAAAACCTTCCTTTCCCCAAACATGCTGCTAAGAAACAGCAGAGGTCTGGGAAAGAATATCCAAAGATGTGGGTGCGTTGTAAAATTCCCTGCATCAGGTCAAAACTGTGCATTTCAGCCCTCTCCTCAGGTCAAATATCAGGGAGCTGCTGCACCCTCAACACTGAACTGTTGTTGTGAAAATTCCCAGTGTCTGACCTCCAAAAGTCAAAGGGTTGGTAGTGATGTTCCACAAAATCCGTCCTACAGGATGAACATGGATATTTCTACTGGGATTGAATGTAAAATGAACAACCGTGTGAGCAGGGATGGTTGTCCTCCATTTCTCCCGCCCATATGTTCTGTACCCACGTCATCATCTGTGCTTTGGGAGGAGCAAGGCGCCACATCAAGCCCAGAGTGCCTGCTGGATGCTGGTGTGTGTGTGTGTGTGTGTGTGTGTACATCTGGGATTATTCCTGCCCACACCATGCCTACACCAGGCAATTTTACCAGCCGGCCCCTTTGCTAAGCAGAAGGACTCGCCCAGTTGTAATAACAAAAGTAAATAAATACATTTTAATGATCCAATGGTGGTAATTAACAATGCTGAAATACAGATGTCTCCCTGAAGAGCTCACGAGGTGGCAGATTTCATAAGCTGCCCCATTATGTGGATATGAGTTGATTATTAAAAGAAAACATTTAGCTAATGCAGAACAGGATATTCATCTGCTATTACATAATGGTAATAAGCAACTGGATCCAGGCAGAAATACTCTTCCAGCCCTTACCAAATGCCAAGTGAAGTGCATTTATGGCCTCTACTGTGAAACAGTCCTCCTTGTTTTTCCAAGAAGAGGAGAGATCTTTCAAGAGATAATAAATAAAGTAGACTCTAGTTGCTTTAACATGAAGCAAGATGAGTCCTCGGGATTAGTTTGGATTAGTCTGTTGCCAGTGGCATGGAGCTTTGGCGCTCAGCCATTTATTCACCTAGAAGACGTACAGCTAATTGGAAAAGCACCTGTGAGGAGATGTAGCTCACCACCTGCACTTTGCTGAAATAAAATAAGCCTACATAATTGACTACATTACCTATTAATGTTATGAAATCACCCTGAGGCATTTTCAATATTATTATTATTATTATTATTATTATTATTATTATTATTATTATTATCTCCTCTCCTCCCTCGTCTTCCTGAAGCTTTTATGAATCAAACTTTGGTCTCTTGCTGTTTCCTTGGAAGCCCCAGGATTGTGCCTCTGTATCATGACCAGGACTACTCTGACTGACTTGTTTCTCCCTGCAGGGGAATCCTAGGAAATTAATCCTTCTTGATAGGGAGACAAAATAGTCTGACATTTAATTCCTTTTTCTCATGGGACACAGCTTCTTCCCAGTCTCTACCTTTTACCCCCCGAAAAAGTTTGGTGCAAGTCTTTTGAGTGCTCTGCTGGTTGTTGGGATATCCCAGAGCCTCACGATGATAAAATAATGCTTTGTTGGCTTTTTTGTTGACCGTGGCCAACAGCAGAGGGTGGACTTTGCCCAGACACGGTTGGCAGAAGCTGTTGGAAACCTGGTGTGGTTGGCTGGTTTAGGGGTGGGCAGGTTCCCTGCCTCACAGTGAGCACTTTGGAAAACAGATTGGTCACATGTAGGAGAACCTGGTGCTATAAATTGCAAAACCTGAATGTAACAGAAGGTGACAGGCAGGTGGTCACAGAGACTTCCATTCTTAGGACAGTGCTGCTCCTGGCAGTGCATTAAAAAAAAACCACAAAGGAAAACCTCTGTTGCTGCATAACTGCAAAGGAAGAGAAGACAGAGCTGGGAAGACTCATGGAGAAGAGCCATCAGAAGTTCCTCCTGGCACCTCCTGGCAACTTTGCCAGGAAGTCGAACCAGGCTCAAATCAAACCATCTCAGTGTCTGCAAAAAACCCAGAAAACCAACAAAAAACACAAACAAACAAACACCACAGATGAAGAGTTTCAGGGCATTTCCTTGGCTTTTCCACATCCTGGTTGGAGAGGAAGGAAACCTGAAGTTCCTGTGGTCAAGAGACACCTTGCCAAAATGTGGGCCTGTTTTCCAAAAATTCAGAGCCATATTTGTTCCCAAGTTAGCCAAAGTGTATAGCTTTGCTCCAGTCATGAAACCTTCATCTTCACGGGCTTCAACTTGACTGAGCAAATCCAGCTGTTCTTTGCCATTTCACATCAGAGGGAGGAAAGTGCCTGATTATTGTCCCTGGTTGCTAATTACTGCAGTTCTGTATCAATAATTACTGATGTTACTGCACAAATTATTGTGTTACTTTGGGCCAAAAATAATCAGTGTCGGTGGGAGGATTGGTTTAAGCATTTTTAGGCAGTGAAAGAGAGTGAGACAGAGAAGCCTCCTGCTCATGGCATGGAGCATATAGGCAGGCCTGAGGATGGCAAGTTTGACATGTGAGAGAGAATGCAGAATGGAATTTTGGGTTGAAAACATAGCAAACAGGTCTCTGCAGACACCTGAGCACTTTGAAGCACTGAACTTGTTGTAGTGACTACAGTGGGTGCCCAGAGAAGGAAATCTGAATTTTTTTCCTCTCTTGCAACAGGAAAAAAAAAGGTTTTCTGCAAATAAATTATTTATCTATGAATAGGTCAGCCCTGGATGTGGAACCTAGTTAACGTACTCTTGTCCCATGGGGAGGGATCAAACAAAGTCCCACCTGTTGACTCACTGGTTGGACCAAGAGGTGACCTTAGTGGAGCTCTTTGAAGCTCAGAGAACAGCTCCAGTGGGAAGAGCCTTCAAATCCACCAGGCACCTGGACAAAAGGGTTTTTGCCACATAGCCTGAGAAGTCCTAATGCATGAGGGGGTCCTCTGAGATGAATGGTGCCTGGGTGTGCTTGCTGGGGGTCTCTAGGGGATTGCTGTTCACCTTAGCCACTGGCTTGGCTCTGCTGCTCGCTCTCCTCTGGACAGGGCCATTCTTGGCAAATGCTTGGAGGTGCCCTTCTCCCCAGGCACATGTGCACGTGGCAAACTACAGTTTGGACCCGGATTAAAACATGTGCTGCTTCTCATGTCCCTCTGAGTTTGCATTTTGTGGATTGCACCTAGATATAGTACACAAGGACACCAACAGGATCCCCAGGGGATGTGCCTTGCATTGCTAATCCTATCCCAGATATGTAGGCAGGACTCAGAACCACAGAACTGTTTGGGTTGGAAGGGACCTTAAAGCCCATCCAGTTCCACTCCCCTTCCCTGGGCAGGAACACCTTCCACTATCCCAGTCCAATCCCCATCCAACCTGGCTTTGGACACATCCAAGGATGGGGCAGCCACAGCTTCTCTGGGCAACCTGTGAACCACAGCACGAGGTGCTCAGCATAGGTCTTTAGAAGGCACCAGTGGCATCTCAAGGTACATCCAGGCAGGAAATCAGAGGTGATTAAGCTTTAGAGGTGCTGAATTAACAAGGTTCAGCCTCAAGAAGACTGCAGGGAGATCTTAGAGTCCTTCCCAGTGCCTGAAGACAGCTAGTCCTTAATTCATTGCAGGCTTGTCTGGGATCTCTTAATCATTTCACCTCATCCACCTCCACATTTCAGTTACTTTTTATAAACTGGTGGTGTGAAAGCATTTTCTACCTCCGAACCATTTTGCCTTTCTGTGTGGTCTGGGGCAAACCATGTAACCTCTCTGTGACTCTGCTTACCAGCTGCCACCGCAGTGAGCACAGCATTTACCTCATCAGGGGTTGAGAGGCTTAATTATTCCCAGACGGATGGATGCTGCATAAGAGCAAAGTGTTACAATGACTAAATCTTCCTGGAGGTGCCTCCAATATCTCTGATTAGTTTGTTTATCCCCCAGATTCTGCACCATGGGCATGACAAAGATTACAAGGAGCGTGTTTAAGCAGGGGCACTGCCACCATGCCAGATGCCTCCAGGTCAGAGGGAAACAGATGATGGAAAACAAATTAATTTTTTACAGCAAGAAAAACATCTACAGGATTGGGAAACATTAATTATTTATTGAACTACTCCCTTTACAGAAAAAAAAAAAGAGTTTATACATACCTATATCTCTCTACATATAAAATAATCACTCATTGCACATAACAGAGTAATAACTTCAGTAATTTGAGCTCCTGATACAGTTCTTTTTTCAGAGGTCAATTAAAATAATGAGAGCAAAAATAATTAGGAGCCTCAGGAAGAAAAAAACTAACACAATAATGGCGGAGTTATGGAATATTTGGCCCACGGTGCTTGGTTCTAGTCTCCCTGGTATGAAGTGCTGAACTTCTGTGTGTGTGTGTCTCCTGGTAGCTGTGGATCTGCCCCAAGATGTGGGTGAGATCCAAGTATGGAGAAAAGCCATGGCAACTTAGCAGGTCAGCTGCAAGGTGGACACTGGCCATGAGCACTTCACTGTCCCAGAGATGGGATGCAAACACTGCGTTAAATGGATTTGCTGCAGCCACCTTCCTGCTGGTACTCCTGGAATCCCAGAATGGTTTGGGTTGGAAGGGACCTTAAAGATTGTCTTGTTTCAACTCACTGTCATGGTCAGGGACTCCTTCCACTCCTGCCACCAGGTTGCTCCCAGACCCATCCAACCTGGCCTTGGACACTTCCAGGGATGGAGCAGCCACAGCTTCTCTGGGCACCCTGTGCCAGGGCCTCCCCACCCTCACAGGGAGGAATTCCTTCCCACATCCCATCTATCCCTGCCCTCTGCCAGTGAGAAGCCATTCCCCCTTGTTCTGGCACTCCAGAACCCTGTCCCAAGTTCCTCTCCATTTCTCTTGGATCCCCTTCAGGCACTGGAAAGGACTCTGAGATCTCCCTGGAGCCTTCTCCTCTCCAGGTGAACACTCCCAGCTCTCTCAGCCTGGCTCCAGAGCAGAGGAGCTCCAGCCCTTGGAGCATCTCCATGGCCTCCTCCAGACTTGCTCCAATATGTTGAGGTCCTTTCCATGCTGGGACCCCAGAGCTGGGGGCAGCTCTGTAGGTGGGGTTTCATAAGGGCAGAGCAGGGGCAGAGTCTCTGTCACACAGGATGAATTCCAGCACAGCCCTCATCCTGGAGCAGGAATGTTAAGGGAGATGGATGCCCTTTTCCAGAGCAAAGAGGTCAAGAGCAGTAACAGTACCGGGCACCTGGGATGGGCCACTCCCCTCCTACAAACAGGGCACTCAGTCAACAGAGAAGCACATTTGGGTCAGCTGGTTGTAAATAATGGAGTTGCTTGGACCACCAGTTTATGGGCATTTCTTGGCCAGCACAAGTCAGACAAGCTGAAAGTTTCTAACTCAAAAGTACACAGATTATTTTTCCCTAAGTACATCAACCCTCCCCACATCACAGATGACTTCGCAATCCAGCAAGCAGGAAGTGGTTAATATGGTCACACTGGTTTTACAGCCAGAAGCTGTACAAAGTGGAGTGCTGCAGAGTCCCCAGGCAGGTGCAAAGGAGAGCTGCTTTATTGCAAAAACCAGGCCTTTTAAAGCAGTTATCCCATTATCAGTTACATTCCATTTAAGTATAATGTAATTCAACAAATCACCATAAACAATGTGAGCACATAATGGTTATATAACTTGTTTATCTACCTCCAGTTCAGTTGAGTCACTCTCCCATAGTCCTTTTCTGCTTAGCTGAAGTAGCAGGCCTGAGCCATGATTTTACAAGGGTAACAAAACCCTTATTTTATAAGATGTTACCTATATGCAACAAGAACCAAATGTAATCAGCATCAAGACCAGATTCTTGCTAAGCTCAGACCAGCAAGGAAAAATATTAATTGCTACATTAAGCCAGAAGCTTTGAATTAATCTATAGTAACACATTTGAAGAGAACATTTTTCTGGAAACTGGCAGAAGTACCTTGTGCTACATGAACTCTTGATTGCTGAATTACTTTGTCGTTTACCACTTGCATCTTACTGCTACTCCTGCTTCAGTTTCTTGTCCTCAAGGGACTCGGATCATGATCCCGCATGTCATGAAGCATGAAGACAGCAGCATTTGCTAGTAGGAGCTGAGATCACAGCATCATTCCCCATGGGAAAACACATCTAGGAATCTTCACTCAGACACAGAATTCATAGGATCATCCCAGATACATTTAAATGTTAAAATAGCAGAAATGACATATGCTCGCCTAAATAATTCTGTTCTCTCATTACTCATACTTTGCCTTTGGATTTTTTTACCTTTTATTGCTCTTTTAAAATAGTAGCAGAGTAGTAGCAGTAAATCTACAGTGCCTCTTTCTAATTACATCTTGATTTAATTATTGCCCTTCTTCATCCTAATGATGTCTTCAGGTTGTGACAGTTGATGATGAAGCGGCTGGAGATGTGTTATCTGCTCTTCACCTGAACAAGAGCCATCCAAGCCAGAGACTAGAGGGGGCCCTTGACAGGGTGCAGCCTCGCTCTCTCTGCCTTGCACACGCAAAACAATTCCACATTGTGAAATGCCTGTAGGAAAGGCAGATAAAAATTTTCAACTGCCACAGGGCACCCAGGTTGGTGGATTTATTCCAGAAACATTAGGTCATAGATTAATTTTTTTCCCCCTCTCTCCCAAAATACACTCTGGCACTTTTCCAGCAATTATCAAAAGTCACTTTTTATAGCAAAGGTGTATTCTACAGCACAGTCCTCCAGATTCTCTTCCACTTGCTTTGTTCTCATCAGACTTCAAAGTTTTTCTTTATTTTTCTTTAAGGTGGAATGGGTCTAGAGGTAGGGTCACCTATTTCCCTCCAGACCCCCCCCGGCCTAAGCCCAAACCAACACCCCTAAGATCAGTACATTTCTACCAGAACAAATTGTCCTTTCTGGAAGCGGGGTAGATACCTTGCTGTTCTTGCTTGGCTCATGCTTTGGCCTCTGCCACTTGAGACTTGTTTTTTGTTGACATCCTAAGGGCTAAATAGCAAGTGGGGAGGAACTTGCTCCGTTTAAATAATTATTCCCTTGGAAAAGCCCTGACCCAATTAACAGTTATTGCAACAGAACTGTAGAATTCACTCATGGTGTGTTACCACACTGAGCAAAATCTGAGCAAAATCGGTTGCAAATGCAGAGCAATGAGATTCCTTTCAGCCCAAATGGTGTTGGTAAAGTGCCACCCGAACCAGGAGTTGTGCCAAGCTTTATAATGCACTTTCAGTTTGGAAAGTGGGAGAAGTGAAGTGGTTTGACA
This sequence comes from Phylloscopus whistleri, assembly GCA_017589585.1. Taxonomy (NCBI): domain Eukaryota; kingdom Metazoa; phylum Chordata; class Aves; order Passeriformes; family Phylloscopidae; genus Phylloscopus; species Phylloscopus whistleri. Next base: position 704,452 of record JADMLD010001095.1, read on the forward strand.
AGGACTATGGGAATCAGTGGCAGCATTCAGGGGAAATCCACCAGTAACAGAGTTGGCAGTGATCTGAGAGTTCACTTTGGGTAGCACTGCAGAGTCAACAGTCTTGTGCTGGTGTGTAGGAGCAACAATCTCATTTGTGGTGGCTCATAACTCGTTCTGTCCCTAATGGCAGGGTGACATCATTCAGCTTGAGTAAGGAATCACATTCACAGACCAAGTACATCACTGGGTGTTCCATTTCACTACTTCTTCTAAAGTCCAGTGAAGATTTGGGGTCAGAGGCAACATAACTATGCTAGTTCTTATTTCTCAGCAACTTTCCTGCTGTGTTTTCCTACTTTAATGACAGATCAAAGAAATGAGGAGGCTGTTCTTATAGTATTTGCCATTGACTTTAGCAGTGGAAGATCTGCAGACCAGTTAAGAACGTCTAGCTATAAATATCCACTTTAGTCCCAATATAGACAGTGCTGTGGCCAAATGATTTCTTGGCAATTTATGAAGCAGAGATGAAGAGCAGCCTTGAAACACCACCTACTCTACCTGCCCCATGTTTGACACTTTTGTCTATCCTATTCTTAAAACCCATCAATTGTTCAAATTCCGTATTTCCAAATACGTTCTGTTTCTTCATTATAGTTCAATGTTTCTCAAAGTTTCAGTCTGAATCCTTCCATTTTCACTTTATTTCTCACTCAACTTACTGAGAGTCAATAAAGATGATTTCATTACCTCACTTAAATACTTTTGCATGGCTTTAGTTAGCCCTCCCTCTCCAGCCCCTCTTTTCTCATCTGAGCAATACCATCTTACTCATTTTTCAGATGTCATGTTTTCTGACTGCTCATCAATACTCTGTTGCACAAAACACACAGATGATGTCCTCAATCCACACACTGAAATTCATTTAAATCTAAGTAGATAATTGAGGCTTGTTGAATCAATATCAGGCAATGATCTAATATATTGACTAGAGATCTCTATCTGGGTAGTAATGGGTTAGTTATCAATATATGCAGGAATGACAGGGTAGCTGTTGCCAGATCCAACCTGGGCTTACACCATCTTATCCAGATCATCCACATCTGCGATTTGGATTCCCTTGGAGCCCACAAGGACTTGTCCATGGATGGGAGTAAACCAAAACCTGGTAGCCACCAAAAAAAGACTGCTGATGTCAGAGACGATCAGGGCAGTTTGAATTACCTCCTGTTCATCTGCTGACTACAAAGAGAGCCCAAGTCCTGAGGTTAAGCAGGGTAGCACGAACCTGGTGAGAACCATGGGATTTGGGAGGGCTTTCACACCTAGCAAAAATCTTCCCCAAAAGTCCCTGCTTCTTCTATCCTTAGTCTGGGCTGAGCAAAGTTCATTAAGAACCTTTCCAAGAAAGTTGTGTTGCATGCTTAAAACATCAAATCCAGGAGCTCAAAAGCCACAGGGTATCTTCTGCCACCGTAAGAACTTGGTGAGACATGGGAATCTGAACACGACCCAAATAGCCTGAGATGTACATGATGTGGATTTAAGAGAAGGAGAAAAAAAATATATTAGCACACAAAATATTAAGTCATTCATACCTTCTGCAGTTAATTTATCTGTCATCAATAGACTCATAAACTATTTGACTTTATGACAGCTTGGAAAGAGAAGATGCCAACTTTTCCTGCAGGTGTGCATCTGTTTGGGAAGACACCAGCAATTGTACGTGCAGGGAGAGAGGATGATAGGAGAGGGGTTGTGAAATAAGATGAGAGTGAAAGGCTTGGCAAAAATGCTGGCTTGCTGCATTTGTCCTCCTTGGAGTTGGGAAGAAAGGGTTTGCAAAGATGTGGCTTCAAGCTGTGTTGCCAAAAAGTAGGTTGAGACCCCTTTACTGTGCATTTTTATTCATTTGGCTTCAGGAAATGAACACATAAAAAGAGCCCAGGGCACTATAGAAATGGTTCCTATATTTCCTATATTTCCTATATTCAATGTGATACTTCAAATATTTATTGAGGGACAGACACCAGGTGTTTGCACACTTGCTGTGGTGGTAAATCTGTCTAACTTCATAGGATGTGAAACCTTTCTGGGTTTTGCATAATTGCTCTTCAGAGCTTCTCCCTTGGCACCTGTGGGGGTATCCCCATGCTGGCCCTGTTTAATGGCTGTGAACTGCAAGGCTTTGGGGCTTGGGAGATTGGGAAAATTATCCAAGTCAAGTCAGATTTGATGGGTCCTTTTAAAAGTCAAGCAGGGCTGGGTGAGAAGGGTGATATAAAAACACTGGATAGTATTGTGACTGAACCTCCTGTCTCCTACTAGGCTGAAAGTATGCAACAATCCCAGAATATCAGCTGTTTTGGCTGATTTCTAGGGTTTTCTCTGAGCCAGGGAAGCATGGCTTCGAGGGGATGGGAGATGAACATGGTCAATGGCCTTGGTGTTTCCAAGTACCTCCACGTGAAACCCCTCTGTGGCAGCAGCTACTAAAATGTGAGTCAGCTACAGGCTGCCTTTCCTGCAAGAGCTGAAAAAAACCCAAAACTGGTAGGCAGGGAATTCTGTCCCTTTCCAGGGTGAAAACTCCCCAGACAGGAGATGGAGGAGACCTCTGGGGCTGGAAGGGGAACCCGAGTCTGCTACTTTCCCTGCTTATGCTTGGCTGGAATTTGTGTTTTGCAGATCTCAGTAAGCTAAAAGTATCTACAAAGGTAATTCAGTGGCTCTGTGGGATATCTTGAGGCAAAAGTTTCTTGACCTCCTTTTCTCCTTTTATTGAAATTAATTAACTTTATTAATCAGAAAGGTTCTTGTCCCCACACTGAGTTCATGTACTCCCCTCATTCCCTGGAGGCAAATTGTGGGGCTGTGGCAATTTTTCCTCTCTGGCAATTTTGGCGGCATAAAGTTCCAGATAAACACCTGCTGAATTTTTCCATACTTTTTTTTTTTTTTTTCTCTCCAAACAAAACTGTTGTTTGGATGAAGACAATGCTCAAAAGATTGAAACAGTTCTGCTTTCAAATGGTGGAAAGCTGTTCTTTACTTGGTGCAAAAGGGGGAAAAAGCAAAGTTATTACAGCCGCAGAAAGGAGTAACTGGGGTGGAAATGTGGAAAAGTCCTTATTTGAAAGCACTGTCAAGAAGAAAAGTAGATAATGAGTCTCAAGGGCCAAGGAAAATCTAGTAGTGAGTAGCATCCTGGCTGTCTTTTGGCAGAAGATGAAGGGGGAAGGTAAGAGGAGACACTGCTGGGGTTTGGGTATCAGAATGGGGAGGCAGGGAAAATCCACACTGAGAAACAAAGAAATTAAGATTTAGGCTTATGAGGCAATGAGGATGCTTCATTTTTACTGAAGTTCAAGCAAAGCTAAGAGTCCTTTAAGTGAAACATTAAATTATTTCACCCTGGGTGGTCTTCTGACAAGGGCCTGGATTAACAGGACAAGAGGGAATGGTTTGAAAAACAAAGAACATAAGTTTAGGTTGCATATCAGAAAGAAATCCTTCCCTGTGAGGGTGGTGAGACCCTGGCACAGGTTGCTCAGAGAAGCTGTGGTTGCCCCATCCCTGGAAGTGTCCAAGGCCAGGCTGGACAGGGCTTGGAGCAACCTGGGACAGTGGAAGGTAACTCTGTACATGGTCCCTTCTAACCCAAACCATTCCATGAACCTTTCCCATTTGTATCAGCATAGAAATCTGCAGCGAACCACTGCTTCCTTCAGTCCCCTCAGCTCTAGCAGCACATCCCACCCTCATAAAGGAATTCAATAAAAACATGGGGAAAGGCAGAAAAGTGAGGAACCAACACAAGGAATTTAGCTCCACAAATAGGGAAAGAACTTGAACATGCCACTGGCGTGTTGCTGCAGACAGCTTAAGCCGAGAGAAAATTCTTTGGCAGTGACATCAATTCAGCAGTAAGTAATGCATTTTCTGGGGCTGAGATTCAATTTAAGGTCTCTCCAGTGAATGGAATTATTGAACAGTACTTGAAAAAAAAAAATCCAACAAATGAGACATCATTTAGCTATTGTCAGCCCATAATTTAAAAGTGGAGGGTTTTACCCCCTTTTTCCTTTGAACTATGGTTTATATACCGAAGTCTGCTAGAACTGCCTTGAACTTGGCTTTATCACCTCCAGCCACCAAACACAGACGATGGCAAGAATGGTTTTAGTGCTGGGTGACTGATCCAAGGCTCTGAGGATCTTTAGCCCTTCCACACTCACCCCTTCTACTTACAAGCTGCGACCCAGCAGAAAATGCAGATTCACTGAACACCAAGAAAAGGGACAATTTTGGGCTGTGCATCTTTGAGAGATATGGCACAGAACAATTTTTTTTTCTGCTAAACTGTGCAGTTTTCAGCAGTCAGTGTTTTACAATCTCCCTAAACTGAAATCTGCCTGCAGAGCTCTGGGTTTAATAACCCACAGCAAATCTCTCCTCCAGAATTTGTAGCCGTTTTCCCTCTACAATAAAAAAAAATTAGAAGTTGCTGTAATTTGACAGGGAGCTCTCACTTCCCTATGAATTAAGAACTAGCCTGAATAATGCTCTGGTGAAAAGGCAGTAAAAAATGGTTTCATACCAGCAAGGCAAGGGCTTGAAAGTTTATTTTCTTGCTGAGTGACTGGATGGGCTAAGCCAATCCCCAAAGGTTTCCTTGTTGGTGATGCAGCTCTGAGGATTGCCAAGTACATACCAACAGAGGACTACTTTTCTAAAAACAGTGATTAAGTCATTAACTCTATCCCCCTGTCTTGGTCCAAATGAGTCTGGAGTGGTGGAAAAAGATAAGGGAATGCCACTGAGCACTTCTCACAGTTCTGTCCTCTTGTCTCCTGCAGATGAGGGCTTAGAGGGAACCTGCTGTGACTTGTTGACACCATCATATCCTCATCGTTAAATATGCTGTGGTTTAGGCGAAGGGGGGAAATGGGGAGAACCTCAGATTTAGGTTGTTTTGGGGTGATGTATATGATTTTGGCATTGGGTTTGGAGAGTGTGCTGTGCCATGTGGGTGACCAGAGTCTGCCTCTTGGCTGGGAAATGGGGTCTCATCTCACTGCTGTTTGAAAATGCATTCTTTAATCAAAACTGGTTGTCTGGACTGCAGCAAAGTGGGGGAGAGAGAGAGGTCAAGCCAGCAGCACATCCTGGGTCTGTCTGGCCATGGTGAGGTCATCCCTGGTGATGCTTGGTGGGTTTCACTCCTCTGACTGTGAAAGATGGGTAAATTGAGATGGGTTTGTAGTGGATTCAGATGTTTTGAGGTGGTCTGCAGGTAGATTGAGAGTGCGCACAAGGTGTGCTGGAGGCTTTCCCTGGGCAATCAACAGTGATATCTCTGTGTCACTTGACCTCTGAGCAATGTGAGACATGGCTACTGAAGGCTTCTGACCTTGCAAACTGTGCCTGAAAAATCCATCATCTTGGTCCAAGCCAGAAGTCTTTCAGACAGTCTTTCAGGTTTAGGAGGGCCTGGTTCAGAGCCAATGCAGGCTCTGCCTTTGGAGAGGGTAATGTAAGGTACAGTTGGAATGATCTCTCCCAGACATGATCCTTCAGGTTGAGGTTGGAGCACTCCGTGGGACAGGTCATAGAAGCAGTTTCCATAGCTGAGCTGCAACCCACTCCTAACATGCCTTATCTTCATCTCTCACTGTATCTATTCACATGCAATCAAAAGCAGAGGGGTTAGGGATTAAACCTGCTCTGATTTACCCTGGGGGAAGCAACAGCTGGGTGTAGAGTGTTTGTTTTGGGTGTTTGTGCCATGGCAGAGAAAGAGAAAGCTTCAGTGTGAAGTGGCTGTGAGGTAAAGCACAACCCAGCTTCATGTTAGGGCTCAGCTTTGCTGGACAAGTTGTCTCTAATCCTTCCTCGTTTTGCTGGTGGCAGCTATGAAAACTGTAAGTGGAAATTCTGGGCAAAAATTATAATGCTACTGCCAGGATCAGATCAAAATAAAATATGGAAACCCCATTTAGGAATCAACTATCACTTGTTAATTCATCTCGTGTCCATGGACCCCATTTTTCCTGCCTTGTGCTTCAACAACTTAAATGTTTGTGGAATAGTTTGGATAAAAAGAGGGTGGCATGAGGGAAGAAAGTCAAACATGTGCTCTTGGCTGGATAAATTCAAGATGAGGATTTTAAGCTTCCCATGGGACCTCCCTTTCACAGATCCCTCTAATCCTCTGGAAATCGCCTGTTACTTACAGCTGTTGGGTCACCAGATGAACTATTTGTTCAATTATTCTTGGTCGTGCTGGCCCGGGCTGCCTCAAAGCTGCTGGCTCCAACCCTCGGCCCACTTCAATCGCGCCCGGAGGAGCCCCAGCCCGTCTGAAGCCCTCCGTCCTGCTCGCAGGAGCGTCTCCACTCTCGCCCCCGCATCCTTTTCTATCTCGCTCCGACGTCCCCGAGAGCGGCCGGCGATGCTCCCGCGGCTGCAGGGGCGGGCTGGGCCGGCAGCTCCGGTGTCGGAGCGCCGGGGCCAGAAAATAATTACAAATGAAAGAGAGAAGATTAGCAGAGGCTGTTGCGACAAATGCTGCCGAAATTGTTTCTGGAGCGCCGGCGGTCCCTTCTAACAGGAGCAATCGGCGGCAGCTGCCGTCCCTATGGCGATGTGGAGAGACGTGTGACACCCTGAGATCCTGGAATGAAAGCCTAAAACCTGGCAAAACACAGCTCAGGGGGATGAGATGACGGACCGGGGCAACTTCACCAGTCCATACAAACGGACTGGCAATTAGCACAATTTTTTTCCACCTTTGTCGGCCCTCTCTGCCTCCTTCTCCCAGTCAGAAGTATTCAATCCCCTCTAAAAAATGGATCACAGCTGCTGAAAGATGGCTTTTGCCTGGCTCTGGGAATCCTCAGAGTTCACAATGCAGGGGATCTGGGTCTTCAGCCTGTCTGAGATGTCATGAAGCTCCTAAGTGGTTTGTCCTGGCTTCAGGAAAAGCCCCATTTCAGTTTACCAAACTTGTGCCTATTTAACCAAATGGATAAGACAGCACATCAGTTATCCAGAAATTCTGGGTGTGCAGGACATGCAGGAAAAACCTTGATGGTTTTTAGATGAGACCTGAAATAGCTGATTATTCATGAAAAGATGGGAGATGGCTTTAGGAAGCTGTTCCTGATAGGTGCAAGGCTGAATGCATCCTGCACATTAGCCCATGGAGTATTTGGAGTCAAAAGAAGCATATGGACAAGAGGAGCTGTTCTACATTAGGCTGTTCAACTCCTAGGGTGGTTGACTTGGAGGGTAAATTCACCACGATGGCCAAGGCAGTGGTGCCACATAGTAAAGAGGAAGGTCACTGGGATGGAGGAAGGTCACTGGGATATGCTGCTGACGATCACTGGAAAGCTAAATGTGGGAAGCGTGCAGGCAATGGGCTTTAATGGCTTGCAGAGAAATGATGGAAAATAGGGAGCTGGGTGATAGATTTGGAAGAGTTACCCCAGCTGAGCATCCCCTTTTCAGCAGGTTGATGCCCCATCCCTGGAAGCGCCCAAGTTTGGATGTGGTCTTGAACAACCAGGTCTAGTGGAAGGTGTCTCTGTCCAGGGCAGGGGAGAGAAATTAAATGATCTTTAAGGCCCCTTCCAAACCAAACTATTCTGTGGTTCTGTGACTCAGCTCTCAGTGACCATGCTGACCCTGGGAGGACAGTCCTGCACACATGAAGGCAGAGCAGCAGAACAAGAAGAGGCCAAGATGTCAACAGAATCCTTGTCTTCTCAGCCATCCAGCCCTTTGCTAACCAGAGGGAATGGCAGGTCGAGCCCTGATAATACTCTAATCATCAGCTCTTACATTACAGGCAGCATCAAAGTTTTCTTTCTTCTCCTGGAGCTATGGGGAACCCCTGACTGGATGGCCAAGGCATGGCCAAAGCTTGATTATCCCGTGGGATTTTGAGTTGTTAGTGTTTCTCTCCTCTTCCAGACTCTGAGCTTTACCCCAGTGAGCAGAGATGTCAGTGACCTGTGTCACTGTCAGAAGTGGTACAGGTCAAGGAGAAATGTTTTGATGAGATGTGCTTCCCTTTGGGTTCATAGAATCCTAAAATGAATGGGTTGGGTTGGAAGGGACCTTAGAGAGATCACCTTGTTCCAACCGCCTCCCCTGGGCAGGGACATCTTCCACTACCCCAGGTTGCTCCAAGCCTTGTCCAACCTGGACTTGGACACTTCCAGGGATAGAGTAGCCACAGCTTCTCTGGGCACTCTGCACCAGGGCCTCACCACCCTCACAGGGAAGAATTTCTTCCTAATAGCCAATCTAACCTTCTCTCTTTCAGTTCGAAGCCCATATATCTCTGCTTCCCCCATTTGGGACTTGCAGCACTGGAGCAGAGGCATTGCAGCACTCCCTGCTTTGCTTTCTCCCCCTCCCCCGCCAGTTTCTGAAGTCAAAAGTCAAACCTCCCCACGCCTGCATCCCCTTCCCAACCTCCCTTTTACCTCCCCCCACCTCCCACCCCTTCTCCCTCCGGCACCCCCAGGTCTCTTCCAGCTGCTCCCCACATCTCCCGAGCCCCAGCAATTGCTCTTGAAACATGTCAAAACACCATTAGCCCGTCCCGGGCCAGCCTGGCTCTTTTCCCCGGCCGAGTGGGCCAGGACAGGCTGGCCTGACACATCCCGTCTGGCATTTTGAAGTCCCCGCCCGCGCTCGGCGGGGACAGCTGGGGCGTGCCACAATCCCCTCGGCCCTTTGGGCTTAAGCCGGGCGTTTTAAAATAGCCCCCCCTCCCCTGCCCGGCGGTGACAACTGCACAATTATTTCAGACGCTGTTTATGGACCCGCGGCGTAACCGGAACCCGCGGAGGAGGAATGGAGATGAAGGGGGAGAAGGCGGCAGCCCTAAGTGGGTTTCACCCTAATTAGCTGCCCCCTTGTTTCTCACCGGGTGCTGGAAAACTCATCCATGCACGTAAAATCTGCAGCAACAAAGAGATCTGTGGTGAAAACTGGCATTTTGTCACAATCCTTACTTTTTAAAGGATGGTTTGAACCCTTTACATTTGTTTCAGGGCTCCCCGAAAGGCATTTCTACCTCCTTTCTGGAAAAGAGATGCTGCCAGGTGGGTTGGGAATTGCCTTGGGTAATGCCTGTCCCTGTGCCTCAGTTTCCCTACTGGCAAAACAGAGATAGGATGTCTGGTATGACCCCGGGAAAGTGGGGAAGGACCTGGGACAGAGCTGGTCTTGAAACCAGTGCGGCAGTCTATCTGCTGGCCAAGTGTCTTTGGAGAGGGAGAAATGTGACAAAGTGACACAAGGAGCTTCCTTACAAGGTTGGCTGGGCTCCCAACCAAGGCCAAAATGGGGTTACAACCCCGGCACACGCGTGCGCGCCCCCCCACCCCCGCCCCGGCCTTCACCCTCGCACCTCGGGGCATCACTTTGTCATAGAATGGGATCCTTTCCGTGAGCCCTCAGCACCACCTAGTGTTCCCAAATATTCCCGGAGTTCCGTTCTGCACATCCGGGACATGTCTGGTCACCGTGCGATTGCTGGTCCGCAAGGCTGGGGCACCATCCCACAACCCCACATCACAAGGAACCCCTATCACCCACAAAGTCCCAGCTCTCTTCAGCCGTTCAACACCACAAATCCCCAGTGCAAGCTCTCAGGTGTGAAGGCTGTTCCCAAAAACTTCAGCATCTGCTTCCCAAAGCATCCTCCTCGATGGGGATGAATTTACAGGGAAGGCTTGGATTGACATCCGAAGTTGCTTCTGCAGAGAGTATGGGAGATGTTGGTTTGCAGCACATCAGAGCTGTATTTCCATTGTTTAAAGATCAATAAATGCCAGGTTTTGAACTTGCTCTTCTTCCCTGCCCCTAGGTATGTTTTTCATGGTATTTTTTAATGGTAATTCAACTTTTAGGATTGAAATATATATGAAAGGTAGCAAAAATTGTAAATGTTTGCTTGGGAAAGATGGTTGGAGCAGGAGTGCTGGAGAGGAGGATAAGAGAAAGGAAGATTGTAAAGATGATGACTACGAGGAAGAAAATTAAATATCAGTATGGATGACACTTCCCAATTCTAATTTCAAAAGCAAAGGGCTCAATGTTATCATGTCAAGGTGATGAACTGATTTTCTCTCTTCAGATGAAACTACCCACCACATCTGAACCTTCTGGTCTATCACAGCTTCATGTCCCCAGTAATCTCACTGTTACTCAGAGACACTTCTTTCAGAGACATTTTCACTCAGAGACAGCTCCAGGTGTTGAAGATGAATGAATACCTCCCCTCAAATTCCTCTTCCTTTGTTAAGCGGTCTGGGTATGGGTAGCAAGGCCAATCCTGGCTGGGGAGGTGATATTCCTCCCTCTGCCACTGAGATGTGCCCTTGCTCCATCATTGCTGAATGGCAGCTGGATGGAGGGGGAAAATCCCCAAATCAAACCTCCCAGGATGTGAAGATTTAATTTTGCCTGTCTCCCAGGGACAATGTTGATGACACAGCCCTGAGGACTACCCGGCTCTCTTGCACTTCTCCCAGATGAGTCACTCCATGTGAGGTGTTTTAGGGGAGCATTTTCTTGCCATACCACTTTTTTTTTTTTTTTTAATCTGCTCATCAGCTGTGAGAAATTTTTTTATCCTGTTGAAATTTCCTACAGAGTTTGGCCACTTTGTGCTTCCTTTTAGGTGCTGTTGTTTTCATCTTTAACCTTCACCACCTTTCCTTGAACCTTCCTCTCTCTTGCCTGTCATTATCTCCTCATGCTCTGCCTTCTCTTTCTCTTCCTCTTCTTTTGTCTGGCTACACAAATTTCCTTTTCTGTCCCTTAATAATGCTTTTGACATGTCCAAGCATGCTACAGTTCTGGCATCCAGCTGGGACTGATGCAGTTGGAATCACATCAGGGCTGAGCCCTCCCTGCATTTATTTAATTCTCACCTATTCTTACCCAGCTGAGGTCTTGAATCTTTTCACAGGGGCTGTAACAGAAACACTACTGGGGGTTGTTCTTGCTTATGTCACCTTTCCTTGCCCAGTTCTGCCCAAAGCAGTCCCTTTTCCTCCTGTCTGTGCACAGATGCTGTTTGCTCTCCACAGCTGCAGATGTGCCATACTGGATTTATTCATCTCCTCCTTTTGCCATCTGGCAAATTTGTTCCTCGACCTCTTTGCGTGGGAACAGGCCATTTGCAAGAACATTTTGGGCAGAGCCTGGTGGGTCCCTTGTCATGTCCCCATGGCACTTTGCACTCCCCATCTTTCTGTATGTGGAGGCTGAAGTGGCCCACAGAGAGGAATAAATTTAGGTGACGGTATTGAGGAGCAGCTGCAGGTCTCTGCCCCTTCCCCTGTTCCAAGGTACTCCAGCATCACTGGAAATCTGGGTTGCACACGATGGGTGAGCATTCAGGTGACCAACAACACTGAGATGGGAGGATGCTGTGAGGGATCATTCCTTGGGTGCCAGGAAGGCTTAGGGGGGTGCCACCAGGAGATGGTTCACTTAGAAACGGGAGCATCTAAGTACAAAACCTTTTGCCTGCATTAAACAGGCAGGTTTTGTGGGTACAGGGGGAGGGGAAGGAAAAAAAGACATCATCATATTTATTGGAAAATGCATCGATATCCAGCAAGGGACCAGACAAATATCTGTGTCTAGCCAGTGTGCCAGCTTGCTTTCCCGTTTTTCTGCCTCTTAAAATTGCAGGAAGCCTGTGCAACTCCTCTCTCCGGATATGTGGCCATGTGGCAAATGACTCCTTCACTCACCCATGCCCTCTGCCAGCACAGGAAAACGAGGGAACTAATTTCCTGGCTCTGACACTCCATCATTTCCCCCATTTATCTGAGCTGTTTTTTCTGAGCTCTCTCTGAGCATCACTCCCACGGCATGCTCCATCCTGCATCCCAAGCTGTGTCCATGGAGACTGCAGGTATTGTCTAACCAGATAGCATACTGAGATGATTCCCAGGGAAGCAAACTCCTGTTTTCTTGGTCATTCCTAGCTTTGCATGTTTTCTTGGTCATCCTAGTTTTGCGTGTTGATGTGAAGAGACTGCCAGGGTGTTATTTGCTGCCAGATCTCCTATGGATATGTTGCGGAGCTGCAGCTCTGTGTGAGATAAGCAGGGAGAAAATAGACATCAGGAGGTGGAAAATTAGAGATGGGCAGGACACAAAAGAGCTTTTTTGAGACCTCAAAAATTCCTAGAATAGGAATTCTGAAATTTTTTCAAGACTGTTTTGATGGAAAGGCAATGATATAGAAAAGTTGCTATCAGGACTGTTTTTTTAGGCTGGCTGTCCTATGCTGACCAGAATTCCCACCTCCATTGGTAGCCCAGTGCCTGTGGATGGTGAGAGCCTGAACTGGACACAGGTTTGAAGAATTTACAGCCTTTTCATGTTGTTTCAAGGCTGTCTAAGGAACTGTGATGGTTTTAAGAGTGGCTGAGCTCTAGGAAGTTATGGCTATAAGTTGGAGATTATGTCAGATTTTGATGTGTCTTATCAGGAAATTATTGTTCAGGACCGCTTGGAAATGAGACATTCTGCTAGAGTTCTGTGTAACCCCAGATCAGGGATGATCTTTACTACAATAAATACACACAGAGAGGTGATTTGTTTCCTTAGAGTAAGGTCCACCCCCCTACACACCCTGTGATTTTGTTCTGCAAATATTTGAAGGTGCAAATTTCCTGGTAGCCAAGAAACACCAACATGACTCGGCAGAGCTTTGAGTGGGAACAAGCTCCCATTTCAGAGTCAGGTTTAACTAAAGGTTTAGTTTTTAGCTGAACTCAGCCTTTCTTGTGTAACAGCTACAGCAACTTCATCACTCATGACCAAGACTTTTCCATTGCATTTTTTTGGGGGTCTCATTTGCATTTTTGGATATCTCTTGGGTTTTTTTCATGAACTTGTAGCAACTCTCAACTCTCTCTAAATAATTCTTCATTTTTTCCAGGCCCTCCATCTCAACAGTTGTTTTCCTTCCATTTATTCCTCAGCCTCAGTTTTGGGGGGTAGTTTTCTGGGGGTAAATCCTTCTGTGTGCCTGGAGCACAGTGAGTACAAACCCCTTGATTAATTCTGATTTATTCCAGGGTTTGTGGGACACAAAACATCATCTGGCTCCTGGGACATTTGTGAAACAGTTTAATGAAGAGACAAAAAATACCTGCAGCTTGGCTTTTCCCTCTGGAAAATTTGATTTATCCCACCTGAAAAACGCAGAGGGTTTGGGCATCCAACCCCACCACTGATAAAAGAGAGGATGACTGTGGGATGCTTCCTCCCTTCCAGCAGCACTTACCTCTCTGGGAGGTGAGAAAGGACGGATTAATTGATAATTATTTATTATTTAAGAACTCATCTGTTTAAACAACATTGTGGGCAGCAGGAGTGGGAATAGATTTGATGTCAAGAAATAGAAATAGTAATATAATAATGAAAGGAAAAGGGTTGGCAGACAGCTCTTCTAAACCTCAAATCATTTATATATCAGGGTGGATATATTTAAAACATTAAAATCCAGCTTTCTTACTACAAGTTCCCTGTGGCAGGTGTAGTTGCTCTCAGTGCTGTAAGTAGCTGCACTGCTCCCTAAAAGTGAATAAAACCCAGGGCTGGAGCACAGAAGGCCCTGTCAGAGTTTCCTTTACAAATAGCCATAATAATACTTCCCTCCCTCCTAAGGGTGTCATGAGGGTTAATTATTTAACATTTGTAAAGCACTTGCAGGACTGGAGATGAAAGTGGAAAGTATTATTAAGGATAGACTCGGTTTTATAGGAGGTCTGGTCAGAAAATTGTATTTGGAGTTGAAATATGGGTTATGAGTGGAGATCCTAGGAGAGGCATCCATCAAACTGGGGAAGCATGGAAAATAGAAAATGAAGTGCTTTGAAGGAGTTAATCCAGTTAATAATTAATGCAGTGTTTTGGGGATGAGGGGTGCAGGCACCTGGGATTGGAGGAGTAATGCCCGACACAGCTGCCCTATATCCCACCCTGCATGAGGTGGCTAATGGGGAACTCTGATGGAAGGAAATACAATCATTGTACAAAATCTGAGAAAATTAAGATCTAGAGGAAAAAAGCCTTGAGACAGCCAGAATTCAGCAAATTGTGGATTACTTTTGTGTGAGGAAACTGCAAATTAAAGCAGCTGGTGTGCCCAGGAGTGGGCGATTTCTGTGTCCAGGGTCACCTGGACAAACCTGTAGTTTGGGAGGAGGCAGGTGAGGCAGGTGCCACAGGCAGGGGAGGAGCACAGATCACCTGGGAGCAGGTGCAGCACCAGGATCACCAGGACAGGTAAGGAAGGCTCTGCTGGCAAGGGCTGGCAGGGGGAGGGGGGAGGTCACCCCACACCATGGGATGGGAATGGACCCCCTGCCTGCCCTTTATGGACCCCTCAATTTGGCATCCAAACTTCATAGGGAGAGAAGAGAGAGGTCAGGGTGGGTGAACCACTGCTTCCCTTAGGAAAGCAAATCTGGAAGAGATTTAAGTGTCCTCACCCCACCAGGGTGTCCCCCTGCTCTGAGGTCCCCATGGAGGGGCTCATAGGTGTTTGGCTGCCGTCCCTGCTGGGCTGGGAGGCAATGGGACAGCCCAGCAAGCCCACAGCAACTTTTTCCAAGGAGGAAGTTGAAAAATAAACATGATATGTGGGGCCCTAAAGCAGGCACAGGTGAGAGTGGGGCAGCCTGGAGGTAGTAGGGCCCCAAAACCCCCTTGCCACTCTTCAAGGAGCCCTTGCTGGCTCCCTGCTCCACTCCCAGCCAAATTAAATTCAAAGCCTCTGTCTCACTGCCAAACTAAAATTACTGCTGCGTGCGCTGAACCAATAACTCCCTCCCCACCTTCCTCTACCTACAGAAATGCCTAGGAAAATCCCTTCTAGTTCCTAAAACCTCACAGGCTGGATTCGTAGAGTCCCAGAATGGTTGGGTTGGGAGGAACCTTAAAGTTCATCTCCTAAAGTTCATCAAGGGAGTGCCACCTCCCTTGCCTTGGGTGGGGCCACCTTTGCTGCAGGGGAAGGTTTTTTTCCTTCTCTTTTCCATTCCTCCTACCAGCTTATCATTGAAAAACTACTAACCCCTCACCCTGGCAGTGCAGGGTGCAATGTCCAAGGCTCCAGGTGCTTGTGGAGGGGGATGTCAGGGACCACAGCCCTGGGATACCCAGGGACAAGCTGTGGTACTCAGCTAGGGTTATGTGTTTTATGGATATTTTGGGTATGTATTGCAATGGAAATGGTTTTAATCCTTTGTCTTGGATAGTTTTCCTTGAGGGATGTTAAAGAAACACAGTGCTTAACCTGTGTCACGTTCTGTGGCAATTGGGACAATTTGAGGACAAGCATTCATCTCCTGTGGAAAATGCCCAGAGAAGTTGTGGAATCCAGCAAAGTTGTGGCTTTCCCACCCCTGGAAGAGTTCAAGGCCGGGTTGGATGGGACTTGGAGCAACCTGGTCTGGTGGAAGGTGTCCCTGCCCATGGCAGGGGGTGGAACTATATTATCTTGACGTTCCCTCCAACCTAAACTATTCTGTGATTGTAGGATTCTATAAGGGCCCATTTTTGTGGCATTTTTGATGGTGATAATGCTGGGTTTGAATTTATTTTGGGTTGGTACCTCTGAGGGGTTACTGGAGTCAGGGCTGCCCCATAACACATCATGGAGCAAGGGAGGCAGTTCAGGACACAAATGGCACTCACCCCTTTAAAAAGCACTTTAATTTCTTTACCATTATGAAGAGGCAAAGAAAAAATGGCTTTTGAGACAGTAAACTGCATTTCCCCCAACTGATAATTTTTAAAGTCAGACCTCACTGCCTTAAAACCACAAATAAACAAATGCAGATCACAAGAGAAAGAATGACAAAGTGCCCATTCTGACCCCCTGTAATTAGTCTTTGGTTAATTTATTTTATTTCTCAGCTGTCTTTGCTGGGATTTAGCTTCTTGTTGCTTCCCTGATGGCAGGACTCAGAGCAAGGATAGGGATGGAGACAAATGGAGGCAGCGTAAGGAGGAGGAAGCAGAGAGCTGTGTAAGCTCTCCATCACTAGTTTTTCTCTCTCTCTCTCCCTCAGTGTCTCTTTCCAGGTGGATCCATTGTGTCTATTAAATAGACCTCTAGTCCAGCATCCTGAATTTAAAGCTTTCATCCCTGTTTGAACCTCCATGTTGAATTTTCCCATTTCAGGAGGATGGATTATCTCAGCTTGTGTTCTCTGGCTGCAGCTCCTGCAGTACCTGATGGTCCTTCATATACTTCCTGGCAAGTGAGCCTAATAGTTTCCAATGATGATGACAATTTTTTAAGCTAAGTCCAAACCCCTTAAGGATCCTTTAGAGGCAGAAATGTTGCTTTCCTGCTCTTGAGGCTGCAGCTGAGCTCACCAGTATGAGGAAGATGACTGCTCAGTGTTGCTGTTAACACTCCTTGGTGCGGACAGAGACAGAGGGAAAAGAGAACCTGACAATAATGGGATGAAATGGTTCAGAATGTGGTTTTAGACTGACATTAATGCATTAGGGATCCAGCTCCTGTGGGAGCTAATGGAAGTGCTGCTATGATTATAAGTGCCTCTGCAGATGAGTAAGACAATGCTGGTAATGAGTGAGGCAGCACAGGGTACGGGAGAGCTTATCATTGTCGGTGATGCCTCTCCTGGTACCTTTCGGGTGTCTCCTGCCATCTCCCTGTCCTCCCCTGTGTCTGGACCACTGCCATCCCCATCAGATGCCAGATTTGGGCTGTGGGGTTATGTTGCATTCAGGGAGACATACAGACAACATGCAGGATAGGGAAGGGGATGACTGAAGATGTTTTCTGAGCACAGCACCTCAGCTGTCAGTCTCCTGTGTGCTTGATGTGCTCCTGCAGCTGTCTCACTGATGTGCTCCTGCAGCTGCAGATTGAACACAGGAGCTCCTCTGGCAGCTGGAAATAGCTTCATTATTTCCAGATACACATCTCAGTGGCGTTCCTCACCTCAGCCTGAGCTCCGCCTGGGTGGTGGTTTTTTTGCAAGTCAAGACATTTCTCCTCTTCCCTGAGTCAGCCTTTCCTTGGGGACCATCCCTGTCACCCACAGATGCTCTGAGAGCCAAGCACAGGTCCTACGGTGAGAAACCATCTCTGGTGTGTCTGAACTGCCTGATTCACACAGGTTGAAGGGCAAAGTTAATTGCAGGGGTGATCACTGTCAGCTCTTCCCACTGGTGAACTTTAGACTGTAATTTCCTAGCTGGGGAAGATGAAAATGATTCCCTGAGATACTATCAATGGACTTTAAAAAACAAAAAAAAAAAAAAACAACAAAAAAAAAAAAAAAAAAAAAAACCAAAAAAAAACACCACCAAAAAACCACCACCCTCAGGAAACCAAGTAAGACATTTGGAATAGTAAAATGGCCCAGGTTTTGGCTAAAAAGAGAGTTTGTGGCTGCCAGGGTAGTGTGAGAAGGAGGTGAAAACCTAATCAGGCTCTCAGGCTCCTTATCCTTATCATCCTCCAGATGCCTCCTCATGTGGTTGGGTGCATTAGCTATAAACCAAGAAAAAAAAGAAAAAACAAGCTCCTCTGGGAGGTGATAAGAGCAGATGAAACAGTAAATCATTAAGCAGACCCAGCCTAAGGCACCATTATAAACAGGGGGCAAAGAACACGAATTACAAGCCAGCAGGGACACGGGGGTGTTGCCAAACGTGGCTGGGTGATGAGGGAAGGGACAAAGTCACGTCAGGAGGGATGCCCTGGGATGGTGGCTGTGGCTACAAACACCAGCATGCACTGGACCTTCAGCTCGTTCTTTTCCTTGCTGGCTGTGAGTGTATCTCACTTTGGAGCTACAAGGTTAAACAAGAGCTGTTTGCCTTAGGGCACAAACATAACTGTGGTTGGTTTTTTCCTTATGCTTACCCATTGCATGTTTTCAGAGGAGGAAGAGAAGCAGGAGAAATAGTTTTGCTGGTCACATGTCCCAGCTGAACCATGTGCTCCCTGCTATCAGGCAGGAATGGAGACCAGCAACACCAGAAGGGTCCCCATCACCCCCTGAGCTCAGCCCAGATCACATAAGCACTGTAAGGTGACTGTGCATACCCCATTTAGCTGAACTTTTAATTGTGATCAATTGGTGTATCCTTTAGGTCATCCCAGTCTGACTGCATCGATCTCAGGTGGAAAACCATCAGGCCCCACTTTATATCAGCCTTTAATATGCAACTGCAAGAGCTACATATATTTGACTGTATATTGCTGTAGTCATGTTATAATTATAGCATTAATACAGTGTGATATGCCTGCAATCCTTCTTCTTGTGATATTCTGGCATGGGTTTGGCTCTGCTTCCAGTTATTACCTTGATATTTTACCACCCCTCTTTGTACCTAATCTAAATTTCCCCTCTTTCAGTTTAAAACCATTACCGCCATTTCATGTATATGATGAGATTCTCTATTCACCCAGAAAATACTGATTTTTCAGCCCTCTCCAAGGCTTGGGAATGCTGCTCCCTTAATCACAGAGAAACAGGTGGATGCTCCCATTCCCCAGTTGCCCCTTTCAAAGGACTACAAAGATGATTGTATTAACCCACTGGACTGTGCCAGCCCTGCTGATAAACAGCATCTTGCTTTGATTTTCTGTTTAATTACCCAATGCACCCATTGTCAATAAATCTTGCCTTTTAAGTAATGAAATAAGGCAGAACCCTGCAGTGCTAATAGTGACCTGCAAAGCTGCCAGCTCATACCATGCCCTTTCCATGCACAGCTTTTCCATTCTTGGATTAAACCCCCCCTAAATTCATCTTCATGAACCCACCAGGATAGCTCAGAGGTGCTTGGTGAAGACAGGATGGAAAACAACCTGGTGGCACTGCAGGGACATTGGCCCCGTGTGCTGCCATGTGTGGCTGCATGTTACTGGGGTGATGTTTGCACATGGAGCCAATGTTTGCTTTGCTCGAGCTGTTGGATTAGCTATTTGGTTAAACCAGCCCAGATCAGGTAGATTGGTTGCAGGGATTTAGGAGATTAGTTTTGACCCAGTGGATTTTCCTGATGAGGGACAGACGCCTCTGGGAGATGGTATCTGCACCAGCCATGAACTTCAAGGGGTGAAACAAGGTGTCCCTGGGACAAACCAACTTGAAATCAGATAATAATAAAGCCAATGAAACAACTCCCTTTCTCCAAGGCTGACAGCAAACAACTCACGTTTAACCCCACGTGCAAATTATCCCTTGTGCAACAGCAGAATAAGAACATTTTTGGTTTATATTTTCAGCAAGTGGGGACTGAAGCCCAAAATGCTGCTGGTGAAGGCAATTTCAGGATAATCAGGATGTCTGGGCTGGGGAGGTCAGGTCCAGCTCCAAACCATGCAACTCCTGCTGTGTGGAGGGACAGCATCCTCCATGGGAGGTGGTTTCTGCCCAATGTTAAGTGTGGACTGGCACAGAGAAGTTGCTAAACATAGAAGGAAGCCCTGGGCACCAGCAGCACAGCCTTTGTTATCAATTATAACATTTTTAATTGCTCAGTCTGACACCACCTCACACCAAGGCAGCCCACAAACATATGGTTGAGCCCCCATGAAAAAGCTGATCAGTTCTCAACCTAATTAAGCAAACAGCAAACAGGAGCTGTCTGGGTTTAATTGCTGTAATCCTCCCAGGAAATGGGTCCCCTAGCATCCTGCAAACCATGTGTGTGTGCACTCCAGCACAGAAGCTGTAGCAGCTTGGTGCAAGTTCTGGTTTAGGGATGCTCAGGAGAGGGAAGAAGGAATGTGAGCAGGTCAGGATGCAGGGAACAACTTGAGTTGTTTGCCCAAACCCACAATATTTTGTTTCAAGCAGCTTTGGGGATATTTTTGAAGGTGTATTTTTAACTAAATGCTTTGGTTTGTGGAATAGCTACAGGGTATTTTTCACTTCTTCCATGGGCTGAAATAATTCCAGAGATTTTAAAAAATTTTGGACTTTGCACACCACTTCTGTGGCTGTTCATGGAGCTAAAGAAACACTGCTGTTTATCCCTAGATGTTCCAGTTTTCCCTGTGTATTATCTCTCCTACCTGGTACTGAAAAGCCCACCCTGCCCTGGTCTGCAGCAGATCCTTATGCTCATACTTGCAGACGAGCAAGAAAAGCAGGACCTACTGCTGAGAGGGATCCTTGGAATTAAAGGTTCAGGCTGGGGTGTGTCAGACATTGCAGCAGATTTGGGGCCTTTTTGAAATAACTGGCGTTTTTTGACATTTCCTAATCTTGGGGCAAGGACCTCAGAGGGGTCCCAGGGGTTCCTAGTGCTCTTTCCTATTCTCATGTGCTTGGTCAAGCCTACTCCAGTCCTCCTTGAAAGGGGAATGCTATTTTTCCCAGTGTTATGCCAAATAACTTGTGTAAGTTGAATAATGATACTGTTTTTGTTTGCCTTGTAGTTAGAGGAGGTTGACAGGATGGCGAATTTTAAGGGTCACGCACTTCCAGGCAGCTTCTTCCTGCTCTTTGGGCTCTGGTGGTCTGTGAAATACCCACTGCAGTATCTCAGCCAGAAGGTAAATAAGAAATCCCACAGGACTTACTGTTTCCAGCGTGTGGATGCCATTGAAGGGGGAATCAAAATCCTCTTTTCTTTAATAGGTAAGGGTTATATTTCACTTGCTATGCCAGTGTTCACCTAGCCTGTAGTGATGACTGTACAGGAGCCCTGACTCCAGAGAAACTGATCTAGATGTGGAAGGATCAGAGAACCTTTAAGGCTGGAAAAGACCTCTTAGGTCATTGTCCAACCACTAAGCACTGCTGGGTCCACCTTTAAACCATGAACCTGAGCACCACATCGACATGTTTTTGAACACTTCCAAGTATGATGATTCCAACACTCCCCTGGGCAGCCTGCATGCATCCTTTATCTCTATCTTGACTTGATCTCTGGGATAGTTTGATGTGGAAAAGCAAGTCTCATACCTGTTCCCAAAGCTGAGTTGCCTGTTAAACACAGGCCTGATTTTTCCATCCAGTCTTTTCTCCCTAATGCAAACTCACCAGATCCAGCTTCAGAGCCCCCAGCAGCAAGGAGTAGTCTCAGCCATTGCAAATAAACCCCCAGAAACGACATGCTCTTGGGTGTCCTGCAGGGATGCTGGCGGAGCAGTTCGTCCCCGATGGTCCCCACTTGTACCTGTACAGCGGGGAGAAGCACGACTGGGTGAAGCTGATGAACTGGCAGCACACCACCATGTACCTCTTCTATGGCCTCTCTGGACTGGTAGATGTCCTCACCTACATGTCCCAGGTGGTGCCGCAGGGTCTGGATCGCCTTATGTTGGCAGTGGCCGTGTTTGTTGAAGGTTGGTAGAAGGTGGTGCTTAATTTGGGGAGGGATATTGGGGACCGAGTCAGAGAAGGACTAAAATTTGCCTGACCGAGACATGGCTCCAGATGCCTCTGGAGACAGGACACATTGTAGGGGATATATTTTGTCAGGCTGGGATGGAACGAGATGAGAAATGCAGTCATGGAGAAGTTCTGGTTTGGGATTTCTGGGGCTACTGCAGCGCAGAGCAGCAGAATGAGGTTCCTTATTATGATAAATGGCTGGTGGCCTCTGCATTCCTCTGCCATCCACAGGCTATTCTCCTGCCCCACATTTCCCCTGAGAGCCATTAATTGCACTGCAGGCATCATTAGCCTCATCTGCTTGCATGGCACGTGGCAGTTTGAAGTGATTTATTTTTGCTTCAGCACATCATGAATATCATTCTGTCCTCAGGCTGCCTTGCAAGTCGCCAGCCAGGATTCCAGACCCCTCTTGGATCATAGAATCATATAAAGACTTGGCTTGGGAGGAAGCTTAAAGATCATCTAGTTCCAACCCTGTCCCATGGGAAAAGAAGGTCTTGTTTATATAGAACCCTCCTTAATGAAGGCACAGATCCTGTTACTTTTCCTTTCCCAATCACAGCAGTTTCTGAGGCAGCAGTAGCAGGGGCAGCTCCACATGCACTGTTTGGCATGTAAGACAAGGAAATCAATCATTTACAGCTCCCAAAAAATGGTGAAGTTTAGCAACAAGAAAGAAGGACACAGCAGAAGCTTGGCTAGAAGGGAGGGGTCATCTGAAGAGGTGATGGCACAGATGTGGGTAGAAAAACTACCCTGTCCTTGATCACTGTATTGCTTAGATCCTCCTGCTCCAAGGTTGGGCATCTCACCCTTCCAGGATGCTGGGATGCCAGGACACCTAGGGGATGGTGCTATGTGGAGTCCCCTTCTTTCCATGATGGCCTGCCTCAATTTGCCATCCAGGCAGGTGATTTACTCAACTCACTGTCCACGGCTGTTGTTGCTAATGCTGCTCTAAGCAGGGCTTGTGTTTTGGCAGGTTGTCTCTTCTATTACCACGTCCTTCACCGCCCCACGTTGGATCAGCACATCCACTCCCTGCTGCTCATCACCATCTTCGCCGGGGCTGGCAGCATCCTGCTGGAGGTTTTCCTGCGGGACAACATTGTCCTGGAGATGTTCCGAGCCAGCATCACCATCGTCCAGGGAACATGGTTCTGGCAGGTCCGTTCTGCCTTCCCAGAGCAACGAAACAAAGGGAAAAGAGGGGACCCAGTTGTACATTACACATCAATCACACATGTCCCAAGGATTGTTTTGCCAGGCTCACTTCATAAATAGCTCATAACCCAGAATGAAAATTCACTTATCACAGGTCATCTCTGATGGCTGCTCCTGCTGCAAGAGCTCTTTCTTTTAGCTTATTGCTTCTCCAGAGGGAAGAGTAAAAGAAAGTGAGCAACATTTTGCAGTACCTAACAATCAAGTACTAATTGCTTAATGTGTCTAATGCTCCCTCAGCCCTCCCTCTGGTTTAGTGGAAAGATACAAACCCCACCAGTTAAAATACAGTCAGCTGCTTGCTTTGGTAGGAGTTAAAAAAGCAGAGAAATCAGTTTGAGAGAATTGCTCTCAAAAACTAAGCTTTTAAAAAAAATCCAAAACAAACAAAAACAAAAGAAAAGGAAAACCAAACCAACCAACTAACCAACAAGAAACAAAAAACCAACCAAAATCACCTCAAAACCAAACCACTTTCCCTTCTCTTTTTCAGGCTGCACTAGCTCAAACCAGTCTTTTTTCAGAGGTAAAAACTAGGCTGAGCTTATAAAATACTTAATCTGGGGTTTTTAAAGGATGGCTTGGAGTTTGGAATGCTGAGGGACAATTGTGTCTGGATATTGAACAGAAAAAGAAATACCTGGGGCACAGATTGGTTTTGTGTGGCCTCTCATTGCACTGATGGACTTCACTCTCTCAGCAAAAACCTCTCTCCTGGTCAGGGCTCAAGTCCCTTGGTCACCACCAAGGTGATGGTGTGAGGCTCTGGCACGGGTTGTTTAAGGTCCCTTCCAAACCAAACCATTCTGGGATTCTATAATTTTTTTCCCAACATAATTGTTTCACCAACTTCTTATTCCACCCAGATCGGTGTTGTGCTGTTCCAGCCATGGGGAGGTCCAGTGTGGGATGAGAATGACCACAGCAACATCATGTTCCTCACGATGTGCTTTTTCTGGCACTGGGCAGCTGCTGTGGCCATCCTGGCTGTGAACTACACCCTCGCTTACTGGTATGGCTGGGAGAGGGGCTGGAGAGGGGCTGGGACAGGAGCTGGGGCAGGTCTGGGATAGGCAGGCAGGGTGGGATGTCTGTAGTGAGACAGATGTAACCTAGCCCTTCCTGCAGTACAAAATCACAGCTGAATAAGCAGTCCAAGACTACTGCAGGTTTTAGGGCAGTTGAGTGCACAGAATGCAAAACAGTGTCAGTGAGAGACACAGGTATTAAACAGGGAGAAGTCAAACCACTGAGTCCTAGAGGAGCTCCTGGAAGTCACACTGCTTATTCTCCTCTGCACTGAGTGCTGGAGTCAAGCTTTAATTTGATAGAGACATCAAAGCATTACCAGGCCTCCCTGACACTTCATCCCCTGCCTTGCAAGGACTTCAAAGTGAAGGTCACTGAATTCTTAGAGGTATAAAAACTAAAACATTGCTGGCCCCGGGTTTGGCTTTTCCAAGGGGATGGGAAGATTATCCCACTTTAAGGGATGCTCTGAGGGATGCTATGTGAGCTACAGAATGGATAGTTCAGTCCATGCCATCAAATAGACTTTATACAGAACAAAAAACACTCAATACCCCATCAATAGCATTTTAGTACCTCTAAAATGAGGGTTCTGGTGAGTGGCATTACGTTGGGGATTTTTCTGATAATGGTTATTACTTCTGTGCTACAGCTGTCTCCAGAGGTTCTGGAGGGGCAGTGGAGAGGCCTACATCAACCTGGGGGTCCGGCAGCAAAAGTGTGACAGCAGCTCCCAAGCTGCCTTCTTGAACGGCTCCGATGAAGAGTGAAGAGGGTGCAAACTCCTGCTCCAAATACATGAAAAGTCCTTTTTCCAGAAGAAACAAATGTAATGAAATATTTTTGTTTTGGAAGAGTGAGAGGTGCCCCTGTGGTGCTGCTGGGAGGAAGGCTGAGCACACAGAGGTGGCTGCCCTTCATCCATACCTGAATATCTCTGGCTCAGACACAGGCACAGCTTGAAGTGATTTTTAGCAACAAAACCAAGCATGGAAATTCAACATGACAAGATTACTTCATTCTATGGGCTCCCCCCTATGTTCCCATAGAGACGGAGAGCATCCTTTGGCCAGCTGACTTTTCAAGAGCCTGGAGGCATTGACCTGCCATGAATGAAGTCAGGGAAATCTCCAGGCTGTGGTCATGCACCTCTATAGCAAGGCATTACCCCAAGGAGGACAATTAAGAGGATGTTGAATGTGAGATTATGGCAATTTTTGCAACACCAGGGCTTGATTGCACACAATACAAATGTTATTACTGAAGCTTTGAACTAAAGATGGGTTTTGTTAATCATTTTCATGTTCACTTAAAGGCTAAGAGAGTAAATAAATGTGAAATAAAAATCCTCACTGAGCTGATATCCTTAAATTTAAGACTGATAAACTATAGAGTGTGTAATGATAGCTTAGAAAAATTCATCCCTCAGACCTGCAAAGCCTGAAGGACTGCAAGATACACGACTATGCAGCAGGGATTCATGAAATGTCCCAGTTTTCTACTGAAAATAAACCCCCTCAGCTTGGAAAGCAAGATGAAACAGGCATATGGTTTGTTTTTAGGCTGCCTTTACTAGCTAATTTCTTGCAAAAAGGGACTGGAAATGTCACCTCCTAGACAGGAGGAAAATATACTAGTAGTATGGGGATTAAAAAAATTTTTATATATACATCTATATATAAAAATAAATAAAATATCCACCAGCATAAGGTAAATTGCCATTGTTCATGTCTCAAACCCCAGGGCTGGAAGGATGCTCTGCACTGAGATCTTCTCCCTGCTGTGTAGTGGGGGATAGATGGCAGGAGATTTTTGTGCTCGTGTTCATGACTGCACAGAAAAGCAGCTCCTGTCAGGTCCAAGGGAAGGCAAAGCTTGTCCTTTAACCCTTTTTCCCTTGTGCAAAGAGCCTGTCACAGACTGCAGCCTGGATTTTATTGCTTATTAACAGTGCTATAAAGAATAGCTTTCCTTGAATGCCAGTTTTCCTGTATATCCATTGCTAAGCTGGTTTATTTCGTGGGGCTGGATGCTGGGAGGTGCAAACAGACTGAGCATGATAAGAATGAAGCAGCAGAGCTGCATCTCTGTAAATCCATCTCATAACCTCATGACTGGGTCTCATGAGTTGTAACCATTGAACATGAGGAGCATTTTGTAGATACCTTTTTTTCTGCCAAGGCAGAATAGTTTTTCCAAACATCACAAACTCCTCTGGCTGCTGTGAGCAGCCCATGTGTGCAACCCATTCTGCAGATGCCACCTGGGAATGGCAGAGACACCCCCCCATGAGGAAGGGGACAAATCAAGTTAACGGGAGTGCTGCAGGACAGGGATGGGTTCACTGAAGAGCAAAAAGGCCTTCTGTGCTCTGAATTATCTTCTGATCTTTTGTGAATTATTTTATTTTAGGAAACAGCCCAGGCATCACTATTGCCTTTAAACAGCCAGAGGAGGGCAGCAGCTGGACTAGGAACAGATCCAAGCTGGATGCAGTCACCTTCCTCCTTCCCACCCCCGAAAACCAGAGTTTTTTTCCATTCCAGAGCACACAAATGAAAGCTGACTTTGGTTTTTAAAAGCACTCCTTGCTTTTGGAAGTGAGATATGGTTTATTTAATTCTTCACAACTCTTAATCAAATTGCCGTCTCCTTTCCTCCCTCCTTTCTTTGGCCCCTGTCACTGTATGGCGACAAAAGACCTTTTCCCTCCACAGCACCCGGTGTCTGGAATAGTTTCTGTTTGCCTCATTAACTTCCTGCTCCCACAAACATCCCAGGACTGTCAGTAAAGCACTCACTAATTTGTTTTCCAGCTCTGGAGCACATTCTTTTCTAAGGTATGAAGGTCAGCAAAGGAGTAGAGATCCAGCCTGTGATTAAGGAAGGAAATACAGTTTGGGTTCATTTCTGCGTGAGAATTAATGACTTTCATTTCAACTAAAACCAGTTTTTAAATAGTTTAGGTACCTAAACAAGGTATGAAGGTGTCTGATCAGTGGTACAGAGATGATTTATTATATAGAGGGCCAACCATACACCATCCTCACATTTATTTCTTAAGTGATGGATATTTTAGGACAGTCCTAGATGGAGACTTACTTTTAACACAACATTAATATCAAACGGTTGTTCTGGATCATGTTTTTCAACATATAATGTTTGAACATGATGCTCTTGGAGGTTTTCTCCAACCTAAACCATTCTATGATTCTATAAATGGAATTAAAAGTGTCTCTATACTGGACCCATTGGCCATGCAGCTGGAGTGGGCTGGGGGTGTTTTTGCATCCATATCCACATTGATTTTAAAAAGAGCAGGATGTCTTATGTGGTGTCTCAGGGATGGGGTTTTTTTCTTGTGTAACTGTAGCCCAATGTTTGATTTTGTCACTTAGATGTCCTGCTCATCCACGGTCAGAAGGAGCTGCTGATCCTACCCTTCTCTTCCAAAGGAGCCCAGACAACACCCCAAAATCAGCCAAAGGTCCTGGCAGCTGCTCTTCCTGCAGCTGGAAAGACAAACCCTTCTTCAGGAGCCAGCACAGCCCATCCACGAGCCACTCATTCCTGGGGCAGAGATAGGATCTCGTGCTGCCACTCCTCACACCCAGTTTTACATGAGGCTGAAATGAAGGTGTAGCAGCAGAACAAGCCTTGCCTCTGCTTTTACCACCTGCTTTACCTCCTGTTGCCTGTTTATGAAAGCTGGTGTTAGCATTCGTCATAATAATAATAATAATACTTTGCACTTCCCCAACAACCATCCATCTGCAGCACTCGAGCTGCTGGTAAACCTTTAATTAGATTGTGCCTCCCACCACCCCCAGGAAGGAGACAAACATTATCACATTTTTTCATTAGCACTAAGGCTGTTGATGAACCTTCAGGGAGAAGATGTTGCAGTTACAGTTGAGAGAAAAAGAAAAAATCAAAAATATGAAGTCAAATTAAATTCAGGGTTTAGCTGGAGGAGCTGGAGGGGGTCAGACACAGCTCTGCCACCCTCAGTCTTTTCCTAGGAGTAAGAAGGGGTACATTTCTTAAGGAACTGAAATAGAATCACATCCATTTGTGCTTACAGTGAGTTTAGCATGCATGGAGCACCAGTGCCCTGCCAGGGGATTTTGGGGGATTTGCCATCTTTTCTCCCAACCACCTGTCAGAGTTAAATCCTCATTTTTCTTACGGGGATGGTTTAAAAGAAACCTCCTTTTCTCAAAGGCACTGAAAGCTTCTTTCACTGTCTCTAACTTAAGTTGCCCATTTCATAGAACCTTTCTCTCTGGCCTTTACTCTTTACTGGCCCTTTATGGAAAAAGGCAGATTGATTGTCTACGTAGATATTTCCAGCTGGGCCTTGTTTCCTCCTGTCACTCTCCAGCTGCTGCACTCCCACCTCACTTTCCCCCACTTGCTCCAAGGGCTTGACTCTTCTTGCCCTTTGGGCTAGTGGTTTGTAGAGGTGGATTGTAGCAGAAAGGAAAACTGAGCTGAAGAGGTCCCCTTCAGCAGATGGTGCTGCTGCTGCTTTTTTTCCCAGCAAACAAGGTGTGGTTTTCATCCTGCATTATTTTCAGGGGTAGGTCTGTAAGGAAGAACTCCTATGAAGACATATTTCTCCCTATGCTTGGATTTAATGTTGTAACATGTTCCTAAGCCTAAGCTTGGGTGAAACTGCATTTGTGGAATTTGCTGCTGTGGGCTTCCCAGGACTCTTTTGCAGGTGTATTCATCCCTGTTCCACTCATCTTGCTTCTCAGGCACTGTTGGAAGTGAGCAGTGATGGGTGTACAGCACAGCCTCTTGTTTTCCTTCCTTCCTTCCTCCCACTTGATATGAAGATAATGGGAGTAAAAGGCTCCTGGCTATGGCTTGGTGGCTTTTCTGGCTGTGCTGGACCACAGCCCATGCCCCTGGGGAGGCTGCTTTGCTTCTGTGCTACTCCAGCCTTGGGTTTCTTTGGGGTGCTGGCTCACATGTGTGGCTCTGGGCGGGACTGGTCCTGCAGGCTTGCTTGGGGTGGCTTTGGCAACTTAAGTGAGAAATGACACAACTTCCTAGGAGAACTGCTGGTTTGGGAATGTAGCTGCTCCAGGGTCAGGGGCTTGGGCAGTGCTCTGGGGTGATGCTGAATGTTTCTGCATCATCACCTTGATGCTGTGGAAGGACAGGGGAACCCTCAGGTGGGCTATGGTGTTTATTTGCCTGAAGCACTTGCACTGCTCATCTTTGCAGCCATCAGTGGGATGGACAGCAGATTCAAGGTGGCTTGTGTCTGTTGTTGCTTGGTGAAGGGCAGTGTTGTGTATTAGAGAGGAAAAGAGGAGTAGAAACAGGGTGCTGTGTCCTGCCTGCCCATCTTCTGGGGGAGAGAGGGCCATGACCCCACACTTCTCAGCTGCTGTGAGCTGGGAGGTGAAGCTCACAAAGGCTCTGCTCTGTTTTGTGAGATCCTGACCCAAAATCTCCTGTCCTCAGGCAAGTTTTATAAGATTGGACATCCTAAAAGAGTTACTGTGTCCCTAGCAACCCAGTTCACAGACACCCAGCAGAGCCCTGTCGGACCTTGCTGCTGCATTATCTCTTCTTGGCTCTTTCCCCAGTCATCCCCAGCCCCATCCTAACTGAATATACATGGTTGCCATGGGAACAGGAATTGGCTGCTTATCCTGATTTTTGTGGCAAACTCCAGGAGAGTTGTTGGCTGTTTTTTTAATAGCAGACAGGAGGTGGCCCAGGTTGTGAAAGGTGGTTGACTCAGGGCACTTTGGACTGACCCACAGGATGTTCGGCTCTGAACATCCTGTCTGAGGGGCACCTCCCCGTGGTGGCTTCTCCCTTGATCTGCCTCTTCTGAGTAATAACCTCCTTGCTGACACATCTGGAGAGGGAGAAGGACGGGCAGGAGTCACAGGTAAACTCTTCCATCCATACGTGGGTGACAGCTGTGCCATGGGATGGATGTGGCTCCTGGAACTTGGAAAGAAGGGGTGTGGGGAGAACATCCATGGGAGACAAAGGTTCAGTGTGATAACAGCTGTGGGTGAGGCTGGAGAAATGGTGCTGATGATGCCATAAATATCTGGGTTTAGCCCTTTTTTAGGGGGATTATTGTGTTTTGGAGCTGCAGAGGATGGGAGTTGTTCAGCCTGCAGAGAAGAAAGCTCTGGGCAGCCCTTAGAGTCCCTTCGAGGGCCTAGAGAGACCCCAAGAGAGCTGGAGAGGGACTCCTGGAGTGTCAGGACAAAGGGAATGGCTTCCCACTGCCAGAGGGCAGGGTTAGATGGGATATTAGGAGGAGATCCTTCTCTGTGAGGGTGGGGAGGGCCCTGGCACAGGGTGCCCAGAGAAGCTGTGGCTGCCCCATGCCTGGAAGTGTTCAAGGATGGAGAAGGATTCACAAAGAAAAAACCCTCCCAAATTTCTGTGGCCAGGTGCTGAGCTTGCCCTCTGCACACAAGCTAGCTGTCTTGGAATGCTGAGAGGTGCTTGTTGGGAATGCTGGTGTATCCAGAGAGACAGCAGCAATCCCCTCCACTGGAGTAAGTGGGGTCAAAATCATGGATGGTGATGGATCTGGAGTTGCAATGGCTCCAGGGGGAGCCTAGAAGTTGGGCAGGAATGCAGTCAGGCTCTGGAAGGACAGCAGGCAGCTCCCAGATGGTGATTAGGCAGGAGCATCACAGCCTGGAAGCTGTGGAGAGAGAAGGGCAGCTCAGGTAATAACTTCTGTCTGCAGCCATATTTCAAGTGTTCTGACAGACAGACCAGCTCCCAGGAGGAATAAATAAGCTGGTGTCTCTGCTCTTTCCTGGCTGCCACTTACTTGGAGCTAAATGAGCTTTTATGTGAGCATGGGCTCCAAAGCTGGAGTGGGGAAAGTCAGGTGTGTCGGGGTTGGGCTGGTCAAGGGGCTCTGTGAATGTGGGGGTTTGTTTTTCTGTGCTTCAACTATGTGAGCTGTGCAAGTGGACTGTTGCTTGGAAACATCCGCTTTTGCTGCAGAACAGTGGCTGTTTTATAAAAGGAGGTGGGTTGTTTTGGGTTTTTTTGTGATTGAGTGAGTGAGTTACATGCAAACTTCTGCTTATCTGATGGTGGTTTGGGACATTTCTGCTACAAGAGGGATGCCCCAGGACATGACTGGACTCTTGGAAGTGTGCAAGGCCAGGTTGGATGGGCTTGGACCAAGCTGGTCCAGTGGAACATGTCCCTGCCCATGGCAGGGAGTTGGAATGAGATGAACTCTAAGGTTGCTTTCAGCCCAAACCATTCTGGGATCTGTGATGGCTGTTGAAAGGATGTTTCCAGTTGCTGGGAGGCAAAGAAGACTCATGACAACTCCCCAAAGCCTTGCTGGATTGGGCTGCAGAGGGGTTGTGAAGCAAGAGGGTCCCTGGCACTGCGAGGAATATGAGGCTGCTCAGCTGGGGAGAGGAATGGTCAGGGTAGGAGATTCCAGGGACAGCTCTGAAACAGGTTGGGTCTGCTGGTGACTCAGGTGAAGGGGGAGATGGCAGGTGGATGTGGGGTGACAGATCCCCGGGTTAATCCTCCATGCTGGCATGGCTTGGAGCAGCCTCTGGGGCTGCAGGTGGGTTGTCATTTCTGGGCTCTGGCATGTCTCTGCTGTCCCTCTCTCCTCCATTTCATCATGTCACATTAACGTTCCTGACATGTCTCTCAATCAGGGTGTGCTCCCTCTTCATGCTGTTGCCCTTGCAGTCACAAGTAGGACAATGGTAAAAGTTGGTTATATATCATGCAGTTGTACTATGCTTAAACGTGCTTTATTGTTAGTCACTTCAGGTGTAGATGTCTATCCAGGGAAGATAAATGTCCTGGCCGGGGTGCCCAGGGTATAATCAAGAAAGATGTGGGTTCTCCTGGGGCATCTCACCCTAGTGCAGGCACCCACAATAGAGCAGAGAGCCATCCCTGATCCCCAGCTCCTGAATGGGGCATTTCTCAGCCCAAAGGCTGTTTAGTAATTTCCATCCTGAAAGGAAACCTTAGCACAGGTTTGAACCTTTTCCAGATTGCCTGTGTCCCAGAGATGCAAAGAATGACAATGATTTCTACATTTCAATCCTGTGTTTGCCACAGAGAGCTGGACCAGTCTGACCCAGGCTGCCTCTGCAGCCATAATCTGACCTAGAATGTCTTGCAGAGCTCTCCCTCACCTCAGGCACTTGCCACGCCACATCCTACCCTTGTTTTGCAGTGCCTAATTACTTTCTAGTGTGGGAGGACTTGGAGAACGTGCTGGAGTTGTTCATCCAGCCTTTGTGATTTGCTTTGGTATTTATAAACATAGTGAGGATGTGATCTGTGATGCAAGGACAGTTTTGGGATGAGTAATGCCTTCCTCTGTGCACATCTGAGCTGCAGAGAAGGACCGGAAAGCCCATAAGGAGGAGAAAAGTGAGTCCTCCTTAGGTGGTAGAAGCTTACAGAGAGCAAGGAGAGAGGTCTTTCTGGAAGGAACAAGACCATCCCCAGGTAAAACAATGCTAGAAACACTTAGATAATTATTTATTCCTTTCTGGGCTTGCTACACTGGGATTTCCCTAAGGAATTTTGGTATGGGCTGAAATACTTCGCAGAATATAAATTTGCTGTACCTTTGCTCCTCACCATCCTTCTTGGTTGGTACTCTGGTGTTGATCTGATGTAGCCAAGGCTTTTTTTATGCTTTTAGTCTTTGAGCTCTTCCTTTGGAGCAGAAATCTCTTGTGTCAAATCACCACCTGTGCGCCACACAAAGGTTGTGTGGAATATACATGAGGCTCTTTTTTCAAATGTTAATGGTTCCTGGGTTGCCTCCTGCATAGCCAGAAAAGCCTTTGCTGGCAGGAACTCCTAATCCAGCACTAGATTCACACCCTGGTAATTGCCTAGTTTGGAGCAAGTTTATTCTAAGGAAATAATTGTCATGTTGCTCTTTATCGGTAGAAACTTTGTTGTGTTTCTTCTTCCAGTAGCTGTTATGCTTTCTTGGGCACCACTGTATTGTTTTCTGGCATGAAGTCCTGATGATTTTATGTGCAGCCACATAAATACATATCTACACACATACACACAGTGGTGCAGAGTGGCAGCTTCCTTGTGCTGATATTCCATTTCTGGTATTCCCTGTTTGCAGCTGAGCCATGTGCACCTGCTCTGTCAGGATGTGGATCCCTGGGGATGCTGAACAGCCCAACAACTCCCTTGGGGATGCTTTAGGTTGGTCCTCAGGCACTGTTTGTCCTTGCAGGTCCAGAGAATGAGCCCGATGCCAACAAGTTTTCTGGGCAGTGCCCTCCGGGGCACTTTCTTCTTCACCTATGGCCTGTGGTGGTCGGTGAGGT